>CM059604.1:66598550-67198550 GCA_030412105.1 Cyclura pinguis
GTCGAACTGAGACAGAGTCAGGACTAAAAATTCCAAGGTCCAACCTTTTAACCATCGCAACACAGGGACTTGCTCTGATGGTTAACATCCATCTTACATTCTCGTAAAATACCAGTTGCTTTAATGACTGCTACAGTTTCAGATCCAATGAAGCTTACATGCAGGTTATGTGACACAATATCTCCCCATTTTAGCTTGTTCAGGCCCTGAGATCCTCAGGAGAAGTCCTTCTCTCAATCCCGCCATCTTTACATTCATAGTTGGTGGACATGTTGAGATAAGGGCTTCTCAACTGCTCCCCTAAGGAGACTACAATGAGATACAATGCACAGTTCAAAGAGATTTGGTCTCTATTTACATACCTAATTGGTTGCTCTCCCGATTTTTCTGCTTTTCATCTCTCCTGTCAAGATTGTCATCATCATCTTCATCATCGTCATCTTCATCATCGTCATCTTCATCATCGTCATCATCACTATACTGACCAAGAGCATTGACCAGCTCCACAAATATCTCATCATTTATGAATCCACACTCTGAAATTAAGTAGTCAAAAACTCAATAGGCAAGATTTTTTTTTCACAAAAAAAAAAACTGTGTATGCCTCAACAGGTATAATCTACCAAGCAAAGAGACAGAAATTGGGCTTTTAAGTAAAGTAATAAAGGAGACATAATTATTGTGAGCAAAATGTAATTTTTTCAACCTATTCTATGATTCTATTTTTCAGTTTTTCAAAGTATGTGTGGTATTACAGATGGTCTAAGGACAAGATGAGTAAAAGCTGTTTTACTCACTCTTTCCTTAAAGCTTACTATATGCAGTAACTGCTGTGAACGTATCATTCCCTGGAATTAACTGGTCTGTCACGTTAAGGATTCATTAGGACAATTTTCTCATAAATGACATGGAACAGCTGAATTCATTTAACATTTCTCTTCTTACTATTTATCATAGATAATTCAAACCAGCCTATAAAAATAAAACATCCTAGGTAGCAATCCCATCACTACTGTGGAGCAGGCTCCACTGAACTCAATGGTACTTACTTCTGACCGCACTTTAAAAAAAATAAAACATAGCAATTTACGCCCTATATTGTGCTGGTAAAGCTATCTGAAATACCAGACAGAAGATAAAAGTAGTTATCATTTTGTATTATGTAGAATGGGAAGACCATATAATAAAAATGATATTACACACACACACACACACCTGATATAAATATGACAAATATAATATAAATATATTATAAATAAATAGAAATATAATATATATATATATATATAAATAAATAAAATAAATATGTTTTCAGAAACAGTATCAACTGTGGGAAGCATAATGGAAAATATACACTGTATGCTCACCTCTGTCACCATGCACCTTCCCATCATAATTCTTGATTAATTCTTCAATAAATGTTCCATCCTGGTCAAGTACTTCATCCCCCATGTAAGGAATGTTATGTAAAACTGTCTCATCCTCTACCTAACCACAGAGTAAGAAACAGTTATTTAAAATAAAAACAGCAGTTTCTCTACCAGAAATATAAAGTAAGCCTCTACTGATATTCAGAACACATTCTTTTATCTTGCACTGGTATTACAAAACTAAATAGCAGAGAAAGATTTTAACAAACCAATTGCAGCTGTTTCCTCAGCACCTTAACAATGTGACTTGACCCCACTGCTTATATAAACAGAATCATCTAAAAATAGCACCTTATCTACACTCCTCAGACCCCTAACAATTTAGCTATACGTTATGCATGAAAGAGCTCTGCTGCACTCAAGGAATTTTCTCACCTGCAACTGCTGCTCCATTAACACAAAAATTGCAACTATTCTCTTCTGGATTTCAGATTAGCTGCTGGAATGTTTTCATTATTTAGCATGTTGAAAATGGTTTTAATTACTTCATATTGTTTATATGTAAATTGTAATGTCAAACATATTTTCGGATATTTTTGACAAGTGTAATTCTGATTCAGGCTTAATTCTATCAGGTACTAACATAACACGGAAGACTGTCAAGCCCTTTAGCAACATGGTGCCAATGTCATAATTTCAACACTGAAAACACAGGGTCATATTATTTAGCTATACTGTCCTGCAAAACATATTCATCTACTGGCTTCCATTTCATTATGTCTGGGTCTACATTTCACTTACCATAAAATTTTGCTGAAGGGGGGACCAAGAATACATTATGGGTACAGAGGCAACAGCGTTCAGAGTCTTGAGAGGGATCACTTGCTTTGGAAAATCTAAGTCACTGGTGACAGAACACTGAGAGAAAAGATGACATTACACAATCAGAAGTAAATTATTTTTAGATTTGAGAAAGCAATAGCAAAAACAAATTTTAAAATAAAGTCGCAGATCATTAAGGAATACGACCAACAGCTTTATTAAATAACAAACACCAACAGACTTAACAGTGGTTAGCAAGACATCTGCTTCCATTGTGGCTTTTTCTTTGTGGTCTCTGTGGCTCACATGTATGGGTCACCAACACCTATACAGTGCATCAATTACAACCTACCAGAACTAGAACCATTTGGTAGTAGCCCATCCCCAACCCTGCAGACATGTCTAGGAACCGCTACTGCCTTATTCCTCAGTTCTTTTATGTCCACTGCAGCAGCAACAGGAACAAACAGATTGCTTACCTGTAACTGTGGTTCTTCAAGTGGTCATCTGTGAACTCACAGAAATGGGTTATCTGCACCTGTGCAGTGTGCAGTTTGGAACCTTCCATAGCATTATGAGATGCACTCTGGCAGGAACCAAATCCCTTTACCCACGGGCCACCTTTCCACCGAAACCCTCAGTTCCATGGGCACCTAAGGGAACAGCCAAGCAACTGGACAGCACAGCAGAACATGAGGAGGGGAGGCTGTGCAGAGTTATGAGAGTCCACAGATGACCACTTGAAGAACTACAGTTACAGGTAAGCGACCTGTTCTTCTTCGTGGTCTCTGTGATTCAAACAAATAGGAGACTAGTAAGTTTCTGATTATAAGAGGAGGGAGTGTCATGATACCAAGGAAAACAGCACCATTCCCCTAAAACCAGTATCATCCCTGAAACTATTGTGCATTCCATATGGAAAGTTGAGTATAGAAAGTTCTGACTATACAGCAGATCTACAAATCTCCTGGGATGGCACCTTTTGCAGGAAGATTATGAAAGCAGAGTTCTGGAGGAGTGACTTCTCTGCTAGACAGGACGCAGTTCAACAACTAGTTCAGAAGCAAGGCGAATGGTGGATACCACTAAGCTAGATAGTCTCTGGGAGGACAATGAAATGCCTTACTTGTCAGATGAATAGCAAAGGAAGAGTATTTAAGACTTCCTAAAGAAAGCAGTGCGGTGCACATAGATGAATATAGCATAATGAACTTCAAGATAATGAAAGTTGCACTCCAATTCAGAGGATGGAACCTGCATGAAGTCAGTAGTATAATGACCTGGTTTAAGTGAAATGTTGAGACAACCTTTGGAAGAAACTAAGGAAACATCTGGCCAAACGACTATTTCCTCTTTGTGGAGTCTGAAATAGAGTTGGTCCACTCATAGACACATGGTACACCAAGTGCCCTGGCAGAGGTCACTGCTACCAGAAAGTTGGTCTTTCAAGACAGAAACTGGATGCCATCATCAGCCATGGGCTCAAACAGCTGCTTTGAGAGCTATGAAATGATGAGCTGCAAGCTCCAGGCAGTTGCAGAAGTAGTGACCGAAGGATTAGACTAAGTCACACCCTGTGGGGCAGCAGAGAACAAGCCTGCCCCTTCCTCTCTGTGACAGCCCTTGAGGTATTTAAAGGGTGCAGCCATGTCACCCCCTCAGTCTTCTTTTCACCAAACTGAACATGCTCAGCTCCCTCAAATTTTCTTCATGTTTTGTTCTCCATTTCTCTTACTATCCTCATTCCCCTTCTCTCAAATGGCTCTAACTTACCTTTAACCTGCTTAAAATGAGGCACCCAGAACTGAATATTGCAGGTGAGGCCTAACCAGTGTTGGAAAATTCAAGCATTCTCTCCCCCCACCGCTCTTGTTCTAGGACAAATGAGGCTTAGCTAGCATAGGGTTAATTTTCCTTTGCATGTAAAAGCCTATCTAAACTCAACTGTTGCTCCATGTTATTTAAAACAATTGGCTATGGTATCCAGACCATGTGACGCCAGATACACCGTGGAGTCTGCCACTGGCCTTACAGAAAAGACCATGCCTCTCTCTCTTCTCCCTTTGTAATCTTGCTTCTAGAACTTTCTCTCTGCCTTGCTAGCCTCTTCACCAAGGAGTTGGTGAGTCAAGGATGAAGCTACTATCTTCCCTAATCCCTTTGTTAGTTAGTTAGGGTCTAGTTTCTCCAGTGCATATATAAGTGTAAAGTTTATTAGTAAATCTTTTAACTTTGGAATCTGAAGCACCTTGCCTTATTTTGCTTTCATGTCAGCTTCCAGTTTAGGGAAGCCACACAGAAATTGGGACATGCTTTTTCTGCAACTCTGCTAAAAGAAGGCTAATTCCTAACAGCTTTAGCTTTCATAGAATTTCCACAAAGGGTTAACACCCTGGGAAACTCTAACTCCTAACAACCAGCACACAATACAACGGGACTATTAACTTCCCCCGACTTGGAACCTATTAATGCAAGGTAAAATGGTATTAGAATTTTTTTGCTGCAGCATCACACTGCTGGCTCATATTCAACTTATAAACTCATAAACAAATGACCTTCAGAACTTTTTGAACACAGTACTGCTGAGTCATATATCCCCCATCCTATACCTATGCAACTATTTTTTGTAGCCTAAATGTAGAATTTTACATTCACCTCTACTGAATTTCATTTGATTAATTCCTGCCCAATTCTCTAGTTTGTCCAGCTCTTTGGAATTCTGTTCCTATGCTATGCTAGCCGCTCCTCCCAGTACCGTACAATCTGCAACCTGATAAGGATTCTCTCTACCTCTTCATCTAAGTCACTGATAAAAACATCAAGTATACAACAAACAAGTAAAAAACTTACAAATACATCTTCTATGTCTGCAATTCTTATTAGAAACAACCTCAGTTACTCTCATGAGCAAATGTGAGATGGGCTGCTTTCAGTGCAAGTCTAGATACATTAACCAGGACTGATTTAACTGAACTAGAAAGCAAGTATATAATTTTGTTTTGATCATTCATGTCAACTACAGGCTTTAAACATCCCAACACATATTTATTTCTTGGTATTTCATATAGTTTTACAGCATAATACATAATGTATGGTGTCCTAAACCACTTGGTTACACAAATTCAGAGCTGTTTTTCTCTGAGAGTTTTCATATAACTACCTTCCAAAAAGTCAGACTTCATAGCCTGAAAACAAGGTTGTAAATGCCTTGTGACAGTAAGCTAGGGTGACTTGTTAAATATTTCTCTTCCTTGTGCCAAGTCTTAAAGGGGAAAAAAAAAGAACACATTGCTCACCTGTAACTGTGATTGAGTGGTCATTTGTGAACTCACACAAAGTAGTCACACAAAGGGGTTCCACAGTGTATTGTTTGGAAACTTTTTGAGCTGTTATGCAAGCATTTTGATAGTAGACCCTCCTCCACTGGCACATATGACCAGCCACGTTTCCACTGAAACCCTCAGTTCCATGGTCACCAAAGCAGCAGCCCAAAAGCTAAGCATGTTGATCATGACAGTAGTGGAGAGGGAGGAGTGGATGTTGAGTGAGTTCTCAGATGACTACATGAAGAACCACAGTTATAGGTGAGCAAACTTGTTCTTCTTTGTGGTCTCTGTGGGACACACAAATAGGATACTAGAAAGCTATTAATGCAGATTGTGGGTGAGTCATATGACATAGGCGTACAACACTACTTTCCCAAAGATAGCATCAGCTTTCAACCTCCAGTCTGTAATGTGCAATAAAGGTCAAGGGTTGAGACCACATAGCTGCCCTGCAAATGTCCTCCAAGCAAACACCCTCCAGAAAGACCAAAGAGGCAGCCACAGCTCTTGTGGAATGACTGCACACAGTGACACAAGAGACTTTTTTGGCTAGTGCATAGGCAAGGTGAATCATAGACGAAACCCATTTGGAAAGATGCTGGGCAGAAACTGGTAGTCCCTTCTTGTGCTTAAGAGTAACATATAAATGGTCTTTGAGACTGTCAAATGACAGTTGTCCCGTGAATGTAGAAGGCCAGTGCTCTTCTAACATATAGGCAGTTAAGTGTCCATTCAAATTTCTGAATGGATTCAGAATGAATGCAAATGGTACAATGTCCTGTTTAAGACAGAAAGCAAAAATCACCTTGAGAAGAAAGGGAATGTCCAGTCTGAGGACAACTTTGTCCTTATGGAAATACAGATAATGAGCATCAATACAGACAGCACAGAGCTCTCCAGCTTGCCTGACCAATGTTACTGAAATTAGGAAGGCTGTCATCCACGTCAGGAGTTAGATGTGACAAGTCACCATCAGCTCAAATGGTCTCAGGAATAGCTGTGAAAGGACTATATCCAGACTCCGCTGGGCTGTAGGAGCCCAAACCAGAGGGTGAAGGCTCTTGTAGCCCTTTAAGAAACATTTAACTAAAGGGCACTAGAAGCAAGAAGGCTTGCCTATCAACTGAACTAATGGAATACAGCAGCCAGATAGCATATGACAGAGGAAATTGGGAGATGCTTCTCAGACAAGAAATCAGGAAGTCCAAAACATACAGAATCCAGGTCACATCTGAAGGTATGTATAGTATAGCAAAGAACAAAAAAACCCTGCTCCATTTGCAAGTGTAGGATCTTAGAGCAACCACTAGGGTTTCACAGTGTTGAGAGAGAATCTAAGAACAGATAATCCAGATCATCAATTTGAGGATGGCTGTGTCGGATGCCAAAATCTAACGATCATAAAGAGTCAGGGGATCTGGCCTCAATGGAAACCTGAGGTAAACTCTGAGAGCCAGGAGGAGAAAATGAGTGAACCGTGGCTGCCTCAGCCACCACAGAGTCACCAGAATGCAGTTCACTCTATTCCTGGGCAACCTGGAGAGGACTCTAGTGATGAAAGAGAACAGGAGAAGAGCATACACGGCAACACTTTGCCAATGATACAAGAAGATGTAGCCTAGCAATCCCTGTATATTCTAAGTCCTTGAGAATAACTTAGTGCACTGCACATTGTGAAATGGCACAAAGAGATCAACTTCCAGTGTCCACCAAATGCAGAATATAGATTGGAGAAATCCAAATGGAGCTTCTATTCATGGCAGGACACCAGTGATCTGCTCAGAGCATCTACTAAGGTGTTCTCATCTCCTGGGACACGACACGCCCAGCGTAGGACTTCTGTATCTAGACAGCAGTCCCAGATTTGAAAAGTGAGGTGCAGAAGAGTCTACAACAAGAGCCTTCTTGCTTGTTCACATAATAGAAGACCTTGGCGTTGTATATTACTTGAACTGTTTGAAGCCTTATCAGAGACTCAAAAGCACAGAGAGCTTTCTCCACCACAAACATTTCAAGCACATTGATGTGGTACTCGGTTTTGCAGTTCACCCATTTGTAATAACTGAAACCCCTGTCTGAGCTGCTGATGACGAGCAGCAGTTGTTGGTCCCTGTTGCTCAGGGTGGAGATAACAAGCAGCAGCTGTTGGTCCCTGTGGCTCTGGCTGGAGATGAGTCCTGCAGCTCAAGAGCTCCCCCTGCTGCCATGGACCAAGCAGGCGTGGACGTCCCTCTGCCTGCTCCTTTAGAGCAATAGGGATCCGATTCTGTGCCAGCTCCTTTGGAGCAACAGGGATCCAATTCTGAAGAGGCTCTGGAGCCTGGTTCAATAAGCCCCCAATCAAGGCAGAGACTCAAGAGGGCTGTGCAAAGGGAGGCTTCCTTGGCTAAGTTTAAGAAGCGGTGACTGCACACACCTGTGCCTGGGGCTATATAACTGCCTGCCTGGAAGCTTCCCTTTGCTTGCAGCAAACTTCTTACAAGCCCTCCTCTTGCCTGTACCTTGCTCCCAGCACCCGGTTCCTGATACCTTGAATTGATCTCTGGACTCTTGACCCTTGGCTTTGGAACTCTGACTATGGTTTCACTTGGTGCTCTGGTAAATGAACTTCCCTGAGTAAGTGCTTGCTTGTCTCCTCTCGGCTGGACTTTGCTGGTTCTCCCACTCTCTTCTCCGGGCTGGCTTGCCTCCCAGGTCTCTGACCTTGATACCATTGCCCCCTGACAGAGAGACCATCCAAGTGGGTGCCCTAAATGACCATGGATGTGGTTGTCAGAAATTTCAGGGGCTGAAGTGAAACAAAGAGCATTCTGGCTATCAGATAGTCAGTGTGGAGCCACCATTCCAAAGAGCAAAGAACTACCGTTGTAATGGTCATTCACATTTGAGGTGAATCAAAAAGAACATCAAATGTCTATCGGAACCCAGCTTGAAGCAGTCACCCTTGGAGGTGAGTGTTCAGGGTCACAAAGATCATGGAGGTTATAAGCTGAACAGAACCTGAACGAACTTGGCAGGCATCTGCCAAAACGGTGGCAGCTAACAACACCACAATGTAGAGAGTGAAACCAATCTGAGGAAGATAACACTTTCGCATTCAGAGTCAAGTACAGCACAGAATCAAGTACAAGATACCAGATAGCTGCAAATAGGACTTGTCGAAGTTGACAATGAGATCGAGATAGTGGAGAACACAAAGAGTGAGATATACATCAGAAAGGAACTGGGACCTGGAACATGCAACAAAGGAGCCAGTCATCTCTGTACTGAAAGATAATAATACCCTTCTGGCACAAACAATCCACCACACCTGCCTAACACTTGTAAAGACACGTGGGGCAGAAGACAGTCTGAAAGGCAGGACACCAAATCAGTAGGCCTTTCTTTCTATAGTGAAGGAGAGGCAGCACTAACATGACAGAGGATCCCAATGTGAAAATAAGCATCTTATCTTACCGCAAACTAGCCTCCTTCTTTCAGCAACAGAAAGATAAGAGTTCAAGGTTACCATATGGAAACACCTGGGATAGATGAATGAATTCAGGTCCAGAATGGGACGAAGTCCACCATCCTTCAAAACAATGAGGTAACAGAAAAAACCCTGTGGATGGAGGGCAGTGGTATGGGCTCAGTGGCTCCTTTCTTCAGAAGGGCATTATCTCCTCCACAGCGGAACAGAAGGAGATGTAATATGAACTATGTAAGCAGACATTCAATGAATTTGATAGCATACACCATCAATGATGTCGAGGACCCAAGGACTGGTCATGATGGTAGACCAGGCATGAATAAAGGAGAAATAATGTTTATGAATACAGATTGGTGAGAACAAAAAAGAACACAAATCACTTCAGGACTGAAATTACGGGTTAAAAATACAAGATACTTGGGTGTAAATTCATCAACTAAATTAGACAATATTGTACAAGGAAATTATAATTATGGAAAAAATAAGTAATCAGATTTCTAAATGGTCTAGTAAAAATTGAAAAATGTTATTTGAAACGTTCAGATTTTTGTTGTTATCAAAATTTTTATCTCTCTTCTAAACTATCAAAAAATAATCCCTATAAATGTGATAAGGAAACGTGATACTTCAATTTTAAGGTGGATTTCTGGAAACAAAAGGCCTGGATTACCTAAGGCATTGTTGTATGGATATCAAACAGATGGAGGTTGGGAGGGGTTCCCTCTCTTGAATTATATATTAACGCAATTCAATTGCTAAGAATTTTAAAAACAGAATACGATCAACAAAAAACTGGGTTAGAATAGAAAAACAAAGCAATAAAATAGATTATACATCTATCTTTCAAACAGAGACAAAGAGTAAGAAGGCTAAAGAAAAAATAATTGGACCTATGAGGGTGACATGGGATAAAGTGGAGTAAAAAATTAGGCATTAAAGATGGGAAATAGTTACCAACAGAATTTTTAAATAGGAGTAATAATGAAGAGTTTGGGGAAATACTAAAAAACTAAAGACAAATGAAATTAAAATTATTGGAGATTTATACGATAGGGCATGGAAACCAACAGAGGAGGAATTATTGATTTTAATGATCGGAGATCAGCATTGGATTCAGGTAAAAGGAATTATTAAAACTCTACAGGAAATAAAATTGAACATAGCAGAACAGAGTATGTTTTTAGAAGAAATAAGAGAAAAACAGAAGAAGAAAAAGGATTAATAGGAAAAATTTATAAAAAATTATTAATGGCCCAGTATAGAATGATAAAGGGATGGACAAATAGTTTAAAAAAAGATATATTGATAGATAGAAAGGAAATTAAAATTTCATTACATGAAATTACTAAGAATAAAAATACAAATGTAAAAGAACAACAAATGAAAATGATTGGTAGATGGTACAGAACACCCCATCGAATGGTATATTTAAATGGCAATTTCTCACCAAAATGTTGGCATGGTTTCGGAGCAAAAGGTATTTATATACATATGTGGTGGGAGTGTCCATTTATTCAGGAGTTTTGGAAAGATGTTAAGAAACAAACATAATAGGGAGAGAAGTTCAATTAAATAAAGAAAATTGCTTAACCCTCAACTTAGGGACAATAGGTGTAAATAAGAATAAAAATAATGTAACAAAACAAATTTTAAAAGCGGTTCATGCTGTTATTGCTATAGGATGGAAAAAGAAATCAATGTGGAATGAGTTTTACTTGATAAAACATATAAAAGAAGTTGTATTATTAGACTTGCTTAGGGAAAGAAGGTTAAAGTATAGTGGACAATGTTGCGAAGAATAATGGAGTGATAACAGGAAAATAATCACTGAGAAAATAAAAGAAAAATTGGGGTATGAAAATGCAATTAATTTGATTAAGATTATATCCCATATCTCTGAAAAAGCTTTCTGACATAAATTGATACAAAAGGGGTTTGGATCCTCTCTTAGCTATTTGGGGGGTGGGAGTTTAGATAGGTCGAAAATGCATTGCTGTTAATTTTTTTTCCTTGTAATAACATCATAATACAGTATATATTAATGTATATTTAGTATGTGATTCATAAGAAAAAGGGGTAAAAAAAGGTGGACCAGGCATGACTGTAAAGATGGAGTCTGTTGCCAAAAGGGAAAGTAGAAAGAAGGAGGCCCTGGAAGAAGTCACTTGCTCTTCAGTGGTTTCTTTTAGCAAGAATGGGACCTGTAAGAGAATGCAACTGAGAACTTTCTTGATAATAGTAGCACAGGAAAAGAGGAAAATCATTTTGATGCAACTAGGTTGTAGGCTTGTTTGGAACTAAATGGGTACCTCCACCACAAATATCTAGGCCTGGAGGACCAGGAGAATTGAGAAGGCAAACTGAACAAACACACAGTGGTCCAAATTTTCTGTGTATGTTGAAATGTGTCATCCGTGTCCTTCTGGAAAAAAAACAGATCGCATTCTTAACCCGATCAAACAAAGCCAAGGAGCATGACTAGATATGGCAGCATAAGGCTATATGCCAACGCAAGAAATTTTGCACTTCAGTAAGCAAGATGCCTTGCTGTTCTAAGTTGCTGTGACACTAAGGTATCAGCCTAAGATTTGAGAGTGGCTGCCAACAGTTAGTTGTCATCCAAAAGTTTTGCCAGGAGTGGTGTCATTCCCTCGCACAGATGTAGTTCATATGCCAAGATAAATACCTCATTGTTAGCGATGTGGAAGGGCAATGCTGTGGTGGACTAGAATTTTTTTGGCAAGGTTTCTGACCCTCTTTGTCAATAGAAGTGGGCACCTTCTTTTGAGTTGTCTTGGTCTGCAAAGCCTCGATAAAAACTGAGTTAAGCTTTAGGTGCTGAGACAGCCAATCAGCACTCAAATTAAAGATCAAAAATTTTTCATTCCTCATTGCATAACCATAAATCATAAATTCCAACTGCAATAATATTGAAATGGACTTTTTTAAATTATTATTTTTTATTAAAAACAACAGATACTTGTATTTAGACAACTGGTAATAATTATATCTTTCACAATTTCATAAAATACCATTAAATTTAGAATAACATTTCACAGAGTGATATAGTATAAATAGGGAACTCAGGATTCTTTTAAAACACATATAACTTAAAACCCACATAAAAAATTACTTTTAATATTATATCTCATTTACCAACGCTGAGTATTACTGTAATTTTATCAGATCTTTAAATGTTCCTGTTACAATCCCCTAACTATCTTCTAAATGTACGTTATCAACTTCGGACAGTCTCTTGTATGGTTTATAATTGGCAGTTTAAATGTTTCCTCTGTTTCTGTAATTAACAATGATGGTTTGCCTGCATCTAAAATAAGGAAAAAAAAACTTTTTTAAAAAAGTTGTTGTTACCTACTTGTTCCTTGTCCTGTGGTTATCTTTTCTCTTACTTCGTTACATCATTTTATCATTATCTTTTCCATTACATACATTGTCTCTTAAATTTTCCAGGTTTACTTTTATCTCAGCAATCATGAAATATCAGTACCCAGTATTTGTATCAAGTATTCTTTAACTGGAAACCATTCTCTTGTCGTTTTTCCCTTGTAAATTTCCCCTTCATGCTAGAGTTAGGTTATCTAATACCGAAAATTCCATAAGTTTGGTTAACTATTCTTTGACTTCTGGGATAGACCTGTTCTTCCAATATCTAGCGTATACAATTCTGGCCACCATAACCATATAAAGTATTACCCTCCAATACTTCACCGTTAGCATCTTGTCTAATTCATGTAACATATTTAACAGAAAAATTTCAGGGGACAATGGAATATTTATCTGTAAGATTTCAGTCATGCTTCTATATATATTTTTCCAATACTTTCTTGCAATCGAGCACCACTACCACATATGGTAGAAGGTACCATTTTCCTCCTCACACTTCCAGCATTTATTTTCCCTTGTTTTAAAAATTTTGCTTAATCTGGTTGGGTCTAGGTGCCACCTAGACATCATTTTAAAGCGATTTTCTTTTAAGTTTTGGGCTAATGTGAATTTTTGAGTGTTCTTCCAGCTTCTTTCCCAATTTTCTAGACTTATTTCATGCCCAGTGTTTTGGGCCCTTTTTGCCATTCCCTCTTTCACCACTTCTGTTTCCAATTCTCAATTTAAGAGAATCTTTTACATTTAAGAGGATGAGTGATCCGGTTTCTCAAAAATGATCTTCTCAAATTCATTTAGTTGTTACCTTGTATCAATCCCTTCAAGTTTTAAATCCATTTTAAATCTTTCTTTTAATTGTAAGTAAAAAAACCACTGACAGTTCACACCATCCTCCTCTAGTTCCTCTCTCATCTTTAATCTCAAACAAGTCTTAACTTCTTCAATTATAATATCTTTATACTTACGCCATCTTTCTTTCAGGTCC
This sequence comes from Cyclura pinguis, assembly GCA_030412105.1. Lineage (NCBI taxonomy): Eukaryota > Metazoa > Chordata > Lepidosauria > Squamata > Iguanidae > Cyclura > Cyclura pinguis. The sequence continues at coordinate 66,611,925 of CM059604.1, forward strand.
TTCCATCTTCCAAATAAGGCGTCATGCAGCAATAATCATTGTGCCATTCTTCTATAAATTTTACGTCTAAATTTCAATCAGATTGCCAGTAATGGCCATCGTATAAAATGATGTGTGAAATCTTTGTCAATCTTTGCTTTATCGTACCAAAAGCACAAATGCCAGCCAAAACATAAATCTGGACCTTCTAGCTTTAGTATTCTTTCATTTTGTAATGTAATCCAATCTATAACCTATGTCAATCTATTTGCAAAATAATAAAATTTTAGCTCAGGGAGTCCACAATCACCTCTTCCCGCAAGCTGTTCAAGGTTGCCACAATCTATTCACAGTCTATTCAGACTCTGAATAATCTTATTATAATCAGTAGACAAACCTAAACAGTTTTTGTACTTATACATTGATGTATATAGTTGTATATATCTATAAGTTATATACAGGTGTGTGTGTGTGTGTGTATAAATTTATATTTACAGCAAAACAGTTGCAGAGAGCTCTATATTATTCACTTATTAGAATTATCAAATTTGAATGTTTTCTAAAACTTGATATATCCAATGCAACAGAAATTCATCTAATAATTTCCATATATGAAATGTAATGCAGAATGAAAATAATCAATTAACCATAGAAAATACTATAGATTTCCTTTTTTAAGCCCTTTCTGAGCATTATCAACCACTAGAACTCTCCCCACACCTTATAAAACTTCTATTATTATTAAAATTGATAGAGTAGCTATGAAATTAATAGTGAAATGAAATAATGAAGTAATGAAATTAAGTGCCTGGCTCTCACTATCTCCTGGGCACACTTGCAGTGTAGTACTGGTCCTTGAAGCCTTCTTGTCTTCTCTTCTTGTCTTCTCTCCCTATAATGTATTTAGTCTCGTAGTCAATAAGTATCCACTAGTCCAAAAATTCCACAGTAGTCCAAAATCATCCAAAGGTATACGATATCCAGTCTGTGTCAGTAGGAAAAACAATTTTAGCTTAATCTCCTCCTCTCCTCATTGAGTGTCAGTGTCCGTTTTCACTTTTATTCCGCTGCTCTTCTAGACTATCCAATAGTGCCAACCCAACAGTTATTCCAACTGTCCCTTGTTCTCCTCATAAACGCTCTTGAGAGTTTATAATAAATGTATAGTCTGTTAGGTACCTCCAAGAAGTCAAATCCGTCTATGCACCAATCTTCCCCCCAGCAAGCTCAGCAAAAACTCCTCTCTCCAGTTCTCCTCTTCTGTGAACTCAAGCCCAGTACAAGCCAAATAAAAAAAACTAAGTTAGGTGACAAAAATCTATTCCTTTCAACTTTGTCCACCAGTTGTTCTGACTTATTGAAATATTCAATTATTTCGCTTCAATCTCTAGCGAGCCCAGCTAAATACTTAGCAAGGTCAGCTAAAAGTCTCCAGTCTGTTTATTGTCAAACCTGTCGATTCTCCCAGTCACTCGAAATTTAATGATTTATAGGTAACTCTGTCCTTTGAATTGTACGCTTAATAATTAGCGATTGGCAAAGTCTCTTCATGTAGACGTTGCAGAATGCCCAAACAAGGGTCCATCAAATCTTGAAATCTAAAAAGTAAACTTACTTTTTTTAAAAAAAAGTTTCGGCGGTGCTTATTTTGGTACAAAGATCAGCTGCCTTCTAGCGCGGTCATGGAACTCTTCGACCCCACACTCTTCGTTCATCTTCTATACGTTGGATCTTGAAGACTGAAGGGTGGATTTGGGTCCCCTACGAGCCCCTCTGAACTTCCTTTACTGGGGGAGGGGGATTTGGCCAGCTCTGAAGCTCAAATTTAGGCTGGCTGACCAACGCAAGGCGGCAGTTAGCAACAGAAAGTGACACTGCCAGTTGTGACACCATTAAACTTGGAGGACTCCAATACTGAAATGGACTTTGAGCCTGATAACATAAACCATACTGCTGAGAGACCAGGCCACAACACAGGGAATAATACTAATCATGATCATAATACTCCACAATTTTCTCTGAGAGAGATTCCCCTCTAATTAGGGGAAAGGAGAATACCAACAATGTTGCTGCGATGGAGAACAGTGACTAGAGCCAAACTGCTTTAACTTGACAGCCTCAGGAGAAAGGCAATAAAATTGTGTGGATCTATAAGGAACTGGAGAAGATCAGTCCCAAATACTCAAAGCTGATGAAATGGAAGATCGGAATGAACTCAAAGACAAGCACTGAGATGTAGACCTATGCTGAGGAGGAGGTGAAGGCAGAACTGGGGCATCCCTGGCAGGGTGAGTTCTAGGAGTAATGTTCTTGAATCAAGTGGAGATGGAAGACCCAGAGAATGCTGAGAGCCATCAGAAGAAGAGTCAACTATCTCACTATCTGACATGGTGATGCTTGGATAACCTCCAGAAAGTGGCACAGAGTTGAAGAGTTCAAGTAGAAGAAGAATGAGGTGGCAAGAAGTCTGGCAATGCTGGTCCAGAAGAAACCACAAAGACTATCAAGGATGGCAACTGAGGTTGAGAAGATCTATGGGTGTGTTTTCTTCCGATGACACCAGCATTTGGCACGCTGAGAAGCAGACTCGGGAGCAAGAGACTGTGCCTATGTCAAATGAACCCTGCTGCAGGAAGGCTCACCTTTTGACCTGCCAGTACCAACAGCAGGATTGGATGTAGCACTTTCAGGCACAAGAGCCTCTACAGAAGGTCACTTGGATGAAATTCATGAGGCGGACTAAGCAGGAGTTGGCACTAAAGAAATGCACAGAACCCAAGATCTACTGGATGCTGAAGGAGTATTCAAATAAGCCAAGGCCTGCTCATACAAGAGGACCCTTAGGAGCGAAGTGGCGTTTTTGCAGTCCTGTGGAGTCATCATCTTACAGGGCAAGCAGGACCTGATATTGTGATTTTCTCCCACACACAAAAGACAACAGGAGTGGCCACCAGTGTTTGGGATCTCTGCTCCACAAGTACAACACTTTAAAACATCTGGATGGAATGGCTAACGGAGAAACAACAGACAGAGTAACTGCAAGATGGGAAACTAAGAAGCTGAGAAACAATCCTAATCAAACAAAGTGAACAAAGTTACTGAGTCAAATTACAGAATAGAGACAAAAGAAGAATAAGGGGTTGAAGACCAAAACCTAATGATCAAACCCCAAATGCACAGCTATCTGTTCTATTTAATGCTGTTGCTGCAGTGGATGTAAAGGAACTGAGGGTCTGAGCAGGAACATGGCTGGTTGTACGTACCAGTGGTTATGGGGCTACTTCCAAAATGTTTGCCTAACAGCTCTAAAAGGTTCTGAATAATGCACTGTATATGTGCAGTAAACCAATTTGTGAGTCACAGAGACCATGAAGAACTGGAGATCTACTACCTTAATTCAATCTCCATCCTGGTATCATCTTCTTGTAACTGCTCTTCCATCAACTTACGGAATTTCTGTATGTCACTGGATATAGAGCAGCAGGGTCAGAACCAAACTTTCTGAAATATCCTTCACATCTTGCTACCCAACTTCTTTTGGAAGCAGAGCTTCTTAGCTTTTCTACATATTTTGTTACCAATTCACTGGTTAGGTAAAGCACTTTAAATAAGTAAAAGAAATCAGAGCATTTAATTCACATTACTCCAACTTCTATCTGAACACAGCAGGCAGGTATACCCAGAAGACCTAGTAGCATTCTTAAGAAACGGTTCTGATTATAGCAAATACAGTTCTCCCTCCACATTCATGGGTTTCACTTTTGCAAATTTGATTATTCATGAGGTGAGGAAAAAGATGTGACAGTGCAGGCAAGAATTTCTTCCAAGCAGCTTACAAAATTCATTTCCTCTTCTACTCTGAGGATGCTAATAAGTCTGCCATGCTCCAATCCCTATCCCCAGAAAAAGAATGACTACTTAGCTCTTTCTGAAGAACTCTGATAAGAGCAAGGGGAAAAGGAATGCAAAGCAAAGAATACAAATTCTACCCATTAAGATAAATCAAAAGATCAGACTCCAAACTGGCAATCAGTTCAGACAAGGAAATATATTTTGAAGCAAGAATATTCTGTATGCCAGTAATGTTCCACTTCTCAAATTTACTCACTTCTATGTGAACCATGGCATGGGGAAAAAATTAATCTTTTCCTCCCTACTGAGAACAAAGGCTCCTTTAGACTTCTCTCTACCCCGTTCATTCACTTCAGAAATTCACACACACTTATTTAGTGACTTGTATCGTAAATCAGCAGCCAAGGTTTATAACAAGTGTAGGACTCTGTCACAGTTCATGTCACAGTTCATGCTAGAGGGAGAGGCAGGTAAGAAATTATAACTGCCGTTATTTGTTGTTGCTGTTGTTATTGAGGAGACAGAGAAGTAGCCTGTTGCCAAAACTGCAATTTCCCCAAAAAACAAGTTGTCACAATGCACAAAGGTGATTAATTTTGGACTCGGGAGCTATGCTGAAAGAGAAACCCATCCCAAGTAATTTAGTTATGTCAAATATTGAAGCTTCTTTTTTCAATCCATTTGCAGCTGGATTTCTACAGCACATCATGTTAACCAACCTCCCTGGTCCCACGCAATGAGCTCACAGAAGTCATGATGTGTACAGGTTGTATCCGGCGTTGTTTCCATTCTTGATTTAAGATTTCTGTTCTTTCTTGTATCTTCTGACGGTTAGAATTAAACATACTCTGAAAATAAAATAAGTTTTAAAACCAGAATTTAGATAAGAATCCACACATATTTAGAATTATTTGGCTATCAAACAATGCCCATCTGACCGTGGAAGACTATAATCTACACACAATGCATACCTGCCACAAACTTCAGTAGTCAAGGACATTTTATACTATGCTTTGATGTTCTTACATTGTAATCCACAGTACATTTTTTTGACTTCCAGGTTGGAAATTATGTCATCCAACTTTGTTCCTTAGAGAGCACTGCTAAGGGACAAGAAGCTGGATGGAGTAGGAGCTGGTCTAGGATCTAGGAAACAAGATAAAAATCTCTCTCAGATAAGAGACTCTGAAGACTGCCTGCATGATCTAGATCCCTGATCTGGATACCTTGGGAGACTCAGAAAGAGTCCTTAGAGGTGCCAGAGGATTGAATGAGACCAGGACAACAGTGTGTGCTGCCACATCACACCAGCTGCTTTGTGGAGTTAGTGCTAAAAAAAACTTTCTTACGTTTCCTGAAATAAGACTGAATACACAAAGAAGCCTTCCAGCAGATAGGAAAAATAAATTTCATCAACCATACTTCTGCTACATCTTTGTGAGTGGGATGTTTTATTCCGAAGTTTTTAAAACAAATATTGAGACCAGCACAGTGGAACTGAGTAAAAAAAGACAAAAAATACAACAGCTTTCATAAGCACTGGTAAGTTTAGAGGCTTAATCCCTTCAAATTAAACTGATGAAACTAGTTTAAAGTTTTAAACTTTAAAAGAAGTTCCAGCCATGTGAACAGTCTGTTTACCTTTTCAAAGATAAGTCTCAAGGTTGCTGCTGCAGTTGGGAGTAAAAGTAGGAAGTCAACTGGAAGTGAAATCAAATTGACCTGATTTTCATTTTCCTAAACACTGAGTGCTGAACTCCAGCTAGAGAGAATTGAATGGTGAAATACACTGACTGCTGGTGAACTGGAACAACTACAACAGAATACTTACCTGGACTAGCATGATGAATGTCACTGCAGGGAAGGTAAGCTTTTGATGATCTCCATGGTGTGAGACTAGGGTGTTATTTGTGATTGGTGCTGAGCACCAAATCAAGACATGTGATAGGGGCAAAAGAGGCAGTGAAGCAGTTCACCCCCATGTGTGTCATTCAGTGCTCGATGTTGACATGGAGTGATCATTATCATTAGATCATCTATCTGGCTGAGTGTTTTTGTGGTTGGGGGGGGGTTGGCTGGTATCTTGCTTGGTTGTTTATTGGATTAGTGTTTGATGTGTGTAGAGTGTGTGTGTGTGTGTGTGTGTGTGTGTGCGTGCGCGCGCGCGCATTTTAAATGGTCCCCTCACTTTTTAGAGGGAGTTGGTCTTTTGATTGTCCTAGCTGCCTGTTAATATTGTTTTTTGCATTCTTCCTCTCCCTCCCCACCTTGAGCACTGTTTAAGATGGCTAAAAGGAAATATTAAGGTTCCTTCTCCCCTCCCCAGCACTTCCCTCTTTAAATTCACCATGTTTGACAGCTTCCTCCCTTCTCTCTTGAATTCTCAGTGAGTTATAACTTTAAACAGCCAGGGATCATGGCCAGACTGCCTTGGGACATCTGGGCAGGTTGTTGTGGTGCTGTGCCTGCAGATTCTTTGCTCATTTTTATTGGTTAATCTAGTGGTTATTTGTGGTGTTGTTCTGGTTCCTGATTTATAGGTTGCTGATTTTTGCTGATTGCTTTTAGGAGGTTGATTTGGTGTTGCTGTGTGTTTTGGAGCTGTTAGGGGCTCTTCTCTGATGATTGACACAGGACAAGAGTTCAGGACATTCCTGGCTGAGAATCTGGCAGACTTTGTGTGTGGGATGATATGCAGAAGCAGTTTCAGGGTTTAAAATCTATGCTGCTCATGTTAACCACCTCTTTGGGGGATTGATTATTTGTGATTATTTTGCCAGGCCCCTATCAACCACTTGGCCATGTGCTCAATTCGAGGCCTACAGGCCTTTTGAGGCCTACCAGGCTTTTGTTTGTGTGGGGCCTGCTCAGCCTGTTTGCCATGTGTCCATTAGAGGTCTATTGTAGTGGTGCCTTTTAGGCCTGCTTGGCTTGTGTGGCTGCTGAGGAGCCTGTAAGACCTAGTTGTGGTTGGGGCCTGCTTTGGCCTTGGATTAGAGGCCTAGTAGCATATAGTCCTGGTGGTTGGATAGAGGTCTGCCAGGCCGTGCTGGCCACATTGTTTGATATGGCCAGGGCCTCAGACCTGGGCCTCGTTCCAGAGGTCTACTAGGCCTATGGCATATTATTTCCTACTAGTGGTAGAGGATTTTTGCTTTGCCTTACTGGATTATGATGATGGTGCTAGTGATGTTGGATGGCCCATGAGGGCTTTGTCCCCCCACCCCACTGCTAGGCCTCCATTTAACTGAATCAGTTAGAGGACCTAGAATTAATATGTAGATCTATATACCTACAGTTATATAGTCTTTATACTATTATCTTTATTGCCTTCTTGTTTCTTGTAAGGTTTGAGTGACGGCAGGTTAGCGGTGCCAGAAATAAACAGAGCATTAACAGTAAGTTGGTTAGAAGGCCTGGGATTAATATCTAGGCCTTGATACCTACAGTTATAGTCTTTATATTGTTATCTTGTTCTATGCAGTCTTGACTCCTTTAAGGTTTGAGAGCTGGCAGGTTAGTGGTACTAGAAATAATTAGAGTAATAACAACAGCGATGATGGTCATGATGATAATGATAATAATGCTGCAGTGGAAGCATCAGTGGCAGTTTAGTGCGGTTTATGCAGGTGTGTGAAGGTGTATATTTGTATGCATGCATGTAGACTTTACTATTTTATTGATTTGATTTAAGCAACAACAGCAATGTTACATGTTAGCATCAATGGCACTTTAGTGGGGTTTGTGCAGGTGTGTGTGATAAGCACACATGCATGTAGACTTCACTACCTTATTGGTTTCTACCTTATTGATTTAAAATAGCAAAAATAGCAATCACAACAATGCAGCAGTGGTAGCATCTGTGGCAGTTTACTGGAGCTTATGAAAGGGTGAGTGTGTGCATGCATGTAGACCTTCAATTTCTTTAAGGTTTGAGTGTGTGTGTAAGGTTTCATGCAGGTATGCGTGTGTGTGCATGTGCACAGTTGCATATACACATATAGTTCTAAATATGTTGATGTATGTGTATAGATATCACAATGTGCTTTGGGGTTATTTTTACTTTTGCCTCTGACACAACAATTTAGACCTTTGGTTAAATTACAATGGAGTCCACATGAGGAGCAGGAGATGACAAAATAAAAGACTCTAAAAGAGTGTTCCAACTAATTGTCTTCCCCCACTTTAGCCCAGTCTTTGGGCTTTTTCGCATTACACTGTTGTGGTGCTGTTGTTCTACTTTCAACGTCCTGTGGAATTCTGGGGTTTGTAGTTTACTGAGGCTGAGGAACTCTCTGGCTAAGAATTCTAAATGTTCCTTCCTAAACTGATGTTGGAAGTGGAATAGTAGCACTGTGACAATGTGGTGTGGAAAAGCTCTTACAGCAAGTGTCAGCTTGGAGAGTACTCCCAGTGCTGAGTATCCCCCCATACACATCGTCTGGGAAACACATAACAATACAGTTTATGATTACTAATAAGATTTTCTGGTAGGAGGAGCCAAGATGGTGACAAGGCAGCAGCTGCTGTAAAGAGCTCCTCTAAAGGTTTATCCCTTTGTCATCTTTTTGTTGCCTTTTTGCATAGTTTATTGTTTTGGATGGGACAGAGGGAGTAGACACAGACAAGCAAACCAGTCTCTTGACTAGCCACAAAATACAACCGACTGAACCTATTTGGGGAACTTCGCTCCCCCGGCTGGAGCAGAGCTGGTGTTGTATGGTTTTATTATCTCAGTCACACTTCAAGGACTTTGTAATTGACTACAAACATAAACAACTAGACCTACTTGACTGAAGAAACACCAGGCAGATTTTGTAGCTTCATTTGCTCTATAGAAAGAAGCAGGGAGTGGCCCTGAGTTGCTTGGAAGAATTAGGTGTCTGAATTGAATAGCTGGAGCTTTTGCGTTTGAGTACAGAGTGGAAGTTTGAATTGATAATCCAATGGGAAATAAACGCTAGAGATCTAGCCCATGTCAACCTTTGGCTAAAGCAGTGAAGCAGTTGAAGATTGATGAACTTCTAACAGCTAACTGTCCTGTGAGTAATTTGCCTATTTCATCTACCATTACTTTAAATAACAGGTTTGCTGCATTGAGTAAAGAAAGCCCTGAGTTAATTCAGGAGAACTGTGATTCCTCAGTCATTCTTACACCTCTTATCTCAGAAGATGATCTGAATTTCCCAAAGAACTCCAACCCTAATTATTTAGCTGAACAATGTCTGTTAACTGCTCATACGGTGACAGCAATATTTGAAAGTTTGCAAAGGGTTTGTAATAAAATGAATGCTGTGGAATGTGCACTAGGGGAACTTACAAGGACTCTATCTCAACCTAAGAGAATTTCCCAAGTAGGGAGTAATATGGGAGAGAAGGCTAGTAGATTCAAGGGTGATACTGAATTGCAGAACATCTTGCAACTACAATCAGTTTCTCAAGTGAAGGAAAAATCTTGCAGCTCAAGGATCTTCCAGCCCACACAGGTTATTCTACAAATTGCTCCGATTAAAATTAATAGAGCGAGATGGGACTCACACAGAGCAGTAAAGACCTCTTTAAGACAACTGTTAAATATAGAACCTCAGAAGTTTGACTTGAAGGAAATCCACTGGTTGCCAGATGTAAGTGGTCAAAAAAGAGTACATCTCACTTTTGAGCATGCTGTGATCCCACTCATATTATTTAAAATGAAAACTTTCCTGGCTAATTTCCAGATTTCTCCTACAAGAGTCTCCTTAGAAACAACTCTTCAAACCTTGTTTCACAGAAGGATAGTATCACAGGCCCCTGAAAACACTTCACAGAAAGTCAAGAAGATAGATCTGAAAGCAAAGTATGGAACAAATGGCAATATGACAGTAGATTTTGGCCCTTTCCGCATGTGGAGGGGGAAACGGGGGAAAACGTGCTGAAACGGAGCTTACCGGCAGCCGGGTAAGTCCGTCCCCATGCGGAGCAGCGCGAGCTCGTTGTTCCGCAGTCCTCAGGCTTCCAAAATGGCAGCTTCCGGCTGGTGGAGGCTCTCCACCAACCGAAGCAGCTCACCAGCCGGAAGCCCGCCCCCGGCACGCCTGGTGCGCGCCTGAAAATCTGCACAAGAGCGCAGGAACAGAGTGGCACGGAGTGGCGCGCTCCGTGCTTTTGAAAAACCTGTATAAACAGGTTTTTAAAAAGCACACTGCATGACCACTTCAGGTCGCTCCAGAGCGGACTGAGGTGCGGAACTGCAACAAGTAGTCCGACCCAGTCCGCTCCCAAGGTGCGGACTGCCTCCGTCAGAGGTCGCACCACGCAGTACTACTTACCCCGTGTGGAAAGGGCCACATAAACAAATAAAAAACCAACGCTTCAACATGCATCAGAATATAGAGATAACCATTCTAACAGCAGTGGTACTTTAACTCCTCTGGTTGAATTTAATACCCAATGGGAGGAGATTAAAACAAACTTGACTTCCCTATATGACAAAATTGAACCACTGAGAGACTATCTTAAGAAGGATAACATCATTACTCAGGATAAAGGAAATTCTCTCACTCCAGACTCAATAGTAAGCAAAAATGCTCGGTTAGTAGAAAATTTAAATCAGCCGATGGAATGTCAACAAGGAAATTTAATCTGTTTGGATCCAGAAAATACTGAAGACACTGAAGGCTGTCTTAAACAAGATCTACAAATTGCAGAAGCACAAACTGTATCCAAACCCCTGACAACATTGGGTCTTGAATAGGACTTGGCACGTCATTCTTTACCTCCAAATATTACTTCTCAATCTGTCTTATTTCAACAGAATGCAATACACTCCACTGCCACTCAACAGCTTTTTACTACTCCCAATGGTACTGATACTAGAATGGACAGGGTGGAGGATACTCAGGTACCTATATTACCTTTGGTGTTAACGGACTGACTCACAGACTCTCAGGAATATATTTCTGTACTGTCATGGAACATTGCAGGATGGAATGCTGTTACTGCCCTGGCTAGTTCGAGCTTTGGGGATATTAAAAGATATCCTTTTGATATCACAATTCGGCGTCACTTCTCTATTCCCCTCCACGTGCTTGCGAGGCCACCGGACAAGCACGCCACCAACCTCGGCCGTTAATCGCCGTAATATTCCTAAGACAATACAGGCAGGCCAGAAAATAGCTGACTCGCTGCTTTAGGAGACCTCCAGGCAAGTAGTCTAATTAAGTATGCACGCAACCTACAAAAGAGCCTCTGCCCCGAGATGGCAGCTTGATGGGTGAACTATGCAATACCCAGGTACTCTGCGTTTGCATACTGGCTATGCTATTGAGAACCTCTGAGATAACTCAATCTTTCAGATTCTGACCTTTCGGAGGCTTTGTCTCCAACTCCAAATCTACTGTTTTCCCCCAAGTACGGCATAGCCTGCAGTCACATTCTCCTTATAAAAACCCTTGATTCCGAGACCTTCCTCGGATCGCTCCCGAGTTTCATCCCGCCTTGCTGCCGCTTTGTTTGGCGAGCCTCCCCTCAGCTCAACGTGCTGAGTTACACTGCACCCCAGCCTCGCTCTCTATTTTTCCGGGCTTCAGGACAGGTAAAGTATCACCCAAACCAGCAACTCCTCTAAAAATCCCTCTATACCACTCCAACCTTTATTTCTTTAGTTATCTTGTGTGAATGTGTCGCATACACTGTTTCGCTTGTGTTTAATAAAACATCATTTATTGTTTCAACTTCTGTGTGCTCCTTGACTCGACCTGACCCCGTAGACATAGAGTTCAAGATCTCGCTACGTTACCCTGCCTCTCGTAATGCTAAGTAGTGCTCTGAGCTGATTTTCCCCACCTTTAGTTGAGCACATTTTGGTGTCCCTCCCGGGACCCCCAGTACACAGGGTAACAATGCCAAATACAGAGATCCCTCTTTTGTGGAGTATCTCTCAAAGTTTGATATCTTAATGCTGCAAGAAACTTGGGCTTTGGAGGTAATAGAAGTAAATGGTTTTATTGCATATCAGTTATTTGCCACGCCTAGTAAAAAGAAGGGTAGATCAAAGGGTGGCTTACTTACACTTATTTCAACTAAATTTTGTATGACATCGTCATACTTATGATCAATATGCAATAGCAGTGATGGTAAAATTCAACAAATGTTCAATATTGTTTATAAATGTATATTTTCCCCCTCAGCAATTGCACGCTCAGATTGACTTAATCTGGCAAGGTTTTGAAAATTATATTGAAGAGTCTCAACTAGCTCTCCCTTTGTCTCAGATAGTTATTGGGGGTGATTTTAATGCTAGACTGAGGATAAATGATACTGTTCTTTATGCTGCCCATCACATCTGTTCTCCGGAAAAAACACCTTTTATCTCAGGAAATATGTGTTGCTTAAAAGATACTGTTAGCAACTATACAGGTCTTAATTTGGCACAGATGGCACACAGGTTTAAACTATGTATCTTGAATGGGAACGTTACTGGGGACATACCAGGGGAATTTACATTCTGGTCAGGAACTAGAATGAGCACCATTGATTATATGATTGTTAGCCAGGGTCTACTGAATCCCTTTATAAAATTGGTAATAGATGATAGGTTGGAAAGTGATCATCTGCCCTTAAACTTGTATTTGAAGATATCTGATAATCATACCCATATCATAAATATCTTAAAACCAAACCCAGAGGTGATAGTTACTAGTAATAGGATTAAGTGGTCACAAAAGACTGCAGGGTTCTTTTTGGAGCTGTTTAACACTAATCAGTTCTCTAATATCCATTCCACCTGCCTGACAATAGGTTCAAATAATGGGATTATTGAGCAATATGAAATACTGACCAAAAAATTAGTTGACTTATTTTTAGCTACCAATTCTAAAAGAGTTTATACTAGAAAGTTTAGTTCAAAGGATTGGTTTGATTGTGAGTATAGGGATGTTAAGAAATCGCTTATTTTTAAATTTAAATTTCACAAGGAAAACCCAGAAGATGTGAGGGTAGAAGAGCTGTTGCAACTAAAAAAAGAATATAAGAAATTGATTAAGGTTAAAAAGAGTTGTGCACAACAAGCATTATGGGAACAACTTATTAATGCAGTAAGGATGCAAGATATGAAAACCTTTTGGCAGCTCACGCCAACAGCAACCAAAAGTTACACCACATGGGCAGATTTTCATATCCCCTCTGGAGTTTGGGAAGCTTATTTTCATGAGTTATATGTCATTAAAGAATCCCCTACTTTTCAAGTGAATTGTATTACCAGGAATTTGCCAGAATGGCAACCAGTATCAATTGCTGAAGTGACAGATCTTGTAAACCAGCTTAATCCAGGCAAGGCCCCAGGGGATGATGGTATTCCTCTTGAGTTAATCAAATGCAACATAGATTGGTGGGCCCAATTTTGGCAAATCTTTTTACATATATTGATAAGAATGCCCACATGCCTTCTGACTGGAATATGGCTATTATTATTCCAATCTTTAAGAAAGGTAAGAAGGATAATCCAGCAAATTATCGCCCAGCTAGTTATCTATAATTAGTAAAATCTATGCTAGACACTTATATTGGAAATTGCAATATTGGATGGACATAAAAAATGTTCTGGCTGATGAGCAAGCAGGTTTTAGACCAGGAAGATCTACTTTGGACCAGGCCCTAATCCTACAACATCTGGTGGAAAAATACTCTAGTAAAGCTAAAGGGTCCTTGTTTGCAGCTTTTATTGACCTTAAATCTGCCTTTGATTCTATCTCTAAAGATAGATTGTGGCACAAGCTAGAAGTCTCTTCAGTAGATCACCGCTTATTTTTGCTTATTTACAAGCTACATGAAAATACAGCCTTGAAAATAAGGTGTAATTTGGAAGGTCAGCTGTCCAATAAAGTCTTTACACATAATGGAGTTAAGCAAGGATGTATACTAGCCCCGTTATTGTTTAATTTTTACATTAACTCAATGGTTGCTGCTCTTAGTCAGTTAGATTTTCACCCTCCCAAGTTAGCGGGTAGGCATCTTTCAGTGTTGCTATATGCAGATGATGCAGTAATACTGTCGCAAACACCCACTGGCTTACAGAGAGCGTTGCGTGCTCTAACACAGTATAGCCAAGAGGAAGGACTTCAAATAAATTATGAGTAAACTAAAATTATGGTGTTTGCAAAAAGACCAAAGCTGTATACATGGACGATAAATGAACATAGGATTGAACAAATAAGGACCTTTAAGTACCTTGGTGTTGTATTCCAGTCAAATGGAAATCATAAGGCACATGCAGAATATGTTGCACAAGTAGCACAGAGATTCACATCCGTAATTCAAAAAAAATTTTATACTAAAGGAGGGCAATATGTTCCAGCTGCCCTAAGGTTGTTTCATGCCAAATCTATTAGTCAACTACTTTACGGTGCTCAACTAGGTCCTTATTCTTCTTTCACTGCCTTAGAAATAGTTCAATCAAAATTTCTGAGGGCCATCTTGCAAGCACCACGTTGGGACTGCAATGCAGCTTTGCGGTTGGAAGTGGGCTTCCTGAAAGTTGAATCTAGGGCTTGGTTAGCTATTTTTAGTTTTTGGCTAAAATTAAGTTTTCGACCAAGTGGTTTAGCTTCCTTAGTATTTCAAGATAATTTCCAATCAGTATGGAAAAAAGCCATATCTGTTAAACTCAGATTTTATGGTTTTTCTGAGGAGTACTTTTTACATGTGGGATTTGACATAGCTAGTCAAACCCTTAGACAGCGAATTATGGATGTGGAGAGGCAGCACGATTTAGAGGCAACTTCAAATAATATATTAATTGACACTGCACTGATACCCTACAAGCCAGCTAATTATTTTTTTTTACTTTTAATATCAAATCAACGTAGAGCTTTTACTCTTGCCCAATTAAATGCTTTGCCATCAGCAATACAAGAAGGGAAGCTTAAAAAGATTCCATATGATCAACGTAAGTGCCCCTGCAATTCTGGTGAAATTGAAACAATAACTCATGTTCTTCTGCACTGCCCTTATTATCTTGAAATCCGGGAAACACTTATTGAGCCATATATAAAGGCATTCCTTGGACATTCAGAGGCCTTTTATACTCTCTTACTGATGTCAGGGCAAAATACAAGGATGTTGACCAAGATAGCAAAATTTTATGCTGCTGCAATTAAAATTCGTGAAAATAAGGTTTTAGTAAATGCTTAGGTTTTATTATAGGAATATGTACCTATGTTTTATATCACATATTTTATACGATTTATGTTTGTATTTATATTTTGCTAATGCTACCAGATGTATGTATATCACGTATGTAGATGAATTTTCGAATATGGTCATTGACTGCAATAAAAATTATTGAATAAGATTTTTCAATGTTGGCAGCTCTTGAGGAAGAATCAACTTGGGACCAAACGCTGGCATTTCCATAAGAGTGTTG
This sequence comes from Cyclura pinguis, assembly GCA_030412105.1. NCBI lineage: Eukaryota > Metazoa > Chordata > Lepidosauria > Squamata > Iguanidae > Cyclura > Cyclura pinguis. The sequence goes on from CM059604.1 coordinate 66,627,157, forward strand.
AAACTGCTGGGCTTCTCACAGGACGGTGGCTTTTACATGAACTAGGCAGCCCAGTGGGGTATTTGGCCTCTTGTTCTGCTTTTGGAAAGTTCATTGCACTGTTTACCTGCCTTATCTGCTTAGGTATACGAATTAATATCATTTAACAATTTTCCCATCTCACAAATGGCAAACTGTAAGAACTGAGGAAAGTCACTCTACAAGAGTTGCAGGATCTACTTGGTCATCTCAATTTTGCCTGCCCCTGGTGGCCTCTTGCATTGTTTTTGTCAAGCAGGGCTGATTATAGCTAATGCAAAAGCCAACATGGATGATTAGGATGAGCTTCTATTCTAGTTTAATGGAGCTCTAGGGGACCTTCACATGTCAGTTTACTTCACAGGGAAATGGTGTTTGTTTTGGTGTAAAGACATTTGAAATGGGTCTTGGAATTTTTCCAAATGTGATGACAGTTTGGTTCTGGGCTGCTGAATTTACAATTTGTCAGTCCACTCTTGGTTATGAGACGACCCTGTTCAGGGTCAGGGTCATTAATCTGATCATCTCTAGATCGCCTCATGCCATGTGCCTGGTCCAAGCTTTCACAGTAGACGTCTCCAGTTTAATGTCTTATTCATTCTGGGACATACAAGGGTAAGCAATTGTAAAAGACTGAGTAGTTTCATCAGCTGGCTATGATGGTCTCGCAGTATCAAAGCAGTTTTCAGCAGGACTGGGGCTACTTGATGGAGTGAGGCCATGAGGGATGTTGCTGGTGTAGTTCTTTCCCACCAACAGTTGGAGTACTTCAGGCACTTTGCTCCAGATTCAGACTCCATCCTTTCCCATGCCTACAGATCTGAGGAGCCTTGAAGGGGTGAAGTTGTCTAAGTCATCCGAGAAGGCTGGGAGGGAGATTGAGTTAATTAGGTGTCTAGCAGCTTGCAGGTGTTGTGGCCTATTCATGTGGACCACATATTGCTGTACTGTATTTCTTTGAGGGGCAGGGATCTGGCCCTGCAGTTCATTAGACCAGACTGATGAACTAGCATTGGCTTTCACTGCTAAATCTCAGGAGCATGACGATATCACCTGTAATTCCAGGGTGCACAAGACTCTGGAAGGGTGGACCAGGAAAAAGGGTAGACTGCTGATGTGGGTTAAATTCTATAGCTTTTGCAAAGGGCTCTGGCTCTGAATATGAAGTGAGGTCATCTGCTACGAAGATGTCTGTGCATCCTCTTAAGTGTAGAACACCTTATGACACTCTAATATTGTTGTTCTTTGTCTTTTCAGTTAGTTTCCAGGTGCGGTTTGGAAAGATAACAGGTGCTGATTTGTGGCCATAGTACAGTTTATTGGTTGCTTCTTCTGTTTGAGGAACACACTGGGCCTTCTTCTCACGTTTTAGTTAATCAAACCTGATCATAAAAGGGTGGGGGCAAAGGTACAGTTGGGCTTGTACTCTGACCCAGCTTTATGCCTTCTTCATGCATTTTGTGCAGCTCTTGGGGACTACACTCGCCTGCTTGTTTTGTTTTGTCACATTAGCTTTTGGGTCTTATGCGTATCTATTTTGGATAGCTACCGTGAAGGCCTTACAGTGCTTGGGCCTGCACAGAGTTAAGATTGGTCCCCATTCATTTAGGATTAAGACTGCCTCCACTGCTTCTGGAAAGGGCTTCAGCCCACAAGGCATCCAGTCCACCACCACTGGAAATCTTCCCCTGCAAAGATGTACATGTGTCCTCCCAAATTTTGAGGCTGTTTTGCTCAACTTTGCTCCTGTTTCCTCTGTTTCTCTGTTGAACTCTAGGCGCTGTGTGGCAAGACAGCAGTTTTTGTATGGCATACCAGGCCCAAATTTACCATGCTCACTCTCAGATGCGGCTGAGTGAATTAGCTACTGTGGAGTGGCTTGGTAAACAAAGCCTGCAGTCATTGTGCTTGATGAGCACCATGAGCCTCCACCTGATGTTTTGGTCATTCACCTTGGTGGTAGTGACGTAGGTTTGCTGGCGGGCAAGGCCTTGGAATGCCATGGGCCTCTACTTGATGTTTTAGTCATTCACCTTGGCACGCCTTGGGCCTCTACCTGATGTTTTAGTCATTTACCTTGGCGGTAGTGACCTAGGCTTGCTGAAGGGCAAGGCTTTGGAGCACCATGGGCCTCCACCTGATGTTTTGGTCATTCACCTTGCAGTAGTGACCTATGCTTGCTGACAGGCAAGGCCTTGGAGTACCATGGGCCTCCACCTGACTTTTTTGGTCATTCACCTTGGTGGTAATGACACTGTTTTTTTGGTGGGGTGGCGAAGACCCCAAATGTATTGACTGTGCCAGAAGAATGGTGAATAATCAGATTTGGGCCACATTATTCCTCATCTTGGCAACCTATTTGGGTGGTCAGATCTCTACTGAGCAGATGGGGTACACATGTTTGATCATGGGACTCAGCTGTTCCTAGAAGAATTGATAGGGTGGGTTGTCCGGCCTGGTGTGGGGAAAGGAATGAAGCAGACACTTGCCCCCTTCTGTGGTCAATAATGGGGGATAATAAAACATCGGTGATCACCTACTGGCACCCATTTGGTGTAGGGTAGGGTTCTGGAACCAGCTCTTTAGAGCTCTGTGTCCCAAGGGATTCTTTGAAGGAACCTACCTCTGAGGTTAACCTGGAAATAAGGCTCTCACTTTTAGAGCCCTGTGGCTTGGGTGAGAGTCCCTGGGTTACCCTTCCAAGATGCTGGACTGGGGAGCAACCAGAACAATTTGGATTGCCCCTGGGGCTGAGGTGTTATCACCTATGGGTATGCTGAGCAGGTTGTCACGTTGTGACCTTGGTCGCCCCCCCGCCCCCCCGTATATTTCAGGTTAATTTAAATAACCCAACTTTGTGTCTGGTCTCTTTATTCCACGGTTGAACATCAAATTATTATTTGAGTTTGACAACTGCCAAAATGGCTTAAATGAGAAAGCAGACACAAGGAGCAAATTTGGAAAGAATGTCAGTTGAACAACCTAGAGATGGGGAATCAAATCAAAGAATTTAAAATGACATTAAAAGAATGAGAGATTATATGAACCACTTCAGATACAACATGAAGAAAATGAGAAAAAAGTTGAATCAGGATTCATAAGTTGAACTTAGAGACATAAGACTTTTCTTAAATCAGATAACAACAGATGTAAAGCAGATGAATTAAAAAATGGAATTAATGGAAAAGAAGACACTGAGAAATTGTCAACACACCAGGAGTAAAACCTACATACAGCGACATTACAGCAAAGGAAAAGATGCCCAAGAATACCAAAGATACAAAGTAAAGATATTTATGCAGGAATAGCTGGTGCCTTGTCTGAATTTCTAGAAATTCAGAGAAAGATTTCCACTGGAAATTGGATAAAGCATACAGACTAGATTCATGGGCTAGGACTCGGCTCCTCCAGGTAAACAGTAGCCTCAAAGGAAGACATGCAGGAGCAGCACACCAGGAGCTAATCAGGCTGAGATGAGAGCCACATGGCTTCAGCACTCTTAAGGAAGGCAAAGGGCAGTAGCTCATGTGTTGCCAGCCCTTGCCTTGTGATCTTTGGACTCGCTGCTCATTGCCTGCCTGGATTTTCTAACCCTGTAAAGTCTGACTGTGTTGTCCACTGGATCCCTGGACTTTGGATTGTTCTGGACCACGAACAGGCAAACTGTACTGACTGTTAGTGTCTTTGTTGACTGTGAATGGCCTCCTACTGACCCTGCACTTGGTTGCCTGGCATGGAGAGCTGGCACATGTGACAGGTTGTCAGACAAAGAAATCTGCCAAGAGATCTGACTCTATATCATGAGAAGACAAGTAGTAAGAGGTCATATACTCCAACAATACTACTTACATAAGATGCAGATTAATGGGAGAGATTTTATAATTTTTAAAAATATTCCAGCACAAATCCTGAAAAAGATAGGAAGTACGCCTTTCTGACCAATAGGCTGAAGCAACAAGAGATCTGTTTCAGATGAGGGAATCTAGAAGGGGTTATTTTGCATTACAGACAGAGAAGCGGAGTCCTTTATGGGGGGGGGGGTTCACATGAAGGCTCTGAGAAGTCTTGGCCTGAGTGTTGTCATCAGGGGAAGGGGGCAGGGTTACTGCCAAAATGCTAGGTCTAGAGCTCTAGAAGTTTCTGAAGACAGTACTGCACAGGTGCAGACAACCCATTTGTGTGAGTCATGGAGACCATAAAAAAGAAACTGATTTTAAAGATTCAAGATGGTACGAAACTGACATCAGACAATGGAGAGATAAGATTTTTAAACTTTTTTCAGCTATTTATAAAGAGCAAGAGATATTGATAGAGAAGATTAAAAAAAAATAATTGGACTTACAAAAATTGCCAGTTTTTTCAGACAACAAGCTTAAATAAGACTGTAACTGTGGCAGAAATGAAGAAAACTAAGACAGTGAAGGCCCTGGGCCTGGACAGCCTTTCTTCAATTTATGATAAAAGTTTCAAGGAGCAATTGTATCTTCCATGTCAACTACTGAGGAATTGAATTTTATCTACAAAAAAGATCCTAGATAGTTGGTATGACACTAACATTGATATCAAAAGAAGAATGAGATGTGAAAGATCCTAAGAATTATAAACCTATCTCTCTTTTGAATATTGACTGTAAGCTTTTTACATTAATATTGATGGAAAGGATGAAGAAGATCCTCAAGGAAGAATAAATGCACTTTTACCAAAGAAATTGATGCCAAATTATGTAACATGTGTTAAAGATATGTTGAGAGTATTTAGAGACTCATAATGAGAAACAAATGGCACTACTTTTGTTGGATGTGGAAAAGGCTTTCGATGTGAATTGGTCATTTATGATTTAACTCTCAAAAAAGATGTATTTTGGACATAATTTTATTACATGGATTAAAGCAGTACTGTTAGTCCTCACATTTGCTTTGCTAGGATTAGGGGCCCGCAAAATTGGGAAAATTACAAGTATCAAAATGTGGGGGGGGGTTGTATCTGTGAGAAGGGGGACATGGCATGGTGGGGAGAACAGATACCCAGGGTCCAAACCAGATGAGTAAAAGGAGAGGGAAAGGGGTGTATCAGCATGGTGGCCCTATACTTCCTCACTCTCATCAGTCTCTTTCTTTGGGAGTGGGAGGACATCAGGAGATGGCTTGTGGTGCTGAGGAATCAAGCTACAAGCCATTCTTAGCTGGCCAGTCAGCTGTTATTGGAGGAGCAGGAGAGCCAGCTGTGGTGTTTTTTAAAGGCTGCACAACTAATCTGACATATGCACAAAAATGGAAATAAAACATAAATCCAACCATAACTGAATGGTTGATAAAATTGTATGGTATGATAGACATGGATGAACTTTCCAAGTCATCAGAAACATTGAACCAGTCAAATGAAGAGTGGAGAGTAGTGGAAGGAAAATGGTGTGATTTTGTAACTTGACAATTGAAATAGTGTTAAAGTAAAGATAAAAGACATAATTCAAGATTTATCCTTCACTGGAGTTATATCAACACTGAGCACCGTTTATCGTGTAGACAGATATATAAAAGGGGATTGTGCAACTTGAATTAGGAAATTAAACAATTTCTTTGTGGACTATTTGAGAGTGAAGCTACAGAGAGATATATGAACTATTTATCTATAGTGAGGGAAACATAACAGATAAGAAAGCAACTAACAATTTTGTGGAGTAGATGAAGGAAGATAGAAAAGTTAAAAACATTTGTTGATACTGATAAATGAAGACAAACTTATTTTTACTTAATTGGGTTACTAATTGTAATAGTTTAATGAGATATGTAAGATATTTACAGGAGTGACATTGTTAATTGGTGTAGTATAAGAGAATCACTATTAAGGTAATAAAATTTCATACAAATGCATGTAAAATGTAAAGCAATGTATACATACAGCAATGTATTTGTAAGTTTGTTTTCCCATTTTAATAAAAATAAATCAAAAGCTAAGAACTGGCATGTCCCTGTCCTTCTAGTTCACTGTGTCAGAGTCTGGTCCTAGGACCAAGGCATGACAAGAGCATTTCCAGATGAATCACTGATTTTTCTCAGAAATGGCTAGATGGTGTAAAAACATTTTAAATGGTTTTAAATGATTATGGGTATCTGGCCAGATTTAAAGTTAATAAAGATGACTTTGTCAACTACAAATATAACAAAATAAGAACAAAATCTTTTGGAGAAAACTGGATTTAAAATTAAGAAAGTTGAAATACTTATATGCTACTTCTGAGGAAAAAAAATCAAAACTGTTTCAGAATAATTACATTAATATATGGAATGAGATCAAGTATGATTTACAAAGATTATATGAGATGAAACTTTCATTACTAGGGTCAAAGATTTTGTTTTTGTTTCAAACAGTACAGAGAAAATGATCATGTATATGCAGATGTCCACTGCCATAGTTTGCACACTTGTGAAAACAGTCATGGCCATTAGCGTGTCAGTTCAAACAAACACACTTAGGGCATGAGGGCAATTACATCTGGGGAAAAAAAAGACAACTACACACAAGTATGGTGTGGGCATTCCAGAAACATGAAAAACAGAGGAACTATACTCAGAAAGGAGGAACTAGCAAGGACAAAGTCTGCTGAATAAAACTCTTTCTGAAGGAAAGAAGGTCACAGAATGTTCAAATTGATGCTAATACCACTGCGGCTGAAGCGGAATTGATCAGAAGAGTGCCTTTTGAATATGGCAGTAACAAAGAAAGGGAGGCTTCCCGCCTAAAAAGTTCAGTTCTGCAACATTCAGAGAACTCTGCACAAATCTTACAACAGGGATGGGCAAAGTCCAGCTCAAAGGACACATGTCACCCACTAAATTCCACTGTGCACCCCCTGAAGAACCCCAAAGCCCCCAACATAAAAAAAAGACAGCTCCCAATGCTCAAAATTCATCAAAACCCCAATACCCAAAATTGGTCGGCACCACTGCAAAACAGGTTTTCCCACAGACACAAACAATTTAACACTGGAATTATTTAATAACAACCTGAGTGACTTAGAATAGCCCGATCAAATTCCAGACCTCATTCCACTTGAAGATGTGCAGCAAGACTTTAGCAACAGTCTCCATCCTCTTTGACAGAGCCAGAGCAATTTCATCAAAGACATATGAGCAAAAATTGCAGGATCCAGATGCACAAGCCTGATCCAAGAAGATTAAGAAGAAGAAGGTAATTCTATCAAGTACTAAGCAGGACTGAATACTTACACAACCAACAAGTGCCAGTTTTTTGTTATTGTTTACTTAACCTTTGTACAAAAATTAAAAATGTTGAATCTTCACAGTATTTATTTATTTATTCAATTTATATCCCACCCTTCAAAGGACCCAAGGTGGCTTGCAACACAAATTAAAATAAAGCATAACTAAAAGCATAATAATAAAGAAATTTTAAATAATTAAATAAGCAACCCTATTAAAAACATTAATTTAGAACAGACTAGAACACATTTAAAACATGGTAAAGACAGTAATAACACATCCTCTGTTTTTGCTGTATGCCTTCAAGTTGTTTCCAACTTACAGTGCCCTAAGACAAACCTATAATGGGGTTGGCAATATTTGTTCAAAAGGGGTTTGCCTTTGCCTTCCTCTGAAGCTGAGAGAATGTGATATGTTCAAGATCACCTAGTGCCAAGCAGGGACTCAAACTCTGGTTTCCAGAGGGGTAGTCCAATCAATGCCCAAGCCACTACACCATGCACATACCCCATTAAAAGAACATTCTACCACAACCAGCTATGTGAGCCATATCAGGGTTTAAGATCTTTGGAGGAAGGCTTTCTCTTGGACCTCGCCACCACCATAGGTATATTCTCAGTGGCTACTCCCAGGCTATGGAATTCCTACAGGAGATCCAGTTAGTGCCCTTGTTTTCTTTCCACCAGCAAGTTAAGACTTCTTCATTTAGGCAGGCCATTGATTTTTAATCACATGGCAGAACAGCTTAAGAAAACATGGTATGCTGTGTTTTTACATTTTATGTTTTCAATTACATTTTAAATATGTTCTAAACTTTTCAGCTATGTTCCTTTAGCATATTGCTGTTTTTCTTTTTTAAAATATAACATTTTCACTAAATTTTTAATTATTGTAAGCTATTTTGGATCTCATGGTAGGAGAATGAGAGGTTGGTACAGACCAAGAAAGATCATTCTAGGAAGGCTGAAGGACAACCCACAACTCTCCAGGTTTATGCCCTCACATCAGCTGGCTAAGGCAGGTGACTAACATTCTGATCTGTTAATACTGTTGGACCTACCTTCAGTTTTGTTAGATAGCCTTACCTGCACACCTTCTTCCTCTGTATGCTACTTAACTGGTTATTTCCTTATTTACTTTCCATCTATCTCTTTCCTTTTTTTCCTTTTTTTTTTTTAGCAGCCACGAGAGGGGGTGGATTGCTCCTTCAGTCTTCCTAGAATGACCATTCATAGTGAGTACCAACCTCTCATTCTCAAGAAGGCTACAAGAGCAGTTCACAACTCTCTGGTACATACCTAACGGTGGGAGTGCTGCCTGATTCCTGTGCCACTGCCCGCAACATCGTTCTTCTGAAGACTGCTTGACTTGACGTATACTTGTCAATTTTATAATGTCTTATAAGAGTGGTTGTTTCTTTCCACCCTGCTACTTTACAAACATCCTTGCTACTTTACAAACATCCTCCATTGAAGCCTTCAATCGTGTGGAGTGGGTCCACACTCTGTGCGGTCTAGGAAGGTTGCCATAGTCATAGCAACAGTAAATACAAGTCTTTATCAATCTGGATATGGTTGATTTTGATATTTTCAACCCCATCATTCTTGGGTTAAATGACACACACAGTATCTCAGTGTTTCTGATTCTTTTAGTTCTGTTGATGTATACCTTAACTGCCCCACACACGTCCAGTGAATGCCACCTTTTCTCTGCAGGTATAAAGGGTTAGGACAGAAGACTGGAAGAGTTATGATAGTCAGCACTGGAAAATGTGCCATGCATTTCAGTCTAAATGAAAGGTCTATTGTTAGGATCAAAAAATCTTTCTCACGTCTATACAGATTGGGTTCACCAACAAAGCAGCAATTCTGGATACCCTTCTCACTGAAATTATACTTACCAGGAATACCACTTTGAAGTTAAACAGCCTTAGTGATGCTTCTTTTCGCAATTAAAACAGTGGCATTGTCAAATGGTTCAATAACTATGTTCAAATCCCAAGTCGGGAACCAATGCCATGTTGGTTGAGCTTGAAAACTTGCTCCTCTCAAAATACACTTTACATGGACATCTGATGACAACAGTTTCCCTTTTACTGATAGCAAAGAAGATAATGCAAATATTTGCCTCTTCAACATTTTAGGCCACAAACCTTTCTCTTTGCCACTCGGCAAAAATGACAGCACATCTGATAACTGCACGTCATCTACTATTATCAAGTTCCTCATATACCAATGTTTGAATACCTTCCAAGTTGTTTCACGTATCTTTTGCATTGAATCTCACCTGGAAGCTTGAACAGTATTAATTACTGAATCCTCAAATCCCTTTTCCTTTAGGGAGCATAGCTCAATCTCCATGTGGTCAAATTTAACCAGTTTGGATTTGGATGATATATCGGTCCTTACACCAGCAAATCCAGCCTGACTGGCAGTTGATAAGGGCTCCTGACTGACATTTTAAGTGACAGGGAAACCAAGCCCTCCTCAGCCAATGCGGTTCTACCAGTACCACATCCACTCACTGTAGTCTGATTTTTTTTAAAGAACTTTTTGGTATTTGAAGAACTTTTGGCATTATCGGTAACAAAGGTAACAGCTATAGCAGACCCTCCAGCCAATCTAGTCATAAAGCATCATGCTCTTTTGAACCTGACCTTCCATCTATCAAATAATGTCTTGGCAACTTGTGATTTGTTCCTGAAGTGAATAGATCCACTGAAAACCCACCAGACTTTTTTTTCACATATTGCCTAATACTTCTTGACTTAAGCTCCACCTTCCCAGATGGATATAATTTCTGCTCAGATAATCTGCTTCCAAATTTAGGGTTTCCTTCAAGTGAACCGCTGACAGAGACTGTGGACATTCTTCTCCATCTGCCTCAAAATCTGGGTGGCTTCTTCCATCAACTTGTAAGATCTTGTCCCTCCTTGGTTGCATAGATAAGCCTTTACAGAGACACTGTCTCTAAAAATCTGCACGTTTTTGTTCTTTAACATGTCTGCAAACCACACCATTGCTAATCTGATACTCCTCGTCTCTAAAAGATTTTAACTGAGCACCCTCTCTGATACTGACCATCTGCCCTGAGCTGTCTGACACATGCAAGGTGTCCCCCATACAAGCTTGTATCCAAGGTTACCACTATCGTGTCCTGAGGAACAAATGAGATGGACAAGTTGCTTACCTGTAACTGGAGTTCTTTGAGTACTCATCTGTGAACTCACACAAATGGGTTGTCTGCACCTGCACAGTACTGACTACGGAAACTTTTAGAGCTTTAGGTCTAGCATTTTGGTGGGAACCCCGCCCCCTCCTCTTAAAGGCATATAAGGCCCTTGGCGCACTTGGCGCTAGTTCTTTGACCGCCACAGCAGTCTTGGCACCAGACACATGGCATGACATGAACAGGGGAGGTAGGTGGGGTTGTGTGAGTTCACAGATGACCACTCAAAGAGCTCCAGTTACAAGTAAGCAACCTGTCCTCCTTCTTCATGGTCTCTGTGATTCACACAAATGGGGGACTAGCAAGCTACAATGTAGGAGGAGGGAATGTCATTAGAGGCCCACTTCAAATCTAGCCAAGTGCAAACTGGACCCACCAAGAAACAAACGCTGTTCAGAACTATCAACCCAACAATGTTTATCTTTAAAGGAGGCAAATCATTCACAATAAGCATATTTGAGAACGCACAGAAGCATAAGGTACAACGGGTTCAAAATTAGCACATGAGCAATGAAACATCAATTACCATACACAGAAATGGCACCACTGAACGGAGGAGAACAAAACAGCCCTCCCAAAGGCAGCATCACTGGAAGATCACTGGTCAATACTGTAGTGAGAGATGAAAGTCATGGGCTGTGACCAGATGGCCAACTTGCAAATGTCATGCAGAGGGACACCTTTCAAAAAAGCTGGAGAGACCGACAGGGCTCTGGTGGAGTGACTCCTAATCTGAGGAGGAGGATTTGTCCCTACTAGTTCATAAGCAAATTTGACAGTAGAAGTCACTCTTTTGGAGAGCTTCTGTGAGGAGACCGGCAGTACTTTCTTTGTAGAGGAATAACCGAGTGTTACCCTGATTTCTGGGGGTCCCGGGAGGGACACCTACATGTGCTCACAACAATGGGGAGGGAATTAACACAGAGCACAAGTTTGCAATGCGAGAGGTAGCATAACGTAGCGAGATCTTGAACCCTATGTCTACGGGTCTGGCCGAGTCAATGATAAGGCAGATGTTGAAATAATAATAAATGTTTTATTGAAATACAATCAAACACGTGTATGCAACACACTCACACAAGGAACTATAGAAATAAACGTAGGAGTGGGATAGAGGGATTTTGAGAGGAGGTTTGGTATGGGAAATACTATACCTGTCCTGAAGCCCAGTGAAAAGCAAAGAAGCTGGGGAGTGTGGATTCTCAGAACGTGGGGCTGAGGGGAAGGCTCACTGGACAAAGCGACAGCAAGGCGAGATGGAAGCCAAGAGCAATCTGAGGAAGCGCTCAAAGTCAGGGGTTCTTATAGGGAAAATTGTGGCCGCAGGTTGGTCCATACTTGGGGAAAACAAAGAGTTTGGGGCTAGAGACAAAGCCTCCGAAAGGTCCGTACTTTAGATGATTGAGTTATAGCCAGATTGTCAATAGAGTAGCCAGTATGCGGAGTGCTTGAGAGTTGTATAGTCCGCTCATCAAGCTGCCTGCTCGGGGCAGGGGATCTTTTGTAAGTAGTGTGCATACATGATGTGGTACTGGCCTTGAGGTCTCCTGAAGCTGTATTCGGCAATGACTGGCCTGCTAGATCGGGGTTGGAATGGTATGGCTATTGTCGGCTGCGCCTGTGTGTATGCTTGTCCAGGGGCCTCGCAAGCACGTGGAGAGGAATGGGTAGAGAAGGCTGAATTATTGATACCAAAAGATATCTTAATATCCCACAAGCTTGGGCTATAAACAGCAATAACAAGAAGAACAGCCTCCAGGACAGTCTGAATTCCACAGTGCATTGAGCACAGAAGGCCAGAGCTCTGCGGACGTCCAGCAATAAGGAAGGCCATCTACCAAGACAGCAGTCTGAGATCGCATCTGGCCACAGGTTCAAAGGGTCTCTAAGAGAATTGGGGGAACACTAGCAATAAATTCCAACCTGGAACCGCAGTGTCACTGGTGAGTGCAAATGTTTATACCCCTTGAGGCAGATGAGCACCAAGGAATCCGTGAAGCATGAGGATTTGGCCATACGTTGAAGACAAGATGACATAGCTGAAAGATAACACTGGATTGATGAAAGAGAGAGACCCTTCTTGGCAAACGATGAGAGAAACTCAAGAAGATGCACGATATTGAAGCAGTCGATGTCAAGATGGCAGACACGAAGGAATTCAGTGCATTTTGAAAACTTGTAGGCGTAAGAGTGGATCACTGACAGACTGTGCACTGCTTCAATGATTCGCCGAACAGTGAGTGGAAGAGATGTCAACACAGCAGCTTCCATGCTGTCAGCTTGAGGTTGGTGACGTCTGGGTGATGTGGTGCCATTGTTCATAGTCAGGAGGTCCAGTTTGAGTGGAAGTCTCTGATATCGAGACTTTAACAAAAGGAGCAGCGGGGCGAACCAAGGTTGGTGTGGCCACCATGGGGTGATCAGGACCGCTGAGGTTCTGTCCCAGTAAATTTTTTCTAGAACTCTTGTAATTAGGGGGAACAGAGGAAACAGATAAATCACCGGACCATTCCAGTGGAAGGTGAACGCATCTCCCAGTGACCCTTTGCCTACTCCACCTCTCAAACAGAAGAGGCAGCATTAGTTGTTGGATAGCAAAGCAAAAAATCAATGATCAGGGTCATCCAAGCCATGAATACTTCTTGAACAGCAGACTCGTCGAGATCCATTCATGGGAGATCAGAGGGGTCTGACTGAGACAGTCCACCATTGTGTTCTGAGTCCCAGGAAGGTGGAGAGCCAGTGGGTAGATCCATCAGGGTAGACACCACATCCAAAGCCTGAGGGCCAACCAGAGTAGCGTCCTCGATCATGTATCGTCCTGTTTGTGTATGTAGTACGCGACCATGGTACTGTCAGTATCTGCACTGTCTTGTTCACAATCATGTCTTCGAAGGCTTTGAAGGCCTTGATGACAGCCAACACCTCAAGGGCATTGACATGATAGGCACTCAATGTGTTCGACCACCGACCTCTGACCATCAGATGTTCAGCCCCAGCCTTCTAGAGAGGTATCAGTCGTAACTGAGATCGTGGGACTTGGAATGTGGAATGGCATACCCGCCAGGACATTCCACAACTCTTTCCACCAGGAGAGGGAGCGAAGAATGCATCTTGGTACCGAGAGACAATGGTACAGATTGCTGGTGAGAAGATCGAGGACAGTTAAAAATCAGGTCGCGCGTATAACCTTGAGTGTTGAATGATGGCTGTCATCGATGCCATAAAGCGCAGTAAAACCTGGATTGAGTGAGCAGAGGTATGCCAGTTCTGTTGCAGCAGCGATATCGTCCTGGAGAGATGGAGGATTTGTTCTCGGGATGGAAAGGCAGATGGAGTCGAAAACTGCTCCAATGAACTGTATGCAGTGGGTTCGGTGGAGGTGAGACTTGTGGAGGTTGACTGTAAGGTTCAGCTTCTGAAGAAGGTGAAAAGTCACATCAAGGTTGCAGAGAAGTTGAGTCTTGGAATGGGAGACGACCAGGCAGTAGAGGAGGAAGATGACCCTGTGTTGGCAAACAGCCACTGCTACCACCGACATACATTTGGTGAAAACCCTCAGTGTCGTGTTCAGGCCATAGGGAAGCACCCGAAACCTGCATGACTTGCTTCCGACTGCAAAGGCGAGGAATCTCTTGTGGTCTGGTCGAATGTTGATATGAAAATACGTGTCCTTGAGATCTAAGGTGGTGAACGAGTCACCCTCCTGAAGGAGGGGAAGAATGGACTTCAGGGATATCATCTGGAACTTGCGAGGTCTGATGTATCAGTTCACTCCTCAAACAATCCAGGATGGGATTCACCCCTTCCCCCTTTTTGGAGACCAGAAAGTATCTAGATGAAAAGCTGGTTCAAAGGGTGGAGAAGGTGATTCGCTCTATGGCACCTTTTCTTTGAAGGACACAAATCTCTTCCAGAAGGGAGGCTGATGGATGCATTATGTGGATGTGGCCAACCAGAAACATCGAGGAGAACTCGATTGTGTGCCCCTCGGCCACGATATCAAGGACCCAGGAGTCATTTGTGATCGAGGACCAGGCATCAAAGTGTTTCCTGAGTTTGGACCTGAAGGTCAGGTCAGGTAGGTGATGTAGGTAGCTATGATGTTACGGCTACCTCAGTGTCTGTGGTGGTGGATGAAGTGGGAATGGATGACTCCATAGTGGTGGTGCTTAGCACACTGGGGTCGTCCTCGAAACCGTTAAACTCTGTGCTTATAAAATTCAGCCTTTTTCTCATAAGGGGCCTTCAGTGGATGAAGTGGTAAGCTACGACTAGTTTGACAGAGGTTGAGAGGAGTGTTGGATCAGGTAAGGGCTATAGGTTTGACAAGTTGAAGGTCGATATCGATGCTAACGGTACTTCAAAACCTGGTGCTGAGGCTGCATACCATACTTTTTAATGGAGGAGTGCATCTTATGCGTATGTTCCAGTTTCTCATCGGTAGCATTGTTGAATAGCTCGGTCAAGTCAAATGGGAGATCTTCAACTAGAGCCTAAGATGCTTGAGAGAGACCAGAGGAGCGAAGCCACAAAGGGCGGCAACGTGTTACTGAGGAGGCGAAGGTTTTGGAAGCACTATCAATAATGTGCCATGCCATTGTGATCTTCTGATAGGTGAGGCATTGAGCTTCAGTCAAGAACACATCTGCCACATGTCTCTCTCCCTCCAGGAGTATGCAGAGGCCTTGATCCTGTCCCACAGCCATTGATCATATGCTGACATCCAAGCCGAGCAGTTTGACATTTTAAATATCAAGGCCTCATTGGAATAGTTCTTACAGCCAATGGCATCAAGTCTCTTTCCTTCTTTGTCTGTCAGGATAGCATGCAGTGCCTTGGAGATCTTCGCCTGGGCTACATCAGCAATGACTGAGTTGGCCTTGGGGTGACTTTGAAGCCAAGGCTCGTTTGTGTTGATTACATTATAGAAGGAATCCAGCTTCTTCAAGGCGGCTGGAGTGGATGCGGATGTGGAACACAGCTGCTTAAAAACGTGAAGTAGGTATGGCAAAAGTGGGATGGTCAATATTGAATGGCCAATATCGACGGAGCTTGTTTCTGAGGTTGGTGGTAGACAGAATTGGACAACTCCGTGGTGAAGTGAGATTCTTTGCCATTCAAGATATTAATTGCAAGAACACTCTGATGTCACTGGACAGAGAGATAGGCTCACCCTGGGAAACGGCGGTGTCTGGAGGCTTATCAGCCCTATGGTCCACGGAGTCTGTGGAGGGGGACGCAGACCTAGCTGGGGATTGACGAGCAGGTACGTTCAGTGTTCCACCTCTAGAACTATCACATCCCTGGGTGATAGATGTAGCTCTCTCCGTTAGACGGGGGAGGCTGAAGATAGAGGCGGCTGAACAGCTGCCTATGTGCTCACATGCAAGCTGGGCCATTTTGGAGGGGCGAAGGTCTGGAGTCAGAGTAGGTCAGAGTTAGTGACCAATGTTAGTGTCAGGTAATGACCTCTTCGTAGTACCTATGACGTTTGTGATTATATCGAGGGAGGTATATCTCTTCGGAAGAACAGCCACCTGATGATCTAGAAGATAAGTATACATATAGATACAATGAGGATGAGAGCAGGATTGGTCTCGCTGAGTAGACAGACCTTTGATATCTGGAGTGACGAGATCAACTCAAGGAGTCCAACTTTGACCTCGACCTCTGCCAGCAAGAGTCCCGCTGGTGGTGACGACATCGAGCATAAGTTGATCTCGAAGAGGAACAAGATCGGTGCCTCCTAGGCCTCTGAGACTGTGACGTGAAGGGAGCATCCCACGGAGGGAGGGCAGGTGGGTGAACTTCAACTGATTCCTCCCAAAGAGCTACCACCTCCGCCCAGATATCATCTCTCCATTCCTGAGGAGCAGCCTGAGTAGGGGTGCATTCAATTATTTCCCCATCAGAGACCTGAGAACGTGCTGATGGGGAACAGGAGTGATGCCAGCCTTCTAGTGTGGAAACCTGGAGGGGAGTTCGTCTCTCTGGCAGCTCAACCCATGGGGCGGTGTCCATCTCTGAGATGGTCACCTCTGTAAAGTGGTTCAACTTCCTCTTACAGGACGTGGCCAGTTCCTTATCAAGGGAACAGCCCAGGGTTGGTGGAGGCAGCTGATCCGCGGTCGTTGACTTGGAAGTTGAAGGTTTCGACTTGCTCGAAGTTGTCCTGGAATGCTTCGAGCAGGCAGTCAATAGTACCGAGGCAGATCAGTCCTGTTGTGCTTCTTTTGATGGAAGGCCTCAAGACAGTTCCTTCAAGGAGGAGCAGTGAGAGGCCATCTTTGAAGATTCCATCTTGGAGGACCTCTTAGACGTAGTCTTGCTTGGTGGAGGAGCAGAGGTAGATGACGCAGATGGTGAGGTCGGTGGCTTTAAAGCCTGCTTGTAGAGGATGGCACAAAGCCTCGCCTCTCTGTTTCTCCTAGTTCGAGGAGTAAAGGCCTGGCAATAAGAGCAAGCAGATATGTTACGGGTCTCCCAGAAGCAGACGAGGCACTTAGAGTGTGCATCGCAGTCTGGGATCTTCGCACTGCACGTTCGACAGTGCTTAAAGAACATTGTCGATGCCATAAAAGGAGAAGCTGAAATCCGTAAAGCTGAGACGAAGTCAAGCAAAAGCAAGGTCGATGCCAAAGAAGAAGCAATGAAGACACTCAGTGGAAGCTGAGTGGAAGCTCCAACAGCCAGCGAATATGGTGGAAAAAAAGGAACTAGCAACAGGCGCACCAAGGGCCTCATTTGCCCTCAGGGGAAGGGGGCAGGGTTCCCACCAAAATGTTAGGCCTGAAACTCCAGGAGTTTCCGTAGTCAGTACTGCGCAGGCGCAGACAACCCATCTGTGTGAGTCACAGAGACCATGAAGAAGACCCTCACTCCAAGTCCCTGAACCTGAGCCACCATGTCATTTCCCTCTGCATCCGTTTTGGTATTCTGACCTTTACATATCTTTCATATAATTTGTCCCTGAAATCGTCTCAGGAACATTTCAATGATATTAGGTAGAACTTTGATCATGGCACTAGTTGAATTGCTCATACCATATTTCCTAATACTTTTGCTAAATGCATAATGTCCACTCACTTCTTCTTCCCCAGTACCAACACTTCTTTCCCGGTATTCCTCCTTCTCTACTCCAAGAGAAATACACAGCCTTTCTGCATATCTATCTCTGCTCCCAAATGCACAATCTTTATGAAGGAAACAGATTGCTCTTTTTTAAACTGATGAGAAAACCAAATTCCCAAAGACAGTTCAGCACTAATCTAAGATTCTCTTCCACCTTTGCCTTGTCTTCAGTAATATATCGTTTCAGTAGGGGAACAACTGTATCCCCCCTTTGCTTTAGATGAGCTATTATCGGAATTCACACTTTTGTAAAGATTCTGGATGCTGAAACTAGGCCAATGGTGGAACCCAGAACTGGTGCTGCTGTTGAAGTTGAATCTCAGATACCTCTTGCAAATGTTACTCATTGAATCATGCACATATGCTTCCCATAAATCAATACAAATCATACAGCCATTTAATTCCAAGTTCTCCAAAACTGTCCACAACATACCCATTTTGAATTTTTTGTACCACACAAATCAATTTAGGAATTTCAAATCCAGCAAAGGACAATTCCCCCAACAGTGTTTGGAAATTGTGAAGAATATAAAGTAAATCTCTTGAAACTTTTGCTTCCAAGGAATGCACTCTATTGCTCTTATGTCTAACAAGTGTTGTATTTCCTCCTGTACTATTTCATTTTTGCTGATGTTTCTTGGAATTAGTGAAGGTAGGTATCTTCCTGATAACCTCTTTGTACCATTTTTAGCACCCACTTGTCTGCAATTATGATTTCCAAAAGATGGCCACAGTGAATTAACGTTCCTCCCACCAGACGGGTCCTTAAGTCAGTATAGCTGTTTTCCAGTCCTAACAGGCTAGTTTACTCCCCATTTTGTTTGTTATTGATTCTGCTGCTTGAACTGAAACCTATTCCTATTCCACTGCTGTCTGTATTGTCTGTATTCTATCTTTGGGAAAACTCTTCCTCCTCGAAAGGAATACTTTTATTCTCTGATATTTCTCCTGCAGTGATGGAAGTACTTGCTTTTTATTTCTTCCTTCCATCGATACTTTTTTCCCCAAATAGTAACTTCCCATGGAATGGGTCACTTGAAAGATTTGCCTTAGAGTTCATGTCAGTTTTCCAATGTTTCAACCATAGGCCCCTCTGCCCCCGTTACTGCTGTTATTGACCATGCCGCAAAACCTGCAGCATTGTAGTCTGCATCAATGACAAACTGTAAACTTAACCATTAGTTTCTGAATCATCTGGGCTGAAACAGCCTCTGATCCAAGAACCTCCGGGATCCAAAAGATGGTTGCTCTCGCAAGCATGGAACTTTCCACCTAGGTTCTAATAAATACTGCTGATAACTCGTGTGCTCTCTGTAAGGCCAAATCTGTTCTCTTTTCATCCCCATCTCTTAATAGCATACCCCCAAGAAACAACAGCAGTGGAAACCAGAGCTGACATCAGAGCATCCATCAATGGACTGACAGCTTATCCACTGTCTTTTTATCAAATTTATGTAAGTTTTTACTACTAACCTCTTTGACCCACTTGTGGTCTTCCACTCTGATTCTATTAATTCTGCAAAAAATTCTGGCACTGGAATCTATGCCAATCTAGAGGCCAATCTTTTCAACATGCAAGTTACCAAACTATCCTTTTTATTTTGCAATTTATCTTGTAGACTCCTCTATTCCTAAAATTAATAGCACTTTCCTTAAGCAAGCTCCTAAATTAGCCGTATCAAACAATCTAAATTTGAGTTTTCTAATTCATCTTCCTCTGAGGACAGATCACTTTCAGATTGAGGATCATCACCTTTCTTCAGAGACTCATTTTCTTTATACATTTCCATATCTGAATCTGACATCTGCTTTCCTTTGTCCCTGTAATGGTTTCTATTTACACTTGCTTTCACCATGGTATTTTTCAATTTGTTAACACATTTCTAAAGGACTCTTCCTGCAACTATTTTATCTGCATCTCCTGAAATTTATCTGAGTTAACGTTTTCATTTCTCTTCCTGCAACCTTGTTCATCTAATAGATTTCATAAATTCATTGATATTAATTTATCCACGGTACATGAATTCACTGGAAAAGTATTAACTTCTTTCGTTAAATTCATTATGTTAAACTAATCAGAAAAATTCATCAAATGAATTACTAAGATCTAGCTTCTAATTCCTTACTAGTAAGCTCTCGTAACACAGAAGACCCTTCACTTTTGTGGGGAACAGGGAAAAAGAACCCCCACAAAAGTGAAAAAACTGCCCCCACCTGCAAAATCATAGAATCATAGCATCATAGAAATGTACAGTTGCAAGAGACCACACAGGCCATTCAGTCCAACCCCCTGCCACGCAGGAACACCCTCAAAGCACTCCCGACAGATGGCCATCTAGCCTCTGCTTAAAAACCTCCAAACAAGGAGACTCCACCACACTCCGAGGCAGCATATTCCACTGCCGGACAGCCCTGACTG
Source organism: Cyclura pinguis (assembly GCA_030412105.1). Classification (NCBI taxonomy): domain Eukaryota; kingdom Metazoa; phylum Chordata; class Lepidosauria; order Squamata; family Iguanidae; genus Cyclura; species Cyclura pinguis. Next base: position 66,647,176 of record CM059604.1, read on the forward strand.
TCAGGAAGTTCTTCCTGAGGTTCAGGTGGAATCTCCTTTCCTGCAGCTTGAATCCATTGCTCCTTGTCCTGGTCTCTGGAGTGGCAGAAAACAAGCCCTCTCCTTCCTCTACGTGGCATCCCTTCAAATATTTAAGCATGGCTATCAAGTCCCCTCTTAACCTTCTCTTCGGCAGACTAAACATACCCAGCTCTCTAAGTCTATCCTCATAGGACATGGCTTCCAGGCCCCTCACCATTTTGCTTGCCCTCCTCTGGACTTGCTCTAGCCTGACCATGTCCTTCTTGAATTGGGGTGTCCAGAACTGGACACAGGATTCAAGATGAGGTCTAACCAAAGCAGAGTAGAGTGGTACCAGTACCTCCCTCGATCTAGACACCATACTCCTATTGATGCAGCCGAGGATCGCGCTGGCTTTCTTGGTTGCCGCATCACACTGCTGACTCATGTTCAGCTTGTGGTCTATTAAAACTCCTAGATCCCTTTCACACGTACTGTTATCCAGCCACGTGTCCCCCATCCTATATTTCTGTATTCCATTTTTTCTACCTAAGTGTAGGACCTTACACTTCTCTCTGTTGAATTTCATTTTGTTAGCATGATCACATGGGTGGCGGGATGCAGGAGAGAGCGAGGGGTTAGAGCTTCCCCGCTTGGATTTCTTGCCCCAGCCACCACCATCGCGGGGGTGGGGGCGCAGGAGAGAGCAAGTGGGGAAAGAGCTTCCCCACTTGATTTTCTCCGCCCCCCCCCCACTCATGCAATCACAACGGCACAAGTGGGGGGCACAGGAGACAGCAAGTGGGGAAAGAGCTTCCCCACTTGGCTCCCCCCCTGTGCAATCACAATGGCATAAGTGGGGGGCACAGGAGAGACTGAGTGGGGAAACAGTTTCCCCACTTGGTTTTCCCCTCATCCCCAGCCGCGCAATTGCAATGGCCTGGGTGGGGGTGCACAGGAGAGAGGAAGCAGGGAAGCCCCACCCCAATCATGCAATCACGCAGTTGGCAGGGGCAATAAAGCCAAGTGGAGCAGCTCTTTCCCCACCCACTCTCTCTTGCGCTCCCTGGCAATGCGTCCACACATGGGAGGCAGCAGCAGAAGGAGGGTGGGGAACGAGCGATCACCCACCCAGCACCTTCCATCACCCGCCCAGGGCACCTTCACACAGGCAACAGTGGCAGAAGGAGCACGGGGAAAGACCGATCGCCCACCCTGCAATTTCCGCTACCAGCCCAAGCCAAGGAATGGGAGGGCGGAAATGTGAGGCCAGCGGGCACCTCGCAAATAATCAAATTCGCGAAAGTGAAACCCGCAAATATGGAGAACTGCACTTCCCCTCATTCCAATGCACTCTGGTCTTACTGTGATACCCCGCGCTGAGTATGTCTCTAGACCGCCATTTCACTTCTTTGCATATTCTTTTGCATGCTGTGCATTAATGTTGCCAGAAATGTTGCCATGTCCACTTGAATTCCTCACCCTAGGCTCACAAGGTTTGTGTTTAAAAAGGACTTTTTTTTACTTTTGGTTGAGCACAGCCTCCCTCCACTGTTTGCGGCACTTCTTTTCTGCCACATGGCTGAATGTTCTGTAGCAACTGCTGATTTGTCATGCATTCTTTTCAGTACTGTCCTTTCCCCTGGGAAAAATTTCCTGTCTCAAGATGGTGATGGGAAGTAGCTAAAATGCCAAAATTCAACACTCCACTCTTCTCCATCTGAGGGGGATGGATCATAAGCACTTTGTTTTCTCTTTTTTCTTCTGTCTAAATTTTTCAGTCAGTCATACCTTCAATCCTACCACTGTTGGGAGTTCTGGTTTCTGGTAGGGGTAAATGGAAGACCCAATCCAGTAATCATGCACTAAATTGCAAAACCCAAAGCATTGTTCTTGATAGGAGAGGGTCCTCCTGTCAAATAAAGGGGCTCCCTGATCTACAGGGAGCCTGAAGACCTCCAAATCAGCTGTATTCGAATCTACAGACGTCCACTCACGAACAGAGTGCTGTAGCAGAGCCACAGACTGAGGAGACAACTGCAAGCTTCAGTGGAGCTGAGAGTGTGTGAAACATTACACTAATCAAGACTGGACTTCTTGTGATAAACATACTTCTTATTCCAGCTATTTTCATATTTAAAAAAATACAAGAAGCCCCTGCTAGCAGCAGCCTACATCTTTTCCTTAAACTGTTATACTTTCTCATGAGCTGAAAATGTAAAGAGACAGTTCCTTTTTATGTTGCTCGGATTTCTTTACAATGCTTGAATTTTATGTTATTCTAGTGCAAGTAAACAAATCTGTTTAATTATATTCAATGGTATTTTCACCCCACTGGATTTTACACTTTGATGGATGATGGACTTTGATGGACTTAATTAAGGAATCGGATTAATTTCATTTTTATTATTTTTTTTGGTTGTAAGACTTTGCACTTCCGAAAAGATTGAGTTAATTTTTTTCTTTTTTTTCTCTTGCCTTTGCCTGATTTTAATTTTGTATTTTCATTCGTCAATTTTGAATCTGATTACTACTTTCATTACATTGAAAATTATTATTTAGAATTGGACTATTTTTATTACATTGAAATTTATTTTTGGACTTTGTTCAAGTATACCGTATGGTTTTTTCAATCTACTTTAAAAAGATTTTGCTATTTTGTAACTCTGAATGCCAGTTCTGTTTCTTTGGGGTTTTTTTCTTTCCACTTGGCTAAAGCTGCCTTCAAAGAGGAGTTTGCATTTTGATTAGCACGTTGCCAATTCCTGAACTATCTGAGAAAATCTTCAGGAGGCCAAGATCTTATCAATGTTTTGGGACATTAAACTCAAAACATTAATCTTTTTTCTTGAATGCCTGAGTTAAAGAATAAAAGGACGTGGAAGAGTATGTGGGCCTGCATATTGGACACTAGATGGCTGTCTTGCATTAATTTTGAGAGTTCAGTGTCAAAGGATAAATTACTACATTACATTTTAGCCTCTATTTTCTGATACTTACAATATTTATACAAAACTTTACTTACAAGTCTACTATGTCCACAGGATAAAAAAAAATACCGAACAGAAAAGACTCAAGAGAAAAAGGCAAGGTTCCTGATTATTTTGCCAAATTTCTTACAAATTTTAGGCAAGTAACAACAGCCAATGAATATAGATTTGCAGAACTTACTAGAAAAGCGGACAAGGTTACAGCGAAAGTAGCAAAGGTTACTGGAAAAGTGGACAAAGTAATAGAACATGTTAGAAGAGGGCTAACCCAAGTAACTGGGGAAATTAAAAAAAATTCAACAGATGTTGGAAAAGACAACTACTGAAGTACAACAGAATGAGAGTAATTGGGACATTGAACATACTACGATCTATTGTAAAGAAGAGATCAAGAGTGTACAAAGAAATCAAGACTGTACAATGAAATTACTACAATTATTACAAGAAGAAGATAATAATATGCAATGGCTCTCATACAGACAATTTAAGATTTAAAGATAAAAAGAATAAAAAATTTAAGAATAGCAAATGCGACTTAGAATTATTATTATGTACTGATGGCGATCATTTGATTGCAAAAATGTACAAACTTCTGTTAAAAGTTAGAGGTGGAAGACGAGCAAGTCAAAGAATGTATGATCAGATGGGCAAGAATCTTTGGATAAAACATACATATGAATCAATGGGAAAAATTAAGAACAAAGGATATTAAAAACGTACTCTGCTATGATCTTCAAGAAATCTATTATAAAATGATGTATCAATGGTACTTGACACCTGAGAGATTCGCAAAAATGTATAAAGGTATGATGAATAAATGTTGGAAATGCCAAGATCAGGTTGGATCTCTATGCCAAATGTGGTGGACTTATGAAAAAGCTAAACAACTTTGGCTTAAGATAGAGAATGCGATGCAAAAGATCCTTAAAGCTGAAGTACCAAAGAATCCTGAATTATATTTATTAGGAATCTGGGCAGATAATACAACCATTGATAAGAAACAACAAAACTGGTACAACATGTGTTACTGGCTGCGAGACCAGTATATGTAAAGTACCGGAAAAAATGGAAACACCTTCAACAAAAGAATGGCTTAATAGATTGATGGGAATAGTTGAAATGAACAATCTTACATACAGGTTAAAGGGCTGAACAGAAGATGAATTTTCTTCTGAATGGAAATGCTTGATAATTTAAAGAAAAATGAAGGTGACTTGATGACAATAGATTTTTTGAACCTGCATATATTCTTACCCTCTAACTCATTCTTCTTACTACTACATGAGAAGTGTTATATGAAAATATTATACGATTCCAGTTTGTTGTTGTTTTAGGATATCTACTATATAAAAGTCAATGTTTGTTTGCGCATTTATTTACTTCAGGTAGGCAGAGACCTGATATGATTGGCTGTGTGAGGCAAAAAGACCTCATATGATTGGCTGGCTGTGAAGATTTTATGGAATCCTGGGGTGGGCAGTTTAGGGAGGTGCCTTTAGAATTCTCAGCCAGAGAGCTCTTGGGTCTCAGGCTGGTTGTTACATCCCAGAGTAACCCTAAGAGAGGCCCCCTAAATTGGCATGACTTCCCCCATATTGGATATTGGCTAGCAAAGGTCAGCTGCAAGTAAAATTGGTTTTGAATAAAATTCTCAAGACCAACAACGCCTTTGATGCTGTATGGGAACGTAGACAACGTCCTTTAGGCTAAAAGACAACGACCTATTGTTCCCAGTCACATATCTCTAGGCAGCCACAACAGACTCTCTCCTTGATTAATAAAAAGGTTGCCTCAGCCCCAAGCCACACTGATGAACTTTGCGAGGATAGACAATCAAAGTCTATCAATTTGGAATGATAATCCTATCATGTACCTGGACTTTCCCAGGAGAAACAATACCAAGGAGCGGTCGTGATATTTGCCTAACATTATATTCCGCAATCACTGCCCATTAACGCCACTTTGCTAGCCTATACACAGACTGAGGACAGAAATTGGCTATAAAAATTCTCACCTTTTTGAGCCTCTTCGGAGAGCCTCCCAGACTGGACAAGGGCCCGTTTTGCTGCTACCGAGGTGCCCCACTTAAGCCTCTGAGACGCTGCTGAGAGCTAAACGTGACTCGCGTATCTGACTCGCCGCGAAACCCCGCTGCTTCCAGCCTTCCAGCCCCAGGATCCAGCCTCCCCTTGGTGCTTTACACCGAGCCTTTGTTAATCTTCTCCTTTCCAGGACGCCTAGACTAAGGTCGGTATGCCCTCTCTCCCAACTGTCTCTTGTTTCTAATTTCATTCCTGTAGCCTTTGTGTGATTATAGGACTATTTGTTAACGTGTGTTGTGACCTTCTTTGTTAGTTTTAATAAATTTATTTTAGACTGTTCCTCTGACTCTTGCGTGGTTCTGACCCCGTAGACATAGGATTAAAGATCCCTTGCCCTAGAGGCAAGAAGAAACAGTAAAGGCAACAATGATTTCATGGGCTCAAAACATCGGACATTCAATTCAATTAGAGTCTTGGGAGCAGAGCTGGAAAAAAACACAGAAATTTACAGTAGCTCAGAATTTGAAAGAGAACTATTATAAGCTATTTCATAGATGGTACATGACACCAGACAAATTAAAAAAGATTTATAATACAGGTACTGGACACTGTTGGAAATGTCAGAATGAGGGTGGTATGATATATCACATGTGGTGGACATGTCCAAAAGCTAAGAAATATTGGACTGGAATACATAACAAAATTTGTGCATTAATGAAAGTTCAGTTTGCTAAGACACCAGAATTATATTTGTTAAATACGACTGATATATTAGAAGGTACTGGTATAAAGAAGTACTGGAGAATATTGCTGTATATGATAACAACAGCTCGTATTGAATATGCAAAGTTGTGGAAAACTCAGCAAATACTCACAGTAGAACAATGGTGGGGTATACTTATTGAAAAGAAAAATGCTGATATGGTCTGTGAGAGATTAAAAGGGAAATCAGACGATGAGATACAAAAAGAATGGCAAATTGTAACGGGTAATTGCTGGGTTCTATCAGATGGGAATCTGTAATTCATGATTTAAGATAAATTATGAGGGGGTTACAGGATATATATCATGAAGCGGGAATATGGAGATTGAAATGCAAGAATCAACCAGTAATATTAGCAGTAAAATGTTGTACAATATTTTAAGCATGTTAAGAAATCTTGATAATGAAATCTAGATCAGTGTGGAAGATCAGAAATATTTCAATTAAGCTGACAGTTACAATTGTTTGTTTTATATGTGAATTTTGAATAAAATGATTATTAAAAAAAAAAAGATCCCTTGCCCTGACCTCTCACACGCTTTGAGCATCTCTGCTAATTCCCTTGATTTGAAGACCGTTTGGGTGTCCTCGAGATACCCCCAATTTTCAGGGTAACATGGTTGCTATGGAAATGAGGCCTACCATCAATAAGGATGCCAGAATACTTTTGGGAGGCATATGTGAGAAAAATTAAAGTGACATACAAAACATAGTTACAAGGTCTTCTCGCCTCACACAGTAGATTGTATGGGTTCCATATGCGAGGAATCTTAAGGTTGAAATTCAAAACAAAAAATGCTCCCAAAAAAACGTAAAGCCGTTCCACGAATTCAACAAAAAGCAAAAAAAAGTACGGGGGAAAGTTACAAGTATTGAAATAGGCCAGTTGCTATGGAGATGATGTCTAGCAACAAGGAGGAGGACAGTGTATTCCCGCAGGAACCCAACGTCTGTATGTTAACAACTATGAATACAGACTGGATTGGGGAATATGGGGAAAATGTACAGGTACAGGAATAGGCCAGTTGCTACAGACACAAGGCCTAGCAGCAAGGAGGAAGACAGTGTACTTGCTCAGGAACCCAAACAGTGTATGTAAATAACTCTGAATATAGACTGCATTGGGAAATATGGAGCAAAGTTATACCAAATGGAGAAGACAGTATGGTGAAATCCTACGAGGAAAATAAAAACCCTGGGCAACGCCGGGTAAATATGCTAGTTTTTAATATTTACAATAAATGGTTTTAGCAATAAGGTTTAAGATTTGACAGCAATTTGTAAGAATTAAGCATTACTCTATTCACTATCATTAATCATTGGCATTTTTGGTTTAAATATTATGATGTTAATATTTATGTTATAAAGGTATGATACCACTGTTTAGAGGCAATTTAACTCAAAATAGGGGATTATGGTAGCAATTGTGTATTATTGATAATTATCATTTTTATTATTCTTTATCAACTAGGCAAATTATCTCAGAGTATAGAGTATATGAATAAGATTATAAATACTATCAGTGACTTAGATTTTAGTAATGATTTAATAGTTACGTACAAGTATTTACTAAGAGCTGTTTGCAACAAGGGCAGAAACTAATTTTTAGTTATTTTTATTAGTTTTTTGTTTATTGTAGTTTTTGTCAGATGCTTGTAATTTTGTTATGTATTACTGAATTTGCATATTACTACTATTACTATTATTAATAATATTAATATTATTATTATGTATTTGTAGTTTTAAGTATTGTTAGGCAGTGCCGTTGTTCCTGTTTAACAAAAAATGTTTTTTTAAAAAAATCTTACCATTGCTGGCTGGCTGGTCTCAATAGAGGGGATCTTCCCTCATTTTCGTTTTGACTAGATACCAGAAAAATCTTCCTCAACACTGAATTAGCACTGGTAGCCTGATCACTGGTAGACCTATCCAAGTCCCCCTGATCCGCAATTGCTTCTGACAGCTCATTATCTCACTCCTTAAACTGCGAACCTGCAGTTTTCAAAGCATAATTCAAGCCACCTTCATTCTCCTATCTTATTTTTTGGCTTGCAAGAGAGAGATTTCTTCCTCCTGCTCTTCCACTTTACTCCACTTCTTTTTCAACTCATCCTCTGATAACACATTGGTCCTTTCTGCATGAGGCGCAAGAAGCGGTTCAAGCCAGTTCTTACCGTATTCAAATAATGCGGTTTTCCCTGATTGTTTTTCGCACAGCCCCTCGTTTTGATTCGTTTTCCAGCAGAAGAGTGCAAGTTCATGCATCCGCACTACCTCATCGCTGGCCACTTCTTCGACCCCCCTCACCCTGCCCCAGCAGCTGTGATTGGCTGATTTTTTTTTTTTTGGTCTTTTGGGTTGGTACGTTTGTACTTACCTACATAGGTACCTGCTACCCTATTTGCCGGCATATAAGAGGCACTTTTCTCTCCCAAAATGCCTCCTGAAAATGGGGTGTGAATGCAGTAATTCTCCCCACCCACTCTCCACATCCGATTGCCACTCCACGCACCTCTCCGCGTATGCTCACCACCCCCATGCACCTCTCTGTGCCTGATTGCCACCTGCACACACCTCTCTGTGCGCACTCGCCAGCCCCAAATACCTCTCTATGCCTGATTGCCACTCCCATGCACCCCTCCACGCACACCTGCCACCCCCACGCACCTCAGTGCCCATTTGCCAACCTCATGCACCTCTCTGTGTGCACTCACCAGCCCCACATACCTCTCTGTGCCCAATCACCACCCCCATGCACGTCTCCACACTCAACCGCCACCCGCACAAACACTTCCCAGCCTGACTAGAGTGGTACATGGGGGTGGCGAGCGCGTGGAGAGCTGCGTGGGGGTGATCAGGCACGGAAAGGTGTGTGGGGCTCCCAAGCGGTCACAGAGAGGTGCGTGGGGCTGGTGAGCAGGTGCAGGGAGGTGAGTGTGGATGGCAAGCAGGCGCAGGGAGGTGCATACAGGTGGCGAGCATGTGTGGAGTGCCCGAAAATATGGTGCATCTTATGCCAGTGCGTCTAATACCAGCAAATACTATACGTACTACTTCCCGTTACCACAGCGCACCCACCGCTGCCCAACAATGCGCATTGGTGCAAATGTACGTTTCCGCATCACTGGGAAAATCCAAGTTTGCTTCAATGTCAGAATGTGATTCGGATGTTTTCCAGTTTTCAAATAGCGTGCTTTCCTACCACTTGGTGGTGCATTATCATGGGATTCCATGCAGAACAACAGAAAATAAAGCAAAACTAATTTGCTCCCACAAGCAGAACAGTTCAGTGCTACAACGCAGTAACCCATGGTAATAACCCCGTGTGGAAAGGGCCATTAACTCTAACTTCCGCACTAACAACTATCTTCTATACTTTAATGTTCTTAAGTCTAGTTAAATGCCCTGAGGGATTAACCTCAACTAGTGGGCAAAGCAGGAGAACAAAAAATGAGGGAGAGGTGGTAGGTCCAACAATATTAATGAATCAGAATGCTCTTCTGCCTTAGCCAGCTAGAATGAGGGGATAAACCTGGACAGCTGTGAATTGCTCCTTTAGCCTTCCTAAGAATGGTAGGATATTAAATAAACAAATAAATAAATAGGTTAGCAGCCAAAGGCCTGAGTTCAAAACAAAACAAAAAAACCCTTTGAAGCAGTATGCTTGTGGGGCAAATTAAAAGACCAGAATGGGAAACGTAACTTAAACATCTATCTAAAATAAATTCACATTAAATAAGAATTATCTTAATGTCTTATTACTGGGATCAGCTGTTATAGTTACCTTTACTTCATCTGCTCGTCTGAATCTCTTGAGCTGTCTCAATCGCATATATTCTGATTTTACACGTTTCCTCCAGCAAATTGGTCCCTTCTCAGATTTCTTTCCAGTTTGACCCATGATTACCCTGGAAGAAAAAGAACCTGGATATAGGATCAAACAAAGTGAGCCCTAACAGATACTTACTTCCACAAAAAAAGCTTATTGTCTAAATTCTACTTTAATCAATTGGATTTACAACAACAACAACTTATTGGATGGGTCTACTCACTCAATAATGAAACATTTTGGCCTATGTGTGTCTGCATCTACCCCATGGCTACACAGTACCATTTTCCCACTTTGGAAGATCAAATGACAGGAAGATTTAGAAAGACACTCCTCCTGCCATTATTTCTTCAATACTTCTGCTCCTGAAAAACAACCTAGAACAAAGAGGAGAGGATAGCTAACAACCACAAGCTGTACTGATTATCATAGATCTGTCTGTGGTTTTTTAAATCTATCTTATTAAGATGGAGAGATAGAAAAGCTCTAAGGGATATTCCAAATATACATTCTAACAGCTTAACTGTGTTTGTGTCTGTGTCTGTGTGCAGTTTCAAGTTACCTGTTAACTTACGGTGAGCCCATGAATTTCTTAGGCAAGGAATACTCAGAGGTGGTTTTGCCAGCTCCTCCCTCTGAAAGCCTAAAGAACCTGATATTCATGAGTAGACTCCCACCCAAATATTAACCAGGGCTGACCCTGCTTAGCTTCCAAGATCAGAGCAGATAATGCAAATTGAAGGAACAGGCATCTAATTTTTATTTTGCTTGGCAATGCACAAGGGATCATATCACAAATATACTTTGGATAATGAACTGCACCTAAAAATTTCAGAAGAAAACCACTCTGTGATTTATAGATTATAGTTAAGCCTTTGATTGTGTAGTTCATGAAAAACTCTAGATTACTCTTAAATGTATACACCACAACATTTGATTATCCAAATGCGCAACATCCAGATCCATAACCTTGCTTGGGACTCCTTGCACCCATGCACTGCTTGAAAAGTGAGCTGAGACAGCAAAAAATGGTGTCAAGCCAGCTGTGAGACTTTGCACCTCGAATCAGTCCCAAGTGAGCTTCTGTAACTCCTTCATGCTCCCTAGAGTACAGTATGTGGGTTCTGCCTTTCAACTAACTCTATTTTTTGACAGCACTCCAGTCGCTAACCTGTCAGGTAAGTCGGGGAAGCCCATATCAACTATTTAAGATTTGCAGATAATACCATACTACTAGTAGGAAACAGCAAAGACGTGGACTGACTACTGAAGAAAGTCAAGGAAGAAAGTGCAACAGAGGCTTAAAATTGAACATTAACAAAACAAAAATAACAACCATAGATTATCTATGTAACATTACACAATGACAACACTGAAACAGTCAAAGATTTCTCATACCTTGGCTCAGACATTAATCAAAATGAAGACTGCAATTATAAAATTAGAAGAAGACTAGGACCTGGAAGGGCAGCTATGAAGGAACTAGACAAGACCCTCAAGTGTAAAGGTATCGCACTGAAATACCAATGTCAAGACTGTCCATATCATTGTACTTCCAATTTCTATGTATGGTAGTGAAAGCTAGACAGTTGAAAAAGCTAATAGAAAGAGAATTAACCCATTTGAAATATGGTGTTGAAGGAGAGTTCTGCAGATTCCCTGAACAACTGAAAGGACAAATAAATGGGCCATAGAGCAAATCAAGCCTCAGCTCTCCCTAGAAGCCAAGATAACTAAACAGAGACCATCTTACTTTGGATGTATCATGAGAAGATGGTACTCATTAGAAAGGACAATAATGCTGGGCAAGGTAGAAGCAGCAGGAAAAAAAAGGAAGACAACCTTGCAGATGGACTGACTCAATCAAGGAAGCCACAGTCCTGAGTCTGCATGACCAGCACAAGACTATTGATAACAGGGTGACTTCAAGGTCTCTCATCCATACAGTCACCAGAAGTCAGTCAACTTGACAGCAGTTAACAAGAACAGCAGTATCCTCCATCACTGCATGTTCAATAAAAAGCCCTGCATGAACTTTCAATGTACAGGTTTGTTACTGTATGTCAAAGGAATACAATTTCACGACAAATAAAGAGGAAGCTCCACCAGGACCTTAAATACTGCAGAACAGAGCAAACTGCACTCTCACCAGTGCTGAAAACAAATACAGCAAATCTGTACTGAAAACTAATGGACATGGGCATGAACAACCCTGGAAGAGCTAAGAATTGGAATGGGGAGGTCTAATTCTCACTAGGCAGTAAACTTTCTTTTCTCTTTCCTATTCTATCCCCAAGGAAATAATTTTGTGGCTTCCAGAAAAACTGATATAGAAAGCTATTGTGCACTAACAGAATTTTTCCAGTCCTGAATAGCTGCACTCAGTATTACCATAGCCCTTCTTAAGAAATGCACTATGAAAACCAAAAATACACACAATGACTGACTACCATCTTTAAAATCCAGGTCATAATTTCACCCTGGAAAGACATCATATCTGTTGCTGCTGTATGCCCTCTCTCCAAGGCCCTCAGCCTCAAGAACCTTCACCATCCATAATCTTCATTCTCTGTGAGTCAGCAAAGTCAGCCAGTCCAATGCTGCCTTCTCTGACTTTTGGCCAACTTCTGGTGCTGGTGTGCTGCTGCCAGAGTTGCTCCTTTGGGGGATGCTGGGGCAAGGTCCAATCCCTCTGTAGGGCAGTGGGGTGAAGAGTCTGACTAGATTACATTCCACTATCCAAAGCATTATCTTTCAAAGACCTAAACTGCTGTTATACGTTTAAAGAAGGGGATGTATTTAAAATGAAGGAAGGAAGCAGCCAGTGAAACTATAAACGTCAGAGGGAGATAAGGAGTAGGGAGACAGCTGTATCACCATAAGACAGAGGAGAGCTAGAGGGTGCTGCTGGGGAAGAGGAGATGTATGGATGGTTAGTAATCTATCATCCCTCACTAAATGTTCTATCTCATTTGTGGGGTTTCAGCGTGCATATACAGTTGGCCCTCCACTTTCAATGGCTTTCCGTTTGCGAATTTGCTTATCCACGAATATGTAGTTCCTAGCTGTGTCTCCTCCTTTTCACTCTGCACCAGCATGCCTCCCCCAGGTTGTCTGAGCAGGCAAACTCAACAAAATCTTAGCAGCAACACCTGCAGTTGCCCATGATCCAGTGCCTCTCCTCCCCTCATACTCTCCTCACCTTGCAAAAGGCACCAGCCCCAACTTCTTACTGCATGTCCTGGCACTTTCACCACCCCTTCCAGATTGTCTGAGCAGGCAAAATCAATTCATTTTACCAACATCACCACCAACTATACACAGTCTAGCCCTCCCTCCTCTCCTCCACCTCCCATTCTCCCCAAACGCACCTGCTGCAATTTCTCTTACTGCATGCCTTTCCATTTTCACACCCCTAACAGATTGTCTGAGCAAGTAAACTCTACCCAGTTTTGGCAGCACCAACACCAGCAGCCCACAATCCAGTGGCTCCTTCTGCTTCTTTAGCCCACTTCTTGGCAATACTGTAGGACAGAACAGACAGTGAAGGCTACCCATATGAACAGTCTCTGTGACGAAACAAGGTCGCCCTTCCACAGTCCCTCATAACAAATAAACAGCCCTGGAATGGATCTGATCACCTCTGGCCTGTCCACACAGAAGGCTGGAGCACAATACACATTGAGGGACTGTAGGGCTACTTGGTCAGGCGTGGTAGGATTAGGAAAAAAGACAGACAGGACAACATCCTGCCCCATGTGGCACTCTATCACCCCTTGGAGAGAAAGGAGATGAGTGGTATTAACACTATCTTGTCTTTGTGGAAATTAGTGAAAGATGGATCACATCTGAGAGCAGTCAGTTCACTAGTCGTATGCACTGAAGTCACTACAGTCAGAAATACCATTTTGAAGGTAAGGAAGTGTGTATCACACATTGCCAAGGACTCAGAGGATTTTGTCTTTAGAGTCTTCTGTACTAGTAGGAGGCTCCAAATTGGGTTAGTGGAGGTCTGAGTAACAGGTGAGACTCTCCCTTGAAATGTGTCTTAAGTAGAGGGTGTATGAACCAGGATAAAGAAGACACAGATTGGGAATCAGCCACAACTGACACCAGGTACACCCTGAGTGAGGATTTATGGAGCCCCCTGCAAGTCAGATCGGTCAGAAATTCTAAGATTTGCTCTACCAACACTGATAGAGGTGGAAAATTGCTCAACAAATTAGAAGAACATTTCCTACTTATAACAGTATGATCAACTGGTAGGGGTTCTCTTCACTGCTTCCATAATACACTGTGGATATTCACTCAGAATGTCAGAGATGGAACCTGAAAAGAGAGTCCTTACAGAAGATTACAAAGGCTGATCCACCAAGCAAGAGAGTCCCTGACATTTCAAGGAATCATCAGCTACCTGAGAATCTGGTAGTTGAAGGTGCTAAGAAACCAGTGCTACTGAGGTCTTACGAAGAGGCGTGCAAGTGGTTGTATTTTGTAAGAAAACAACACATTCATATTATTTTTATGCTAATATGTAATTTAATTCCATTTAACAATAAAAGTAAATGACACTTTGCTCAAAGAATTCAGTTAAAAATCTTGTTCATTATGTACCTTATGGAGAATTACTACTGAATTTGTTTTCCTGTTCCCACCAACACCTTCTTTTGTAATTTATTAAAACTACAAATCAGAGGGTGAGGAATTTTTTTAAACAAAACTTTGCAATGTCCCCAGAAAACATGAAAGAATTTATTAGTAAATCATGAAATCCTATTATAAGTAATAATTAAAGGGCAAGGAAATGGAAATAGTAAACCTCTACACAGCTTCAAAACACACAAAAGTGGCCTGTTGCTTAACAGCAGTTAGGTTGATGCTCTTGATACGCTCTTCGATACTTGAGTTTACAAAGTCTAAATACCATGCTGTATCAATCACACACTGGATTATTTATTTTATTCATACACACACACACCACCTTTCTTCCAATAACGGAACTCAAAGCGATTAAATATAAAATGTGTACCTAAGTGAGAATTAATCATATATACTAACAAGGAGGACAGGAGCTGAGGTACATTTGTGTAACCAAAATGGAGCTATCACATAATCGCCACTGCTGTGGGCTCAGAAAGGGAGAAGAACAGGCACTCACAGCTATACCATACCTAGGACCATCAACTAATGAAAAGCCCTCTCCCTCCATCCCAGGCCAGGCACAGCTCTATTGTGCCTAGACCCAGCAGCTGAAGAAAAGTCTCCTTCCATCCCAACAGCCACTTCTGTGGCCTTGGAGGGAGAAAACTGTAGCCAGTATCTGCTGGACTTAATCCCATCTCCTGCTTGCCATTCAATTTTCCTTATATGTCATGTCTTTTAGATTGTAAGCTTGAGAGCAGCGGATTGTCAAATTAAATAGGTACACTAATGGTGCTATATAAACAAACAATGATAATGATAATAATAATGATAATAATAAATAAAGAGAAGTAGCAGCATACCGATAGCACTTCCTGAGGAAAAACCTAATCGGGAGGAGATCTCTCAAAAGAGGCCAATATAAGCTCAGTGCTCTGCATGTCCTGAGGGGTAACACAAATAAATATGGGTGCGGCAGATATGGCAGAAATGGAATGGATTATGCTAGACAAAGGCCACGTAGCAATAGTTTGTTGCAGTTCCTACATGTTAAATCTGGGTATCTGCTACTGCATTCAAGGCACATGATATAGAGATGAGATGTGTGCTATGGTGGTTTGCAAACAGACAGACTGACACATGTGCCTATGTTAACACAATGAACTACAGTTGCACATCTGAGTATTGGACTAATATATAACTAAAACCGTCTTTGGAGGTTTTTAAGCAGAGGTTAGATGGCCATCTGTCGGGAGTGCTTTGAGGGTGTTCCTGCATGGCAGGGGGTTGGACTGGATGGCCTGTGTGGTCTCTTCCAACTCTACATTTCTATGATTCTATGATTCTAAAACCAACTCTGAATAAAATACATACACATGGTAGTAAAAAGAGCAACTCAGAATTGAAGATACATAGATCTATTGAAGGAAACATGTTTTTCAACCTTTTCACTGTTATTCAGCAATGTAAACTTAGAATTGGGACATAATGACTACAACACTAGTCAAACAGCATCTTTTTTTTCACTGTGTAATTCAGCACTCAATAGCAGACAGTAGCACATTCTTTAAGGAAAAGACAGCATACAAAGTTGCACAGCAATGCCTGGTTAGACTGTCAGACAAACTGACACAGCTGCTATTCCAATTTGTTCCTGTTATATGTTTTTTGCTGGATCACCACAGAGATTATGCCAACTGGGTAAACGGAAGTAGCACATTTAATTTCTAAAATATTCTCTACCTGGAACCATTGTAACATTCAAATAAACAAAAAATCTGTAAACAGGAACACCTGAAATTTTAAAAAGTGAATAAGGGAGTTCTGATAACATTGTGCTGAAAACTGGCATAAGAAATTTATATCAACAATGAACTCTAGCAGTATATTGACTGAGAACTCTGAATATCAAGAACCAAAAAGCAATCTGAAGTTAATAGACGTAGAAGTTAAAAGTTCAACTGTCAACATTCTTCTATTAAATTTATATGATCATTTTGATAGTGGAGGGAAGGTATATGACCAATGTCCACTCCTATGAAATACGTATACAAAGTTTTAGAATAAGAAGAATCCAAATTAGAAATAGCCATTAGAGACTGGTCAACATGCATGCAATCCAATTTTTACACAGAAGTTAAAGTCCTGATAAAATAAAGAAAGATAAACACAACGAATGAAACTGTAAGATGGTGCAAATGAAAATTCTTAACATAACGAGACTGCCTTTTCAACGACATACCAACTGTATCAATAAAATCCTATAAACTGACCATTAAAAAATTTAAAAAATGTACATATGGACCACAAAAGCTACAAGCAGTATAATCTGGAACTAACTAGATTAAAATTTACCAATACAGTAGCCCCTCTACATTCACAAGAACCCTTGCAGATCATGAATTACGCCCCCACCACCACAATTCCTCTCCAGAGTTCCCCCAATCCCATTCCTTTGCATCTGGCCCCCGTGGGGAGAAGGAGAAAAAAAACACAGGGAAGGGCTTACTGGTATTGTCCCCTCAAAGCCAGAAGAGCAGACTTCTTATGTTCTAGTTACTTCTGGTGGCCATCTGAAAAGGAAAGCATAGGAGCAAAGAAAGCACCAAACCAGTCAGCAGTCACTACACAGCAGAAAAGTGTGGCCACATGGAAGGACGACACACCTCTAGCAATGGGAGGGGGGCTTTGCTCACTCAAAAGGAAAAAAAAAAAGACCATTTTAAACACAAGCCTTCCAAGCCTGGGGTGAGGAATACAAGGGAATGGGGGGCAGGCAAGCACATGCCTCGCAAATAATCAAATTTGTGAAGGTCAAACCTGCAAATGTGGAGGTGAGGACTGCATGATTATACCTAGAACACAGCACAATACCACTTCTATAGATACAGACACTTCCACACACTTTTTTTCAATAGATCTGAGAGAAATTACTTTTCTTGATGTTACGCATGTTCAAATAGCTCTCCTGGAAGGAAATGGATCTTCTCAAGATATTTAGATATTTTTAAGAATGAATCTAATTACATGTTGAAACTATCAACTCAAAATTGTAGGATACTTTGAAACTCACAATATCATCCTATCACTCTTCAGTTATGATGATGTCAGTATGCTATTATATTCACTCTTCTTAAAGGTAGCTTTCTGAGCTACAATAGCATATTTACTTAGACCTCAATCTTAAATAAAATGCTTTGAACAAAACAGAATTATTTTGATAGCTGTTAAAAAGAAAGGTGTTCCTAACATGTTCTCAAATCTGCCCCTTACCTAGCAAGAACAATGGCACAAATGAAAATGACATCTGGATTGAGATGTAAGAACCTTCCAAGTCATCTGAACACACCCTACAAGCATATCTCAAACACATGATTCTTCTGTCAATGATCTCAGAAACTTACTACTTTTTTATACTTATAATTTGTTTGGAGAAGTTATTACAAATAAGAATATCTCCACATTGTTAATAGGCTACTCAACAGTTTGAGAACCATCATCCATTCTTTGGGTCCACAACACCCTTCGATACAAAAATCTGCCACGACTGGGCTTATCACCTGGAACTCAAAGACAATTACAGACTTTCTGAGAGAGAGCATCGTTCCCACTGCAGGAAAGAAGGCTATGGTCAAACCCTTGACGAAATAAACAAATGCGGATCTATACGTTGTTGTGGGTTTTCTGGGCTTTGAGGCCGTGTTCTATTAATATTTTCTCCTGACGTTTCGCCTGCATCTGTGTCTGGTATCTTCAGAGGATCTACGTGGATCTCCTCATTATAATTCATTTCCATTATCTAAAGTACCACTCTCAAGTACAATATTAGAAAAGGTGGTTGCTTCTCAATTTGGGCTGGTCATGGATGATACTGATTATCTGGATCAATTCAAATCTTGTTTCTTACCTGGTCCAGGGATGGAAATAGCTTTAGCTAAGTTGGTGGATGACTTACACTATGGAATAAACAGCATGGCTATTCACTCACACCCTTTAGCAAACTTTGTTATCACTTGTCATAATAATATTGGTCACCAAGCTGGGGTAGAACTGAGTGTATGGTTTTACAATCTTTCCAGCATTTTCTGGAGGGTTGTGCCTAGAAGGTGGACACAAGACTCCTGACTTTTTGTGGAGGGGGTATTCCACATTATCATCTCCTCCATGCTTCTTAGTATGTCCATGAAACTAATGGGGGAAATTATATAAAGATCTGTGCTAATATTATCAATGTAACCCACAGTTCTCCCTTTCATTTCCACCCATTAGTCCTAGGGGTGATACGAAAACTCAGCAAAGATCTGGAAAGCAGACAATCTAAGGCTGAATACCCTCTACATGGAGGTGTTACCCTGTGAACTGGGGGTCCCGAGAGGGACACCAAAATGTGCTCAACTAAAGGTGGGGAAAATTAGCTCAGAGCACTGCTTAGCATTACGTGAGGCAGGGTAACGTAGCGAGATCTTGAACCCTACGTCTACGGGGTCGGGTCGAGTCAAGGAGCACGCAGAAGTTGAAATAATAAATGACGTTTATTAAATACAAGCAAAACAGTGTATGCGACACACTCATACAAGATAACTAAAGAAAATAAAGGTTGGAGTGGTATAGAGGGATTTTTAGAGGGATTGTTGGTTTGGGTGATACTTCACCTGTGTTGAAGCCCAGAAAAATAGAGAGCGAAGCTGGGGTGCAATGTAGCTCAGCATGTGGAGCTGAGGGGAGGCCGCCAAGCAAAGCGGCAGCAAGGCAGGATGAAACTCGGGAGCGATCCGAGGAAGGTCTCAGAATCAAGGGTTTTTATAAAGAGAATTGTGACTGCAGGCTATGCCGTACTTGGGGGAAAACAATAGATTTAGAGCTGGAGACAAAGCCTCCGAAAGGTCAGAATCTGAATGATTGAGTTATCTCAGAGGTTCTCAATAGAGTAGCCAGTATGCAAACGCAGAGTACTTGGGTATTGCATAGTTTACCCATCAAGCTGCCAGCGCGGGGCAGAGGTTCTTTTGTAAGTAGCGTGCATACTTAATTAGAGTACTTGCCTGGAGGTCTCCTAAAGCAGTGAGTCAGCTATTTCTGGCCTGCCTGTATTGTAGTTTGAATATTACGGCTATTAACGGCCGAGCTTGTTTACGTGCTTGTCCGGTGGCCTCGCAAGCACGTGGAAAGGAATAGAGAAGTGCAGCCGAATTGTGCTATCAAGAGGATATCTTTAATATCCCCAAAGCTCGGGCTAGCCAGGGTAGTAACAGAGGCACTGAGTGAAGATATCTACGTGACAGATCTAAATGAAAATGTGAAAACTGTGTTGTATGGAGACACATCCCTTGAAGAATCAAAGCCACAGCTTAGAGATTCTTCTAGACTCAACCCATGAAGACACAGGTGGACTTGGTACAAGTCTGCTTTATTTCAGTTGCTTCACCAACTGGGCTGCCTTTCGAGAGGAACTGGCCTACCTACAACCAGTTATGACCTGGTTATATTTAGAGCTATTTCCAGAACGTTAGTGATTATATTTAAAGTCTTAAATTAGGACTGGGTTAGGGCAAATCATCTGGGTTCTATAACTGACCACAGAAGCTATAACTGAGCTGTCATACGCCCACTGGTAAGATCTATATGGCTGACAAGTACGGGAAAGTGGTCTTTATCATAGACACTGGGGGACCTTGGGCAAATCATATTCTCGCAGCTTCAGAGGAAGGGAAAGGCAAGACCCTTTTGAACAAATCTTGCCAAAATAACTCGTGACAGATTCGCCTTAGGGTTGCCACAAGACAGAAATGACTTGAAGGCACACAACAACAAGGCGTCACTGACAGGGGGAGGCTCTTTCTAGCTATCATGACTCTCATCTTTGAAAACTGACTCATGGTAACCTTCAGGCCAACCTATTATGGAGTTTTTCTTGGCAAGATTTGTTGTGTTTGCCTTTCTCTGAGGCTGAGAGAATGTGACTTGCATAAGGTTACCCACTGGGTTTCCATGGCTGACTAGGGATTCAAACCCTGGCCTCCAGAGTATTAGTTTGGATGCCTGTAACATGCCAGCTGTCATGTCCCATTTGTCAGTGACATGGAAAGGGATGGGGTGGGCACTGACACTGCTCACTTCTTTGCAAACGAGGAAGCAATCTGAGTGCGCACACATGCTTGCCACTATGCCCCTCAGCGCCCACACTCCTTGCTGCCACGTTCCTTACAAAAGGGACATAGTGGCAAGTGGGTGCATGCTCAAATTGCTCCCTCATTTGCCAACCAGGGAACAGTTTCAGCACCCACACACACCCCTGCTACTGCATCCCTGTTGCTGTTGTTGGTATCCAGCAGCAGGGCTTTGCAGACCAAGTGAGGGCTCCACAGACCCCAGGTTAAGAACCACTACTGCAGCCTATATTCCAGAGGAAGAAACTGACAAAACCAGCTCTGAGTATTCCTTCCCTAAGAAAACCCCATGAATTTTGCCATAAGCCAACAGGTGACTTGAAGAGACATACGCACATAAAGAATGTAAAGCCCTTGATTCAAGATAATGTTGCTACAATTTAAATAGATGGAATGCTTCAATAAGAAAAATGTGAAGGCATGAATTTCCTAGAGATTCAATGTATACTAACTGAAGTACATGAGCTCCCTCATTTCAACCGTATATACGTCAATGACAACATCACAAATCAGTGTCTGGTTCATCACTGCAGTGTCCAGGTTGGCTGTAACAAAGGACATATTATAGTTGTATCCAAAATGTGATATATCTGCACGTCAGCCACTAACTAAAATTGATACATAATCGAATATAACTATTAACATAGTAATTATAAAGTGCAGAACAAAAAGAGGTTGCTGAGAGGAAATGTGTAAGACTAAACCAACTCCTTCAATGTGATCAAAAAACAGGTAATTTCATTCTGTTGCTTCCAGTAAATCCCAGACTCATTTATTTAAACAGATTAAGAAATACTCGAAACAGCTGGGTAGTCAGATGCCAGGATACAATGAACTACTATTTCATTAAGAGTACAGTTACATGGGTCTTTTTTTTTTTTTTTTTGCTACAATAAAAAGCTTTGTAGGTTAACAAAATATTCAGATCAACATCCTTATGCAACTGGCTTATTACCACAGGTTATATCCCTATTAATTTCCTTCAGTTAGCAAATAAATTTGCAAATCATGGCTAAGTACTGAAAGGATAACACTGAAGACACAAAACTTAAGAAATGGGTGAAAAAGTTGTAGTCCTCTAGAAGTTTTTGTAGTGCAGCTCCAATAATCTGTCACCACTGGCTATGCTGGCAGAGGTTGCTGGGAGACGCAACCTAACAAAAGCTGGTGAGCCACAGAAGCCCACCCTAGGAGACAACACATTTTTTGTGTGTAAATGTGCAGTTGAAATCTTCACATCACTTGATTAGAAAGACAATAAATGCACCTGTCACCACCACCACCACCACCTGTACATGTCTTTTTTGGAAAATCGTAGAAAGAAATATCCTGTACCTCCTTTGGCAACCCCCTCACCCTAGGTGTGAAAGAAAAGTTAAGATACTCACAGGTGCAATTCCATCCTCTTCACCATCAATCAGAAATTGTGGGAGCTATATACTACTGGATATGTGCCTAATTACCCTAAAAGCCCCAGACTCTGTCTGCTATTGGAAGCTAAGCAGGATTAGTCTTGGTTAGCACTTGGACAGGAGACTGCCAACAAATACCAACTGCTGCAGGCTGTATTTCAGAGAAAGGAACTGGTGAAACCGCCTCTGGTTATTCTTTGCCTAAGAAAACCATATGAAATTCATGGGGTCACCCTAAGTTGACAGTCAACTTGAAGGCACATACACACCAATAGATCTGACTCATCAGTCCCAAATGATGCTGCAGTATTCTTGCTACATGGTATTTATGCTGCAAAATTCCACTTTTGTCTTCCCGTGCTGTTGAAAGTCTATATCACAAGTGGGAAACTTCTGGAGCTCAAGATATTCCCCATCATCAAATTTCTGCTGGTCCCAATTAAAAACTTTTTTAAGACTCATTGCTATGAATGGGAAAAAATTAACACAAAGCATAGCTGGTGGAGTAGTTATCCCTCTCCATATGTTCCAACCCTTCCTGGAAAGTTTCTCATGTGTGGCTATTAGCCATGGGGAAAAATTTGGGCTGGGCAAATTAAGTTAGTACGAGTCCATGTCATTTCTTCCTGTTGCCCATCCTTTTTTATTTTCTCTACAGATTGAGGGCCTTTCCACACCACACTGTTATAGTGCTATTATTCCACTTTCAACATCGTGCGGAATTCTGGGATTTACGGTTTACTGAGGCCAAAGAGCTCCCTGACTGAGAATTCTAAATGCCTCTCCCTAAACTGCAAACCCCAGGATTCCACAGGATGTTGAAAGTGGAATAATAGCACTATAACAGTGTAGTGCAGAAACGCCCTTAGAAAACTAAACACAGTGCTTTTCTCTTCAGCCTTTAAGAAAGTTCAATGCATTTTGCAATGTGTGGTTGCATTTCTGAATAAATCTGAATTTCTAAACAAGAAAAAGAAAGGTCTTATAGCACAGTTTCAAATACAGCCAGAAATAGGTTAAAAAACCACATAGTAGTATCTATAGTATCACATTCAATTCCTAACTACTATCAGAGGTCTGCCTTTACAGACGGTTCACAGCTTTAAGAAAAGTGCCTACATATTAATTCAGAGTAGAGAGAAAAAAGGATTCCATTACCATTTTGTGAGGGAAAGGCTGGGAAGTTTGCTAACTGAAAAATGCAAGACAATTACCAGATGGTTTAGCATAGTCTCTCCTCAAAGAATAGATATGGTCAATTAAAATTATCCACCAAAACCTCACTGACTGGCATCAAATAGGTTGGATCTAAAAATATCTTCACAATGTCATCTCACCAACGTGGGAATAAGATAACTGAAGAAGTGCTGTTTTGCTCTAATGATAGTTTGCCATGTGTAATATTTGGATAGGACAGAGCCACAGGTGTCTTTTTTAAAATTCTTTTCCAGTCCCCACTGGATTTATATCCACAAATGAATTAATAAGCTATTCTACATTTTTAATGCAAATAGAGGCTAAACATAACTGTATATGAAAATCCTGAAATACTGGCTTGTGAAACCGACTGATCACATTGGATTAAGGAGGGCATATGGCAGAATTCAGAAGACCACTCCACTCAGTTCAAAATACTTAAAAGACGCTGGCCTCTCTTATTCCTAACTAAAACATATTTGCAGCGGGCCCTTGCTAACTACTGGGGTTTGGTTCCAGGACCCCCTCCCCCACACGTGAATACCAATGGATGTTCAAGTCCCACTACATACAGTGGCATGTAAAATGGTGCCCCTTATACAGAAGGGCAAACAACTCAAGTGAGTCCCAGAGAAAGCTTGAGGATCCGTTTAATGATGGGAGATTACAGTAGGATATACCAACACGTCAGCATAGTGCTTCACATTTGGCAAAATTAAGGTTTGTTTCTTGGAATTTTTTCACTCAAATATCTTCAAGTCATAGTTGGTTGAATCCAAGGATGCAGAAGCCACTGATATGGAGGACTGGCTATATGTCTGATGTAGGAAACCCCATTATTTAAAAAAAAAAAGTCAGGCAAGACAGTATTCCATCGCCTTTTCTTATACCACTATCTATTAACCAAGTTTTCATGCAAATATAGTCCTCCCTCCACATTTGCAGGTTTGAATTTCACAAATCTGATTATTTGCTTGCCTCTCCCACCCCAACTCTCCTCCTCCCATTCCCTTGCATTCTTCATCCCAGTCTTGAAAGACTTCTGTTTAGAAGGGACTTTTTCCTTTTGTGTGAGCAACCCCTCCTACTGCTGGAAGCATGTCCTCTCTGCCACATGACTCCACATTCTGCTATGTAATGGCTGCTGACTGATCAAGTGCTCTTTTTGTTCCTATCCCTCCCCTGTAGGAGTAATCTCCTTTTTCAAGATGGCAACCAGAAGTATCTTGAACACCAGAACTTTGCAGTCCACTCTTCTCTGTCTGAGGGGAAAGTATCACTAATCCCTTTACCTTGTCTTTTTCCTCCTCTCCTTTGGGAGCGCTGGAACAAGAGGCAAGTGTCTGAGCTTGGTCTGGGCTGGCAGCCAGGAGAAGCTGGTAACAAACACAGGTCAGAAACTCAGCAGTAACTTAAGTGGTCAGTTTACAGAAGAAAGGAAACAGTTTTGCAAATACGAAGCAATAAGGGTCCCAACAATGTCCACAAATCAAAGACAGGCAAAAACAAACACAAGTCAAAGACAGAAACACAGGCAAGGAAAGCAAACAGAAGCATGTACAGGAGAAATGGTCAGCTGACTGCTGACAAAGGCTAGAGGGGAAAGGCTCAGTTCTTATAGGTTCTAGGGTCAGCACAGCTGGTGCCTGATTAACTGGTGCTTGGCATACATTTGCTGGGAGCGACACAGCAGACCCTTTTGGTGTCTACACTGGGCAAAGATAGATATGCCTAGATCATTCTCTGTGTCAGAGTGAGCAGGGCTCCCAGTGGGACTGACACCTCTGTCCCTGGGGCAGGAGGTGTTACTGTCTGCTCTGCAGGTTCTGCTGCAGCAGTCTCTGTGTCAGGGCTCAGAGCAGGTTCTGCTGCCCCAGACTCTGAGTCTGAGTCTAGGTCCTGGAAGCCCATGACAGCAAGGGAATGGGAGAGGGATTGTAGGGAGGAGTTATTCGCAGTTTTTCCACCTTCATGAGGGTTGTGTACCCCGAACCCTCACAAATACGGAAGGGCCACTGTGTAGCAATCAACACATACTAGATATGATTACATTGCTTGGATTTGGGAGCTTTGACTTTGAACTTTGACTATAATATGTTTACCTAGTCATCAGAAGAAATCTGTTTTAAAACCTATTTGACATGCCAGGTTCACCTTGTTTCTTTGAAAGCCAATTTTACATTTTTATTACTTCAAATTATATTTATTCAAGAGCAAATGTGTTTAATATATTAATTACAGAAAACATCTCTTTTGTATTTTTAACCTAGCTACTCTTAGATTACAATCTTATGCATACTTTCTTGAAAATAATTCTAACGAAGACAAAAGAATTTGTAAATAATAGTTCTGAGTGTTAAAACATAAATGTTATGGTAGGCTGCATCTGACAAGGTTGGCAATAGATTATAATAAATGTTTTAGCTTTTACAATACCATAGACTGTGTTTTTGATGGAATAGCCCTACTCAGCTTACCTCTTCAGAAAACACTACAACTATTAAAGCCAAAGGTAAAATCTTTAAAATGTGGTTGATAGGCTTTTACAAACCACTGGTATTTTCATACAGTAAGCAAAATTTGATGTTTTGGAATATAAAATGCAGTTATATTGTGTTTCATAAAAATGTTAACTTTTAACATATGTAATGATTAAATTTTCAGTTGTGAATTTTATATGGAGCAACAGCCTGATATTTGTCTTTTTCTTTCCTAATAGTTTACTTAGGCAACTTCCCATCCAATCGCTTCTATAGCTTAGTCTTAACAACATTTACTTACAAATCCAAGGGAACTCACTTCTCAATTAAGCTACAGTGCGAGCCTCTGTCAATTTAAAGAGGTCTTTAAGATGTGTTTAGGATGCACCTTCAAAAAGTTTAAACCTAAGTATACTTTTCCTCTAGACAAATTTGGTTAGGACTGTAATCTGAATGGGTATGCAGCATACAAGATTCAGAAACTCAACTCATATTCCACTAAGAAGCTCATATTTAAAGAATCGAGACTGCTATTAAACTCTAGATTTGAAAAGTTATGAACACGTTCTCTATGAAAGGTTAATTCCATCTTTAATATTTTTAGTCTGTTAGATAAGCAATTATCTTTCTGAAGTCTTAAGGACCCTTATTCTACACATCTTTTCTGTAAAGCTGACAAATACTCTGCTGCAACTTACAATACACAAATAAAATGTTAGCCATAGTAGTCAAATAGGCATGCTTTCTCTCTTCTTTCTACCCTCTCTTCAGAGAAATCGCACAACGTCTGTGAACCTTGCAAATGACAGACGCACACTCAGTAGCTCCAAATTTAAAGAGACAGCAGCACAGAAATATACCCAAGCAAAGATGTAAACACTATTAAAAAAAATACCTTCAAGGACTGTAAATATTCAGTTAAGAGAACTCAACTGTCTAGTCACTAGAGATACAACTGTCTAGATTCTAGTAATATATCGTAGAGAACTACTCCAAGAAAATCCCAATTTAATTTTTAAAATCTCCTTCAATAAGCCATACATGGCTTACTTGTATAAAATAAGCAACACAAAATGTAGAACTAAAATATTATAGTATAGCAAAAATTTCTTTCAAAAATCAATTAGCTGCATATCCACAAATATTTTTGTTTTTACAAATAAGCAAGTTGGTAAGTCATTTCCTACTCTTGCACCTTTCTTCGGCCACTCAGTCCCTGATTCTCTCACCTCCCATCACACACAAAAGCAAATCATCCAAAAACATTACAGCCATAGTGGGAGAGATTCCACTTTGTTGTTATTGGCTAATTAAACTGCCATTGTCTGTGTCAAGAGAGACAGATATTGCTGTCTATTTATTTGTGACAAAATAACTTTTTAAAACTCAGCTCCACATGCTACCACTCAACACAATCTTCCAATACTATGGAAGAGAAAAACAAAGGCTAGACATGACTTCTAGTTTACCTTGGTTCCCCACTCCCACCCACCCACCTTTCTTTTTTGGTTGTTGCTGGATGCCTTCAAGTCATTTCACATTTATGGCAACGCTAAGGCGAACCCATCACAAAGTTTTCTGAGGGGTGAGAGTATGTGATGCATCCAAGGTTGCCCAATGGCTTTTCACAGTCCTTTTATACTAAACTGCATATCCCATCTAACAGGTTTAAATATCCTAAAGGCACCAAATCCCATCTGATCTTGGAAGCAAAGTAGGGTCAAGCCTTACTAATACTTCAAAGGAGGACAAATGCCAACAAATGCCAGATGCTATACTCTATATTTCAAAGGAAAGAACTGGCAAAACCACATCAGAGTATTCCTTAACTAAAACAAACCTATGAAATTCTTGGGGTCAATAGGTGATCTTAAGGCACATAGACACTCATACTCCATCTACATTAATTTTCAGCAACCCAAAACACAGTTGTTTATGACTGAAAAAAGGAAATTCCATTAATAATACATCAACAATGTCTGAAATATTTAATTGCAAGCTACATCTGCTTTCTAAAATGTACAAAGGCTTTTTAAATAATAGCTGGAAATATAATCAATCAGAAGAGATATTGTACCATGTGCGGTGGACTTGTGATATAGCAAAGAAATTCTAGATTTCACCATTTGATGGCGAAATTAGATTCACAAGAACTGTGTAAGAGTAATACAATACACAACTGGGGCAGGGAGAATAGCATACACTCAGAAGCAGAAAGATCCCATGATCTTATCTCAAGAATAGATGATGAAGCTATTAGATGTAGCAGAGATGGATGAACCAATGACATTTATTAAGAGATGGTTTTCTTACTCTTACAAAAACATTGGGAAAAGGGTTATATTGTTTTTAAAGTGAATTGAAAGGATACATGCAGTAGGAGGATTTGACTAACGGGTAAGGTTACATTTATTATGGTAGAACATTAAAGACTAAGAAAATGTATACTAACAGTGAATTATTTGAGTTATAGTTGACAAAGTTTATTAACTACAACAAATATACTGTATTTGCTGGCATGTAAGACTCACTTTTTTCTCAAAAAAAAAATACTGTTTGAAAATTGGGTGTGTCTTATATGCCAGCAAATAGTTATTTGCCAGTATATAAATGAGGTGAGTCTTATACACGTGCACGTCTTACCGGCAAATGCAGTAGATAAAAGCAGACAAAGAAATTAGAGGAAGCTGTTTGTAAGGTTAACAAACCAAAGTTCTTTGCAGAGTTGGAAGTCAAATGTGTACCTGCATTTCCCTTTTATGTTTTGGGTTGTCTGAGGAGTACTTATGGTTTGTTAGTTTAGACACTTGTTCATTAGTTTACTTTACTGTGTCGTGTATGGTGAACTTTTCTTATTTGTTAGTGTTATATCCCTTGTATGTAATTTTACCATTTTTTAAAAAGTGTGTTAATAAAAGATTTTTTGGAAAAAGTTACATCCTGGAATTTATCTACTAATTTGAATACAGAACAATATAAGCAACATGGACCTAACATCAAAAGGTGCCACTATGCAACAATCTTTCCAAATCAATAAAATAATGCTTAATTAATCAATCATTAATTAGTTAACGTTGTCAAAATCTCTCATGTATAAAGCGTGATGTAAGCAAAATTGGTTAAGATTATCAACGCATACCATATGAAACTAAATGCAAATGTTTTTTGCTACTGGAAATCTGTACATACTAGATGTTGTGACATGATTCACACACAAACTCACACAGCATTTGAAAAAATTAAATGAATGTTTGACAAATGCATACAAATTTCCATCCAAAAGGACTGGCAGTCTAATGCAGACCCAAGTCAGAATGAAATTGATACTAGAAAAACAAACATGATGATAAGAAGTTTGACAAACTTGCACATCTCACAATTACTACAGTTACCCATTCTCAACTTTAGAAACAAAATAGTCAACTTGTGATGCCCAAACCAAAAGTGCAGTACGTCAGCTATGCATAGTAATCCACCAGGTTCTCAATAATATCTTTTGTGTTCTCTGATTTGGGCTGTCAAAATAAAGCATGAATATTTAGCACCTAATATGCCAGAAACATGGCTGGTGGGCTGCACTCAGCCTGGGGAATCACAGATTATTGGAGGTATTGCAGTGTTCCAGAAGTGGGGAAGAGGTTCCATGAACAACAGAATGAGGGAAAAGCAAAGCAAGAGAAGAGATTTGGTCTACTATTTTAACAACTATTTACAAAAATACTATCAGCACTTCAATACTATCACCGCTTCATTCATGAATACAAGGTACTACTTTCTTTACCACTTAAAACAAGATGATGCCCTCCACTGAAAGTATTTATTCTGTGGGTCAAACAACTTGTGAACTGTTTTTATTTTCACATGTAACATACATGTTGCAGTCCTCCCCAACAGTAACTGGATGTCTATGGAAAGTGGACGATTTTAATTTCCAAAAATCAGTACATACATACTAACTAATCTATTCCACTTTCATATGCTACTGAACTGGCAGAGTGTGCATTTATCTTTCGAGATCTCTTTTAGAGACACCAATCTTATTGTTATAGAAGACAACATACCCATCCTTAAAACAAATAAAATAGCTAATTTAAAATAAAACCTAATAAAGGTGCTAGGAGAAAGAGTGGAACAATGGATGGGATAAAAGGAGTTGCAAAGCACTGTTTGCATTTTAAAATATTTAGAACACAAAGCACACACAGTTACAGCACTCTGCATCCTAAACATAAAATTATTACACACATATATTAGATCAAATGATGCAATAACTGATTAGATCAGTTCAATCAATTCATATAAAACTAATCATCTCACTTTTGTGCAGAGCAGGAAATGTCTTCACTACGATGATACCTATTCGCTAAAAAATGTGTCCATAATAAAGTCATAGTGGAAATTAGGTATTTAAGACAATCTAGAACTGCTAGTCAAACATCAGTGTGACTACAGAAGTTAAATACTTGGATTCAAGCCAGTTTTGGATGCAACTGTCATGCTAATGGGAGTAGGGCTTCAAGTTTTCTGAATGAGATGAAAAATACTTATAATTTTTATTAATATTTGATATCAATATTACCTCACAAGTGGTTTACAGTACAATGTTATAAAAGTTAATTTTGAAGTATCATATTTGCCAGTGTATAAGACACACCAGCATATAAGACACACCCCATTTATACACCAGCAAATACTATTTGCCAGCATATAAGATGCACTGGCGTATAAGACGCACCCCATTTTCAAACAATATTTCTTGTGAAAAAGAGTCTTATACGCCAGCAAATAGGGTAAGTCTCCAATGTGTTCTGCTGGACTTACTTGTACTTAACTGAACATATGAGTGTAAGCCTGATTTGCCAATCTTTTCACAAACAAAACAAAGACATTAGTTCTGATTGTGAACAGTCAAAATTTTCTTACTAGCAACTCATCGCTCACCACATACTCCAACACTGAATAAATAGAAATATAGGAAGGTTCAGAAGGCTTAAACTGTTTTCCTTTAAAAACACCCACTGGCTTCCTCTTCTTTGTTACCCACAAATGGGATCTCTATTCCATTTTTCAATTAACAATTTTTGATTTCTCAGCAATACACAAAGCATTATCTCTTTCAAAAATTCCTTGCAACCTGGAGTAGAATCAACAGAGGACTGATTTCTTAAAATTGCACAGAAATTGATCCCATCTCTAAAAATACAACTCTTTCTCCTCCTTTCTAAGTGGATTTCCAATTCTTCCTAAGCTTCCAGTTCAGTTGCACCACTGTGTATGTAGAAGATCTGTGTACTCTTCCTAGGAAGAAGCTACTTAGGCAGTCTGGACAGGATCAATTTAAGCAAAGGACAGTTCATATAAGATTTCCGCCAGCTGTTAACGCACCTTAAGCATTCACATTACTAAGCGCCCATCTAAAAACACTCATATGAATACTTACATGCCAATGTTCACGAAAGTATTTAATTCTACATGGATGGGTTCAAGCTCCCTCTCTATTACAAACCTCGTTAAGTCTTACCACTTGAAGGCTAGTAACTTGCCCATCTTCCCAACCACATATGACATCCCAAACATTATTTAAAGAAAACTAAAAGGTGAGCAAGGTACTGAACAAAGGAGGAAAATAGCATGTGCCTGCCTATGCTTATAATCTGCTCAATCCTACAATGATCCAACTCGCAACAGAGAGGCCTTCACCTGCTCACGAGCATACCTTCACTAACCTCAATCTGTTTTCCCCACAGCATCACTTCGTTGAGTTTCTCATTCATCCCCCTCGAGCCACCCACCACCATTCCATTCATTCCCTTTCTCTACCAACCCTTCCTCCTCACACCGGCTTTTTCGCAACAGCTTCCCTTCTTCCTCCCATTTACCCTTCCCATTCAATCCCCAGAGACTAATTGAGGCGGCGCATACAGAGGCTCCGCCCCACGCTGTCCTTCATAGGAAACCACGCCTCTTCTCGCCCTATAGACCCCCCCAACTCACTTGTAGGCGCCCCATCCCCCGCCCCGAAGCACGACAAAGAGCCCTAAGCGGGTGTGTCTCCTCCACTCCCCAGTATTCGCGCGCTCACCCCCTCTCGGGTGGAGGACCGACCCGCCGCCTGGCGGCCCTTGTCTCTGCTTGCCTTCCACCAGTTAACGCTGGTTTCCACACTCCGCTTCTGAGCACCTCCAGCTCACTTGTGCCTTCTCGCTTCTCCTGCCTCGCCTTCAGCTCCGGACAACAGAGCGCCAAACCGGCGGCGGCCAAATGGCCACTGCTCTCATTGGAGAGAGCTTGCCGTCGTCCGGATTGGATGAGCAGCTGTCTCCCCGCCCCCAGGGCTAAATTTCACCAATGGTCGGTGGCAGAGGGCGGTACTATAAACCTGAGGGGCGGGGAGTCCGCGCGCCCCCCACGTGTGGGGCGGGAAGAGTGAGGGGAAGTTCTTTGTTCTCGCGCTGCTTAGAAGGCGGTGGAGGCTCTTCTGTTCTCGTTTAAAATGTCTTTTCCTAACTGTATGCCTCATTCCCTTCAACTTTCCTTGGTGATAGGGAATGGAAAAAGCGTGAAAACTCCCTTGGTACTATGTCAGGAAGAAGAATGAAAGTTCGTTCCTTTCTGGATAGCGCGAGACGAGTACACGCCTGCTCAGCTTTAAGGCGGGCAGCCGTTAACGGTTATAACAGCTGTGTTTGCTTTTGCGCGCGCGCGCGCGCGGCGAGATAGAAAGGGACGCTGACCGTCCCCCAGGTGGAGCTCTGTGCCCGGCTCCGACTGTCGCCTGTTGCTTATTTAAGGCCGCCTGGTCGATTCACATGTTTGATAAGTAGTCGTCTGTTCATCAAATAGTCGGATCCTTTATAAGATTTACTTAAAATTCGCAGAGTTTTAGGTGCGCCTGTCTCTGCTGGTAGGATCGAGTATTATTTTGTGATGTTTTGAAGTCGGATTATAGGAACATTAGCCGTCCTAACTATTTTAAATCCAACTGCTAAAGAAATACTAATAGTGGAATGGCCCTGAATGCGTGGCTATAGAAATTCATTGAATCTTCCAGTTGATTTTTTTGTTTTCACTTCACGGGTAACCAAACTACACCGCGTCTTCTGCAGTAATGTATTGAAAGGAAAACCCGGGACTACAGTCCTGTAGACAATTATCTTGGAATGACTCTCATTGATTCTGTTGGACTTACTTCTGAGTAGGCACTGCCAACCCGGAGACCAAGTTCGATTACCCGCTCACCTGTGGAAATCGTGCCACTCTTCCTCCTAGAAAACCCCGTGATATGTTCGCCTTAGGGTCGCCATATGTCTTAAAGGACTCGAAGGCACGTAACAAGCACGCCTAGGGTTGCATTGGTAGAAATCGTGCAGTCATCTACAGGAAAGTGACTTATTCGTAACATGGTACTTTATAGAGCCACTTTATAGAACAGTTCCTGTTCTGAGGAATTGACATAGACCTCAACCTAGGAGGACACTGTGAATGAGTCACCCTATCATCTACAATCTTGATCAAGTCTTGCAGACTCAGGGCCTATGGCTTCCTTCACTGAGTCTTCCTGTAGTCTTCCTCTTTTCCTACTGCCTTTTACCTTTCTAAGCATTATTGTCTTTTCTATTGGGCCACATTTTTCTCCTGATGTGTTCAAAGTAGGGCAGTTTTAGTTTAGTCATATTGGCTTCTAGGGAAAGTTCAGGCCT
This sequence comes from Cyclura pinguis, assembly GCA_030412105.1. Lineage (NCBI taxonomy): Eukaryota > Metazoa > Chordata > Lepidosauria > Squamata > Iguanidae > Cyclura > Cyclura pinguis. The sequence goes on from CM059604.1 coordinate 66,680,397, forward strand.
GATTTGTTCTAGGATCTTTTCATTTGTCTTTTTGAAAATCCAGGGTATCCACAGAAGTCTTCTCCAGCACCACATTTCAAATGAGTTCTTTCTGTTCTTATCAGCTTCACTGCCCAGCATTCATCACCATACATAGAAACTGGAAGTACAATGGCATGAACAATCTTGCAGTATTCATTGAGGTATCATTGCACTTGAGGATTTTATGTAGTTAGATAAGGTGATAAAATGCAGCCTTGCCAGTTGGAAACCGTTCAGTTTCTCCATATTCTGCCCTAATGGTGTTCTGTTGTCCAGAGTACAGGTTATGCATTAGGATAATTAAATGTTCTGTTATACCCAGTTGTTTAAGAACAATCCATAGTTTTTCATAATCTATACAATCAAAGGCTTTGCTATAATCTATAAAGCACAAGGTGGTTTTATTCTGAAATTCTTTGGTGTACTCCAGTATCCAATGTATATTTGCAATATGATCCTTTGTGCCTCTTTCTGTTCTGAAGCCAGTTTGGACAGCTGTGTCATATATGGCTCTAAACTGTCTTCATTGTGAACACTCAGAAAGGTGGAAACTCACATAGACAAAAATGATCTTTTATTGGAAGTACGGATTGAATCCAAACATTACTTAAAGTGGTAGAAACTGACCAATGTTCTCCAAACAAAGGATATATAAGTCCAAGCAATAATTATTCAGTTTGTCTTATATTGATTGGTTGAATTTACATGTCTCATTAATTCAACAGGTCTCTGATGTTATCCAAACTGATATTATCCATCATCTGCCCTGCTTTGGTCTCTGTTTTATTACCCTCGCTTCCTGCCTGGCTAATGCTAATCCTCTCAGCCCATCCTTATGTTCCTCTTTGATCCCGATCTGCATCCAGCTGTCTCTCAGCCCTCCTTGGTTTGAACTAGATCATAAAACAACCTTCAAAGGCTGATTTGGGCATTTGGCCCCATCTAACACCTCTAAGGAACTGCTCTGTTCAGTTTCCCAGCTTTTCAAGGTATATACTATTCCCGTTAAACAAGATTAAGAGCAATTACTGATCATACCTGCTCAATGTATAGCAGCACCTATGACAATAACATAAGAGTAATTATTTATAGCTACTTTACCCATAATCGGCACACATGTACTATGATATATATGTTTTCAATCAAGCAAGATACACAGTAATCCTTCTAAACGTGATTAACAGCAATTACTAACTAGCCCTGCTCACCAAATAGCAGGACAGCCAAGTTTCATAGTTTTACATAGTTTCATACGCAATAGGGTATTTACTTAGCACTACCTAATGACCTCCAAAGATCTACATTCTCTACATACATCTACTGCCTACCTATGATCTCTGCAACATGCTTGTGACATACAGTATTGTAAAGACTAACATATTTAGTTAAGCAATCATCATTACAATTCATATCACGAGGAATGCCGACATGACAAGCTGTTACTTCTTGCTCCATATATTGTAAAAATCTTTTTGAGCATTGTGTTTACCTCTTTATTGATTTATTGCATTTATATGTTATTTTTCTCCCAATATAGAACCCAAGGTGGCTTCCACCAGATAAAAACATTAAAAACATATAAAAAAACATATAAAACTATATATAAACAATAAATCTTCTAAAAAGAGCTAAAAAAAATAAAAAGGTCCCCAGCTCACTCACTGGAGACCAGCTTTAAATTTCTTTACCTACCAATGAAAGTAAAGCAGGGAGGGGGCCAGCCTAGCCTCCCATGGAAGAGCATTCCACAGGGTAGGAGCAGCCACTAAGAAATTGTAGAATTTTGAATGTTTTTGAATTTTGAGCATCACTTTGGGAAATTAGTGCAATAGTCTGTTGGTTATTGCAATACCTGGTGTCCCCTTTCTTGGGGATTAAAATTTATATTGAGCATTTCCAATCTATGGCCCTTTCTTTTGTTTTCCATATTTTTTGGCAAATTTTACTTAGAATTTCAGTGGATTTTGTCTCTGTTGCATGGTTGCATGAAACAACTCTCATGGTATGCCAATCTGTTCCTAGTAAATTATTTCTCCCAAGCTGCCACTTCACTTTCTAAAATTCTGAGTTCATCTTTGAATGGTTCTTGCTTGAATTAATTTGTCATCCTTTCATCTTTTTTACATAGTTCTTCAATGTATTGTTTCTATCAGCTTTTTATTTCTTGATCATGCAGTGTGTTCCTCCTGCTAGTCTTTGGCCCTTTCCGCACCAGGCAATTAGAACAGGGCAGTGCGTCCTCGCACGGAGGTCATCTGCACCTTGGAGTGGACCAGGAGCGGACAACTTACTGGAGATCCGCACCTCAGTCTACTCCAAGACGACGCCAAGTAGTCTTCCAGTGTGTCTTTGAAAGACCGGAAAAAACAGGTCTTTATTTTCCTGGAGCACGCCGTTGCGTTCCTGCTCTCTTGTGCAGATTCACATGCTCGCACCAATGCGAGCCTGCCATCTGCAGAGGGCGGGCTTTAGGCGTGGCGAGCTTCAGCAGTTGGTCAGGACCCACGACCAGCCGGAAGCCGCCATTTTGGAAGCTGGAAGCCGCCGTTTTGGAAGCCGGAGCAGTGCCGATCTACAGACCTCGCACTGCTCCGATTCGCCCTGGACCAAGGAGGAGCCCTGCAGAAGGGCTTCAGGGACAGTCCGCGTTGCTTCAGACCCCAGAAGAAGCTGTGAGTAACGGCACGGAGCAATTCCCTCGCCTCATGCGGAAAGGGACATAGTTTGATTTGAATTTCCCTTTGATTTTTCAGATCATGTGGAACAGATCTCTTGTTCTGCCTTTTTGATGTTGTCCTCTTCCTCTGCATTAATTGTTACAGTAGTTGTCTTTGTCTCTGCATACAACTTGTTGAACAGTTGTGTTCAGAGTTCTAACCCTATTTTTGTCCCCTTTTACTTTTGCTTCTTGTCTACCTTTAACTTCTTGAAGAGTTTCGTCTGTCATCCAGTGAGACTTTTCTTTCTTTTTGGCTGCAGATAGTGTCTTTTTGCAATCTGCCCTCACGAACCAGGACATTTCAGGGTACCCAAAAAAAAAAATTGAATAATGGTGGGAAGAGTATAAAATATAAGCCATTCTCAGAGGATGTCACAACTTGATGTGGTTCTTGATTGCCTATGGCGTTAGCCTTCCTGTCTCACAATGTTAAGGGACGAGGTTATCATTGAGATAAAAAGAGTGACACACCAGTCAAACTTCTGGCTGTTACTGGCCCCCAAAGTGAAAAAAAAAAGTCGCATGCATACACAGCCTTCCATTCGAGTTGCTGCAACTCTAGTCCCATCCCCACTAGATAACTTCTCAAACCTTGCATGCATGTGCTGACAGAACCATAAAAATCAGCAATCCCATACTTCACTGCACATACATGGTGCACATGTGAAGCTGAATTTGAAATTTCCTACTGTCTTCAGTTCCTGTGTACTTAATTCTACAAGATGGGACAAGATGAACCATTCAAGTGATATATATCTGGGAAGCCCACCAAACAAGAAGGCATGATAATAGAATAATATATAAATAGGAATGCCTAATGCACAGACAATTTGTTTATTGGGCATGTTAGGAGATGAAATACTATAATTAATACAAAGGCCATAGGCACCTGCTTTATTGTAAACCCAAGATCATGGAATACTATATTGATACACAATTTGCTTAGTATCTCTATAGAGTATATACAGCACACATAAAGACACTAAACACAGGATAAAATATGCAAAACAATGCTCTACAGCTGGCAGATTTCTACAAATAGACAACTGCATACAGAAATTTGCAACCACACAAAATGCTATACACATTTAACTAGTGGTTGCTGCACAACAGACTGCTGGTAGCTTTGGCAGAAATAGGCAAACACTGAACAGATACCTTGATAATGACACATTTCCCACAATTTCTTCAACAGATGCAGAACTGTAGCAAAAAGAAAAACAGCACTAAGGATATGCCTTCAGCCTGGTACAATCACATTACAGAATAACCACTTAGGAGTGGGAAGGGGGAATGTTAAATTGATGGGCAATTTAAGGGCACAAATGCATGCACACATAGCATGTAAACATAAAAATCACCTTCTAGAATGTAATAAACTCAGCTCCAGTATGAGCAGGTTGTTTAAGATTCAACTGCATTTTTTGTTAAAGTTGGTAGAGCTATAGTAGATATTACTGAATTAAATACAGTACTTTGTACATCTTATGTTGTATATGGCACTAGGCTAAACAGCAAAAAAAAAAGTATGCATATCTGTCATGACAAAAGCAACAGAGAGTCTAGAAACATCTTAAAGATTTATTTGGCATAGGCCTCCATGGATTTAAGTATACTTCATCAGATGCATGCCTTTTTGCCACAGTAGGTTGCTTGTACATATCCTGGTGGAGAATAGAAATGCAAAAGACACAGCCACAGGTTATAATTAACAGAAGTCACTTGACAAAATAATGTTTATGAGGCAAGAAGAGCATTCTAGCAAGAATAATCAAATTGATACCTGGTGATCAACAGTTTATCCAATCCAAATATAAGAGGTAGTTTAATCTGTAAAATAGCCTCTTCTGGGTTTGGGATTAGAAATGCAAAAATTACAAGCTTTGAAAATGGCCGAAACAACATTCACTAAACAAATAGAGGTTGTGTAATAAGGAAGACAATCCTACAGATATGAACTGATGAGTGAGATAAAACCTCTTGATAAATTCTTGTTCGCGTGTTCCCCATCAGAAACTGTCTTTGAAGTTCTTTTGCTCAAGGATGACTTCCCTGAGGGTCAGAGAATGAGTGTATTAGAAGACTGCACTGCTACCCCACTGGGCTTTGAATATTGCCATCTCTATTAGATTTGTTGTCCATGCATTCTTTTACAATGGATTACAATTCCCTTAAACCGAGTTAACATAACCAATTGTGAAGCATGATTGAAGTTATCATCCAGCATCTGGAGGACCACCCATCCACTTTTCCCAAGTTGCTGCTTAAGTGCAACTGAAGCAGAAATATTTGGAGAACATTTATCCTGTCCAGATTCACACTGCAAAGGAATAATTACAGTGATCCCTACATTTTTGTGAGGCGTTGGGGCACAGAACTGTAGCAAAAGTTGAAAAAACGTGAATAATTTACCCTCACTTAAGGGAGCAAGCAAGGGAACATACCTGTATGCCTACCCTCCCTGCTCATTCTCTTGCCTTTTGCCTGGTGTGGGTGCACCTTCCTTCCACACACCTGGGCAAAAGGCAAGAGAATGGGAGATGGCAGCATGTGCTTCCCCCATTCTCTTCTCTTGCCTTTTGCCCTGGCACAGAGAAAGAAGGCATATGCGCCCAGGGAAAAGGCAAGGGAATGGGAGGGGGAGGATGAAGGGATAAGCACACAGGTACCTCACAAAGAATCAAATTTGCAAAGGTCAAAACCACAAATGTGGAGGGAGGATTGTACAAATTATCACACCTAGTTATGAGTAAGCACCATATTCCCCTCTGAAGGAATTCAGGAAATTGTAAACTGTTGCTCTCCCCTCACATATCTTATACTAGAAGCAAAATTTTCTGTGTACTGTGTGTGTCAGACTGTTCCTACACAGCACTTAAAACCCACTTATTAAAAAAAAAATAGTTCCATGATATTTTAGTTATTTATTTTTCATATGTTAGTGTTTGGAAACAAGGGCTTACTCCTGACTCTTTGCACATTTGTAACTCTCTTGATTGGCCTGGCATTACTCCCAGTTTCTCTTGAGAGCTCAGAATCAAGCCCAGCAAGTGCAGATGACTAATTCAATGGAGTGAATGAATCAGGGGCTAATTATGTAAATAAGCTGCTGTGCTATTATGTGTTTCTGTGATCATTTTTATGCATGAGTGAATGACTAAGTCATTTATTCAACACATCATACACTTGTGTGGTCCTCTCATCACCTCCAGAAATTATGGGGCAAATTATAATGTATCAGATTTGCAGCTAGTCTTTAATGTAAGGGCAGCATTGGTATGATTATATCATTTTATCCTCTCACTCACCCTGCATGGTATAGGGTGAGATTAAAAAATAAAGTGTGAAAGAGAGGTTATGACTGGTAGTGTACACCTTGGAGCAGTTTTGAGTTTTTTCCCCTTTTAAAATAAATTATCCCTTGTCATTTTTTTTAATTTGGTGACATATCTACATTACTTGTTATTCATTACTTAAATGGCCTACATACCTTCCAGGGACTGCTGGGGGCATTTGGGGCAAAAATTTGAATCTTTCTTGGGTTATACAGAAGGGAGAATGGTCCTTTAAGATCCTCATGGAGGTTAGTACAGCCTGTTAACCCCAACAGTTGCCCACCTCCGTCCAAAAGAGACAGATCCTTTGCTTCAAAGACAGAGGTAAGGTTGTGGTGCTGTATGCCTCAAAAGAAAAAAAAATCACCCTCCACACAAAATCTAAATATGGGTGCATTCATAGTTCATTCCTCCACTTGAACTTCAAGCAAAAACAAGGAGTGTACCCCATAGATACTGTGGGCCACTACTAGTGGATGTCAAACACACATTATTGTTTCAGAACTGGAAGAAGTATGTTTATTAACTTTTTAGACTGGGATGTTTACAAGTAGGGTGGTGCAATATTCAGCATGGATTTAACTGGTCTTGCAGACCATGTTACTGAACTTCCTTTTTGTGCTGAGGGTTAGATGAGAAGAAAAACAATTTACAGTTACAGATAAGTAGAACAGATAGGAGGAAGCAAACTTTTCCTCTGCAACTTGCACCATGTTTGTAAGTTGAATCCTATTTAAGACTAAACTGTTATTAAGCATAATGAAGTTTCACTCTTGAAAATATGCATCAGTGGGAGTAAACTAGTAAAGACAGTCTAACTGCATAGAACAGTACCGCAGATCTGCTGCTTGTAAATGTTTGAAAAGTCAGAGTCTGTGTTTAATTCCAGCTCTTCCACAAACCTAGGTGCTATGGTAGCTAATGGAGTGGATAGCAGGATTGTCTTGTAGTGCCTATTTGAACAGGAAGTTGAAATACAAGAAGAACTTCAGTGTATCATGGGGGCTTTGAGTTATAGACTAATTCTCAAGATAGTAGGAGGAGCAATCCACAACACTTTGAGTTATTCCTCACACGCCAGCTGGCCACTTCAGTCCACCATGTTAAAAACTCCAGTTCTAAGGTGAGAAGTGGAACACAAGCTGCAGCAGGCATAGGTTTCATTAGTGCAGCTGTAACAGCCTATAAGCAGCAGTGCCCACTGATTGATGTCTCTGGCCTGCAGGAGAGAGGAGTGTAGAGTCCCCCTCCTGTGTGCACACACACCCTTTGATTGTTCAGAACCTAAATACACTGCAAGCAAGTCCAGCATAGCACTGGTCACTGATCCACGATGGCACAGTCTGTCCAAGATCAGAAACCTGCAGGTCCGCAGACTAAAAAGCGTTCCTCCAGAGAAAATTGTAGATCAGGTGGTCCTGGACAGGTTGACTGATGATCAGGGTAGCCACTCCACCGCAGTGCTGAGAAAGATTTTCCTTGTGTTAAATGAAAGTGAAACAGGGAAGTTCCTCTCTGTGATGCAGACATAATCAGCTGCTAATAATAGTGGCTAAAATGGGGCTGACTAGAAAAATTATAAAGGATGAGGGAAGGAAAAAGGACAAGACAAAGAGCTCTCCCGTGCTTCCCCTCAGTGAGAGAAGAGTGGAGTGTTAGATTCAGGCCTTCAAGCTACTTCTGGCTGCCAACTTGAGAATACAGGTTTCTCCCAGAAGGGAGGGGTAGGAGCAAGGAGAACTGCAGGCCAGTCGGCAGCCATTTCAGAGGCTAAAGTGCAGACACATGACAAGGAGGCCACATCTCAAGCTGGGGGGGCAGCTTCCCTTGCTCAGAGAGAGAGAGAGAAATGGCTGTTTTAAACACAAACCTCATAGGCCTGGAATGAAGCATGCAGGCAGAGATGGAAGAGCTACTGGCAGCATGGCTAATAAATACAAAAGAGAAGGTTCAGAAGGACAAAAGAGGTACAGAGAAAAGCTTACTCAAGTGCAGCACATCAGATCCAGATTGGGAGTGAGTTAAGGAAGGTAGCGAGAGAACTCATTAGTAGGGAATTGTACACTGGAGCTCAGAGCACTGTACGACAAAACACAAGTCAATGAATTTAACTGATTGTTTTAATTTATTAAGCATGCAAGGGGAAGTGGGTGACAGGAAGGAACAAAGAAGTGAGAGTGGCAATGTAGACAGACTGCAGGAATGGCAGACAAAGCAGGTGCAAGATGAGCTGGGGTTTTTTTAAAAGAAATTGTTGCTACAACAGAAATACTAGTGTGAATATGAGTTTCTCAAGGAGTGTGATGATGCCCAATCTGAAACTGATAATTCCTCAGGAAAGGATGAAATAGAGGAAGCAAACTTAGCTGTTTGACACAGCTAAATTTAGAGGGATTCTTAGGAAAGTGTAATTGACTTTCGGAATGGAGGACACAATACAGCAGAGCTTTCCAAACTTTTCATGTTGATGACACACTTTTTAGACATTCATCATTTTGTGACACAGTTATTCAGTAAGTAATTCAGTAAATGGAGGCAGCCCCTCTAACTGGGCTTGGCCCGCTGCGGCAGCAGGAGATGCAGTCCTTCCACCTGTTACATTTGCGTCACACACCTACGCACTGCAGTAGACACACTAATGTGTCGCGATGCACAGTTTGAAAAGCTCTGCAATACAGGATAACTCACAAACTAAAAAAGACCATTCACTAGCTTCACTGTTGACAAGACTGGCCTCTAGATTGACTGAGATGCCAGAAACCTGCAGATATTAAGCTTCCTCATGAGTACAAGCCTGGGGGTTCTCAAAGGGCAAGCAGTATGATTTAACTATCATGAAGGACATTGTGGCAAGTGAGTGACAGGTCTCCACACATGGAGCAGAGTTGTTATTGAAAGAGACTTGCCGATAGTAAGCTTCCCCAGGACTGCAAGTCTGCAGTTTGCAGAGGGCAAGCAGCACAATCTAAGCAGCACCAAAAACATTCCAGCAAGTGAGTGATAGGTCTCTTAGAGTGTAGCAGAGTTGCTACTGGAGAGCAGAATGATCTAAAACAGACTTGGTGGCATTAAGCTCTCCCATGACTGAAAGACTCCAAGTGTCAGAGGGCAAGCAGTGCTGGAAGATGAATGAGCAGATATTTTCCCTCATCTATACCAAAATGGAAGGAGAAACAAGATATAGTAAAAAAAAAAAGGGGGGGTCATTCATTTTCTGCAAATTGGGGAAGTAGAGATGGTGCTTCAACAGCAAAAATGTAGGGCTGCTTATTCATTGTTCTTTGAAGTTCTGTTCATCCTGTGTTAGGTACTTAAATAGTTATGTAAACATGAGGAATTTAAAATGGGAGTCCTGCAATCAATTAAAGAAAATTTGGAGAAAGAAGAATGGTTAGCATCTATCGATCGATCGATTGATCAATCTATCTATCCATCCCTCTCTCTCTATTTTTTATTTTATTTTATTTTATTTTATTTATTTTTACATATCCCAATGGGTAAATAGTTATGAAAAGTATCTACATTTTCAGTTGAAGGGTAGCCATTACCAATTTAAGGCACTCCTGTTTGGCCTTGCATCCATTTCAAGGGTTTTCACTAAAGCGTTAGTCCTAGTAATTGCTCACCTCAAGGAAAAAAGGATTCAGCAATTGCCTTATTTATATGACATTCTTTGAAAGCAGGGTTTAGGGAAATCACTGGCATTTATATAGGAGAAAGCTTGCATTTCCAACCAGAGTGGTGTCCATTTGAGACTGCTAGCTCAGGAATCCTCCAGAATATTGAGGTGATTGGAAGTGAATCTCAAATCACTATCATCCACTTATTGTAAAGGTGCCCTGAGCATACATGCAGATTATCTCAGCAGACATACTATTCATCCAGGGGAATGGGCCCTAAACCAAGAAGTTTTTCAACATTTGTAGGAGATTTGCGATCCTTTCCAAGCCAACATATGTGCATGTTGTGAGAATATCAAACTAAGACGTTATTTTTCAGTAGATGGAGGCACAGGTGGACAATATGATGATGCACTATGAGTGCCATGGCCAAAGGGGAAGCTGTCTGTCTTTCTCCAATTCAGGAGGTAATAGAAGAGATCAGGATGGAGGGAGCAACAGTTCTACTAGTTGCCCCATATTTGCCCCATCACCAATGATTTCCAACATGGATGCAACTGTCTGTAGATAAATTAGAGATGCTGCCTTGAAGGTTATTGTCATCAAGAAGGGACTCAGCAAATAAAATGTATGACTTGACTTGGAACGCCTTTCGGAAAAAAAAATTTTGTCAAATGCGGTCTCCATGGACACTATTGCTGTAAAACGTGTCTTAGAATTTCTTCAAGATGGAATGAAAAAGTGTTGAGACACAACACTTTAAAGCATCGAGTGACTGTATTGTACACAGGTTTATGTCTGGAGGATACAAAGTTGGCAGCCCATCCTCATATTAAGAGATTTCTTAGAGCGTCTGTTTTGTTGGCACCACCAACTCTACATAGGTTTTGCCACTTGGGATTAGCATTTGGTCCTGGAGATTTTAACTCAGTCACCCTTTGAACCATTGGAGAACACTTCAATCAGCTAATTGTCATATAAAGTGGTGTTTTTGATGGCAATTACATCTACAAGAAGAGTGTCAGAGCTGGAGCCACTTTCAGATAATAATTTGTGTAGAATAGATTAAGATGACACGTTAGATCTGACATTTATTTCAAAATGTATGGTGAATAGAGCTGGATACAGATATATAAATCTGCAAAATTTCTGCCCTAAGTCATCACATGTTGTGGAGAAGGAATTGCAGAAGTTAGATGTTAGAGGTGTAGTGAAGGAGTATGTGACAAGAACTAAACCAGTTAGGTGAACAGAGGCCTTATTTGTGTCATTTCATCTCCAAAACACTGGGGAATAAAGCCTCAGAGCAGGTGCTAGTGAGATAGCTGAAGGCATGCTTTTTCCTCTGTTATGATTATCCAAAGATGCAGAGACCAAAAAATATCTGGGCACACTCAACGAGGTCAGTGGTAATGACTGTGGGGAAAGAGGCCTTGGCATTGATGGAAGAAGTATGTAATGTGACTGGTTGATAAATATAGTTCTGCACAAGTGGCTTTTGGTCACATGGTGCTGCAAAAGTGTGCAAGCAGGGCAGTCACTCATACCCTAATTATTGGGGGCTTAGATATCTCCCAAAGTGTTGTGGATGAGAAGTTGGTACCTACCATGAATATTCATTCTAGGATAGTTGAAGAAGCAATCCAGCCCCACCCAGTGGGTGGCTGCATGTAGATAGACAGTGAAGAAAATAAAGGAAAATTACATTAAAGCAATAGGTTAGCAGGCAAGGCTTTGTACTGGAACTGATGGTGAAGTGGAAAGGAGTGACCATCATAACTGAAAAGAACGTTAGACTGAGAATTCCTGCCTGGCCAGCTGGCATCCCAAAGTGTTGTGGATTGCTCCTCCAATTATCCTAGAATGAATATTTGTAGTAAGTACGAATTTCTCAATAGCCTTGCTTTGGGGGGGCATCGCTCCAATCACGACCTTACACTTTAAACTGAAGTTTGTTTATCTCTTTGAGAAACACTGTGAAATTTTAAATAGTCTTGATCATTCACTTACACACATACTTTAGTTTTAGGTATGTATTATTTATTTACAACCAAAGGCTACAATGGTGTCAGAACACCTTAAAGATTAAGAAGAAATATTGTAGCCTAAATTTCTGTAGATCAGACCCCATTTTATTAGGTGCATGAGCTACCAGAAAATGTGGTTTGATGTGAAAAGTCATCATTCATGTATGTCTGTAAAATCCTGTTCATATGCAAAATGGAAAAATGAGTAAAGGAAAGAAGCACCTGACAGTTAACATTAGATAGTTCAATGTTGCAGGCTGTGGAGACTAGCCGCATGGGATAAATTTGATGTTTGGAAATTACCTCAGTGGTTTTCTCTAAGACTGCTGAATGTGGCTTGTTACTGCATTTGGATTGATCACTCACAAATTATCCAGATATGATATGCTATTTTCAGATCTTCTGGAGCTGTCAAAATGTTGAGAGAAAGTTATTTATTACATTTCATTTCTACCCTTCTTTAAAGAGTTCAAGGTAGCATACATGATTTTTCTCTTTTTCTTTTTCCTGCCACCCTATATTCTCACAACAGACCTGTTGAGGTGGGTTCAGCTGAAATATGGCAATGGGCCAAAAAATCTCTCCCTGGTCTCCATATTTGAATAGGGATCTGAAGCTGCATCTTCTTAGTCAGTCTAAGAACACTCTAATCAATTACACCATGCAGGATGTTCTGAAAAGGATGCTTATCAATATAAAGGTATTTTTACACATTGCAGGAATGATCCCACGAGGGCAGCATTCAAAACTAATTTTATGACATTCATTCTCAGGATGAAAAACTGGCGGCACATAAATGAGTGGAAGGCAGATGGTTATGTTCCCATTGGGGAAAAGATCTGCGCAGTCTCCAGTTGTTCTCTTATTCCTGCTTATTGAATTTTCATATACATGTATACATACATACATACATACATATCACCATGCCACTTTTAAGTGAAAATTGCCCCTATTAAGTTTATTTAATTTAGTAAGCCTCTTGTGAGATGGATCTATAGATCTTGAAATGCTACATTTTGACAATCATTATTCATTCTTTTTCTGAACAGGCATCCTGTGACACCTGCTACAGTGTTACCTCTATTATTTAAAATGACACCAAAATGAAATGAGGCCATGAGTAATAACTGAATGTGGATCAGAGTGAATCTAAATACTAGATCAGAGTGAAGAGTACGAGTTAAAACATACACGTGTTTTTCTAAGGAACCTATGATTTGGAAAGAAAAATGACACAGAACTGGATTAGTTAGCATAGAAGAGAAAGGGCCTTGGGCCAAATGAATTGTGCAACAGAAAGTAAATACAAAGTTACATGGATTTATTAGGCATCTTTAAAGCAGCGAGATTCTAATGTATGCAAAAAATACTACAAACATGAACAAGAACCTGTTTTCAAAGATTCTTATCTCCTGAAAAGGGAAATCTGGGTGCAAATGTGAATTGTTTATGAACCATCCATATGATAATATTTGATGCTACATTTGTGTGTGTGTGTGTGTGTGTGTGTGTGTGTGTGTGTTTTATTGGATCTGTTTCCTTGTAGTCAGAGAGCACTTGAAACTTGTAATTTTATTTCTGCTTCTTTACAAATACAAAAGGAAAGCATATCAGAAACAAACTGTGTCAAATCACATTACAGCAACAACATGGAACTTCCAAGTCTGTTTCCAATTGGGCTAACTCTACCCATGAACTGTGAGCACTCTGACTGGATCTATGTAACTCTATCCAGAATCAAAACCGAAGCAGGTAATTGATGTTTGTGTCTATTTGTTTGTTGCATAAAAAACAACATACCATATTTTAAAAATGCAAAATTAACAGGATAGTAAAACAAAAAAAGCAAATAGGAACAAAATAAACAGTAGCTACAATAAAAATATCTTGGGCAGCAGTAGCAGCAGCAGTAACATCAGATTTCAACCTGAAAAGACTATTGAGAATGAAAATGCCTTGCTATAAGAAATCTTGCCTCATGTTCAGGGACTGGAGAACCTTTCCTATTGCACCATTTTATGACATTGGTTCTTAATGGAATATTTATCGGAAAACTGGTGGCCTAACTGTAAATGAGGTCAATGGTGATAAGGACGAAATGTTGCCATCTGGCAGCTATTAGTTGTCTTATATGATATTGCCCTAGTTTCGAGAGATATAACAGCAAGCAATCTCTAGAAGTATTTTTTTTCCTCAGAATTTATTATAGAGATGCAAGTTAAATTAATAATCATAATTTGCATTTATATAGATGTTTAGAGTGTTCAAATCACTACACATGGATTATTTAACATGCCTGTAAGTTGAGCTAGTACGTATTCTTGTATTGTTGGATGGGGTGTCACATCTGCAGAATGCTCCCACCTTTGAAAACTCACTGAGATATTCTGAATGTTAAATGGGAGTGTGTAACAAACACGCTCAATATTCTGAATTATTTAAAAGACCAGAGAAAAGGAAATATATTGCTATGCATTGATCAACCATTGGATTAGCAAAGAGAGAAGTTGATTGTCATAGACCTGTGCAAATTATTTGTAAGAACCTTGGATGAGAGAGAAATTTTGAGGTGGCAGTGCACCAATGACTGCAAAAAAATCTTGTGCATTTGATCCACATACACAAAAACATTGATGTTCAGCTCTGTTATTTTGAACTGCTTCTCTTTGGCCACAGCATGGAACCATATTTGAATGTAAATTAAAGTCAGTATGAATGATGTGACTAATTTCATATCATGGCTCAACTGGAGTTTCTAGTTTTCACAGGCACCACCCATCTGAACTGGAAAAACCAGGAAAAACATAAATCATTTCTGTAGACCATAATGATGAAAATACCATCATTACAAAACTGTAACTAAGGTAAAATGTTATGGAATGTTTTCCATTCAATTACTATAGATTTTAGTTTGATCATTCTAGCAATACACAGGCTCAAGCCTTCTTTGATTCCTTGAGACACTAACACTTCATATTTGCATTTTAGGCTGCAATTATACATTACATACCTACATGGATAATCTGTGCCAACTGCTGTGTTTCTCTGTAAAACAATGTTTGGAGAGAGTAACTGCAGTAGAAAATACTTGAGAAGAGGCAGTCACTTTTTCACAAAGACATTTAGAAGCCCATAGTAGGGGAGAATTTTAAGGGGAAAGTAATGGGTAAGGGAAGAATTCATCTCCCTCCCCCTTACCATCTAAGGGATAGCATCCATCTTCCTTAAAGAGATGTCCCCCTGCAACCCTCATTCTTTGGGGATGGAGAAGAGCCATCACCATGGAACTGGAGATGACACCGCTTTCACATCCCTGAAGATCTTGTTAATTCCCCTTGAAGCAACTTTGCGGGGATACAGCAGCATTAAAAAAAAAAAGTATTTTATTTCATGTGCTGAGTTAAAAGCATAAATAAGGGGTAAGATTGTCAGACTGAGTTGCTGAAATCATATTGAAACTATGTTAATGAGAACTGTGTAGGAGTTCCTTGAAGTAATTCAAGGTGGTTGGGTGTTTCAGGGACAGGGGAAGGAGATATTAGTGTTTCAGAAAGCACTCGTCATTTTGCAGAAGCACATGAATGACTTTACCCAGCCATTTTCCTGTTACGCAGCCACAGTCATGTTGGTGAATATAATCTGCTGGACTACATCCTCTGTATAAGAAAAATGAAACCACCGACTTCGGTTTATCTGCATTTAAAATTATAAAAGTAATCCTGAAGGAAGCATTTAGAATTCACTATTGCTTACTTTTGTTTTATCAAAACAGATTAATTAGCGCAAAATAAGCTTATGGGGGGCATTTAGAATTCTCAACCAGAGAGCTCTTTGGCCTCAGACCCCAGAATTCCACAGGATGTTGAAAGTGGAATAATAGCACTATAATAGTGTAGTGTGGAAAAACCCATAGTCTTTTGAAGAATCTGTCACAGGAGCATTGAGTCAATTTGGGAGTGCATATGTGATCCAACAGAATGCATGCAAATATGTTGTATTTCATATAAGTGTTTAATAAAACATTGTTTGGTTTGTAGGAAATGCTCATATTTGATGTATATTATTTCTGGGGTTTACTTGTATTTTTTGTGTGTTTATCACACTCCAGAGGGTTTTGTGTTGTTTGATTGTCATTGTAACTCATCATGTTTACATGTTTACTTTTACAGTTGATGAATATAAAGATATATTTGAAGATGCTCCAGACTTACATGTATTAGAAGGATCTGGAGATGGTGAATGGGATCGATTGTCAGAACTTTTGAAAAAATTTGCTGAAATACTTGTTGAATGCTAAATCACTTACAGATTATTGTAGACTCAATATGATTCAAAAGACTTAGGATCCAGAAGGCACCCTCAATGTTCCTTGGTAATGAGGATTTTGCTAAAACCTGGGTAGACATTTTGAACAAATGTGTGTATAATCTGATGTTGTTGATTATACAGACCTCCCGTCAGATGGCTATAGACCTGGATAATGAAATAAAGGGTTTGGAGGAGACTCTTAGAAACTCTCTTTCACCTGACACCTTTGAGTCTAAACACACTCAAATCAAGGCAGAAATTAAGAAAGTAGAGGGTTCCCTACAAGAATTTAAGGCCAAGAAGGTTACAAGAGATTCTAGTGATTTTGAAAACAATGTGCATTATTGACTGTCAGATAAACAACTCCCTAGGAGGAGTCAGGGGGACAAGAAGGTGTTGTGGGTATCTCCACATGAATGCAGGACAGAATTATTTTCTGAGTCATCATGGGGGGGGAGGGACACAGACACCTGTTACCCTGTGTACCGGGGGTCCCGGGAGGGACACCAAAATGTGCTCAACTAAAGTTGGGGAAAATTAGCTCAGAGCACTGCTTAGCATTACAAGAGGCAGAGTAACGTAGCGAGATCTTGAACCCTAAGTCTATGGGGTGGGGTCGAGTCAAGGAGAACACAGAAGTTGAAATAATAAATGATGTTTATTAAACACAAGCGAAACAGTGTATGCGACACACTCATACAAGATAACTAAAGAAAATAAAGGTTGGAGTGGTATAGAGGGATTTTTAGAGGGATTGCTGGTTTGGGTGATACTGTGGATGTAGCATTTCTCGATTTCATTAAGGCCTTTGACAAAGTTCCACATGACATTCTTGCAAAGAAGCTAGTAAAATGTGGGCTGCACAGGGCTACTGTTAGTTGGCTTTGTAATTGGTTGACCGACCGAACCCAAAGGGTGATCATGAATGGCTGCTTTTCATCCTGGAGAGAAGTGACTAGCGGGGTGCCACAGGGTTCTGTCCTGGGCCCAGTGCTGTTCAATATCTTCATCAACAACTTGGATGAAGGAATAGAGGGCATGCTCATCAAATTTGCAGATGACACCAAATTGGGAGGGGTTGCTAATACGTCAGAGGACAGGATCAAAATTCAAAATGACTTGGATAGATTGGAGAGCTGGGCCAAAGCTAACAAAATGAAATTCAACAGAGAGAAGTGTAAGGTCCTACACTTAGGTAGAAAAAATGGAATGCAGAAATATAGGATGGGGGACACGTGGCTGGATGGCAGTACGTGTGAAAGGGATCTAGGAGTCCTAATAGACCACAAGCTGAACATGAGTCAGCAGTGTGATGCGGCAGCCAAGAAAGCCAATGCAATTCTCGGCTGCATCAATAGGAGTATGGTGTCTAGATCAAGGGAGGTACTGGTACCACCCTACTCTGCTTTGGTTAGACCTCATCTTGAATCCTGTGTCCAGTTCTGGATACCCCAATTCAAGAAGGACATGGTCAGGCTGGAGCAGGTCCAGAGGAGGGCAACCAAAATGGTGAGAGGCCTGGAAGCCATGTCCTATGAGGATAGACTTAGAGAGCTGGGTATGTTCAGTCTGCAGAAAAGAAGGTTAAGAGGGGACATGATAGCCATGCTTAAATATTTGAAGGGATGCCATGTAGAGGAGGGAGAGGACTTGTTTTCTGCTGCTCCAGAAACCAGGACAAGGAGCAATGGATTCAAGCTGCAGGAAAGGAGATTCCACCTGAACCTCAGGAAGAACTTCCTGACAGTCAGGGCTGTCCGGCAGTGGAATATGCTGCCTCGGAGTGTGGTGGAGTCTCCTTCTTTGGAGGTTTTTAAGCAGAGGCTGGATGGCCATCTGTCGGGAGTGCTTTGAGGGTGTTCCTGCGTGGCAGGGGGTTGGACTGGATGGCCCGTGTAGTCTCTTCCAACTACATTTCTATGATTCTATGATTCACCTGTCCTGAAGCCCGGAAAAATAGAGAGCAAAGCTGGGGTGCGATGTAGCTCAGCACGTGGAGCTGAGGGGAGGCTCGCCAAGCAAAGCGGCAGCAAGGCGGGATGAAACTTGGGAGCGATCTGAGGAAGGTCTCGGAATCAAGGGTTTTTATAAGGAGAATTGTGACTACAGGCTATGCCGTACTAGGGGAAAACAGTAGATTTGGAGTTGGAGACAAAGCCTCCGAAAGGTCAGAATCTGAATGCTTGAGTTATCGTAGCAGTTCTCAATAGAGTAGCCAGTATGCAAACACAGAGTACTTGGGTATTGTATAGTTCACCCATCAAGCTGCCATCGCGGGGCAGAGGCTCTTTTGTAAGTAGCGTGCATACTTAATTAGAGTACTTGCCTGGAGGTCTCCTGAAGCAGTGAGTCACCTATTTCTGGCCTGCCTGTATTGTAGTTTGAATATTACGGCTATTAACGGCCGAAGTTGTTTACGTGCTTGTCTGGTGGCCTCGCAAGCACGTGGAGAGGAATAGAGAAGCGAAGCCAAATTATGATATCAAGAGGATATCTTTAATATCCCCAAAGCTCGGACTAGCCAGGGCAGTAACACACCTCCTCTAGAAAGGAAGCAACAACCAGTAGGGCGGGTCCTAACATCACAAAGGAGTCATTAAGGCAAAGGGATTTTTGGCAGCACAACAGCTAAAGGGCGAGGTACAAAATTTAGTATATAGTCTTTCGTCTAGCAGAGGAAGTGGCTGTTTTAAATTTAGGCATTTCTTTTGTTCTGACCTCTAAATACAGACTAAAGTAGACCTAAGATCATGCGCATTATCAAGAGCTTTCTTTGGGAACAAAATAGATATAGCAACTTCCTGTAAGTTCAGACCAAAGTCTACATTTAATCCTATAGTGAAAGTTGTGATGGTTTTAGCTTTTTTTTATTCATTTATCATTTTTATACAAAACATAAATTTACATTCTTTAAAACAATTTTTCCGTCATAGTTCAATATTTACACATGTATTTACTGTATTTTCTTAATCTTCCAAAGTTTCCACCTAAAATCTTAGTATTTTGTTAGATATTATCATTTACCAATGTACTTCTACAGTTGTCTTTAAGTATCATTTGCTCCAGATCCTTAACTTCTGAGTAGTCTATTTAGTGACTTTCAGCATCCTTTTCCAACTTGTTTCCCATTGATCCAGCTGTATTGGATGTCCAAAATTCTGAGACCACTTTATCATCACCTCTTTAACAGTTTCTTCTTCCTTTTCATAAAGCAGTAAAGTCTTATATAATTTCGCCATCAAATGTGGCAGATTCTCCAGTAAAGTTTGATTATTGGATTTGTTTCTTTAGTTGTTTCAAATCCTTATAGTTTCAAATCCACCTGAAATCTCTCATGTAGTTGTCGGTAAGGGAACCAATTCAACTCAATTCCTTCTTTTTAAAGATCTTCTCTAGTTTTGATACTTAATCTTTCTGTGGGGGCTTTTTCAATTAAATCTTCGCATCGTATCCATTTGTTTGAGCTGTTAGACCATCTTCCAAAGAAAGCTTCTTGTGGTGAAATCCAAATAGGTATTTGCTTTAATAGTGTTGGTTTATGTAAATTCCATATCTTTAGCAAAGCTTTTCGTATGTAATGGTTAGTAAAGTCTTTGTCTATTTTTGCCTTTTCGTAGCAAATACAGGCATGCCATCCAAATCTGTTATCGACGCCTTCTAATGCAAGCAATTGCTAATTTCACAGAGTCAACCAGTCCACTAACCACATCAATGCCGAGGCTTGATAATATATGTAGAGATCAGGGATACCAGCACCTCCTCTTGTAGTTAGATCAGCCATAGTTTTCCATTTGATTCTAGGTTTTCGGCTGGCCCATATAAATTTAGATAACTCTTTCTGCCATTGTTTGAAGGGTTTCACATTTGTAATGATTGGTAGATTTTGGAACAAAAAATTGAATCTTGGTAAAATATTAATTTTCACCGTAGCTATTCTACCCATCAAGGATAATTGAAGCTTTGAGCATGACTCCATCTCTCTCTTAATTTCTTTCCATTTTTTAGTGTAATTATTTTCAAAAAGTTCACTATTCCGTTCTGATATCCATACTCCTAAATATTTGATTTTTTAAATCATATTATCTTGATATTTTGGTTATTTCAGTTTCTTCTTGCTTCGTCAAGCTCTTTGTTAAGATTGCTGTTTTCTCTTTGTTTACTTTAATACCAGGAAGTTCACCAAATTCTCTTAAAATTGATGTTAAATGCATTATACTTTCCGTTGGATCGTCCAGGAAGAGTACCTTGTCATCAGCGAATGCTTTCAACTTGTATTGATGTTTGTTTATCTGTACACCTTTAATTTTTGTTTCATTTCGAATTATATTATTCAAGATTTCCAAAACTGTTATAAATAGTAAAGGTGACAGAGGGCTTTCTTGCCTAATGCCTTTCTTAATGTTTACACTTTTTGTTTTATCTCCATTAATCAATAGCCGTGCTTCTTGATTTTCATATATCACTTCAATCCATGGCATGAACCTCTTCCCTGGATCCATTTCCTTAAGTGCAGCTTTTAAGAAAGACCATTCAATTGTATCAAAAGCTTTTTCTGCGTCTAGGAATATCATCGCAAGTTTTTTCTCATTATGTCTTTCACGATGCTCAATTGTGTTCAGAACTGTTCTTATGTTGTTTTTTAAGGATCTCTTTGGAAGAAAGCCATTTTGATCATCTTGGATTAGATCCAGTAGTACCTTCTTCAGCCTGTTAGCTAATATTGCTGTAAATATTTTGTAATCTATGTTGAGTAATGAGATTGGACGATAATTTTTAATCTTACTCCATGTTTCTGGTTTACCTGAATAAATGATCTCATTACATGTCGCTTGTAAAGGTTCAGCAGTTTCCTCTTCTAATATTTTGTAGTATCTGGCTGAGAAGCCATCAGGGCCTGGAGTTTTGTCTAATTTTAGTTTTCAAATTGTACCTGTCACTTCGAGCAGTGTTATTGGATTGGTCCATTCAAAATAGTTTTATGTTTTTCTGAAAATATAAAGATTTCCTTTTTCTTTAAGTAAGATGATATTTTCTGAATTTCAGCAGAAGTGGGCGGTTCTGCCTCAAATAATTGTTGATAATACTTGACGAAAGCTTGCTTTATTTGCTCTTGTTGTGTTAGCTCTTTGTCTCCTTTCTTTATCTTCGATATTATTCTCTTCTCCCTCTTTTTTGCAAGTTTGTGGGCCAGCCATTTTCCAGGTTTATTAGCGTGTTCGAAAAATGTCTGTTGGGCTTCTTTAATTTTATTCTCAATTTCGATCAGATTTTCCTGATTTAATTGAGCTTGGAGATTTTTAAACTTTTCCATAGTTCTTTTATCAGTTGGGTTGTTCCTTAGTTGTTTCTCTAACTCCATCATTCTATCCAATATCTGTTAAATCTTTTGATTTCTCTTTTTCTTCAGCTTGGAAGCCCACTTCATGAAGTATCCTCTGAGTACCACCCTGCTGGCAACCCACACCATTTTCATTGATGTCTCTCCTAAGGTATTTTCTTGGAAATACTGTTTGGTGGCATTTTTAGCTTTTTGTATGTATTCTTCTTTTTAATCTCCAAGATTTTTCTCTAGTTATTAGTCGTAGTTCTATTTGAATAGGGTTGTGCTCCAAACATAGTTTTGGTAAAATTTCCATTTTTGTTATAGAGGTGAGAAGAGTCTTGGATGCTAAAATTAAATCAATTCTTGACATGGATTTATGTCGGTCTGAGAAGTATGTATATCCTTGTTCTTGTCTGTTCTTGAATCTCCACATATCAAGTAATGAGAATTCATCTATCATTGAAAAAAAGCTTTTGGGAAGTTTGCCCTGATTTGTCTGTAATTTCTTCTGCATAGATCTATCCGTTGTAGGATTTATCACTCCATTCATACCACCCACCATTATAATATTGTTTTGGGATTTGTTCGATAGGTAATTCATAATTTCGGTTTCAAGTCTATTAAAGAAATCGCCTTTATTTCCATTTGGCGCGTATGTTCCAATTAGTAGTACTTTTGCTTGATTAATAGTCACTTCAACCCCAAGAAAACGTCCTTTGTTGTCATTGAAGATTTCTTCTGTTGGGTAACTTTTATTAATATAGAGTAAAACTTTTGTTCTTTTCAAATGTAGAAACATAACATTAACCAATTTTGGATTGCATCCATATTTTAGGTCTTGAAATCGAAGGTGGGTCTCTTGTAAACACACAGTGTCTATATGTTGTCTCTCCAAGAAATGGAAAATTTGCCTTCTTTTAAAAACTGAGTTTAGGCCTTTTACATTCCAGGATTGTATCTTAATGGTCATCTTCGTCTCTGTATTTCTCCTTCTCTTATTTTATTTACTTTTCCTGATTCTTTAAATCTTCCCTCTCCTCCTCTTTTCCAGATAGTTGTTGTGTTAATTCTTCTGGATCTCCTTCTTCTTGTTCTTCAACTTCCAGTTCTGAATCAGAGATTTCTGTCTCGCTCTGCTGAATGTCCGTCTCTGGGTTTAGTTCCACCATCTGTTGTGTCTTATTTTGTTTTGTTGCAGCTTCTCCCTGAGCATAGTTTGGTTTTTCCAGATCTCTTTTTAGTCTAGTTAATATTTCTTTGGCCTTTTCAGAAGTAGTAATCCTGTATCTACGTTGTTTGAATGAGAAGGACAAGCCTTCATACTTCTCCCATCTGTAACTAATCTGATTCCTCAAAAGAAAGGAGGTCAGGGGTTTGTAATCTTGGCATTTTTTCAAGATATGGAAAGGAATGTCTTTGAAAATTTTGACTTCATTATTCTCAACAGAGAATTTTTTCTGATAACTGATTTGAAGTATCTTTTCTCTGATGATAATTCTGGTAAAACATGTAATGACATCTCCTGGCAGATTTTTGTCTCTGGCTGTTTTAGATGAAATCCTGAAGATCCTATCAATGGAAGCTTCTATTTTATCCTCTGATGTATCTGTGTATTCTGCAAGCTGTGCTATCATCCTTTCATTTGAGTTTTCCGAAATCTTCTCTGGTGTGCCTCTAAATTTCAAACATCTGTCGCAGTAACGTTCTTGTAGATCCTGTTTAGTTCTTTCTTCCTTTTGGGTTTTTTGTAATGTTTCTACTGAATCTTCTAGTTGTTGACTTTTTTCTCTTAGTACTTTTGTTTCTGCTTTTAAGTTAGAAATATCTTTAGTTATATTATTCATTTTTTTCCCAAGTACTTCAATTTCTTGTTTCACATCCCTTTGAATTTCTGTTGAGGTCTCTTTTACTTCATGTCTAACTTCATCTTTGAAGCTTCTAAGTTCTTCTAAGATTTGTCTTATCATGTCAGATGATCTTTCTGGCGCTTCAAGAGAAGGCCTTCTCATTGAGGTAGATGTTGAAGTTAAAGTAGATGTAATTGTTGCTGTGTTTGCTGTACCTTTTCTTGTACACTTATCCATTTGTGCTCTTGTTAATTTATAAGAATAAGATGAAATGACCCCTTTGCTATTCTCTTAAGTTACAGCTCAAACAGTTTTAGATCAGATGCTAATTCAAAACATCTTTTGTGAATTCACAATCAAACAATCTTATAAGTTCTGTTTTTAACTGTAGTTTTAAATTTGGCCAACAGATGGCAGTATTGTCTCAGAGATATCTTTCTGTGCCTTTTCTATTTTTTTTTCCTCTCTCTCAAAAATAATGTTTATGGCTCAAGGACACAGGTGATTGCCATTGTCAGTCAAGGTTATAGTCTGCCACACGGTACTTGTAATTTTCAAACAGTAATATTCAATTTAAAGTACACTTAATTTTCAAAGTCTGTCAAGCACCACAATCAATATGAAATCACAGAACTTAATTTGATTATATCACAAAATTAATTCAACTAAATTCACTTATTGTCTATCCCTCAGTATAAATTCATCAATTGACTTCTTAGATTGTTTTGACTTTTCTTTCCATAAGTTATATTTTCCTAGTATGAAATAATATTGTCTTGAATATGTATATATTCATTAAAAAATTAATGAATACTTTTAAGTTAATTAACTATCAGTAGTGGTTGGTAATAGTACAATAATGCAAAGATCAAATACTTAAAAGCAATGTTTACATTAGCTAATTGATTCTATTCTTAATAGCAAATTGTTGAAAAGTAGCTCTTAATAATTTTTA
This sequence comes from Cyclura pinguis, assembly GCA_030412105.1. NCBI lineage: Eukaryota > Metazoa > Chordata > Lepidosauria > Squamata > Iguanidae > Cyclura > Cyclura pinguis. Next base: position 66,704,552 of record CM059604.1, read on the forward strand.
AAGATTAGTATAGTTCTATGTGGTATTTACATTTGAGTCTGTTTGTGTTCGATGTGGTTCGATCCTGAAGGGAAAGTTCTTATGTGTACTTGTTTTCCACTCATGTTTTCTTCTTTTCTTACTGTCTATTTAGCTCTTTTATTTATTTGCTAATATAAGTTCCAATCTCCCGTGAAGAGTTTTGTCTTTTGATGGCTTCAAGAATATATTTAAACAGTTTAAACAAAGTCCAAGTTAATGCTCGCTCTTTTCTCAATCTCCCCCTGCTTCTGCCGTAGCTTCCTGCAGTTTTACGCTGTTTTATGACCTCTTAAAGTTGCTCTTATTTTCATTAGTCCTTGTTCTAAGAGCCGAGGTTTCTCCTTCTCCTAACTGTAGATTTCTTCGCGGTTGCTTCTTTAAGTAAGTCCTGATTATTCAGTCCATAGTTCTTATTAGTACTTAAAATTATTAAAGTCTCCAAAATTATAAATCCTCCAGTAAACCCTTGTGAAAGAAAATGTCCTCCAAGTTCTATTTGGGTAACTTATTGTAGTCCTTTGTCAGTTCTCTCAACCAGTCGCCCAGAGCTTTATCGTTGAAGTCCTTTTCGAACCTTGATCTTAAGTAGATTCTTTCTCATAAGTATTTTTATGAATTTTGCTAGGTTTAAAAAAGTCGACGGCAGCGCTTGTGCCGATCTTTCAGCAATGGCGGCATGTCCGTGGTCGTTCTTCAGTCCCTCGACCTCTGTTCGTTCTTGCTAGGTATCTACCGCAAGAGCTTGGAGATCGGGATCTGACCCCCTTCAAACTCTCTCAAGACCCCCTTTACTGGGGGGGTATAGGACTGGGTTTGGTTGATCTCTCCCCCAGTTGGTCCACACCAGGTGACAGCCTGGAGTGGAAGATTCACTCCAAGCTGATGATCACGACCGCCATGTGACCAGAGGTCCGGTTTTAGCTTTTGAAAATGTAGTAAATAGGGACATGGAAGCCTTGGAAAAGAGACAGCTGTATAAAAACAGAATTTCACATATGCCCAAAGGAAGATCCTTGATAACTTGGCAAACTATAGGAGTAAAGTAGTAAGACCAGCTGATAAAGGGGGATCAATTGTACTAATGAATTCAGAAGACTGTACATAGGGGTACAAAGACAGTTGAGTGATCCCAACAGTTATAAGAAATTAGATTGGGATCCCACTGATCATGTTATTTGAGTCATCAAAACAGTTATTTATAAGGATCTTTCATTAGGGTACATACAGAAGGATATAACTTCCTTCCTTCTAAATTTATTTCCTATGATCCCAGATGGAGGATTTCTCTCCATGATATGTTAATGGGCTATGTAGTATGTAGTATGTAGAAGATGTAGCTGAGAACCGTTAGGTAAACACTGCCTGGTACTGGAATGGAATGCACTGATAACAGCAGCCAGATTCCCAGGAACTTCAGATGAAGGAGGGGTCTTGGGGGATCTTAAGCTCAATCACTTTCTCTTTCCTTCAGTCTTTGCACTAAAGTCATTACATGCACTTCACTCCAAATAAATAGTATTTTATGCATTGTACTATTTGCATGTGGATTCTGTTCCTGACACTGGTCCTATATATTTTACCTAAGATCCACAAGGAGGGCTTTCCCCATTCTGGTTGCCCCATCGGTTCTGGAACTGGCTCAGTTCTGGAGCCCTTGGTGCAAGTATTTTGACTCCTGTATCAGGGAATTTGTACTTTTGGGAGCTTCATATATAAGAGATAGTAAATATTTTATTTCCATTATGGAAGGAAAATCTATCCCTGTAGAAGCTACTGTAAGGCCCTGCTTTGGGGGTCCCCAATATCAGTATGGTTTGGATGGGCACCATACCTAATTGGCATCCTATGTAATTGGCAACACATTTTATTGACTCTGATATCAAATTCAAGCCTGAAAGGTGACAGAGAGGTCAAACCGAGCGAGGGAAAGAATTTGACTGTAAATGTGAGAAGCATAGGTCAACTCCAAAATTCCTCCAGGTAAGACTTGAGTCATTTGTCAGGCAAATAACACCATTCTGTGGATAATAGGCTTAAATAGAAGCTGGAATTTTCCAGGGAATCCAACTGTGAGGAGTCCACCAGGACACTGATTGACAGATATCCATCCCTTGTACACCTGGATTCTTTCGTCTGTCCTCACAGCACCCACAATAGACAGCTATTACAACATCCATCATGTCTTTGTCAATCAAAGCACTAAGCCCATCAACAGGCGAAAAACTCATTGTCCACAACAGGTTCCCTTTGTCTTGCATCTGGAACCTTCACAGCCACAAGCCATTTTAAGGGTATAAATATCCCTGATTTGAGGAGGCCCAGTGCAGTCTCTTGAAGATCTACCCATCACTCTGTCCGTCTGGCTTCTGAATGAGAACTGCCCTTAGGTCCTGCCTAAGCCAAAATACATTTCTACTCTTCACTACTCTTCTGGACTGGTAATTATAAATCCCCCCAAATCTCTCAGCCTCTCTATAATTTGTCCTCCCTTTCTCTTTCAGCTAGCTCTTGTGTGAATGTGTGATTGTGTGTATCTTGTGTGCATGCATGAGTGAATTCCCCTCAATAAAATCATTTTATTAGACAATTTTGCTTGGTTTTTGACTTGGCCTGACCCCGTAAAAATTGGGTTTAAAGATCTTGCTATGTTACCCTGCCTCTTGTAGTGCTACAGCTTGTGCTCTCGCTAATTCCCATTCCCCATTATTTGGAGCACATTGAGGTGTCCCCCACAGGACCCCAGAAATCAGGGTAACACTACTTTAATCACTACAGATGTTTGCTCATTATATACATATATTCCATATGAGGAGGCCCATCTGGTTGTACAACATATTTTGGAACACATAACTTTCTTGCAACCACCTATTGTATTTGCCAGCGTATAAGACGCACAGGCATATAAGACGCACCCCATTTTTAATGTTATTTTCTGGGGGGGAAAAGCTAGTTTAAAAAAATAGCATGGCTTTGCCTGTCCCCCTTCCCCTCCATTTTGCAGGGGAAGGGAAAGGAGGCAGGGAAAGACAGTTCCTAGGATCTTTCTTCACCCCTCCTTTTCCTCTCCATTTTTCAGGGGAAGGGAAAGGAAGGAGCTCCAGAGGGGCAAAAAGAAAGCTGCATGAATTTTCTTTTTCCCCCTGCTCCAAAGCTACCTGCTTTCCCTTCCCATGCAAAATGGAAGGGAAAGGGGAAGTGGGGGAAGTCTCGCACTGGAGTTCCTGTCCCTCTCCAGAGCTTCTCCTCCCTTTCCAGTGCATTTTGCCTCTGTGCTGAGAACTTGCATGGTGGCAAAATGCATAGGAAAGAGGGCAGGTTTTGCCAGCTTGTTAAGACCCACCAGCATATAAGACGCACCCTATTTTTAAATGTTATTTTTCAGGGAAAAAATTATATCCTATACGCTGGCAAATAGGGTACATATTTTTGTTAGACTTTTTGGATTTGATTTTGGATTATAATTATTTTAGATTTCATCATGAATTTTTGTTGCAGACTAGAGGTATAGTCCAGCTGCCGCGAGCATCACCAACTTCTTCATGAATCATTTAAGAGAGTGTTTACAAGTGTTATGTTTATGACATTTTCTTAATTTACACGCAGCAGTCTAGCATTCGGTCTTTGTTCTTCAATACCTAAATGGAATTCATCCCACTATTAAGTTTACTATGCCCCTGCACATATGACACACCTCTAATGGAGCATTTTGTTCAATTTCAGCATAAAGCAGAGGAGCTCAGGATGTGTGCTTTAAAGAAATCACAGCACATCCTTATAATAGAGTTAATACATCCAGGATACTTATGCAGCCAGAGGTCTTCTTTATACTCCATCTTAAATCCTATATTCCATTTGGACTCAATACATAGTGGGGTTGTTCATCATTTTTATGGAAGTGGTACTGTTACCTTGTTTTCTGGGAGTCCCAGGAGGGACTCCAAATTGCTATAAGTTGGGGGAATTAGTTCAGAGCACAAGTCGGCAAAACGAGAGGCAGGGTAATTCAGCAGGATCTTGCAACCCAATGTCTACGGGGTCAGGCTGAGTCAAGAAGCAGACCAGTTTGAAAATAATGAATGATCTTTATTAAGTACAGGCACACAATGTAAGCAACACAAGCACATGGATAACTAAGGAAAATAAAGGTGTGAGTAAGATAGTGGAATTTTCAGAGGGACAGTTGGTTCAAGTGATACAAAACCTGTCCTGAAGTCCGGAAGGAAATGGAGAGCGAAGCTGGGGTTCAGTGTATCTCAGCACGTGGAGCTGAGGGGAAGCTCGCCAAGCGATGCGGCAGCAAGGCGGTCTGGAACTCGGGAGCGATCCAAGGGAGTACTCAAAACCAGGGGTTTTTATAAGGAGAATTGTGACTGCAGGCTAGGTCGGACTTTGAGAAAAATAATAGATTTGGAGTTGGAGACAAAGCCTCCGAAAGGTCAGAATTTGAATGATTGAATTAGAGCCGAATTTATCAATAGAGTAGCAGGTATGCAAGCGCGGAGTTTTTGAGCGTTGTATAGCTCGATCATCAAGCTGCCAACGCGAGGCAGAGGATCTTTTGAGAGTTGCTTGCATAGCTAATGGAGGTACTTGCCTTGAGGTCTCCTAAAGCTGCGAGTCGGCTGTTTTCTGGCCTGCCTGTATTGTCTAGGAATATTACGGCGATTATCGGCCGAGCCTGTATGCGTGCTTGTCCAGGGGCCTCGCAAGCACGTGGAAGGGATATGTGAAGCCGAATTAGTGATATCAAATGATATCTTTTTATATCCCCAAAGCTCGGGCTAGCCAGGGCAGTAACAATCCCCCCCCCCCCGAAAATGGGCGATGTTGGGGACAATATCGGACATTTTCCAATTAAAAATCAAAAATCATTTTAGAGCCGAATAGGGGCTTGCAGGTTAGGTAGCTGTATCACTCCACAGGAAAGGGAATTTTGGGGAAAAGCAAAGGGTTTCTAACTTATTACAACATTCCTATCTAAAAACTAAACCTAAGCACAAGCACACAAATGGCAATTAAACAACAATCAACAATTAAACAATGAGCAATGTCAAATTGTCCTGTCGATAGGGAACTGTCGAAGAATGAGCAATGGTAGTAAATAGCAAATGCAATCAATGAAATAATCAATGAAAGACGGTAAATCCAATGCAGGGTCAGGCAATGAAGGCAATCCAATGAGCAATCAGTTCAATGTAGGATGAGAGTTCGTAGTCTGGGGGAGGTGAGGTGCAAGCGAAAAGTCTTGGCACCCCCCCCGCAACAGAAAAAGTCTTGTAGCTGGAGCAAGTGAGCAAAACATAAATCCATCCGGGCAACGGAGCAGGAGCAACAACAAAAAGTCCAAGTTGGTGCAGCTTAGCTGGCTTGCTGCACGTTCAGGAACAGTGAGGCTTTGCAGAGTTGGAGCTTGGAACAGTCCATTGGGCTTCTCGGGTCAGCAAACGGCTGCAGGAATGGTTTTGCAATCGGAAGGCTGCGTGGTCACCTTCCCTTATGGTTTCAGGTGTCGTCGAGGAACCAGGGCTCTCCAAGTATTGGCCATTAGATGGAGCGGCAACTTTTCTTAGTCACCCCCCCCACGGTACTCGGGGGTGATGGTACGACCTCGGGATCTTCCCAGTCCTCTGGATCAATTAACCTATTAGAGTTTCAACAGAAGAACTGACATGATTAGTAGCCAATGTATACAATAAATGTAAATTGCTGGCTCAAAACCTACTGGGATTCCGAGCTGAAATTGGAAATTTTGTTCTAGACGGGTTGGTGGGAGCGAGCTGTTTACAGCTGAAGGTGTCAGGGCGGAGGTTTTAACATAGGAGGGTGCAGGGATGACTGCAACAGACCGCGATCGCCCTAAGGTGTTGGTTGGTCTGACCAGACGCCAGGAGATGTCGGCCCTCTGTTCTGGTTATACCACTGAGTTAGATCAGGCCTGCAAAGTTCAGGGGTCAGATGGACCAACCGAGCAGGGAGCTTTGTTTCAAACAGCCACATATAAGTTGCTCCTGCTGAAGCCCCGTTTGCAATGGCAGTGGTACACCCTTGCTCAGACTGAACTCGGTTAGGCTCTGGTCTTTTGCTCTCTGCCTGGTCAGCGGGGGCTCCCAAACTGGTGAAAAAAAACCAGAATGAACCAAATCAGAGACAAGCGAGTGTACGCTTGCTCGTTGCCAGAGCGGACACTGACTCTCTCAGTGATTGGTCAGGGTGATTGGGCGTACGTATGCAAATGTTCTATCAACATATGCGAATTAGACACAATGCACTGGGGCCGAGCGTCGAGCCAATTGTGTGGGTCTCCGGCCCTTATGGGGCGTCGGAGAGTAGTTCTAAATTTGTGAATTCAACATTGAATTGAATAACAAGTGAGGTAGCGGCGCAGATTGTTCTCACCCTAACAATCCGAGCTCACGGAAGGAACGAGGAGAGAGATCTCTGAAAGGCGGAGGTTATTCTGGGCAGTAGACCTGGATTCCAGAGTCAGACCTGGTTCCGCTGAGAGGGTCGTGAGACCCCCTTGTCTCGCCCTATCGTCCCAGAACGCCATTGCACAAGGCAGTCCCTCAGAGTGAGAGAATGCCGGCATTCCGGTCTGACCCGTGTCCCTTCCTCAGGGTACCCGGGCTGACTCTGGAGGCCCGATCTACCTCAGGAGGACCTCGGGACAGCCATCCCATAGGCCTTCCCCAAAAACTGTGCAGAGAAAGAACTAATTACTTAAACTCTACCAAAACTAACAAAACTATTTACATGGCGGAACTATTTACAGTAACTGGGCACAGAGGGGTCGCCACTCTACCTCTATTCCCTTCAGACATGGGCCGTTCACCAATTGTCGAATGTCTCGTAAATTGAGACAAACGTCTCCGACAAGTCAATCTCCAGTAGTTCAGTGTAGTTTAAAGATACCTGGGGACCAATTACATGCACGGGAACCTTCCCACCAGTCTCCTCAAGTGGGTCAGGATTAGCAATGCCCTTTGGATCGACTGGCTGGCCCTTCCACTCTTTCAGCTGAGAGACGTGGAAGAACTTCAGCCATTCTCCCTTCCTTCTAGGAATCCTCACCTGATAAACAGCGGGGGAAATCCGTTTCACAATGGGGACGGGGCCAACCCACTTGGCAGCGAGGCAGTGCTTGTCCTTACAGAAATTTCTATACAGGACCAATTGCCCCTCCTCCCACTAGCAAGGGTGATGCACCCATCCCAGTCTTCTATCCATGTTTTGCAACTTCTTCCCCAACTGGGTGGCCACTTGGCGGTGAACTTGCCCTACATGCTAAATAAGGCTCCTCACCCACTCGTTATTTAAAACCACCGGTTCCAAATCGGAGGGGAGGCTGGTGTCTATCCAAAATGCCTCAGGCAGCATCATCTTCTGCCCAGTCATCACCATGTGCGGCGTGAAGCCGTGGGACACCACCGTGCCTCTGAAAGCCATCAAAATGTTTGATAGATAGCAGCTTCGTGTCCCAATCTTTGCCAGAGGAACGTACTACCTTCCAAAGGGCTTCCGTCAAAGAGCGGTTTGTCCTCTCGATCTGTCCTGAACTTTGAGGATGGTGGGTGATGTGAAAGCATTGGCGAATGCCCAGTGCCTTGCACAACTCCTGGGTAACTTCACCAGTGAAGTGTACCCCTAAGTCCGAGTCAAGGTCACGTGACACTCCCCACCGCGCCCAGACATTGTTAAAGAGCAAGCGTGCTGCCGTGCTTGCAGTGTTGTCTCTACAAGGGAAGCCTCGATCCATTTGCTGAATGGATCAATGACTGTCAGACAATATTTGTTCCCACACGGGGTGGTAGGCAGGGGGCCTATGAAATCTATCTGGATGCGTGACCAGAGACCCTCAATGCGTTGGTGCTGGATGGGCGCCTTGGGGCCGGAGGTGTCAGCATTGACCATGGCGTAAGCCAAGCAGTTGTTGACCCATTCGTCTACATCCTGTCTGATTTGCGGCCACCACCCAGTTTCCCAAACCTGGTCCAGAGTCACACTTCGCCCTCGGTGCCCCTGCTCGTGCACGAACTGAATGATGTCTCTGTGGAGGTCCTTGGGTACGATCCAGTGGCGCTGGCCACTAGCGTTAATAGCCCAATACACTCCTACCTGGGAGATCTTGAATTGGCCAGACTCATCTGAGCCCTTCCTGGCCAATTCCAGGATCTCGGAGTCACCTTTTTGCAACACTCCCAGGTCGAACATGGAAGGGACTAATGGTTCTTTTGGGTTCACATTAATAGCGGCAGTGGGGGTGCCACTGTCCTGTAAAGCAGCATCCCAAGCTATGGCGTCTGCACTGGTGTTCCAAATACAGGTAGCCATGTTTTTTTCTGGTGTCCTTGGACGTGAGCAACCCATGTAGGGGCCGTCCGTTCTTCAATCTGGGCTGCGATTTGGACCCATTTCTCTAGATGGGCTATGGGCTTCCCATCGGATGTTTTTAGGTCATTTTGGAGCCAGATAGGTAACCAGATGCTGACAGCCTTAGCAGTCCCGTCAGAGTCAGTGTAGATGGCCAGGGGGCAGTCAAGCGGTTCGTGCTCCAAAATAGCCTTTAGAGCTTCTACTTCCGCCGCCTGGCTAGAGTGTGGTCGGGCTTTCCCCTGTAGGGTGAAGTAGTCTGTGACTCGGATCGCCCCCATAGCCTGTCTGCGGGCTACCGTCCACGTGCATGGAGGATCCGTCACAGAAGCAACACACAAAGCCCTGTAACTGAGCTTCCTCAAGGGAGGCTCCCCATTCTACTGGCCATTGACTAATATTCAAAGGTGGTAAAGGGCACTCATGCGTGGCTCCGGTCACAACTAGACCATAGGGAGCTGGCGGTCCTGCAGTTGCTTCTGAAAATCCATCCCACGCGACACCAAGGAAACGGTCCATTTGGCAATCCTGGCGTTGGACACCTGGCCATTCTGAACCTTTCCAGACAGAATATACTTAAGTGGTGTGGGGGGGGTCTGGACAATCACACGGGCACCTCCAATCATGAATTCCCAATGTGTTATAGCCCAGACTAATGCGAGGCAGGTTTTCTCGCAGGGAGTAAATTTGGTCTCATGTGGGTCCAGATTCCTGGAGGCATAGGCTATCACACGCTGAGTGCCGTTTTGTTGTTGAGACAGAACTGCCCCTATACTCCTATCCGAGGTGGCTAGTTGTATAAGGAACAGCTTGGCCATATTCGGGTGGGCAAGAGCTGGTGCCTTCATCAAATCCTCTTTGAGTTGGGCAAATGCCTGCTGCTGTGCTGGTCCCCAGTCCCATTGGGCATTCTTCTTTAGTAGGGCATACAGAGGCTTTGCCTTGGTGGTGAAAGACTATAAAGTCCCTAGAAAAGATGAATGTTCCAAGAAGTGAGCTCAGAGAGTGCATATCGGTGGGGGCTGGTAACTTGGAAATCACTTCTACCCGCTGCACATCAGGAGTGCGACCTTCTGTGCCTAGACAAAGCCCTAGGTACTTGACCTCAGTGGGCACCAATTGGACCTTTTCCCTGTTAGCTTTAAACCCGGTGTCACGGAGGATCTCTAACACCTCATGGGTGATTTCCCTGGTCTTATCTTCCGAATTGGAATGTATTAAAATATCGTCCACATAGGACAAGACGTGGGACCTTGAAGCTGGTTGCAGCTTGTTCCACATCTTGACCACGTGGGCATGGCAAATGCTCAGGCTGGAATGGAAGCCCTGGAGCGTGCGTTTAAACACATACTGTTGCCCCCGGAATGTGAAGGCAAATTTGTACCAACACGCCTTGTATAATGGGATCGAATGGAACGCATTTGCCAAATCCAGAACGTTATAATATTTGGCTCCTGCCGCAATGGTGGACAGGATTTCGTTATATTTAGCCACGACTAGCGCAACAGGAGGGGTGACAGAGTTCAAAGCTCTAAAATCTAGTCATCCTCCACGTTTTGCCGTCTGATTTCAGCACTGGCCATAAGGGCGCATTGCAGATGGACTGCATAGGGGTGACTACATCCCACTTGACGAGTCCCTCAATTGTTTTCTCTATGCCTTCCTCTGCTTCAGCTGGGTATTTGTATTGTTTCTGAGGTGGGGGGTCCTGGCCTTCTATCAAGACGCAGGTTCCCTTTACAGTCCCACACTCTATTTTGTCCTTTATCCACACCTCTGGGATAGCCTTCACCCATGGGTCGCTAGTCACGCAATACACAGGGGCAGGAGCTTTAATGGCAGCACAACAGTGCACGGCCGGAATTTCTGCCCGTCCCTGATCTAACTGCCATAGAAACCCATTCGTGTAGTCCACCATGAGCCTGTTTCCCTGGAGGAAGCCAATCCCCAAAAGGCCGTCGTCTTCGCCTCGGTTCTCGCAAGCCCACAACTGGAAACAGAACGGTTCTATGGACATCAGGATGTTGGTCCAAGCTCGGGCTTGGTGACCCCCTCCGCCATATTCAGAAAGCTGGACATGCTCGGGCGTAGGTTCACCGTGTTTCACAAGTTTGGGGTGCAGCACGCTTACTGCTGCACCAGAGTCTACAAGAAGGGTGGCAGGAGTCTTATCCCGCTCGGTCCCTATGCCTGCCTTCATCCAGAACCTTCCCCACTTGTCTGGCTTCAACCTAGGCACCACATTGCGGGGAAGCTTCCTGGACCGAGGGCACCCCTATACTTGCAGATCCAGGTTAGGCTAGTATCCAGCCGGAGGAGGGCCGTTGGTCATGGCGCTGACCGGTTGGCTACCTCCCGCCTGCAACTGCTTCTCCAGAGCCTCAATCAATTCAGACATGGGGCGTTTATCGAACTGGCTCATGTCCAGCCCGAACTTTCTGAGCATGCCCCATATTCTCACTCTGTCCGAGGAATACATCTGGGCCATGGGATCATACCCACCAGACGTCTCCCTGGGAGAGCCTGAGTCAGAGGGCTGTTTGGGGGCAGTTGGCTGCTGTGGGGGACTCCCTGCATTGCCCGGGCTGGCTGTGCAAGTCCCGTCCCTGCCACTGCCTGTTGTCCTGTCTGGGTGGCAGACGCGGAATGGAATTCAGAGCCATTTTCCTGTGCTGGGAATGGGGCCCATAGTTCGAGTAAGATACCTCGGCTATGGGTTCCCAATTCCCGGGGTCCTTCCTGTGTGTCTTGGTGGGAGGTTTGAGGGATCCTGCCTCGCGCAGCAGGTCAGCGACCCGCCAGAGGTTGTTCCCAAACTCTTCCCAGTTGGTGGTGGCTGGATCGACCAAACTGAGAGCCATCTTTGTCTCGTGATTAAGACCTCCATAAAGAAGCGTCTTAAACTCGAGATGGTTAAAGTCGTAACCGTGGGGCGTCAAGGGGACCTTCTCAGCCAGAATGGCGAGGAGCTGCTTCCGTGCCACGTAAGCCTCAGGGTTCTCTCGAGGACCCTGCTGCTCCATTACATAGAGCACACTCGCACTCTGTCCGGGCCACAAAATCCTTACTACCTCCCTCATCCAGTCGTGGGCCTCAAGCCTAACCAAGCCTCGAGCTGCCACGGCTGATTAGGGAGCTCGGAGGGGGAGATGCAAAGCCGAGCCAACTGGGTCAGGTCCTGACCATTGGCTGTCGAGTGAGAGTGTATCACCGCGTTCAACCACATGATCCCGGTGGACCGGTTTAAAGGACCCAATTGGTCCGCAATAGCTTTGGCCTCAGTAGCTCGCCAGGGGACCCTAGTCTCGGTGACCTGAGTTTCCTGTGTCTCTGGCCTATCTGAACTGACTTCGCCAAGGGGGGTGGTCCATCTAGTCATGGACCGTGTCTCTACTGGGTTGACTGGGACCTTAAGGTCACTCCAGTCTGGATTGTGGGGAACGGTTGCCTGAGCATCCTCTGGCAGCGACTCCCCAGAACAGTCCTCCACAAACGTTGGGAGCAGTTCCGGGCACACAGCCGAAATTAAGGCTTTGCGCGTTTGGAGCTAGTCTCCAGCGCAGCGATCTGCTTCTGGCAAGCTGCATGACTAACAGCCCCCTGCTGTTCTCTCACTTGCCCCACCATGAACTTGGCCTTAGACCGGGCATGATCCAGCTCAGCCTCTAAGGCGTGGGCTTTCTCTTCCCAAGTTTGCGCCACTAAAGTGATGTTGCTAAGCTTCTGGGTGGAGGCCTGCGCTACGGACGTGAATGTTACCTTGTCCGCTTGCAGTGCCTTGATCTCGGCATGAAGCTGGGCATTTTCCTTCTCGGTTTCAGCTAGCTTCCCTCGGGTCTCTACAAGGGCCGTAAGCCAAAGTCCCCAAGCAGCCAAAGCGTCCTTAGATGGCCCGAATGGGTTCTTTGATTTCTGTGCCAGGGTGTACGCTTCACGGAGTGTGGTAAAGGGATCGGCTGTCTGGAAGATGGAGTCCTTCCAGGGGCATTTCCACTTTCTCAACACTCATCTTTCTAATTTTCCTTGGACCTCTTCCTCCAACATGAGGTTCTTGATGGTGACCTTACTGTTCTCAGTCATGCTATTATCCTACAAAATTTCCTAACACAAGAGCGGGACCAGGACCTGGAGTGACGGGAAGGATCACCTAGACCCCTGGGGGAACTGAAGGGAAACGAACACAGCGGAACTATTCTAGGAAAGAGGGATGGGAACCTATCTCCAGCCTGCCCAAAGTTGCTTTAGTACACCCAAGCCCGGTTTTCCACCTCAACAGCATTGGGGACTAAAGGATGAGGAAACGGTTCAGGGACAGGGAGGTCACCTAGACCCAGAGAACCCTCAGGAGTACTCCGCCTGCCTGAAGGGGGGAAACAAACCCAGTGGAACTTACAGCGCCGCCTGGCCAAGCAGCGGAGGAAAAAGGGCAAGGAACCAAAACCGAACCATCCCTAACTGGTTTTCTGGGTGAGGAGTACCTTCTTCTACCACGGGCCAAACCTCTAAACCCTAGGCTAGGTCAGGAATCACCACCCGCACCTAGTCGGCTAGCCAATCGGGACACACCCGAAATCACACAGCGGGATGCACCCGCGCTTTTAACAACTACCAGTGGGATGCACCCGCACTCTAACTTCTAACAAGGACGGGACGCACCCGTATACTACTCTGGGGGGGGATTTCTTCCCTAAGTGCTATTTGTGCCTTACTGCTATGGTGTTGGATGGGTGTAGACTGTTCCTACGGTGCTAACACCCTACGGCTTTGGATCCCAGCCCACGATAGACCCCAAGTTAGGGATGTGATTCTCGGGTCAGCTTGTGCACACCCCTTGCTACTGGACAATGGTTCACTGCCGAGAGCTAGTGGCCACGCCGGGGCGGCTGACATACACAAACCCAGCAAGAAAGGGGGATAGATTCCAACCCCGATAGAGTAGCTCCTAGAGTTCACACACACAGAATTCTCACACACACGTGTTCCTGCCTAGCTGAATCTCTTGCGACCTGACTGGCCATTCCCTAAGTCAGTACCAGCCTGATTTGAGGAGGTTCGCGACTCCTTCTCAAATTAGGGGTACCGGGGTTGCCTGCGTTGCTCCACCATTCTGTTACCCTGTTTTCTCAGAGTCCCAGGAGGGACACCAAATTGCTATAAGTTGCGGAATTAGTTCAGAGCACAAGTTGGCAAAATGAGAGGCAGGGTAACTTAGCAGGATCTTGCAACCAGTTAGGGATGGTTCGGTTTTCGGTTCAGGCAGGCGGAGTACTCCTGAGGGTCCCCTAGGTCTAGGTGACCTCCCTGTCCCTGAACCGTTTCCTTGTCCTTTTGTCCCTAATGCTGTCGAGGTGGAAAACCGGGCTTAGGTGTACAAAAGTGACTTTGTTTGGGCAGGCTGGAGATAGGTTCCCATCCTTCTTACCTAGCAGAGTTCCTGAGTGTTCATTGCCCTAAATCCCCCAGGGGTCTAAGTGATCCTATCCGTCACTCCAGGTCCTGGTCCCGTGTTTGTTAGGAAGTTTTGGTAGTTGTAGAAATGGCCCAGAAGAGCCAAGTCACCGTTAAGGACCTCATGTTAGAGGAGGAGGTCAAAGGGAAGTTAGAGAGATGGGTGTTAAGTAAAGGGAGATTCTTCTGGAAGGATTCTAGCTTCCAGACGGAGGACCCCTTTGCTACCCTCCGTGAAGCATACACCCTGGCACGTAAGACAAAGAACCCATTCGGGCTGTCTAAGGACGCTTTGGCCACCTGGGGACTTTGGCTGACCGCCAGAGATGCTAGTGCTGCCCTGGTAGAGACCAGAGAGAAATTAGTGAGCATAGAAAAGAAAAATGCCCAGCTTCAGGCCAAGATGGAGGCATTGTGCGCGGACAAGGTAACGTTCGCGTCTGTCGTGCAGGCCTCCGCACAAAAGTTAAATGATGCCACCTTGCTGGCTCAGACTTGGGAGGAATGAGCCCATGCCTTAGAGGCTGAGCTCACCCACGCCAGGTCTGCAGCCAAGTTTATGGTAGGGCAAGTGAAGGAGCAGCAGGAGGCTGTGAGTCATGTAACTTGCCACCAACAGATTGCGGCGCTGGAGAGCCAGCTCCAAACACGCAAAGCCTTAATTTCGGCTGTGTGCCTGGAGCTGCTCCCGACGTTCGCTGAGGATTTTTCTGGGGAGCCGCTGCCGGAGGATGCTCGGGCAACCCTTTGCCACAATCCCGACTGGAGTGACCCTAAGGTCCCAGTTCAACCAGTGAAGACTAGGTCCATGACCAGACGGACCACCCCCCTTGGCGAAGGCAGGTCAGAGAGACCTGAGATGCAGGAAACTCAGGTCACAGAGACTAGGGTCCCGTGGTGAGCCACGGAGGCCAAAGCCATTGCGGACCAACTGGGTCCTCTCAGCCAGTCCACCGGGATCATGTGGTTGAACGCGGTGATACACTCTCACCCGACAGCCAATGGCCAGGACCTGACCCAGTTGGCCCGGCTTTGTATGTCCCCCTCCGAGCTCCCGACTCTTGAATCAGCCGTGGCGGCTTGAGGCCTGGTTAAGCTTGAGGCCCACGACTGGATGGGAGAGGTCATTTGGATTCTGTGGCCCGGACAGAGTGCGAGTGTGCTCTACGTCATGGAGCAGCGGGGTCCCCGTGAGAATCCTGAGGCTTACGTGGTGCGGAAGCAGCTTCTCGCCATTCTGGCCGAAAAGGTCCCTTTAACCCCCCACGGCTACGACTTTAAGAGTCTCAAGTTCAAGACGCTTCTTTATGGAGGTCTTAATCATGAGACAAAAGTGACTCTCGGTTTGGTGGATCCAGCCACTATCAACTGGGAAGAGTTTGGGAACAATCTCCGGCGGGTCTCCAACCTGCTCCGTGAGGCAGGATCTCTTAAATCTCCCACCAAGCCAAACTGAAGGGACCCCGGGAACTGGGAACCCATGGCTGAGGTGACATACTCGAACTATGGGCCCCATTCCCAGCACCATAAGATGGCGCCGAACTCCGTCCCAAAAGGGAACTGGAACTCGCGCCCCAATCCTAGGCAAGACAACCAGCGTTGGCAGGCTAGGGACTCCCAAGGTCTGCCTAACAGGGCAGGGAATTCCACACCTCCGCCTGCTGTCCCAAAACCGTCCCCAGACTTGAGTGCTCCTAGGGAGACGTCTGGAGGATACGACCCAAGTGCCCAAACGTACTCCGCAGATCGAGTACGCCTTTGGGGCATGTTACGCAGGTTCAGGCTGGACATGAGCCAGTTCGATAAACGCCCCACGTCCAAACTACTTGAGGCCCTGGAGAAACAGCTCCAGGCAGGCAGTAAACAGCCGGTCCAGGCCGTGACCAACGGCCCCCCTCTGGCTGGATACTACCCTAACCTGGATCTGCAAGCATAGGGGTGCTCTCAGTCCAGGAAGCTTCCCCGCAACGTTGTGGTTAAGTTGAAGCCAGACAAGTAGGAAAGGTTCTGGGTGAAGGCAGGCATAGGGACCGAGCGGGATAAGACTCCTGCCACCCTTCTTGTAGACTCTGGTGCAACAGTAAACGTGCTGCACTCCAATCTAGTCAGGCACAGTGAACCTACGCCCAAACATGTCCAGTTATCTCAATATGGTGGGGGGGGGTCACCAAGCTAGAGCTTGGATGGGCATCCCAATGTCCATAGGGACTTTCCATTTTCAGTTGTGGGCGTGCAAGAACCAGGGAGAAGACGACGGCCTTTTGGGCATCGGCTTTCTCCGGGAAAACAAGCTCATGGTTGATTACGTGAACGGGTTTCTGTGGCAGCTAGATCAGGGACCAGTAGAGATTTCGGCAGTGCACCGCTGTGCCGCCATTAAAGCTCCTGCCCCTGTCCCAGTAGCGACTGAGCAACATGTATGTCCATACCCAGAGGTGAATTTGGCTACCGCCTCACCCTCCATGCAGAAGTTCTGGTGCTGCCTTGTCCTTAAGGGCCATGGCACCATCTTGATTGCGACCCTGGTGATTGTAAAGGGGGCCACGACTAGCTACGGCTCCATTTCGATTGCCATTTTAACTGGCAAGAAAGGTTCCCTGGAGGCACATGGGTCCAAGACCAGCCTCCACACTAAATTGGGAGTACGGGTCCCAAATCAGGAGCTGCTCTTGCCGGTAATTCTGGAAACCCGGAAGAAAAATTGGAAAGGGAAACCCCTAGATGGGGACGCCCTTTCGATAGCAAGACAGAACAATGGACGGGCTGTGCTTCCCTTCAAGGGATGGCAACTCCCGTGAAAAGGTGGTTGCTCCAGCTCCCCTCTCCTTCCCCCTTGCTTTGTAAATAGCCCCCACAAGTTTATCATCTTTCGTTAACGGTGCCCCATCTCTGTGTTCCCTACAGGGAGACGGAATGGGACCGTTCGTGTTGCTTATACTGGTTGAATTGGCATTGGGGACCTCTCCAGAATATACTGCTCAGGTGAATATAGATGGGCAGTACAACATACAGGCCATATGCCAATGGAACCCCTATAAGGAAGCCGAGGTCCTGTTACGAAACACCCGGTTGTTGCCTTGGTTCCAACGGCGATACCCCTTCCAGTTATTTACCCAGGTGAAGGCACGCCCCAACGGCAGGCTGAGTTCTAGTTTAGTTATGACCATAGCCAATAGTGAAGCCAAGATACATGCGGAAATGGCAACGGACCCGTCCCCGTTGACCGTAAGGCTAGTCCGGAGCTGTAGGCAAGATGCTTCACTGTTCATAGCTAGATTCACCTACAAGAACTGCCTTCCTGCCTGGGAATGGAAAACATTTCTATTTACATGCAGCAACCTTACTCGTGTTCCCACGGGTTGCACATTTTCTTGCAATAAAATGTGATGTCTCGCCACCCCTCCGCACATGCCACCCGCGACTAGCACACCGGACATGTACCTAGGCAGTACTGTTATACGCAGGGACATAGAGGTGGTGGCTTATTCCAACTCCCAACTGATCGTCACCACCATGGTCTTAAACCTCACGGTGGTGAACATTTCAAGGGTAGTTCCCGCATGCCAACCCTACTTGAAACTGGCTTGGACACAATGGGAGCATTGGGGAAAGAGCTGGCTCTCCTTTTCTCACCCACAGAATCGGCCAAAAAGGAGCGTGCTTGGAACTGTGCTAGGCGGCACAGGAACTGGCGGTGCAATTATTAACGCCATAGACAATGAGGTCTTGGCTAACAAACTGGGAGTCATCGGCACTAAAACAAAAGAAATTGGTGTCTCCTCCGCCGCTGGTTTAACGAACCTGGTGAGGGGAATGGATTTAATTAGCCAACTGCTTCCGCAATGGGTCGGTGCTGAAGGTGACATAGTGGCCGATCTGGGCAAGTCTTTAAGGACCACGACCCACAATCTCTCGGTAGCCATTCAGTGCACCCAGTTGCAAAGTAACATCATAACATTCGCCGTCCAAGTAATCCAGGCCAGTCTCATGGGGTTGATGCATCCAGAGATCTTGTGTTTGCTGAGAGAGCGGTACCTGGAATCCTTGGAACACCCCGCCACTTTGGCGCGTGTAAGGCATGCCACATGGGATAATTTGACCCTGAAGGTGGAAGTCATACACGAAAGGATTCTGGATCCCATAGTCCTCCACCCTATGTCCCATCTAGGTCTACCGCTCATAGGCGCAAATGCTTTGTTGCTGCCGAAGCAAGTGTATCACTGGTCAAATGGTTCACACTCTTTTGATATAGCTAGTTGCTTGTTCACCCATTGTTTTCAAAACATAGAGAGTTACCTTCACAATAACACTTCAGAATATGTGGTCACACCGGTTAACCACACGGTGATGGCCCAACTCACTCAGGACTGCTTCTGCTTAAGAATACCCTGTCCACAGTTAACTGTTTTACCGAGCGGGGCCAGCATAACCGTCAACCGCACCGCCGGCAATCCCTGCTTTTGCAATCAGCATGTACAGGACTGCCATGGACAACACTTCTATGTCCGGAGGGAGATAAGAGATTATGTCCTGGAAACTGGCCACACGCCTTAGGAATCCAAATTAGTCGGATTCCACCTTGAATGTGTCTACATGGCTCTGGAATCTCTCCCGCCTAGCAGAAAAAGTTTTAGAAACCTCACACTCCCTCCACCAAATCGCTCTAACAGTTAACCACTCCGCCAAGGTGATTGT
This sequence comes from Cyclura pinguis, assembly GCA_030412105.1. Lineage (NCBI taxonomy): Eukaryota > Metazoa > Chordata > Lepidosauria > Squamata > Iguanidae > Cyclura > Cyclura pinguis. The sequence continues at coordinate 66,723,086 of CM059604.1, forward strand.
AGATTCATCGGAAGATCTGGAAGTGGACTCAGAACAGTCATGGTGGGATGCCTTTAGCTGGTCCTCCATGGGCCAGGCTATAGCACATTTTGCCCTCCACCCTCTAAACATCTTCGTAGTGTTTCAGATCATCCTGGCAGTCAGTCTTGTTGGTTAGTATTTTGGGTAAAGAAGCAGATCCTCGTGTTACAAGCTATTCACTTTTACTAAGGGAAGACATCCCCCGCTTGTAAATAGTTGTTTGTTGTAGGTATATTTGGTATGGGGTGTTTGAATCTGTCCTTTACCTTCTAAGGGAGGAGGGGTTTTGGAGGAGAAGGATCCAAGGGATGGCTGTCCCAAGGTCCTCCTGTCCTCTGAGGTAGATCGGGCCTACAGAGTCAGCCCTGATACTCTGAGGAAGGGAACGGCTTGAGCCAGAACGTCGGTACTCCCCCGAGGCCGGGAGCGCTGTGTGCAATGACGTTCTGGTGGGAGAGCGCGAGACAAAAGGGGCCTCACGACCCTCTCAGGAGAACCAGGTCTGACTCTGGACTCCCGGTCTACTGCCCAGACATGCCCCTCACCACATCGAAGACCTCCTCCCCACTTCTTTCGCGAGCCTTTAATGTTAGGGTGAGAACAGTCGGAGATGCCCTGTCTTCTGCCACTTATTCAGCCATTGGCCCCTCAACGTAGAAATCGTCTCTGCAGTCCCCTACGGGCAGGGGACAAGCTTAATCTAAAAACCTGCTGCCCCAGTGCATCATACCTTATTTGCATATGCCTTCAAGGCTAGTGCAGCCCGGTATCTGCCCATTCTGGCTTGCTGTCAGGAATGTTGGCAACCTTGTTAACAGCGAGCAAGCCTGGGGCCGGCTTGTCTCGGATTTGGCTACTTCTTTCCTTTAACTGTTTAGGAGCTCCCCGCCGACCAGGCAGACAGCAAAAGACCAGAGCCTAACCCAGTTCACTCTGAGCATGTGTGTACCACGGCCATTGCAGAATGTACCCCTGCAACTTATGCAGGTGCTCTCAGTGTGGCACCCATCTAGTGAAATACCGGATGGAGCAAAATTTGCCAGGCCGACCTCAGTTGGTCCATCTGACGCCTGAGCGTTGCAGGCCCGATCGCACTCAGAGGTGAACTGTGGTTGGAAATATGGATCCCCAAGCTCTGACAGACCTGCCACCACCTTAGGGTGACCATGGTCTGTAGCAGCATTAACATCGCCCTTCCTGGTTTGGCTTGAAGCTTTGACACCATCCATTGTCCAGTGCTCGCCCCCGGAATCCTAAAACTTCAGCCAGATTTCATCCCAGTAGGCTTTGAGCCAGCAATTTGCATTTATGATATACATTGGCTACTAATCATGTCAGTTCTTCTGTTAAAAACTCTAATAGGTTAATTGATCTGGGGGACCGGGAAGATGCCGAGGTCGTACCATCGCCCCCGAGTACTGTGGGGGGGGTGACAAAGAAAAGTTGCCGCTCCCTCTGATGGCTGGTACTTGGAGATCCTTGGTTCCTCGACGACACCTGAGACCGTGAGGGAAGGTGACCACGCAGCCTCCCGATTGCAAATACGGACATTTTTGCCATCCTGCTAACCCGAGAAGCCCAATGGACTGTTCCAAGCTCCAAACTCTGCAAAGCTTCACTGTTCCTGAACTTGCAGCAAGCCAGCTAAGCTGCACCAACTTGGACATTTTGTTGCTGTTCCTGCTCCGCTGCCTGGATGGACTTATTTGTTCCAGCTACAAGACTGTTTCTGTTGCGGGGGGGGTGCAGAGACTTTTGCTCGCACCTTACCTCCCCCAGACTACGAACTCTCATTCCATCATCCACATTGAACTGATTGCTCCTTGAATTGCCTTCATTGCCAGACCCTGCATTGGATTTACAGTATTTCATTGATTGGATTTGCTATTTACTACCATTACTCATTCTTTGACAGTTCCCTATTGACAGGACAGTTTGACATTGCTTATTGTTCAGTTGTTGATTGTTGTTTAATTGACATTTGTGTGTATGTGTTTAGGTTTAGGTTTTAGTTAGGAATGTTGTTATAAGCTAGAAATCCTTTGCTTTTCCCCAAAATTTCCTTTCCTGTGGAGTAATACGGCTACCCAACTTGCAAGCCCCTATTTGGCTTTAAAATGATTTTTGATTTTTAATTGGAAAATGTTCGATATTGTCCCCAACATCGCCCATTTTCGGGGGGGGATTGTTACTGCCCTGACTAGCCCAAGCTTTGGGGATGTAAAAAGATATCTCTTGATATCAATAATTCAGCCTCACATACCCATTCTCTTCCACGTGCTTGCGAGGCCCCCGGACAAGCACGCACACAGACTCAGCCGATAATCGCCGTAATATTCCTAGACAATACAGGCAGGCCAGAAATAGCCGACTCGCAGCTTTAGGAGACCTCGAGGCAAGTACCTTCATTAAGTATGGATGCAGCTTTCAAAAGATCCTCTGCCCCATGCTGGGAGCTTGATGATCTGACTATACAATGCTCAAGTACTCTGCGTTTGCATACCGGCTATCCTATTGACAATTTGGCTATAACTCAATCATTCAAATTCTGACCTTTCGGAGAATTTGTCTCCAGCTGCAAATCCATTGTTTTCCCCAAGTCCGACCTAGCCTGCGGTCACAATTCTCCTTATAAAACCCCCTGACTTTGAGCACTTCCTTGGATTCCTTCCCCTCAGCTCCACGTGCTGAGATCCATGCTCCCCAGCTTCTCCACTTCCAACCGGGCTTCAGGACAGGTGAAGTATCACCCAAACCAACAACTCCTCTAAAAATCCCTCTATCCCACTCCAACCTTTATTTCTTTAGTTATCTTGTGTGAGTGTGCCGCATACACTGTTTGATTGTGTTTTTAATAAAACCATGTTTATTATTTCAACTTCTGTGTGCTCCTTGACTCGGCCTGACCCCGTAGACATAGGGTTCAAGATCCTGCTAAGTTATCCTGCCTCTCGTAATGCTAAAGCAGTGCTCAGAGCTAATCTTCCCCACCTATTGCTGAGCACATTTTTGTGTCCCTCATGGGACCCCCAGTAAACAGGGTAACAAAGTGTTTAATAAAACATTGGTTTGAGGACAGCAGGAAATACATATATTTGATGTACATTGTTTCTGAGGTTTGCATGCATTTGTTGTGTACAAGCATCTTCATCAGCCATTCTTCTTTAGATGGAGCAGCCGCATCCTTCCATTTCTGTAAGAAGCATAATCTAATGGCCATAATCATCTATTGAAAAATTCTTCCAAAATTCTTCTTAATCTGGTTGTTTATCAGTCCCAGTTTTTAATTTTTTTAAAAAAAGCCATCAGTTTCAATGGAACCTTTACCTTCAAAGTGTCTTTGATCAACCTATGAATCATCACCCAAAATGTCTTTGCTTTCTCACATGTCCAATACATATGAAAAATCCCCTTCTTTCTATTCACATTTCTAACAAACATTTGAAGAATCTTTATGTGTTTTAGACAATCTTTCTGGTGTTTAATGCAATCTGTGCATCATTTTATACAAATTTTCTCTAAGATCATAATTTAAATGTTAAATCTTTTGTACTCATCATTTTCCATTGTTCCATCTGAACATGATGACCCACTGTCACAGGGGTCCCCTCCTCTATAGGAACCTCAAATGCTCTGATATCCATGCCTTAAACAAGTTCACTGAACAATATCAGGTTACTCATGGAAGTTTATTGCAGCAACTCTTCATGCACAACACAAGTTCAACTGTAAGCAAGGCAACTCCTCCTAGTGTCCTGCTGAAGGATTCAGGCTCCATTGCACTTGCCCAGTCATTTATGGATTTTTATGCAGCTGCAATTACAGTCCAAGAACACTAGATGGCATCTGAGGCTAACATGGCTTCCCCTGCTTCTTTCCTCTGTGAATTTTCCCTTTTCCCTCTGTGAATTTTCTCTCTTTTTCTTGGCTTCCTGCCTGTTACTCATGCCTCTGTGAAATGCCTGTTTCAACTGCTGAGACTGTGTCCCCCAACAAGGAAAATTTAGAGGCTGAGGATTCTGTTGGCAGCCTGTCATCTCCTTTTCTGCCACTCCTGCTGCCTCAGGGCTCACGTTGTCCATGTCACTCCCGACTCTTCCTTCTCCTACTTACACACACACACACACACACACACACACACTGTCTTGGAGTCCTCACTTTTGAATCCCTACACCACAGCCTCACCCCCTCTTCACCACACCTTCCAAGGCTATATCTCACTGGTGTTTTTCCACTCCTATTCCACAGCTGTTTCTCCCCTACTTCAGCCAACTCTATGTAGGTCTGTGCTCCTGGGCAGTTCCCTGAGCAAGTTTCTCCTTCCTACACCCACATTTTGTGCACATTTAATAATACCATCTTTTACTTGGTCTTCTGTTTCAATTTTCAACAATCACTTATACATTTTAGCAATTAAATGTTCATCATCTGTACATAATTGTTCTTCAAACTCAGATTTAGACATATCAAAACCAAGTAATTTCTTTGTTACCCTGATTTCTGGGGGTCCCGGGAGGGACACCTAAATGTGCTCACAACAATGGGGAGGGAATTAGCACAGAGCACAAGTTGGCAATGCGAGAGGCAGGGTAACGTAGCGAGATCTTGAACCCTATGTCTACGGGGTCAGACCGAGTCAAAGATGAGGCAGATGTTGAAATTAATAATTGTTTTATTTAAGCACAATCAAACAAATGTATGCAACACACTCACGCAAGAAACTATAGAAATAAAGGTAGGAGCGGATAGAGGGATTTTTGAGGAGGTGTGGTATGGGAAATACTATACCTGTCCTGAAGCCCAGTTAGAAGCGGAGAAGCTGGGGGCTTGGATCTCAGCACGAGGGGCTGAGAGGAGGGCTCGCTGGACAAAGCGACAGCAAGGCAGGATGGAAGCCAAGAGCGATCCGAGGAAGCGCTCAAAGTCAGGGGTTCTTATAGGGAAAATGGTGACCGCAGGCTAGTTCGTACTCGGGGAAAACAATGAGTTTGGGGCTGGAGACAAAGCCTCCAAAAGGTCAGTATTTGAATGATTGAATTATAGCCAAATTGTCAATAGAGTAGCCGGTATGCAAACGCAGAGTGCTTGAGCTTGTCTTCTATCTTTTTTTCCTTAAAAACAGCAGACTTTTGACAAAAATACTATTTTTCATATTTATGTATAGTTTTATTTTATTGTATGGAAAGTTAAAGCTTATAGTGTGTTAAGACAATAAATGTACAAGAGGATTAAAAATCACCCTGATTAAACTTTCAAGATGTAACATTGAGGAGGGGAATCATAGTGACATTTGCATCCCTCATGTTTATCATATGCTATCCCAATGATGTTGTATTTGTAAAGTTGTTTATTTTGTAATGGAGTGCATATGAAGAAGACAGTTGTACACCACGAGGAAAGTATCTTATGTGAAGATAAATTCAATAAAGATTATATTAAAAAAAAAGAGGTTGAGTTCATATGGGCAAAAGTCATACTTGCTTCAGAAAAACAATATAGAGTTTCTATATTGTGGATGCTCCAGTTGTGGCTCTTATTTCAGGGTGATTTCCCCAAGGGAGACACAGTCCTGGAAGATGGTGATGAACAAAGGGCAGAGGTAGCCTTAAAAAAGGCACATGAGATATTGGCTTTAATTATTAGAAGTACTTCAGTGATATCAATTTTGCCAGGGCTTCAGTAGGATGTGTATAGGACAGTAATAAATGGGAATGGAGTAAGGCCTTAGGCAGAGTTCAGGCAATATTGAGGTACATTGCAGATGTGGGACAGGACTCAGTAGCTTATGCAACTAGAAACATCATGGCTATGACAATTGCTAGGAGATCTCTTTGGCTTAGACTTTGGGAAGCTGATCAAAAGTCAAGAAATAATTTAGCATACATGCCTTTTAGGGGAGAAAGCCCTAGGGAAAGTGTTACTACCCTGGCTAGCCCGAGCTTTGGGGATATTAAAAGATATCCCTTGATATCACAATTTGACTGCACTTCTCTATTCCTTTCCACGTGCTTGCGAGGCCACTGGACAAGCAGGTAAACAAGCTCGGCCTTCAATAGCCGTAATATTCAAACTACAATACAGGCAGGCCAGAAATAGCTGACTCACTGCTTTAGGAGACCTCCAGGCAAGTACTCTAATTAAGTATGCACGCTACTTACAAAAGAGCCTCTGCCCCGCGATGGCAGCTTGATGGGTAAACTATGCAATACCCAAGTACTCTGCATCTGCATAACGGCTATTCTATTGAGAACTGCTACGATAACTCAATCATTCAGACTCTGACCTTTCAGAGGCTTTGTCTCCAACTCCAAATCTATTGTTTTCCCCTAGTACGGCATAGCCTGCAGTCACAATTCTCCTTATAAAAACCCTTGATTCCGAGACCTTCCTCAGATCGCTCCCGAGTTTCATCCCGCCTTGCTGCCGCTTTGCTTGGTGAGCCTCCCCTCAGCTCCATGTGCTGAGCTACATCGCACCCCAGCTTCGCTCTCTATTTTTATGGGCTTCAGGACAGGTGAAGTATCACCCGAACCAGCAATCCCTCTAAAAATCCTTCTATACCACTCCAACCTTTATTTTCTTTAGATATCTTGTATGAGTGTGTCGCATGCACTGTTTTGCTTGTATTTAATAAACATCATTTATTATTTCAACTTCTGTGTTCTCCTTGACTCGACCCGACCCCGTAGACATAGGGTTCAAGATCTCGCTAAGTTACCCTGCCTCTCGTAACGCTAAGCAGTGCTCTGAGCTAATTTTCCCCAAATTTAGTTGAGCACAATTTGGTGTCCCTCCCGGGACCCCCAGTTCACAGGGTAACAAAAGTCTTAGTGGAATGCAAAGACAATCAATCAATCAATCAATATGCCAAAGTCCAAAAGGAGAAAACTGAGAGAAGGCCATTTCATGGAAATGGGGATTCCTTTCAATGTACAAGATCATTTAATATAAATATGGTCAAAAGAGATAGCAATGGAGTAGAAATAGACCATAGTTTAGGAGGCAGAGTTTCCAGCAAGTGAAAAGAGGGTCACTCCAATCCAATAGGGGTGGCAGACAACAAGCATGATGAAAAACAGTGAGGTAAGTGATAGTTTGTGGCCTTATTTAATTTCAGACAGTTGGGTAATTCAGTAGTTTTTTCAGACTATAGGATAAGATTGAATAGAAGACCAATAAGCAGATATTTCCCTTATCTTTTGTGACAGAGCCTGGAGGTGTGGCAGGGCAACCCTCGCAACAGGTTGCCATGTAACCGAAGTAGTTCTGTGTGTGAGAGAAACCCAGCCCACTGGTGATAAAGAGGGGCTGAGGTTTGTGAGGAGGTCTGTATACGGCACAGTGACTTGGATTTTAGAGATACCTTCAGTGAGATTTCCAGAGAGAGAGAGAAACAGAGTTTTAAGTTATAGCTCTTCAATCAGCCAAGGGAAGTTATTTGAATAAGTGTGGTTGTCTTCTCAGAACTCTAGAGAGAGAGAGAGAGAAACCAAAACCAAAGTTTGAGTTGGGATAGAAAATGTGACCTAGACTTGGGAATCAAGTCTTTGAGGAAAAGGGAAGCCAAAGGCCTGTGTGTGTATGAAAGTTCTGTACCCGCATATTGAGTTCAGCTAGAAGAAACTGGTTAAATACCTTTTGAAGTTCTATAACTGTTTGGATATTTCTATGATACCCAATTCCTTATCCATGTTTGTTATTTTTTAATAAAGATCACATTATATTTTTATAAATTCTGACTTGGTAAAGTACTTATCCTTAGTGACATGCTACCACAGGTCAGTAAATTATTCTGAATGACAACTGAGAGGCTTTACGCTTTATACACTAAGGTGGTGGTTTTAAAGGGAAAAGCAGGCTTGTACAAAGGGGAGGGGGGTGCTATAACAGATTGAGAGAAAAGCTGTCACTCCAGTCTGGGAGAAGGAAAAGCAGGCCTGGCTCTCTCCACACCTGTACCAAAGCTGAAAGAGAAACACAAAATAGTTAAAGGGGAAGTTAATCATCTTCTATAAATTGGGGCAGCAAAGATGGTATCTCAACAGTAAAAATGTAAGGGTATTTACTCATTCTTCTCTACAGTTCCGAAAAGTAATTTTCATTTTGCCCCGTGTTGGTTTTAAAGTATTTAAATAGTTACGTAAAATATGAGAAATTTAAAATGAGGACCCTTCAGACAATTAAAAGAAATTTGCACAAGGGGATTGATTAGCTTCAATAGAGTTAAAGGAAGCTTATTTGCATATTCCAGTGGCAAAGAGCTACAAGAAATATTTACATTTCCAATTTAAGGGGAAACATTATCAATTTAAAGGATTTCTATTTGGTCTTGCTTCTACTCTGAGTTTTCACTAAAGTATTAATTCCAGCAATTGCTTCCCTCAGAGAGGGAGAGATTCAGATATTCCTTGATCATCTAAATAAAGGAATATCTGAATCTATCCCTCTCTGAGGGGAGCAATTTTCAAAGTAAGATCTAGGGAATTAGCTAAAATTGATCAAGATTTAGCCTTAGAGTTATTACAGAAGTTAGGTTTTGAGATAAAATTTGAGAAAAGCAGTTTAGAACCTAGTAAGATATCGATGCATTTGGGTGCTGTCCTGTATTAATAATTAGGTTACATGTTCTTGTCTCAGAAAGAGAGGTATAAAGTGGTGGCCATGCAAAAAGAACTTGGACAGAGTGGTACCCTTTATGATTCATTCGAGGATAACTGTAACAACAGATGTGAACTTGTCAGACTGGAGTGCCTATTGTCAGGGCTACTCAATACAAGGGATTTGGTCACAGGAGGACAAAAACTGAAGTATACATTTTCTGGAACTAAAAGCAGTGAGATTAACTTTTCTCAGGTTGGCAAAGGTGCTCAAGGACAGACATGTACAAGTGATGATGGACAACTATACATTAGAGGTTTATATTTGCAACCAGGGTGGTATCCATGTGAGATAATTAGTTCAGGAATCCTCCTGGATTTTGAGATGACCAGAAGTTAATCTTGAATCACTGTTAGCCACTTCTGTTAGCCACTTACTTCAAGGGTGCTCCAAACATGCAGATTATCTTAGAAGAAGTACTATTCATCCGGTGAAATGAGTTCTAAACCAAGAAGTTTTTTAGCATTTGGAAAAGGTTTGAGGTTCTTTCCAAGTCAATTTATTTGTGCCTTGTCAGAATTTCAAACTAAAGCACTATTTTTCAATAGATGGAGGTGTAGGTGGACAGTCTCACCATATACTGAAAGTGCCATGGCCAAGGAGGAAGCTATATGCATTTCTGCCCTTGTTAATAATTCAGTAGGCACTTGAGAAAAACAGGACGGAAAGAGCAACAATACTTCTAATTCCACCTTATTGGCCTCCTCGCCCATGTTTCGCAACATTGATGTAAATGTCTGTAAAGACACCATGGATGTTGCCTCGGAAAACGGATTTATTACACCAAGGCTCAGTGTTGCCTCCAAATCCAAACTGGCTAAAGTTGGCAGCCTGGATATTTTTTTTTTAAATAATTTTATTAAATTTCACAAATATAAAAAAAAGGATTATTTGACTTGTAACTGTTACATGAATTTTCTTCTGTTCTTCCACGCTGTTCTGGTCGACATTTCCCGCAGCTTAGTCCACTTGTTACATTAGTGCATCACAATAAATTGATTATCTCATCTGTTCGAACACACATTTCCTTCTCCTAACAATCATAATATAGTCGTTAAGGCTAGACAGTTCCCAACCATCACTCTCTTCTGCTTAACTCGAATCGTCCTGTTCAAAATATTTCCATATCACTCTCTTGAAGCGTCTGTTTTCTCCTTATATATATATATATCCCCCCCCCCTTTAACTCTCCATTACCTACATCCCAAAATCTTAAAATTTTTAATTATTTCTGTCATTGTGTATCTGGCAGTCTGAGCAATTATTACTGCAACAGTCCCCCATCTTCTTACCCTAAATTCCATTGTACTAAAATGTCTTGTTTCTCCTTTAGTACTTTTTAAACCCCTTCTCCCATTCAGCAATATCACAGTGTTCATATTCATGAAGTATATCGATATATCATCAATTACAAGCTTAATTAACAATGTCAAAATAAGAATCCATTTGTGTAATTCAGAAGCCTGTGCAATCGTCATCTTCCCGTTCCCCTCTCTCATCTGGTGCCCTGCAGCCCGGATATTCATTTGCAAATTCTCTGTACTCTTAAAGTCGCTTATATTCCAATCTGCACCTCACCTAAGAGAGAGGGTATTTTACTCCACTTATCAAATCAGAATCCTGTGACTATATCCACTCCTTTTCCCCCCTCCCTTCCTGGACTTTGCGGTCCGGAGTCTATTTCTGAATTTTTACTGTATTCTCCTAGTCGCTTAAGTTCCGAGCCGCTCCATCCAGGAGAGTGAGGGTCTTTACTTGACTAACTTCCATCACAATCTCCCCGTTCCCCCCTCCCATCTTGGACTTCGCCACCCAAAATTCATTTCTGAAGATTATCTGTAGTTTCTTTGTCGCTTAAATTCCAAGCAGCTCAGTCCATGGGAAGAAGGATCTTCCAATCAAGTCTCTTCCATCACAGGTTTCACAGTCTTAACCCTTGACATCACATTGTTTATATTACTGACAGTATATCACTTATAGTAAACTTGTTTGGCATTGCTGAAATACATTGCCCCTTCTCAAATCCAGCACCCTGTGCCTTTATCCGCTTTATATTCCCTCCTCCCCTCTTGAAGCTGCCCGGAATTCATTTCAGAAGATTCATTGCATTTTCATTGTCGCTTAAGTTCCAGGCTGCTCCATCCGTGGGAATGAGGATGTTTTGAGTTAGATAACCTTCAGCACAGTCTCATAGTCTCAACAGTCCAAGAGAATCAAGAAATAAGAATCACTCCACAGGAATTTAAAAAAAGGGAGACGTGCAGCTCAATAGCTTTCAATCCCGAAATAGTCCTCCAAAATCCAAACCCCTAATCCATGAATCAAATTCCAGATCTTCTCAGTCCAGCCAAAATATCGAAGTATTATACTGTAGAAAATTTAGTGTCCAAATGGAGATTATAACTCATTTGTAATCCATCAGTCCAAATGATCAATTATACGCCATCTTATACTTTAAGTCCCAATTATGATTCTTAAGTCTTTCTTTTTTCTTTAAAAAATATTAACTTCAATCCTCGTGAGTAAGCAGCACACCCAGCTAGCCTCTTCTTAAAATTCCAGCCGCCCCTTTAAGAAAAACTCCCAGCCATAACGAACTCACTCAGGCTCAGGGTTCCCTCCATTCTTTCGCTTCTGCCCACCGTTGCATGCCAGAACTGCTGCGATATTGACAGAAACGCGACCAGAACAGGTTAAATGACTCTTATTAAATTCTTACATGTTGTTTGAAATCTTCTTTTAAAAGTTGACGGTGGCGCTTGTGCCGCTCAGGCGGCAATCCTGCTGGCTCCGTCTTGGTCCTTCGACCCCCCTGGTGCTTTCCACTCTCCCAGCCGGGCAGAGCAAACGCCGGTTTTGGGGTCCCCGTCGGACCCATTCCGCACCCCTCGTACCGGAGGGGTGTTCTGCCGCCTCTATGGTGGCAAAAGAGGCGGCTGGAGTCCAGCGGGTGGCTGCTCGGAGCCACGCCATTGCGCAGCTTCAATCCGAGCTGCCACTCGCGCCGGCCATGCAACCGGAAGGATATTGAGAGGGAATTATTAGGCGGTCATAGATATTCAAAAGATGTTTTAAACATATTGTTAAATTCAAGAAGTCACTCAACAAATAAAATTTATTATTTGACTTGGAAGACTTCTCAAATTGGTATTTGTCACATGTAGTTTCCCTGGACAGTATTGTTATAAAACATAGAATCATAGAATCATAGAAATAAAGAGTTGGAAGAGACCACAGGGGCCATCCAGTCCAACCCCCTGGCATACATCAAAGCATCATCAAAGTATTCCCAACAAATGGCCATCCAGCCTCTGCTTAAAAACCTCCAAAGAAAGAGACTCCACCACACTCCAAGGCAACATATTCCACTGCCAGACAGCTCTGACTGTCAGGAAATTCTTCCTGAGGTTCAGGTGGAATCTCCTTTCCTGCAGCTTGAATCCATTGCTTTTTGTCCTAGTCTCTGGAGTTCCCTCCTTGACATGACATCCTTTTAAATATTTAAACATGGCTATCATATCCCCTCTTAACCTTCTCTTCTGCAGACTAAACATTCCCAGCTTCCTAAGCCGCTCCTCATAGGGCATGGTTTCCAGACTCTTCACCGTTTTGGTGATCCTCCTCTGGACACGCTCCAGCTTGTCAATATCCTTCTTGAATTGAGGTGCCCAGAACTGGACACAGTATTCCAAATGAAGTCTAAACAATGCAGAGTAGAATGGTACCATTAGATCAAAGGAGATATATCAAGGGAGATACTCCAATTGATGTAACCAAGAATTGCGTTGGCTTTCTTGGCTGCCTCATCACACTGCTGACTCATGTTCAACTTGTGATCTACCAAGACTCCTAGATCCCTTTCACACATACTGTTATCCACCCACGTGTTCCCCATCCTATATTTGTACATTCCATTTTTTCTGCCTGAGTGCAGGACCTTCCATTTCTCTCTTTTGAAATGCATTTTAGCTTTGGCCCAGCTCTTCAATCTGTCAAGGTCATTTTGAATTTTGATCCTGTCCTCTGGGGTATTAGCAACCCCTCCCAATTTGGTGTCATCTACAAATTTGATCAGCATGCCCTCTACCCCTTCATCCTAATCATTGATGAAGATGTTGAATAGCACTGGGCCCAGGACAGAACCCTGTGGCACCCCTCTAGTCATTTCTCTACAAGATGAAAAGCAGCCATTGGTGAGCACCCTTTGCGTTCGGTCAGTCAGCCAATTACAAATCCACCTAACAGTAGCCCTGTCCAGCCCTCATTTTACTAGCTTCTTTGCAAGAATGCCATGGGGAACTTTGTCAAAGGCCTTACTGAAATCAAGATATGCTACATCCACAGCATTCCCTTCATCTATCATGTTTTTGAATTTCTTCAGGGCAGAGTGAGAAAAGAGTTAAAACCTAAAACGTTAAAGTGTCAAGTAGCAGCATTATCCACAGTCTTATGCCTGGAAGGTACAAAGTTAGTTGCTCATCCTCATATTAAAAGGTTTCTGAGAAGGGCTCCATTATTGGCTCCATCTACTAGTCATAGGTGTCCCACTTTCCTAAATATTTAACACAGCCACCTTTCAAACCATTGAAGGACACTTCCTTGAGATTATTGTCATAAAAGTGGTGTTTTTAGTGGCAATTACTTCTGCAAGAAGAGTGTCAGCGCTTTTGGCACTCTTTATTAATAAGATCTTGTGTAGAATAAATGAAGATGAAATAACACTGATGTTAAATCCTACATTTATTCCAAAATGGTAGATAAAGCTAGATACTGATATATAAATTTGCCAAATTTTTGTCCTAAGCCAACAAATGTTTTGGAGAAAAATGGCATAAATTAGATGTTAGATGTGTGGTGAAGGAGTATCTGAACAGAACCAAACCAGTCAGATGAATGGAGGCCTTATTTCTGTTGTTTCATTCTGAAACACTAGGCAATAAAGCCTCAGAGCAGATGCTGGCAAGGTGACTAAAGGCATGCATATTTCTTTGTTATGAGTATGCAAAGGTACAGAGGCATAAGAATGTGTGGGCACATTCAACGGGGTCAATGGGAATGGGATGAGGTATGAGCATCAGCATCATTGGAAGAAGTATGTAATGCTGCTGGATGGAAAGAGCCATCTACCTTCATTAGATATTACAAAGTGGATAAATATGGATCACCACAGGCAATTTTTGATTGCACAGTGGTGCAGAAGTTTAGCAACTAGAAGAGCCACTCCCACCCAAAGTAAGCGGGCTTTGGTAACTTCCAAAGATGTTGTGGATTGCTTCTCCCATTATCCTGACAATGAGAAGTTGGTACTTGCCATTAATATTCATTCTAGTATACCATGGACCTCTCTCAAGTAATAGCTGGTGCCACTCATGCTACAAGACACACTCTGGACCTGGTTTTCTGTTCTGGGCAGGATGATGGTGATCTAAGTGTAGAGGAACTTTCTATAATTCCATTGTCATGGACTCATCACTACCTAGTGGGGTTTAGACTCGGACTCGGAGCCTCTACAGAGGTGGAGGGGCCAATTAAGATGGTCATCCCAGCAGGCTTATGGATCTGGAAGGATTCTTGATAGTTCTTGGAGAGTTTCCTGTTGCCTTGGCAGGTGATCCTATTGAAGCCCTGGTTGATCTTTGGAATAAAGAAATGACCGGGGTGGTAGTGGTGGACAAGATTGCCTCTAAGCATCTCCTCCCACAAAGTAGAGCCAAACAAACTCCCTGGTTTATTGGGGAGCTGATGGTGGTGAAATGAACGGGACAGAGACTAGAGCATTGTTGGCAGAAGACTCAGAACAAGTCTCACCAAACATGGGCTAGAGCCTATGCCATGGCAATGGTTGCAACAAAGAAATAATATTTCTCTGCCACCACTGAGTCTGCACAGTACCATCCAGTTGAGCTGTATTGAGTGGTCAGGGACCTTTTACATTCTGGCCAACAAGAATGAAATAAAGACCACTGTACAGACTGCTGTGATAAATTTGCGAGACAATTTGCAGGCAAAATCACTAAGATTCACTCTGACTTGGACGCTGTAGTTGAGACAGGTCCAGTGGATGTAATCTTAGCACCTGCTTGTCCTGTATTATTGGATTCATTTCAATTGGTGCAGCCTGAGGATGTGGACAAGATCCTTGGGGAAGTGAGAGCCACCATATGTATACTGGACTCTTGCCCCTCCTGGCTTTTGAAAGCAGCTAGAGGGGGACTGGCCGACTGGGTAAGGGGCGTGGTGAATGCCTCACTGCAGCAAGGAAAGTTTCCAGCATGCCTAAAAGAGGCTGTGGTGAGGCCACTACTAAAAAAGCCCCTCCCTGGATGCCACAATTTTGAATAATTATTGGTCAGCCTCCAATATACCATTTTGAAGCAAGATTCTGGAGTGTGTGATGGCCTCCCAGCTCCAAGAGCTTCTGGATCAAACTGATGATTTAGATCCATTTCAGTTTGACTTCAGTTCTGGTTATGGGACAGAGACAGCTTTGGTCACCTTGGCAGGTGACCTGTGACAGGAACTAGACAGGGGGAATGTGTCCCTGTTGGTTCGGCTGGACCTCTCAGCAGCTTTTGATACCACCAACCATGGTATCCTTCTGGGCCAACTCTCTGGGATGGGACTTGGGGACACAGTTATGCAGTGGTTCCAGTCATTCCTAGAGGGGAGAACTCAGAAGGTGATGCTGGGGGACTTCTGTTTGACTCCCCCTCCATTAGCCTGTGGCGTCCATCAGGTTTCTGTTTTGTCCTCTATGCTGTCTAACAGCTACATGAAACCACTGGGAGAGGTCATCCGGAGTCTGAAAGTTTGGGATCACCAATATGCTGATGACACCCCACTCTCTCTCACCTTTCCATCTGATTCCAAGGACGCTTTTCAGTGCTGAACCAATGTCTGTTGTCAGTAATGGACTGGATGAGAGAAAACAAACAAGCTTAATCCAGACAAGATAGAGGTGCTCCTGGTCAGTCAAAAGGCAGGTCAGGGAATAGGTGTAATTCTCATTAGTAGACCCTGTCCCAGAGGATATCAAATTAATATAAAAAAATCGGCTATGCCAGAGAGATTGACTGGGTGGGTGCATAGACAAATAGGTTAACGACCAAGTAGAGGTCAAGACCAGGAAAGTCCCCAGTCACATTTACTGAAGGAGACCTCAGGCAGGCACACATGCACAAAGAGTCCTCAGTCACAAAGACAACTCAAGGGGATTACCGGGTTTTCCCCTGTTGAGCAATGCTTGCAACAGTGAAACATACTAGGGCAAGGTCCATTTACATGAAACAATCATGCAACCCATCAAGTAGCCATTGTGTGGTATTCTCCTTCTGTTTTGACCATTGTTCTTCCCAGGAAAAGGTCTGCCCCTGAGGTACATTTGGCCATATAAATAGTCCCCCTTTTTGAGGCGTTTTTCGGAGAACTCCCCTGCTCGCTAGCAGACCGGCACTCTGTTAGTTGAGAGCTCCCCTCAACCACCTCGCTTCGCTGAGTTCTTCCCGTCTTGCCACTTCCCAGACTGAAGACTTCTGGACAGATGCAGTATTACTGCCTTTACACCCTCTTTGCCCTATCCCCTATAAGTTTTCACCTCTTTCCCATTTCAATAGTCCTTGTGTGCATGAGTGAGTGACTGCATTTGTGCAGGTGAACATATTTGCTAATAAAATTCATTTCTTGAGATGTTTGGCTGATTTTTGTGTGGTCTGATCCCATAAAAAATTGGGTAGAAGGTCTCGCAAAATTGCCTCCCTCTCACTAGTCTCCTCATTATGCTAATTAATTCCCCACCTTGGCAAGGAGATACTGGCATCATGGGTTGGCCCTTGTGGCACCCACATTTTTTGGGTAACAAAGTGGTGGAGAATGCAGGCAACCCTGGTACCCCTATTCTGAGTGGAAGTCGTGACCCACACAGATCAGATTGGTGCTGACATAGGGAACAACCACCGAAAGCCTAGAGTGTTAGGAGACACGTGTGTATGCAATTTTGGAATGAGTGAGCCACAGGGCTACTGTTGAGTTGGGAATCTCTCCCCCTTTTATATCTTGGTTTGTGTATGGCAGCCACCCCTACGTGGTCACTAGTGTAGCAGTGAATCATGACAGAATGCAAGGGCTGTACACAAGCTGTCCTGAGAATCTCTCCCTAACCTGGGTCTATCGTGGAGTGGGATCCTGAGCACTAGGTGGTAAGCCAGGGTAGCCCACAGCACCCACTGCGTTTTGGTGTAGTGTTGGAAATTGCAACTGCAGGTCAGAGGAAACCCAGGTAGTGATTCCCACAAAAGTAGGAAACACGAGTGGTGAGTGCCATAGAATTTGGAGGCACAGGTGGTGAGTCCTGTCAGGATAAGGGTTATAGAAGTTTATCCCCAGGTGGAGGAAGGGCCCCCTCACCCAAAAAACTATAGGGATGATTCAGTGTGGTTCCTTTCCCTCTCTCCGTGTTGCTTGGCCGGGTGACACAGTAAGTTCCACTGGGTTCATTTCCCCCACTTTATTTCTAGGCAGGGTCTAAGTGAAGGTCCCCCAAAATGATCGGAGTGGGCCTCCCATTCCCTGAATCCAATCCTTACCGTTTTACCCTAAGCTGTCAAGGAGGAAGTCCAGGCTTAGATTCACAAAAGGGCACTTTGGACAGCTTGTAGCTAGGCTCCTCACACCCTTTCCTAACAAAATTCTGCAGAGTTTGTCCACCTAACCCCCCCCACCCCAGGGATGTAGGTGATCCTTCCCATCCCTATGAGCCTGGTCCTTCATGTAACTAGAAGACAGACAATGGAGGTAAAGACTCCGATGCAGAAAGAGAAGGTGGCAGGCAAGCTAGAACATTGGGACCTCCGTAAGGGCAAGACCCCATGGAAAGACTCCAGGTTCCAAACCAACGATCCCTTTTCCACCCTTAGAGAGGCTTATATGAAAGCCCATATAGAGAAGACCCCTTTTGGGCCGTCCAAGGACGCCCTCGTGGTGTGGGGACTTTGGCTCGCTGTGCGAGATGCCTCGAGCACTCTTGTGGCTGCGAAAGCCCAAATGGAGGAGATCACCAAAGAAATTGCCTGGCTTCAAGCCCAGAATGAGGCTGTGCGAGCAGACAAAGTAGCTTTTGTGTCCATCGCACAGACCACAAGCCAGAAATTGAGTGAAGTGACCCTTCAAGCCTAAGCTTGGAAGGAACGGTTCGAGATTCTGGAAGAAGAACTGGCCCAGTCCAAAATTGTCACCAAGTTCATGGCGAAGCATTTCAAGGAACAGCAGGAGATAGTTAGCCACAGGGCTTGCCATCATACGGTAGAAGAGCTAGAGAGGGAACTACAAGCCTGGCAGGCAGTCATTTCTGCAGCCTGCCCAGAGTTTCTCCCCTCTCTTCCAATTGCTGCTCTCAGAGAACCGCTGCCTGAGGATGCAATGGCTTCCCACTCCTACGATCCCGACTAGGTGGCTAGCACTGCGCCTGTCCACCTTGTCAAGACTAGGTCCATGACCAAGAGGAAAGTGACTGCAAGAGAGGATGAAGCAGAGGAGGAGACCCAGGAGATAGAGACTAGGGTCCCCTGAAAGGCAATCGAGGCCAAAGTGATCACAGATCAGCTTGGCCCCCTTAAATAAAACACTGGGATCATGTGGCTCAATGCCATGATCCACTCTCACCCCACAGACAATGGGCAGGATTTGACCCAACTGGCCTGGCTGTGCATGTCCCCCTAAGAGCTCCCCACCCTGGAATCTGTCGTCACTGCCCAAGGGTTTGTGAGGTTAGATGTCCATGCATGGATGAGAGAGATTATCAGGATCTTGTGGACCAGTCTGACCACAGGAGTCCTGTATGTGTTAGAACAACAGGGACCTAGAGAGAACCCTGAGGCCTACGTAGCCAGGAAGCAACTTCTGGCTGTGCTGGCTGACAAGGTTCAAATAGACCAAGGGAACTTTGACAATGTGGAGTTTAAGACACTCCTTTACAGAGGCTTAAACCATGAAACAAAGATGGCCCTGGGTCTCATGAATCCCAGGACCACGCCATGGGCTGACTTTGATGCCAATCTCCAGAAGATCTTAGACCTCCTCCACAAGACTGGAGCCTTTAAGGCCAGCCAGTAGCCCCCCAAGAAGGAGCATGGGGCTTGGGAACCGATGCAGGAGATTACATACTCCAACTATGGGCCCCACTCCCATCACCGAAAATCAGCCCCTGCTCCATCCCCCAAGGGGAACTCCCATCCCCCACCAAAACAGGATCCCAAGCCTAGGCAAGACATGTGGTGAGGCAGGGATTCCCAAGGACCATCTAGCAGGCAAGGGAACTCCACTCCCCAAGCACAGGCACCCCAGTCTTCCCCAGACAGTGACACTCGCCGAGCACAGTCTGGAGGATACGACCCCACTTGAGGCACCTACTCTCTCGGGAGATAGCAAAGCTTTGGATGGCCCTGTGAAAACTGGAGGTCGACATGAGCCACTTCAACCAGTGGCCAACTTCAGAATTTCTTGATTAAGCACTCTCATCCAGGAGCTGAGCAGCCTGTGGACACCGTGACGCATGGCCCTCCACCCGCTGGCCACTATCCTAGCCTGGAAGCTTTTAAATAGGGATGCCCTTGGTCCAGGAGTCTCCCCCAAGATATCGTAGCCCAGTTGTTGGCTGACAAATGGGGAAGATTCTGGGTGAAGGCAGGCATCAGGGCCCTGCCAAAACCCTGCCACTTTGCTAGTTGACTCCAGGGAAGCCCTGAATGTACTACACCCCAAATTGGTAAGGCATGGTAAATCCACTCCTGACTCCATCCATTTGACTGGATATGGGGGGGAGGGGGGAACACCAAGCCAAAATTTGGAAGGATATTCCGCTTACCATCGAGATGTTCCAGTCCAACGTTGAGGCTTGTGAGAATCAGGGAGAGGACGAAGGCCTCTTTGGCATCAGCTTCCTCCAAGGTAACAAGCTCACAGGGGACTATGCAAGTGGCCTTCTGTGGAAATTGGATCAGCACTCCCCTGAAATCTCAGCTGTTCACCACTGCGCGGCCATCAAGGTGCCAGCCCCCATGCAAAATGTGGTCAGCAACCCCTGGGTGTGGGATTTCCCTGAGGTTTGGATCAAGGATAAGATAGAATGTGGAAAAGTGAGGGATGCCTATGTCCTGATTGAGGGTAGAGACCCACTACCCCAAAAACAGTATACTCCGCAAAAGCAGAGGAAGGCATAGGAAAAACCATCAAGGGACTCCTCGAGTGGGATGTAGTCACTCCCATGCAGTCAATTTGCAATGCTCCCCATGGCCTGTTCTGAAATCGGATGGGAAGACACTGAGGATGACAATGGATTTCAGGGCTCTGAATGCCACCACTCCCCCAGTGGCCCCAGGAGTGGTGAAATATAATGAGATTTTGACCGCCATCACCACTGGCACCAGATATTATAGTGTAGTGGACCTGGCCAATGTGTTTCACTCCATACCATTGCATGAAGCGTGCTGGTACAAATTTGCCTTCATGTTTAGAGGGCAACAGTACATCTTCAAGCAAACCCCCCAGGGATTCCACTTGAGTCCCAGCATTTGCCGTGCCCATGTGGTCAAGATATGGGACAGGCTGCAGCCAGCCTCTTGATCCCATGTCCTGTCCTACGTGGATGATATTCCGATTCACTCGGACTCTGAGGAAAAGACTAGGGAAATCACCCAAGAAGTAATGAGACTCTTGCGAGACATGGGTTTCAAGGCTAACTGGGAGAAGGCCCAGCTAGTCTCCACTGAGGTAAAATACTTAGGACTTTGTTTGGGCACCAAGGGTCGTACCCCCAACTCCCAGAGAGTGGAGGCAATTTCAAAGTTGCCAGCTCCCACCAATGCGCATTCCCTATGCTCCCTTCCTGGGCATGTTCAATTTTTCCTGAGACTTTATCGAGTCTTTCGCTGCCAAAGCGAGGCGTCTGTATGCTCTCCTGAAAAAGAATGCCCAGTGAGAATGGGGTCCTGCAGAGCAACTAGCATTCGTCCAGCTAAAGAAGGATTTAATGAAAGCACCCATTTTAGCTCATCCAAACATGACAAAACCATTCCTCATCCAGTTAGCCACCTCTGACAAGAGTCTCAGGGCAGTCCTTTCCCAACCTTTGAATGGCACTCAGCGAATTATCGCATATGCCTCCAGGAATTTGAGTCAAAAGAAATTTAGTCCGTGTGAGAAAACTTGTCTCGCATTGGTCTGGGTTTCGAGGCACTGGGAATATATAATAGAAGGTGCTCATGTGATGGTCCAGATGCCCCACTTGCTGCTTAAATACATCTTGTCAGGGAAGGTCCAGAATGGCCAAGTAACTAACACCAGGATAGCCAAATGGACTCTTGCTCTGGTAATGCATGGGGTTGACTTCTAAAAACAGCCACAAGAGTCACCAACTCTGTATGGTCTAATTGTGACCAGAGCCATGTATGAGTGCCCCTTGCCACCCATAAAGACTATCAATTGGCCCATTGAGCAGGGAGCCTCTCTCAAAGAGACGCAGTTACAAGGGTTCATCTGCTGGTTTTGCAATGGATCCTCCAAGCATGTAGACAGGAGCCCTAGAACCGGCTTTGGAGCAGTCTGTGTGGTGGGCTCTTTCTCCCTCCAAGGGAAAGCCCAACCCCACTCCAGCCAAGTGGCCGAAGTAGAAGCCCTATGTGCTATCCTGGAGCACAAGCCGCTTGACTATCCCTTAGCCATTTATACTGATTCAGACTGGACCACCAAGACAGCAAGTGTTTGGCTCCCAATCTGGCTCCAAAATGACCTAAAAACTTCTGATGGGAAGTCAATTGCCCATCTGGAGAAATAGGTCCGAATTGCAGTCCAAATTCAGGACAGAACTGCCTCAACCTGGATCGCTCATGTAAAAGGACACCAAAAGAGTGCTTCTGCCACATGCCTGTGGAATAACTGCGCTCACTCTGGCAAAGGAAGCAGCTTTGCAGGATGACGGAGCCCCTATAGCTCCTATTAACATCAACCCAAGACACCCCTGGTTCCTCCCACCTTTGATATAGCCACATTACAGAAGGGAGACCCTGAGATCTCCTGTTACCCTGATTTCTGGGGGTCCCGGGAGGGACACCTAAATGTGCTCACAACAATGGGGAGGGAATTAGCACAGAGCACAAGTTGGCAATGCGAGAGGCAGGGTAACGTAGCGAGATCTTGAACCCTATGTTTACGGGGTCAGGCCAAGTCAAGGATGAGACAGATGTTGAAATTAATAATTGTTTTATTTAAGCACAATCAAACAAATGTATGCAACACACTCACGCAAGAAACTATAGAAATAAAGGTAGGAGCGGATAGAGGGATTTTTTAGGAGGTTTGGTATGGGAAATACTATACCTGTGCTGAAGCCAGGTTAGAAGCGGAGAAGCTGGGGAGCGTGAATCTCAGCACGTGGAGCTGAGGGGAGGGCTCGCTGGACAAAGTGACAGCAAGGTGGGATGGAAGCCAAGAGCAATCCGAGGAAGCGCTCAAAGTTAGGGGTTCTTATAGGGAAAATTGTGGCCGCAGGCTAGTCCATACTTGGGGAAAACAATGAGTTTGGGGCTGGAGACAAAGCCTCCGAAAGGTCAGTACTTTGAATGATTGAGTTATAGCCAAATTGTCAATAGAGTAGCCAGTATGCAAACACGGAGTGCTTGAGCGTTGTATCGTCCACTCATCAAGCTGCCTGCACGGGGCAGGGGATCTTTTGAAAGTAGCGTGCTTACATAATGTGGTAATTGCCTTGAGGTCTCCTGAAGCTGCATTAGGCAATGACTGGCCTGCCTAAATTGGGATATGAATGGTTCGGCTATTGTCGACTGTGCCTGTGTGCGTGCTTGTCCGGGGGCCTCGCAAGCATGTGGAAAGGAATGGGTATAGAAGGCCGAATTATTGATATTAAAAGATATCTTAATATCCCACAAGCTCGGGCTAGCAATGGCGGTAACACTCCGAGCTACCTAGGAGAGGAACCAATGCTTCTGGCCCGTTCAAAATAGAGCAGTGGGAAGGAGTGTTTTGGGCTGTAGGTGTGGACAGCCAGTTCCACCCAATCGTTCCAGCAGACCTCCAAGAGGACGTGATTCAATTCGTACATGAGCAAGGGCATCGTGGGTGAGAGATCACATTGGAGAGAGTCCAAGAGACAGGCTGGTGGCCCCAGATTAAACAGGATATCATCCAGTGGCTGGACAACTGCTTGTCTTGCACCATGGTCAACACTGATCCCACCGGACCCAAGGACCCGATCCAGCACCAGAGAATTGAGGGTCCCTGGTCCTGCATTCAGATAGACTTCATTGGACTGCTCCCACCAATGCCGAGGGGAAACAAATACTGCTTGACAGTGATTGATCCCTTAAGCAAGTGGATTGAGGCTTTTCCCCTCTGCAATAACATGGCTGCCATAGTGGCACGATTACTGTTTAAAAACATTTGGTCACTCTGGGGTATATCACATGACCTTGATTGCAACATGGGGCCTCATTTCACCGGGGAGATCACCCAGGAACTTTGTAAGGCCTTTAGGATAAAACAGCAGTTCCACATCGTCCATCATCCCCAGAGCTCCAGACAGATATAACCAATCAGTCACTTAAGGAGGCTCTCCGTAAAGTGCTCCATGCTTCAGGGAAAGATTGGGACACTAAACTACCCATCATCCTGATGGCATTTAGAGGCATTGTGGCATCCCATGGCTTCATGCCACACCTGGTGATGACCAGTTGAAAAATACTGCTGCCAGAAGCATTCTGGATAGACATGAGCCTCCCCTCCAACTTAGAGCCTGTTGTCCTAAACAACGAGTGAGTGAGGAGTCTGATCCAGAACATAGGCCAGATACACCAGCAAGTTGCTACCTAACTGAGGAAGAACTTGCAGAAAATTGGTAGGAGGTTAGGATGGGTGCATCATCTCTGTCAATGGGAGGAAGGACAGTTGGTCTTCTATAGAAATTTCTATAAGGACAAACATTCCCTGGCAGCGAAGTGAGTAGGACCTGTCCCCATTGAGAAGAGAATTTTGCCAGCCGTGTACCAAGTGCGTATCCCGCCCAAGAAGAGAGACTGGCTTAAGTTCTTCGATATCTCCCAGCTCAAGGAATGGAAAGGAGGACCAGTAGATCCCAGGAAGCTAGCCATCCCCGAGCCCCCAGAGGAGATCTCTGGGAGCCCAACTGCACAGGCTCTAACACCTCAGATGTAATTAAATTTTTGAGAGTTGCCTGAGATAGATCTATCTGAGACATTTGCATCTGTTTACTTGGTCTTTGACAACGAGTAGGCACTAGGAAAGACTGGGGAGACGCAAGTCTCCCCTTCCCTTGCTCTCCCCCTTTCTCTTAGATTACCCTCTCTACACTAATTTACAGGCCCTGTGTTCTGTGTTCCCTACAGGGAGACAGAAGGGGCTCATTTCCATCATTCTGGCTGTTGTTACGATGTGTCACAGGAACCCCATGGATTAGAGAATACACCACCTAATTTATGATAGACTGGCAGTATAGTATTCAAGCTACATGCCATTGGAATTCATACAAAGGAATAGAGCAGGAACTGGCAGAAGTAGGTATGCAATCTTGGTATGAACATTGTTATCCAGTAGAAATCTACACCAGAATCCACATTCACCCCAATGTCGGAATCAGTTCCAACGTAAATAAGAGCGTGCCTGGTTACACAGATCAGATCTGAACTGCCACAAACCGCTTTCCCCCATCCAGTAATTACCAGCAATACATAGGGATAGCCCATAGGAATCCTGCATTTTTAGTCGAGTTAATTTTTTTAGCTGTTGCCACTCTTGGGAGTGGAAAACTTTCCTCCTACTATACCTGAACATAACTTGAACCCCTGCTGGTTGTGAGATCTCTTGTGACTGGATCAAATGTCCCTTCATCCTGTTCACAATGCCCCCCCTGTCCAACTCCCCTTCCATATATCTAGGCAGCACCATCATCAGGAAAGACGTAGAAGTATTTGCCTATTCCTGGACTCAGCCCGTTAATGTTGGGAGTGGCAACCTTTGCATGCTTAATTAACTGGCTAGTTTGTTTGCATGTTTATTGTAGGCATAGAGAGATAGCCTAGAGAAAACTTCCTGTTTGTTTTGGTCAACACCTCTTCCTCCAGCACGTACACATTCTTTGGTCTTAAAAAGGTTCTCTTGCCATTTACTCCCTCCTTTTGTCTTCGCCTTTTGTCCTGAAAGCATGCCCTGTGATCTCCTAACAGGGATTATTTTCAGCAAGCATGTGAGTGCTTAATTTTCTTCCTACCTTCTTCACGAATTGAACCTGTGTAGACTATGCGCAAGATTTTGTGAGTAAATTCTTTTATATTTTTAATCAAATTGTTTTTCGTGTTTATTTTGAGCTAGGTTAAGTGTGTTTGGGGTGGAGTGATAGAAGTGGGACTGGTAATCTGTTCAACTTCCGTTTTTGTGCAATTACTAAGATACTCTGCTGATTGAGAGTCTCATTACCAAAATCTCTCAATTCCCCAACAGTTAACACCTCCATTATGCTCAATCTTACCGTAGTCAACAGATCTAAGGTTTTGCCCATATGTCAACCATTCCTCAAGCTGGCATGGACTCAGTGGGAACATTGGGAGAAGTGCTGGTTCTCCTTCTCTCACCCACACACACACAGCAAACAAGACATCTTAGGCACAGTTTTAGGAGGCATTGGGACTGGTGGAGCCATAGAAGCTGAAATTCTGACAAACAAATTAGGAGTCATTGGGACCAAGACCAAAGATGTAGGAGTTTTCTCAGCCATGGGATTAATGAGACTGGTTCAAGGCTTAGATCTAATTGGACAGTTAATGCTTCAATGGGTTGGGGTAGAAAAAGACATTGTAGTGGATCTTGGAAAATCCCTTTCACACCACACACACAATTTGTCTGTAGCAATCCAGTGTACTCAGCTGCAAAGCAATGTCATCACTTTCTCCACCCAAGTAATTCAGTCCAGCCTCATGAGTCCTTTACTCCCAGAGATCTTAACTCTCCACCAGGAGAGATACCCCGAATCCCTAAGTCACCCCTCTGCATTGGCTAGAATAGTACGAGCCTCATGGAAAAATCTGACTCTCCATGTGGAAGTCCTCCACTAACGAGTTACTGATGCAGTTCAGCTGCACCCAGTTTCTCATCTCAGACTCCCATTAACCCAGACCAATGCCATTCTCGTTCCAGACCAATGATTCTACTGGTCAAATGGCACACATTTCTTTGATCTGACAGGATGCATGTTCACAAGGCAATGGGTACATTGCTTTCATGACCTGAAGGGAATAGCCCAACAGGACACCACTGTCTACCACATAGTATCTGTTAACACCTCCATTTTGGTACAGTTAAGCCAGGATTGTTTTTGTCTAAGGACTCTGTGTTCCATGGTATATGTTATACCCGGAGATCACCCCATTGCCATTAACCGAACAGCCAGGAATCTGTGCTTCTGTGGACAGCACATCCAAGATTGTTTTGGCCAGAACTTCTTTCTAAAAGAAGCCATTAAGGATTATATGTTAGAGGCAGCATACACACCTCCATCTTCCAAGTTAGAGGGATTCAATTTGGAAGATGAATTGCACGTATCTACTTGGCTCCACAATCTGACTATTTTGAATAAGAAAGTTCAGAAGTTTGCCTACACCCTACATACCATTACCATCAAAGTGAATTACACAGCCAGACAGATTATCACAACATCTAAGAAAATTGAGAAAATAACGCACAAGTCCTGGTGGGATGCCTTTGCTTGGTCTTTCACCAGCAGTGCCACTGCACATGTAGCTTTGCACCCTCTGGTAGTCATCCTGTCCTTCCAGATTAGGTTAGTAATATGCCTCTTCATTGTAGCCTTCAGGGCTAGGAAACAGATCTTGCAGCTCCAAGCAAAACAGCTTGGACCGAGCCCAAAGTTTTAGTTCTTTTCTTTACTGTAAATAAGGGAAGGGTTTTTGGGGAAGTATTAGGGGCCCAGGCAAAGCCTGGACCAACTAAAAACCCAGGGCTCAATTGGGAGCCAGAGCCCTGGGTGCT
The DNA here is from genome assembly GCA_030412105.1 of Cyclura pinguis. NCBI lineage: Eukaryota > Metazoa > Chordata > Lepidosauria > Squamata > Iguanidae > Cyclura > Cyclura pinguis. The sequence continues at coordinate 66,749,831 of CM059604.1, forward strand.
CTGAGGTGGACTGGGTCTCCAGAGTTAAGACCAACACCCAGAGAGCAGTGGTCTAAACATGGTGATAGGACCTCTTGAGACAGAGGGACCACTGTACAATGCTGCCATAGTTCAAGCGGAAAGGACATTTGGGCGAGAGTCTTCTCCAGCAGATCGGACTCAACTCTGGAGCACCAATCTGCCTCGCTAGGTTGTAGTGCCCAGGAACCATCCAACCCATCATCCTCGCCACCCTTCTAAATCATGGTGAGCCCAACTAAGAGCCCCGATTCCATGCCTTCGCTAAAGGATAAGTGCCAAGCGATACCCCCATACATTCTTTTTGTAAATAACCCGTTAGGTTTTAGAGATTTGTAGTGTTAGAATTTGCTTTTGTGTACATATAAGTAGTAATTTACATATGCCCTTAAGACAGTGCAGAAATTTGACAACTGAATTTAGAAAAAATGACATTCTCCCCGCCCCCTTCAGACAGATGGGTGCCAGTGAGCTACAGCTTTGCTCACCCAGGAACTTGGAAAGCCCAGGCATTTCAGAAACATTCTATCTTTTCAACTGCAAAATGGTGCTCCTGCTCTCCAGAGCAAGGAGCTGAAGGCCAGAGTAGAGTCCAATCCGTAAGGAGCAGCTTATGTGTAGGTGCACAAAACACATGGCATCTGTCGGAATGGACTCAGGAACTCTGGAGGCCTAATCCATGCCCTCAACTGTACCGCAATCTTTGTGTGCCGCCTCCCTGACCGTGACCGCAATAGATGTAAAATAGAGTGACCAACACTCAACATGGCATAATTCAGCCTACCGATAATACCCCAGAAATTATAGTGATCCCCAACTTCACCATTGACACCTCAGTTCGATTCCCGCAGGGCATGTTTTGCTTTAACGAAGTTCCTTTCCCAAAAAGGCATCTCTCCAGACCCCATGTCCCTTAGAATTTGCATTTTTGTTACTAATCAGTCTGTTCAGTTGGTGACCAAAAGCAGGCCCCACGCCAACCAAGGAAGCAGAACCAGTAGGAGCTGATACCAAAGCAAGCCAATCCTGATGCCTGTTGCGAGGGCAGGATGCAGCATCCAGCTTGCTCTGCTCCCATGACATCGCCATCCCTGGTAGAGAAGGGGGGGAGAACACGCCATGCCGCCTTCCTGCACTGATTCTCTCTCACAAAGACACTTTTGCCGTCCCCAAAAGGATATTGACTTTCCTGCCTCTACTGCACAATGTTCTCCATTCCACTGTATGAACTTTTCGGACACTTGGCAGGGTGCAACAACCTGCACTGCCCCTAGGCTCCAGTCACTCGCTTCTACTCCTCATAGCAACTGCTAAATAGAACATTTGTGTTAGCTAGGTAAAAGAAGAGTGTGTATTCCATTCATCGCTACCACTTTTTCAACTGTTCATAAATTTTGCTTAATGTCAGCCATGGCTGCTCTTCAATTGTTGAGAGCGATTCAATATTTTCTATTGTACGTGTGTGGGTGTGCATGTGTGTATGATTTTTAGCATTTTAAACAGTAGGTTTTTTCCCTTCCTCAAAGTTAAGTGAGACTTAAAGAGAGTGAAATTCTCTTTCTCTTACTTCCCACTTCCACATTCCTTCTGACAGTTGTACTGTGGCCTCTTTCAACGTTTCTGTTTGTTAAGTCAGATCTCCATCTTTGATTCAGCTCCAAAAATCATCTTGTTGTTTTGATTGGAAAATGTACGATATCATGCACTCATTGTACATGTTCGGGGGGGGGGATTGTAATCCCCATTAGCAGACCCCATCCTGAGGGATATCAAATTAATATCAAAAATATCGGCTATGCCAGAGAGATTGACCGGGTGGGTGCATAGACAAATAGGTTAACAACCAAGCAGAGGTTAAGACCAGGAAAGTCTCCAGTCACGTTTACCAAAGGAGACCTCAGGCAGGCACATATGCACAGACAAAGGGTCCTCAGCCAGAAAGACAACTCGAGGGGATTACTGGATTTTCTCCTGTTGAGTAATGCTTGCAACAGCAAAACATACTAGGGTGAGGTCCATTTACATGAAACAATCATGCAACCCATCAAGCAGCCATTGTGCGGTATTCTGTTTTCACCATTATTCTTCCCAGGAAAGGGTCTGCCCCCAAGGTACATTTGAGCCCTTTTTTGAAGAACTCCCCTGCTACGCTAGCAGACCGGCACTCTGTTAGTCTAGAGCTCCCCTGAGTTGCCTCGCTTTGCTGAGTTCCTTCCATCTTGCCACTTCCCAGACCAAAGACTTCTGGACAGATGCAGTATTACTGCCTTTACACCCCCTTCACCCTATGCCCTATAAGTTTTCACCTTTTCCCCATCTCGATAGTCCTTGTGTGCGTGAGTGAGTGACTGCATTTGTGCAGGTGAACATACTTGCTAATAAAATTCATTTCTTGAGATGTTTGGCTGGTTTTTGCGTGACCTGATCCCATAAAAATTGGGTAGAAGGTTTCACTAAGTTGCCTCCCTCTCACTAGTCTGCTCGTTATGCTAATTAATTCCCCACCTTGGCAAGGAGGTACTGGCATCACTAGTTGGCCTTGTGGCACCCACATTTTTTGGGTAACATAGGAACTTTGTCTGTGCTGGATGGGGTTACATTCCCCTTGAACACTCAGGCTCACAGCTTTGATGTTCTCCTGGACTCAGCTCTGAGCCTGGATGCATTTGCACAGTTAAAACTTGTGTGCCAGGTTTGCCCTTTCCTTGAGACATCAGATCTGGCTTCAGTCGGTTGGACTATTTTAACGCCCTCGACATGGGGCTGCCTTTGGAAACTGTTCAGAAACTTCAGTGGGTTCAAAATGCAGCAGCCAGAATGCTGACTGGGACAAGTTAGAGGGAGCATATAACTCCCTTGTTATAACAGCTCCACTGGCTACCTGTTCATTTCTGGCACAATTCACAGTGCTGGTCATGACCTATAAAGCCCTATATGACTTAGGTCTGGACTATCTGAAAGACCATATCTCCCTGTATGAACCTGCTAGAACCCTAAGATCTGAAGGGGAAGACTTTCTCACACTACCATCCCAGGCTCGCCTGGTGAGTACACAGGAAAGAACCTTCTCAGTGGCAGCTCTCACTGTGTGGAACTCTCTTCCAAAGGAGGCTAGGCTGGTGGCTTTCCTTTCCTAGGCAGGCAAAAAGCATTTATTTTTAAACAAGGCCTTTAATGAGTGAGCTGGAGACCTTTTATTTATTTATTAGCTGTTTTGTAAAAACAATATTGTAAGTTTTATAATTTTCTATGTCTTTTAATGTTTTAATTGTTTATATGTTTTTAATTTTTTTAAAAACATTTGGAAGCTGCATTGAGTCCCACCTTGAGAGAAAAGGCAGCATATAAATTCAATCACTCAATCAATTCCCTCCCACCCAATGGGTCGCTTCATGTATATATGTAACTGGAAAGTATTAGTAATAAATGGTTAAAGTAAGCCTTTTAAGTAAGGGAAATTGGCAGACAAGGCTTTGTGTTAAAACTGATGGCAAAGGGAGAAGGAGCAATGGCTGTAACTGAAAAAAGAATGTTGGACTGAGAACTCCTGCCTGGCCAGCTGGCATGTGGAGAATAACCTAATGACATTGTGGATTGTTCCTCCAACTATTGTAGAATGAACCAACTTCTTATTTCACTTTAAGGAATCTGTTAAGTTTCTGCTCTGTGAACCATCTACAGTCTGAGTCTTTTGCAGCATCTGTGGTCCGTTAGCTATGCCTTGAAATTATTTGTGCTGCACCTTGGACTGAAGGACAAACTCATACAATGCAGCTGTTTCCACACTACATGATGTTAGATTGGCTCCTTTGAAAGGAGAGCTTTTATATCTTGGCTTATGATGAATTGATTCCTTTTTCATATTATTTACATTGAAAATCAGTCTCCTTTAAATTAATTTGAAGTAAAATGTGACAAACTGAGTGACTCTTACCATTTTTCACAAATATATATTCTCATTTAATATGCTGCATAATATCAAGTATAATCCTTATACTATCAATACCTGAAAAGACTTCTTATTCTGTTTGTAACAGAGTTGACCTTGCCTTCTCACCTAGTTAGTCAGTGTTCTTTTTTTGCATGCCTTCTTCCTCTTCTCCATAAGTAGGAAGTTTAAGGAATAACTCTTGAAACTTTCTAACACTTTCTAAACTGTTCTTCTGATACCCTTTTTAGGTCAACCAAAAAGTGCAAAATACAGTGAGCTTTCAAGGCTCACTGGCATCTTCATCAGGCAAAGATGGTTAAAAATAATCTTGCAGAATAAGAAAATTGACAGAATCACAGATCTACATCTTTCTTGAGACGTTTACTAAAGTTGGTCTTGAAGTTCATACATAAAGGTTAGATCATATGCTCCTTGGATCATGAGGTGATCGTCTGATGAAGAAGCCGATGGAGGTGTCAGTCGGTTTCAACAGCTAGTGTGATGGGTTTTGTACCTTCTGAGTAAAAATATCACCACAATGTGTACTTTGAATTTCCTTTCTGACGAGAACATAGACCTCTGTTTTATTTTGTAATGCCTAGTTAAAAATATACAAATTGAACTTGGCAGTGCAGAGGGAAAACTTGGCTGGACAGTGTTGATAGACAGTATAGCCCCTTCCCCAAAGCAAATACCATACTCATGATGCTAACCAGCCAACTGAAAAAATCTAGACTTTCTTGGTTCCATTCCAATTCAGAACCATTTCTTTCAAAGACCCTACCTAGCCTGTTGATGGAAGCTATACTGTTCTACAAGTACTATACTAGTTCTACAAATGTTAACTGACCAAATGTGTTAAAAACCTGGGTTTTTCTCTTTTTGCTGTTCACTGGAGAAAAGCCTAGCAGTGGTCTTTTCTTGCTTTGTCATAACTGTATGAATACATATAATTTTTTCTGTGTGTATGTGCCTTCAAGTCACCTCTTGACCCCATGAATTTCATAGGGTTTTCTTAGGCAAAGAATACTCAGAGATGGTTTTGCCAGTTCCTGCCTCTGAAATATAATCTACAGCACCTGGTATTCATTGACAGTCTCCCATTCAAGTACTAACCAAGGCTGACCCTATTTCTCTTCCAAGATCAGATGGAATCTGGTGCCTTTAGGGTATTTAGGCTATTTAGGCCATTTATTTGATGTAAATTCTTGCCAACTGGGCCTTTTGAGCCTTTCCCTCTTTCTCTAGATTTCCTATCAAGGAGAGATATTCTGTTATAAACTTTCCAAAATTGACATATGTTATAAATGACTTTTTAAAAGTAATTAATTAAAATCCTGCATTCTCCTAAAACGAAACACAACATATCTTGCAGTATAAGTCAAAGCGAAAATGTATCTTTAAAAATGCATACTACAAAAGTGTTTAAAAAGAGACAATTGCATAGGGAATTCCATAGTCTGGACACAGCCATGGAGAGGACTTTCTTCTGTGTCCTCATCCAATGAACCTGTGATGGTAGGGGGAAACTATAAGAAAATTCCCCCTCGAAGATCTTAAAATTTGGTTACATTCATATGAGGAGATGTGGTCTTTCAGATAGTCTAGACCCAGTCTGTATAGAGCTTCATAAGTCATAACAAGCACTTTGAAATCTGCCTGGAAATGGACCAGTAGCCTGTGAAGTTGATTCAATAAGGGAATTATATATTCCCTATAAGCAGCCTCAGTTAGTGTTTTGGACCTGCTGGGATTTCCAAAGAGTTACCAAAGGCAGCCCCGTGTAGAATGTGTTATAGTAATCCAAGTGGGTTGTAAACAAAGCCTATGTTACTATGGCCAGATCTGATGTGCCCTAGTTTAACCTTTCCATATTACTTTTGGGCACCACTGAAACCTAGATCTCCAAGTACAGGGGTGGATCCAGGAGTGCCTAGGGGCTATGCAAACAGAAGTATAAGTTACCACCTGAAAAATTATCAATGATACTCCATCCATTCCATCCACTTTCTAATCTTACATGTCTCATTTTTATATATATAATTAAGCAATCACTTGTGGGATGTGTTACGGTTAAATTATAACTCACAGAGAAGAGGTAAAGCTGCTGAGCATACCTATTGGCACACATTAGGCCTACACACAAGACAGTTTTTTGGGGACAATGGCAGAACAGTTCCATGAAAATTTGTGGGAAGTATGTAAGTATGTGATACATATTTAGTCTCCCTTAAGGCACAGGTATGCCAAAGGAGCTATTTCAAGTCTTGGAATTTTTGCAGAGAAAAGTACCTGGGATGAGGCAGGGTAGGGGATTACAGACAGGAGAAGGGTTCAATATACCCGCTGCTGGCTGCCCATTTCTTACCCATATGAAAGCATATCCTGCCTATAATTTACATCAGTCATTTAGTAGGTTAAACTGGATAATCAATGACAGATATATCTATGAAAATCCTATAGCCATAAAAGCTAAATAGAATTTCCATGTTCAAACCTATGTGATGCTGGAGTATCAGCCTGTATCGGTATCAGCCTGGAAAAGATCTTGAAAAAGTTATATATATTCTGAGAGTTATTGTCCACAAAAGAGAGCTAGCATAGTGGTTTGAGTATTGACACTGGGAGACCAAAGTTTGAATCCCACTTGGCATGGAAGCCCACTGGGTGACCTGGAGCAAGTCACACTCTCTCAGAGCCAGACTCACTTATTACCCCAAAGTGTGGGTGACTCAGGGGTTCACCTGCGATGCCAGTACCTCCACATGACAGAGGGGAATTAATTAGTTCAAAATTAGGAGGCCTGTGGGGGGGGGAGTAACTTAACAAGAGCTTTCCACCAATGTTTACAATGTCACACAGGAAAGAACCAGCCAGAGAATCCAAAATGTACACTAAAAATGTGTTTTTATTGAAAGATTCATACACTCATGCAAAGGATCCAAATACTCACACAAGGACTAACTGAAGGTAAAGGGAGGAAAGTTATGCTAGAGGACTTTTAGGGTTCGGGTGATAATTACTCTTCTGGAGAGAAGCAAAGAAAAGCAGTGATGTGGCTAAGGTAGGCACCTAAGAACAGTTCTCATTTGGGAATCAAGGTGACAGTGTGGCATTCAGCAAATTAAGAGACAAGCTAGAGACTTCTCAAAACTGAGGGTTTTTATATCTGAAAACTACCCTGTGGGTATGGATATGAATGACTCTCCCAGCCAAGTAGACAATGGAAGTTGCAACACAAACAATGAAGTCCAGATGGAGTTAATTTTCTCAGTGTTTAGGTGACAAAGGGATAATGGCTGTCATAATAGCTCTGTATTATGGAGGGAGTGGGAAGACAAAGCAGAGAAACATCCAGGTGTGAGGGAGCAGGATTAGAACAATCACAGTTTGGTGGGAACTTCCCTTTTCTGCACAGAGATGTCCAGCTTTAGCATAAGCCTGTTGTCTCCAGAGTTGCCTTGTAATCTGCCTGACAATGACTTTGGTTTCACCTAGGAGGGGGTATGGCTGATCTGCCTTGCAACCTCACATTTACAGTCAGTGGTTTTCTTCTTTCCAGCTTGACCTTCTAGTCACCTCAGGTTCCCTTTTATATCAATGCCAATTAATGTAGTGCCAATTAAATAATATTTGCTAATTAAACCATGTCAATCTTGAGGGGTGTGGGGGGCCATCTGAACAAATTCTGCCAAGAAAACCCTGTGATAGGTTCACCTTATGGGCTTTCATGCAAAAAAACTAAACACTTATTAAAATTGTGTGGTTTGTGATTTAAGATTTCTAAGACATATTGGAATCAAGTATTCCTGTTTAGACCACACCGTTTGTATAACATGTACTTCAAAGTAATTTTATTCATTTTCCAGAACAGAGCTGTTTATCACATCCATTTACTCTTTGGTATCAGTGTTACTGTGCCTCTCAAGGAGATACCAAAAATTGAGCTTTTTTTTCTGTAACATGAAGCCCTAATTGCTAATTTCTGACTTATGGATAAGTCAGCACATCTAAAAGAAACAACCATTTTGTTACCAGCGTTTGAAATTAATGATAGCCCACATTTTTCTTTGACACACCACTAAGTGAATAGAAATACCCATTTTTCAAACCAAAAATCATATAACAACTAGAAATAAGTAGTCCACAACCCTTTCTAAGGTTTGGAGAGCAACTGAGTAGATAACAGTGGAACTGGAATTATTTTAGATACAGTAGTTTGGGAACTTTACCTGCTGTTTATCTTCAACACACTCAGCCTCTTGTTACTTTTGGTTTAACTAATTTTATTCAGATGAAATTCACAGTGTGCATGGAACTTTGAAGTTAGGAAGGCAATGCAGTTATATCTAAAGGATAATTGCAAGAACTGAGGAAGCATAATCAGATCTCCTAATGTCTTTGTGATTTGCTCAAAGCAGCAATGAGGACCCCAATTTCAATTGGAGTCACAGTATTAGAGGAGAACAGACATAATCCTTTTCTCCTATGCTATGTCAGAACTTTCCATCTTCCTGCCCCAGTACTGACTCCCCTTTAGTCTGACTCCCCTTCAGCCAAGGAAGGGACAGACAGATCCATTTGACCAGAGGCACTGGAGGCTGTGAATCCACATCCCAATGTACCCCACTCCTTTCTTTCTCTGGCATTTCTGCATATCTGTGTGTAGATCAGTGGTGCGGTTAGGTAATCTTCAGGATTAGTGATCTCATGCCCCTTACTTTTTTACTCCTCCTCCTTTTTTTAAAAAAATTATTTCCACTCCTAGACATTAATGTGTACTGCTTCACATGCTTTAAAATGCAGAAAACCAGTCTTTCAACATCTGGAGACCCCTCCAGTTCAGTCTGCTAAAACTGGGACCATGGAGGTCTGGCCCAAAGTTACCTGTGACAGCACCACTGTTTAAACTCATAATCTAGTACACCTAAACCTAGCTCACCTCTCAAGTGATGCCCAGCTTAGTGCAAAGGGAGATGCCTTCTGAGGAAACAAAAGGCATTTCTACCAGAGATGAGATCAATAAGCATCTTCTCTTTATTTGGGCTTATTTCAAACCAGGTTGATCTCATCAACCAGACCAAACGATAATTTAGCAAATAGTGATACTGTATGCTGTCATACAGCAAACTGCAGAAGAACAGTGAGTAGATCTGTCACTTCATTTCACACAGCCACTCATATGATTTCTGACACACGGGCATTCTGTGAACATATTCACATGACTGGCCACTTCATGCTGACTCAAGTCAGGTCCTTATCACACCATCCTGTTATGTCAACTTACACCATTTGAAAACCACTTCAGTTCTAGTTGCAAAAATAGCTGATTGTTGATGCTATTACATGCTTGCCATATTTGCACTGTAATAGCATGATTTGCATAGATTTTTTTCATCTGCATTAATACCATTACTCCATTTGCCCCACCTAGTGCTTTGTGATTGGTTTGCTCATGTGTGCATGTATCTGTAATAACACTATTTCAGCATGACATCATTACAGCATACCCATCACTGCCCAAATCTCTCATCCTGAGAGGTGGCACAGGAAGAGAAACAGACAAAACCATTCCCTGCCATTCTTGATTCCTTTCAACTGTGAAAAACTAAAGGACTTATCATACTAGTCAGTTGTTTCAGGTTGTTCTGTTCAAAACTGCTTTGCTCATATTCATTAAGTTGTAATAATGCTATTACAATCTAACATCATAGTGTTATTACACCATTACCTTAAAAAATAATAAAAATCTACTTTATAAAAAGTCCAAGGTCGTGAGTGATCTTGTCTGTTTGTCTGCATCAGGCAGGAGTATACCTCATATGATTGGCTGTGTGAGGCGAGAAGACCTCATTTGATTGGCTGACTGTGAAGATTCTATGGAATCCTGGGGTTGGCAGTTCAGAGAGAGGCCTTTAGAATTCTCAGCCAGAGAGCTCTGAATAGGCTATGGAGACAAGGCCTAGCAGCAAGTCACCTCATGAACCAAATGTCTGTATGTTAACAACTTTGAATACAGATTGGATCGGAGAATATGGGCAAAAGTTACAGGTACTGAATAACACAGTTTGGGGAATTAGAGACACAGGATCTTAAATCTGTGTATTTCAACCATTTCTAACTCCTAAGGTAAGGTAAGGTAAGGTAATTCCTACGGTATTTCTAACAAGTGTTACCTATGAGAAAATAAAATCCTGGGCAACACCAGGTAAATACGCTAGTATTTTTTGAAAAAGAAACACTGTGATGACAACACTGTGGTATGTGGTACCACAAGGAAGCAATGGAGAAATCTTTGGAAAACATCCACATGCTGTCTGAATTGTGACTGGGCTGTCCAATGGTTTAACTGGCAAATATTAATTGGTAGATATGTTTAATTGGCCTAAAATATAAATTATATACACTTAGGACTGGAAGCCATGTGAAATATGACATTGACTGGATAGCAGGCCAAAAAGCCTTAACATGGCCCAGATTGTAAGTTCACTGAAGAATTATCTAGGAAGGCCTGATTTAATAGCCATAGTTAATCCTTCCAATGAGAACAATAGCCAAGTTCAGAGCAGAGCAACACCCCACCCCCCCACCCCCGCTGGCTGCTAATTCTGTCTCCGAACACAAATAAGGTAGAGCTAAAACCCCCTGCTGGGTGCATTTCCTATCAAAGCCTGACAAAGTCCCACAACCCTGTCTTCAAACACAGACAGTCATCAAAAAGCCTTTGCCACCTACATGTTAAAATCATCATGTTTCCTTCACACCTTAAAAGCATCAACATTCCAGACACCTTTCTCAAACCTCAAAACCTGTTGTTGTTTACCCAGGCAGAAAGTCATCAACACCTCGTGTCTTTGTGGCAGGTTTTTGGATATAAAAAGACTTTGATTTTGGGTCCCTCTTTGCAGTGCTTGAATTTCAGGGGACCTCTCTGTCTCTCTGCTTTTTGAGCAGTACGGGTCTTGGGCGCAAGTCCAAGCCACATCACTGCTTCTTTACTTCTCTTCTGGAATGGTAATTATAATCTGATCCCTTCTATCTCTGCTATCCATTTTCTTCCGTTCTTGTTCAGTTAGCCTTGTGTGATTGCTTGCGCATGTGACTATTTTGTGTGTGTGTGCATGTGTATTGTCCCCCAATAAAACACATTTAAATTGAGCTATAAGTCTTCTGGCTGGTCTCTTTAGCAGTGACCCCATAAAACATAGGTGGACAGGTCTTGATGTTCTCCCCACATATATTATTTCTTTTAGTCATTGGGATTTGTGAAGAATTCAAACCAAACATCACAAACCACTATGTTAGATGCAAGCAGTCCCTCAGGACACCACCCCTGTGGACATTGAATATATTGCAAATATGCATCCGAAATGACAGAATTTATGAATTCCAATGATCAAAAGAAATATCATTTAGCTCACTTTGGAACTTGCAATAGCAATTATGTTGTTTATGCTATGCAATGCAAGTGTGAAAAAATATATGTGGGAAGAACATCAAGACCCCTAAAAAAAAAAAGGCAGAACAGCTTTATAATTTAAAGAACAAAAAAAGGGGCGGGGCTCCTTTGGTCAGTCATTTTGTAGAAATGCAACCTTCTGAATCTGATTGGAATGGATTTTGAAACGTAATTCTTTGTCTCCAAAGAGTCTTAATGATGATCTGTACTTTTATTCACTATTATAAAACTATTCCACCATGCACAACATAAAAAAACCTACACTAGGCAATATTGCAGCCAGATTACATTGGATATCCTTGTAACTGGTCACACCACTTTCTCTAGACTAATCCATGCTTCCATCCGCGTGAGGAATTGTATAAATAAATTTAAAAAATGTCTGTTTGTCCCTTTTATTACACACCAGTCTGGTTTTTAAGGAGAGTGCAGCAGCAACTCCAGAAATTTCTTTTGAATTTATGGTATGTCTAAGATTTGTTATATGTATATTCTGAATTTGATAGTTTTTACATATGTGTGTTGTTCTCTTATATAATACTAGCGTATTTACCCGGCGTTGCCTGGGATTTTATTTTCTCATAGGTAACAGTTAGAATATCTTAGGAATTACCTTATCTTAGGAATTAGATGTGACTGAAAGAAACAGATTTGTGTCTCTAATTACCAAAACTGTCCTGTCCAGTACCTGTAACTTTCCTCCATATTCCCCAGTCCCATCTGTATTCAGAGTTATTAACATGAAGAGGTTGGGTTCCTGAGGGGAATACATTGCCCTCGTTCTTGCTGGTAGGCCTTGTCTCAATAGCAACTGGCCTGAACTCTCTGGCTGAGAATTCTAAAGGCCCCTCCCTGAACTCCCTGAACTGCCAACCCCAGCATTCCATAGAATCTTCACTGGCAGCCAATCATATGAGGTCTTCACGTGCCTGACACAGACAAACTCATAAACAGACAAACTTTGATTTTTATATGGTAAATTGATAATATTACATTTGTTTTTAACACAGCCCCTGAAGAAGGCCAAGTAATTCATGAACAGGCCAAAACACAGTGGGCTTTTTTAAAAGAATAAAATTTGGTCCATCTGTAAGTACATGGAGTCCTGTCTACTCCTTTTCTGCAGATTCATTATACATGATTTCTAGTATTTGTTCCTGCTCCTGCTGCTCCTTCATCACTTTATGGATCATCTCCAAAGTATGCTTCCTCCTCCTCTAATGGTTGTTCATCTTCTCAGTCCTGTGATTTCCTTTTGAATTGCATGCTGTAGCTATAGAGAGTGTCTCAGGGTCTCAAGGTCTAGATCAATTTTCAGAGTTCTGGCAAGGATACAGGATGACACCTCGTGCCAAAGAACATACTCTGAAGTTAACAGTAGTTTATTGAAAGGATAGTAGAAACAGCTGCATACTTCCACAGAAGTTGCCAGAACTGAAATGTACAGCAATCATACATTTTTTTATAAGCAATTCATTACAAATTTGTGCACATTAAGTTTTCACTGGTTAGTAAAGTGTTGCCATGTTTTTTCTCACGATGGTGCTTTTCCCAGACTTTCTTGACCTGGTTGTTGACTTACTTCCTTAGCCCTCTCCATTATGTCAACAAACTTCATTTTCACAACACTCTTCACATTTAGTTTCCCACTTTTACTCTCCATCACCCTCACTTGCCTGGTTATATTATAGCACTTCAATATATACATGTAATTTGCAGGCCGATTATCCTACATATATGAAACCAGACTCTCTTTTACATTTTCCATATTATGACAGGAAGGCATTACAACCTGACACTCCCACCCAAGAATTCTACTTCCATGTCTTCCATTCCACCACCACCATCCCCTTTTCCTTATATGCCCTGTTTTGTTAGTTTGTAAGCCTAAGGACAGGGAACTGTCAAAATTGTAAACTGCTCATGTAAAGCACCATGGACACTGATGGCACTATAATTAGAGGAGCTCACAAATTGGGTTACATGTTGTGTACCCCTGCATTTTATGCAAAGAATCTAAGAAAACCCAACCTTCTGTTTCCTATCTATAAAGAGAACTCATTGAAAATGAGTTCTTCTAATGAAAATACTTTAATGACCCACCTTCCTCCTGAGATTTAGTTTTCTATATGAATGGATTTTTTCCTTTTCTTTTTTTGTACACAGGAAACTTCCATCAGCTACAATCTGAAATGGTACAGTCAAGCACAGAGTTAGGTAATAGCTTAACTGAAAATTATTAGTCCTGTGTTCCCTTTTCTAATAAATAAAACATTTTATATTAATGCAAATAGCAATAGCAACTGCTCTGAGAGAAATGGATGACAAAATTATGCTCTCATTCTGAACCAATAAGGAAGAAGTCTCTTCTGTGCCTAGGTAATTGTCTTGTGTTCACAGAAAAGATGTTTTATCTGTGACAACAGAAAAAAAATCTAACATATGGCCAAAGAAATTGTCCTGTAGTATCTCCACATCTTGGGTACCTCCTATGAAAGAAAAACTACAGAATCTTGCAGATCATGTTGAGTAAAACAGCAACCGAGCTTTTCTTATGGGCTAATGTTGTCAAGATGTAAAAGTTCTTGGCTTTAGTCGTTTCAAGAACACCTTGCTCCAGTGCAAAGATCTTGGAAGCCGTTTCATTCTTTCAAACATGCTATCTTCAGGAAACCCATTCCATGCTGACTCACTAATTGAGAAATCCTCGCTATATCTCTGAATTCAGTTGTTAGTTCCATTTAAAGTAAAGCTAACAAATTAATGAGAACTCAATAAGGCAACAAAATTTAAGTTCCATTGATTCAATCTACTCAGTTTGGTATTATCATTTAGATGTAGGGCATACTGAGTATTATTTCAATATTAGAATTTTTGGACTCCTGTTTGCAAATGAGATTAAGAATGCCCTTCATAATGTGACGGTTCTGTGTAGAGCTTGGAAGATTACTTTTAAGTAAGTATTCACAGTTATAATGGAGCCAGTGTGGTGTAGTGGTTTGAGTGCTGGACTACAACCCTGGAGACCAGGGTTGAGTTCCTGCTCTGCCATGGAAACCCAACTTTGAGCATGTCACACACTCTCAGGCCCAGAAAACTCAGTGATAAGTTCACCTTAGAGTTGCCATAAGTTGGAAACTACTTGAAGGCACATGACAACAGCGACAACCTAGTTCAAAGCCCCCAAATAGTTAGCTGCTGTTATTTGTTATTTTAGCTTCCTGTTTCTCATAAGTAACTAAAATTATTACAATTAGTTAATTAAAATTAGCAATTTTAATAATTTTAGTTACTTACTTTTAGTTACAGTGCTAAAAGGGTGAGATGGTTAATGTGTTCAATAAATCTAAAATGAATTCTTAAATAATATGGAAGTCACATTGTACTTTAAACATTTCCATTTGTTTTTACATTTATGGAATACTGTATAATGTGGCAAGATCAACTTATTAACAAAGCAGAAGTGTCCAGATATCAATGTGCAACCTAGTGTGAATAATAAGCCAGAACAGCTAGAAACTGGATTTTCTTTGTACGTTACTGCCATCTGCTGTATTTTGACATCAGAATCTGTTTCGTATCATGACCAGTTGCAGTAAAGACAGAAACGTGGACACACACCCTGCCTCCGATTACACATAGCCAATATCTCTGGTTGCGGGGGAAAGAAGTCCCTTCAAGAATATATTTTTTTACATTGCCATAACTTTCTATTTATTTAATTTGGCAAGCATTGTCTTTGCTGCACAGTCTGCAAAAAATTTTCAACACGTACAAGTGAAGAGAAACTGCTGTTCAGTAACTTACTTAAATTTCCCATCATGCAAGTTTCTAAAATACAAATATTTTTATGTTTCTTATTTTGCTAGCAAATGCAAGCTAATCCATTCAATAGTTTCTGGCACCGTGTACAAATCACTCTTACCAATACTACTTCTAACTGGCTTGCTACAAATTAATCATCCTAACCCTAGAAAACCTCAACTGGGAGTCTATATATAGAAGCTGGGTAAAGTGTTTTCTTGGCTGGTCCGAAAGTAGTGGGTTATCACAGAAATTATTACAGTTAGTTTCACTAACCTTTCTAAGTTCCACCCCACTGCTAACCTTGACTGGTCTTTTCTTTTGTAAAAAAAAATCCATTTTTTTCCTCTAGTGTACTTGGCCTTCCCTGACATCTTTGCTTGGGACCTAAGTTAGACATGCAAGGCAAACAAGTATATCTTAACTACATTTTAACCCTATTTGGTAAAATGTGATGGTGGAAAAGTGCTTCTTGGCTGTAATAATAGACAGTCAAAGTAAGGTTCAGATCAGATTAGTTAGAGGGTTGTCCAGTTGTGTGGTGTTTAGGAATTGCACTTCTCCTAAAGCAGGGGTAGGCAACTATGGAAGGTTAGGCATTATTCCTGTCCTGAGACCATGGTGGGCTGCACCACCACATCTAGTCCCATTTTTTAAAAAAAAACACCCCAAATTTTTGCCATTAAGGAGACAGAGACATTCTTACCATGTTTTTGTGCTTTCTTGGGTCCCCAGAGAGCATTTCAGATCATTATGAAACCAAAACAAACAATCTTCTGAAAAATTTTGCAAAAAATTGTTTTGACCCTGGGGAACCTAATGGGGCTCCAACATGGTGGAAATACCCTCTTCACCCCCAAAGTCTTTGGGGCATTTTGGAGCCATTTTTTTTCTCTTGGGGTCTCTGGGAGCCTCAGAAACAGCCCTGGGGGCCACATGTGGCCTGCAGGACACATTTTCCCCACCCCTACCCTAAAGGGACTAGGGTAATGGCTTGGGGATGGTAAAAAAAAATCTTCTACAAGTTCAATGCAACAAGGATAAAAGAGAGAGAATTAAGTTGTCTGAGAATGGGAATTTGACAGTATTAAAGCCACTTCTGCAAAGGTCCTGTTCCATCTCTCAACCAACCAACCGTGAAGGGAGGCGCTGGACAAGCCTGGTTGGTGCTGGCCAGTCACAGCTCAGGGAACGCTGTGAAGGGGGGACTCTGGGGCAGGGAGAAAGAATACAAAACTGAAGTTTGTCTCTGACAAGAAAAACAGGGGAAAGATGGCATAGAAACAGGGAAAAGCTGTAATAGAGATAGGACAGTCAGCCAGGTGGAAGAACTGAATAGTTTTTTTGGGAGCTGTGAATGATTAAATAGTTCATAGGTTTATGTTTGATGCAACTGGGTATTAAGAAACTCTTCCTTCCTTCCTTCCTTCCTTCCTTTTCTTTTTTTAGAACTATATCTGGCAGTTTCTGTTAAGTCTTAACAGTCTAGTCCCACTTACTATAGAGAACACACTAAAAGACACATCCACTTGTCCGTATAGGGACCACCTTGAGGCCCAAGCAGCAGATCCAGGGATAGGAAAAGGGGCAAAGTGAGTGACAGAAGCCCAAGGGTCTGGAACTGTGAGGCTCGTCTGGAGAGGGGCTA
Organism: Cyclura pinguis; assembly: GCA_030412105.1. NCBI lineage: Eukaryota > Metazoa > Chordata > Lepidosauria > Squamata > Iguanidae > Cyclura > Cyclura pinguis. Next base: position 66,766,691 of record CM059604.1, read on the forward strand.
GGTCAAATCAACCAACCATTCTGCTCTAGGCAGACCACAGAGGTACAAAGCAAGCTTTGTGATCTTCCTCCTAAAAAGCATGCAGATTCATCCTGAACAAGGTGGTCCTTGAGACAACTTACTGCCGTAACATTTCCTGTTTCCTTTTTTGATACCTGAAATGCTTGAGAACTGGCATCTGAGAAATCATCGGAGGATACTTGTCATCTCACTACACTAGTGTTCTGGGGAAAGTTTTACCCAGTGAATTTTAGCTTGTCACACAGATTTAAGAAGCACAGGAGTCTTGTTAAAAGGAAGATTAGTGATGGCTTTCAATGGAATGAAAGAAATATCCATATGCACATTCAAGAAAAGACTACTCAATATTTTTCGTCTCTGAATTTGTTTTGAAAAAGACGTAGTTGTATTCCCGGTTCAGAATTCAAAGCAGGACAACATATGGAGGCAAAAATGGGTATGAAGAGTGTTAAAAACTAGGAAAGAACGAGTGATTTGAGCAAGGGGAAAAAAACCTCTCCAGAACGTTTTTACTTGGGACTTTGATGGTCGTCAGTGCTGCAGCTGAATTGTGTGGCATGGATGAGCTAAATGAAGTTCACGAGAAGGGTCGTGGTTCTGCTGTCCTTTCCTCAGGCTGCCCTTGCCTGCTCTCAATCAACAAACGTTAACAAACGGTCGCTTTCTGCATGTGTTAATCAACAAACCGCGTCAACCATTCCTCCCGGTTTATCTCTTTATCGCCACCTTGTACCCGTTACAGAATATGTGAACAGGAAGTCGCCTGAGAGAATCAAGTATCGTGGGGGGGTGGGGGGGTGGAGCCGCATTCATTTACATAGAGCTTACCCACAATGCAGTGTGTCTTCGTCATCAACTTAGGAATAAATATATGAAAAAGGGATTTGTTTTTATAACATCTGGATATTAAGTCATATATCAGTGGCAAATTATCACAATCCTATTGTATGTCACATACTTCAGAAAAATAGCTATCATAACGTAAAAATATTTAGGTTTTGCAGCTATATATAGCTGTTGGGTAAAAATGTAAGATTGGCTGGTCCGATTGCAGTGGTATTTATAATTAATTGATCACAGTCAGTTACAGGTTTCTTTGTTCTTTCTCCACTCCCACTGCTTCACTTGACTAGTCTTTTCAAACCTAGTTATTACAACTGCATGGTTGCTTGATTTGTGTGGTATAGCAGTAGATACACACTCCTTCTTTTAAACCATGCTGTAATTACTTGTGGTTGAGGATGCCTTAGAAAGAGAAAAATAATCCCTCCTTCAAGGTCTTTAATTTAAAAAACAAACCATGAAATTGCATAATCCACACATTTCAATCAAAGATGAGTATCTTTAAATGATTTGATTACAAGAGCAAAACTTGCATTGGGATTTCTGCAATAGAAATCAGAAACTCTTACATCTGTATTACTTTGGCCGGATACTGCTGCTGCTATTTTGTATTCATAAGAAAAATTGTTCTGTGTATATATCCTGGAATTACTAACATTTCATTGTTAATTCTTAATAGAGCAGACTACACTAATAGTGCTCTAAATACAATTGTTATTTCCAACAATGATTTTACTTAAAGTGTTTATAACTGCCTTTCAAGAAGAAACACTTACCAATAGACTCATTTGACAGTTTCCTAGAAAGTGAGGATTGACTTGATGCTTACTAATTGGCACTAACAGTTGGATTTAGGCTATTGCCTCCAGCATCATCACTACCACCACTGTTGTTGTTGTTGTCATTGATGTACTATCCTTGCTGATTTATGGTCTAGCAATACTAGAAATAACAGGATGGACAGAGGGAGTTAAAAGTAAAAGAGAAGACTAGCTCCTTCTTCCCAACAGAAGTGAAGCCTGAGGGCAAGGAACTGACTGCACCCATGGCTGCTCGCATTTTTCTCTCCCTCCTTTTGCCTCTGTGGCCATCGCCACCACTTGGCTGTTTTCTCCCCCTTCACTGTGGGTACAAATGTAGAGCCTTTCGTCAAGTGCTTTGATGTGGGTTCCTGCATGTCAAGGGGTTGGATTGGATGGTCACTGAGTCTCTTCCAACTCTGATTCTATGACTGGGCAGCAAAGGTAAGCAAAGCACACTAGTCTATGGTTCTTTGTGCTATCCAATGCCCAGTGTAGACATGTGCATTATTCAGAGTTCCAATATAAGTGGATCTATTATCTTGCTTCCATTGTCATCTTCTGCACGCAGACATCCTGCCACAGGGCTTCGCTCACTCAGTACAAGCAATATATTAAATCTGCTAGCTCCACTACCCCCAACTTGGTTCCAGTCCACCAACCTATCTCTGACACTTTTTCTTTTTTTTATTAATAAACTACTTTTTAACATCTCATTCTGATTGGCTGAAGTTTTCTCATTCTTGTACACTTTCCTACTGGGCAGAGTGTTCTGCTGCCAAGCAGATGGGTTTTGCAGTCCTTATTGGCATCATGGCTAAATGTTAACAGACACAGACAGGGGTAATTTGTATTAGTAATTTATCTCTATCACTTTTTTCACTAACTTGGCAGCTTGAGCCTCAGATCTGAAGACTGAGAACGCATGGGGAATTAATTTACTCTGTTATTAACTTACTTGTACAGTTCCCCTAACTACTGTGGGAGAAATGGGTCACACTTTGATCTTCTTTGTTTGCTTCTGCACTATACAACCTTTGGGAGTCCATCTTCCATTGGGTTCCTGATTGGGTGTATACCAATCCCAAGGCTTCTTACAGAAGAGCAGAATTGAATTCCCAGCTAGGGATAAACTAGGTAAAACCAGAAGCTTAGTGGCCCCATTTCTACCACAAGCTGTGACTGGATGCTGGATCCCATCAGCCAAAGGTCTCGAATGCTTCTTTGCTGTGTACCACTTGCTGCATTATGTACCAACAATACAGTTTATCTTATAGCAAATAATGTGTGTCACTGTTCAGCACAAGACAAAGTTTTGTGGAAGCCTAGAACTACACTCAGTTTCAGAGCAGAACATCAATTAAACAGAAGTGCATACTCTATCCTAAAAGTAGGCTATCTGCTTCATAAACATGTTCAATGTTTACATTTCTTTTATTTTCCAAGAACCATTTTATGCCCTTGCTATAATTTCCAATATTACCAGTTAGATCTTATTATGCAGGAGTGTGCAAGTGGGGAAAAAATGAAACACACAAAACATTCTTTTAATTCTTTCTCCATATAGAGGAGTTGGAAAGAGCATGAATCCCTGTCTTTGTTTTATATATTTATGATGGCGTGAGATATGCTGCTCTCACTACCTCTCCATGGTGGTGAGACTGTGTGTTTCTGTGAGGCAAGAAGCTATGCTGATCGCAGCAGTGCTGGTAGGGTCTCCCATGGCAGATTGGCACATTTAGTCTGATTCCTCAGCAAAAGCCTAACTCAGCAGCAACAACAGTGGGGGATGACACTTGCAGAGGATCTCTCAGAGATAATGGCAGTGGTACCATAGCTAATGCTTGTTAGTATGGTTCAGAAGGAAGCACAGTACACCACTGTTCAATGTCTTTTACCGTGAAAACCCTATGATGAGACAATCTAAAATGAGACAAGAGATAGTACCAGAGGATGAGATTCTCAGGTCAGAAGGCACTCAACAAGCTGCTGGAGAAGAACCAGGGACAAGTACAAGTAGCACTGTAGCGAATGACATAACTGAACTCAAACAAAAAGGGCATTCAGCTGTTGATGTGCTCAGAGGTAAAAGCAAAGTCTGAAACTGCACTACACACATTATAGGAACATGGAATATGAGAAGCAGGAATCTGAGGAAGCTAGACATTGTCAAACAAGAGATGGAAGGTATAAACATTGCAATATTTGGGGTCAGTGAGCTACAGTAGATGAAAACAGGGCATTTTCAGTCAGATAATTACACAGTCTTGTAATCAGAAAATAAAAATCTGAAAAATGGGGTGGCAATGATAGTGAGGAAAGATGTAGCAAAAGCAATCAAAGGATATAATGTGAAGTCTAACCAAATAATATCAGTAAGAGTTCAGGGGAAACCCATGAATATAACCATAATCCAAGTTCATAGTCCAGCAACAGAGCTAGAGGAAGAAGAAATTGGAAGATTCTGTGCTATAGGCCAGGAAGAAATTGATCACACACCAAAACAGGACATGTTGATAAACATAGGTGATTGGAATGCAAAAGAAAGAAACACAATAGAACCAGATTTTGTAGGAAAATTTAGCCAAGAGTCAAGAAATGAAGTAAGAGAGCAACTGATTGAATTGTGTGAAGCCAACAGTTAGTTTCTCACAAACCCGTTGTTGAAGCAACCACAGAGGCAACTGCATACATGGATTTCAGGTAATGGCCAATACAGAAATCAAATAGACTACATAATTGGAAGTAGACAGTGGAGAAGCTCCATTCTCTATACAAAAACAAGACCAGGAATAGACTGTGGCAAAGACCATGAACTCAAAAATTACAGTAAAGCTAAAGAAGAACACTAAATCAATCATTGTGCCAAAATGCAACCTGAAGAACATGCCTACAGAATTTAAAGATAATGAAAAAATAGATTTGCACTATTAAGCCTAATTGACAGGAGCTAGAAGAATTCTAGACTAAAGACAGGGACATTGTAAGGAGAGAATGCAAAAGACACTATCTGCAATCAAAAAGAAAGAAAAGCCCCACTGGATAACAGAAGAAACACTTCAAGCACAAGCAGTTAAGGACAGATGATAATCAAAAGTAAAAAGGGGCAGAAAAAGGGCCAGAACCCTGAAGATAACTGTTCAGTGAGTTGTACTCAGGGACAAAGAGTACAGCTATAACAATCAGTGCAGAGAAATAGAAGACAGCAACAATAAGAAAAAGGTAGAACAAGAGACCTGTTCCACATGATCCAAATAACCAAGGGAAAATTAAACCAAAGTGGGGAAGCTTTATGGCCTGCAAGGGAGGATATTATATGACCAAGCAGAAATAAAAAGGCCATGGAAAAAATACACTGAAGAACTATATAAAAGAGATAAAAATATGATAGACTCATTCAAGGAAAAATTATTAATGGAGCTGTTTCAAGCTACTGAGAACCCACTCAAATTCTAAATAAATTTGCAAACAAATATGGAAAACAAAAGAATGGCCCACAGATTGGAAACACTTGATATACATTCCAGTCCCCAAGATAGAGGACACCAGGGATTGCAATAACCACAGGATTGTTGCATTAATTTCCCATGCAAGCAAAGTAATGCTTAAAATTTTACCATATATGCAATAAAAAACACCAGATGACCAAGCTGGGTTCAGGAAAGGAAGAGGCATTCAGGAACATACTGCAAAAATATGTTGGATAATGGAGTACACCAAATAATTTCAGCAGAAAACCACCCTGTGCTTTATAGATTATAGCAAAGCCTTTGATTGTGTAAATTATGAAAAACTATGGATAGCTCTTAATATTTGATTGTCCTGATACCTAATCTGTACTCAGGATACTGTCAGGACAGAATAGTTTCCAATTAGCAAGGGGGTCAGACAAGTTTGCATTTTAACACTCTGTTTAACTTGTAGAGTGAATATATAAATAAAGAAGGATTAGACTGGGAGGAAGAAGGTACGACAACTGGAGGAAGGAACATCAACAATTTGGGGATGACACCATACTATCAGCAGAAAATAGAAAAAGACTTGGCATGATTACTGAAGAAAGTGCAGAGGCAGGTTTATGGTTACATATCAAGAAAACAAAAATAATGACCACATAAGATTTATATGACTTTAAAGTAGATCATGAAGACGCTGAAATAGCGTAAGATTTTCCATACTTTGGCTCAGTCATTAATCAAGAACTAAGACTTGGGAGGACAGCTATGAAGAAACCAGACAAGATGAAATGTAAAGATATCTCATTCTATAGTAAAGTTAAGATTGTATATGCCTTCCTATTTCCAATTTCTATTTATGGTTGTGAAAACTGGACAGTGAAGAAATGTGATAGGAGGAAAATCAACTTGTATGAAATGTGGTGCTGGAAAAGTGTACTATGGACACCTTGAACTACTAAAAAGACAAATAAACAGGTCCTAGAGCAAATTAAACCTGAACTCGTCCCTAGAAGCCAAGAAGACTAAATTGAGAATGAACTACTTTGGGCATATCATGAGAAGACATGGCTCCCTAGAAAAAGACAGTAATGCTTGGTAAGGCGTAAGGCAGATGGCAGCAGGAAAAGAGGAAGGCTGCATTTGCAGCCGCATAGACTCAATCAAGGAAGCCACAACCCTGGGTCAGTAAGACTTGAGGAAATGGATGAAAGGGTGACTTGGAGATCTCTCGTGCATAGGGTGGCCATAAGTCGATGTCGACATGACAGCCGTTAACAACGAGACATGCTGCTTGCTACCCAATTCCAGGTAATACGACCAAGTTCTGGATTCTCCACCCACCATCTCCTTTGAATCACCCTACCTCTTAAATGAAAAAAACAAAAAATGGAGTCAAAAAATAAACATGCCAGCGCAGCACAGGACAAAAGAACTGCCCAAGTCATCATGTGCTGTAGTACCTGTGCCTCTAGCTTCGTTCCTTCTGGCATATCCTCACAATACGGTTTACCAGATGACCCAACCAAGGAAGAGGAGGCAGATGCAGCTGGCCAGTGCAAACATCCCACCGTTTCGCGTCTGCACTCCAAGGGAGATGCCACTTTGCCAAACGGCCCGCCTCCAAGGGGAACAAATCTCACTTTACTGGCCAAAAGGCATATAAAACCAATATGTCTTGCAGAGCTGTTTATTTATATCAGCAACTATAGCTATCGCTACATAACACGACTAGCAAGCCACAGATCTTCATTCACAAATTCTCTTTATCGGTATTTTGCACCGCCCACCCCAGATCTACATCATTTGTTGCATTTTGCGTATCGTGTTCCCAAATGCACCAGGCCACAAAAGGTAAAAGTCGCAAGATTTAGAACAAAGCACATGGCACTTATTTTGTTTCCTGTTACCACAGATTAACAAATTTTAAAAATACCTAAAAATAGCGTCACCAGTATGGTTTCATGTTTTCACTATGCTCTAAAAAAAATAGAACTCACAATGTCTCTAAGGGGGAAGCAGGGAAACGTGGTTAACTGGTCAGAAAATAGAGGGATGTTTGTATTTCAACTGATTGTTGACAGTCAGAGCTTCATATGTTTGTTCTTTCCCACTACTGTGTTTGACTAGTCTCTTAGCACTTTCCTTGCTTATTGCGTTGCTATTGATTGTTAAACAAAGAGTTCTTTCTACATTATGTGTAGTGATCTCCCATGAAACTCATGGGATTGCCATTAAGTCAACAGAGGACTTGAAAGCTCATACACCTGCAAGTGCAACATTCTCTCAAAATGTGTTTAGAAATGCAGCCAGTCTGGCTTGGAATTGTTTGGTGAATGGTTTTTCCCTCATAGGATTCTGGGTGCAGAAATTATCTATTTTGTTCTAAAAGGAATAGTCTGTCAGTATTGTTTCTTTAAAGTTCTTCTATGCTCACCTTGAAGCCTGATTAGTTCTTCATTTTGGCCCTGAACTAAAACATGGCTTTTGAGTAAAGCCTTTGGGGTATGGTATCTTCATACAATTTGTACATGGTTTTAAATCTTAATATGTTCATTTTCAATCTGTGCTGTGATGCTGTGATCTGCAGTGGAGGCCCTGCTCTGTTCCACCAGCAGCTAATAGTAGAACTGCCAGAAAAAACTTTTTCAGTTATCTAGCCCAGGATTTGCTTGCCCCGCCCCCCCCCCCCCCCCCCCGTTAACATTTGGCACCAGGGCCCATTCACACTATACTTATAGTGTGATTCTGCTTTAACTGTCATGACTCCATCCTGTGGAGTCCTAGGTTTTCTAGTTTGATCAGAGGCACTAGAGCTCTCTAAGAATTCTAAATGCCCTTCCTTAAACTACCAATGCCAGGATCCAATAGGACAGAACCATAGCACTTAAAGAGGAATCATAGTGTTATAATTGTGTAGTATGAATGGGCCCCTGGTTAAGATACAATTGTTCCAAAGAGCATTTAGCCCTGAGTGATGCACGAAAGTGTCTGGAATTGGCAATTGCTGCTAATGCAATGTCCTGGTTTGCATCTGCTGTGGGGTTATTGATGTATTACTCTTATAGTGCTCCTATACCCTATATTACTCTTACATGCTATGGATGAGATTTTTAGTAACTTAGATATTAATGAAATAACAATCTTGAGTTAGAAAGGAGAGGACATTACACAAATATGTACATACATCAACTCTAAAAGAACATCAAGGACACAAAATTGAGATTCCATTCTGTTATGTATATAAATAACCTTTAAAGCATGCATGTAGCTCCCATAGTGTGCATAAAGCGGGTCTTCAACTTAACCTCCCCAATTGCCTTTCTACATCTAGGATTCTGCCTGAAATCAAGGAGAAAAGAAACACCTGCTCTTTTACTTGACATCTCAAGTGGTATGCTACAAGCTTTTCCTTAATATCCAAATACCTTCTCAGTCAGAGCCAGCCCAATATCTGCTGCCTGAGATAAAGAACAAGATCCTTTCATTCCAGGTGCAAAGGCTGGCCAGCCAAGCAACTGAATCTCACTTCAACACTGGCCATGTGACAGCATCCTCTGTTAGCTTGTAGGTAGACACACAGCTCTATTCTCCCAGTTCCTCACCACCACTCCCTGTCTTTATATTTTGTAAGCAAGCACTGGTCAAATGGCAGACCATGTACCAATGCCAATCTGCAAGCCACTAAATAATGGTCTGCAGCAAGCTTTCAGGAAAGAAAGAAACTGATTGTGGCCAATGACAGAAATACTGGTTTCAGTTGCTGGCACACTACTGAACACTGGCTACTGAGGGAAGACAGAGGCATGAAATTAAACACCTGAGGCAGACGACATTGAAGAGAGTGAAGTACTGTTCTCAGTGAAAATAGGCAAAGGGGCACTTCAGCTATGAAGAAGCAAACACACAAAAGCACCTCTCCTAAATGTTTTCCTGGGGGGTGTCCTCGGACCACAATTAAGAGGCAGACAAAATTTATATTTAAAATATTACCTCAGTCGCAGCTCTATTCCACTCTTAAGGAAACAATTTAAACAACTGAGATTTGTACCTCCATTCTCCCTTTTTCCCCTTCTATGTATTGCTACCTGTTCCTTCATCTAGAAATCAGAAGTGAACAGATTTTATATTTGTCAGTTTCTGAAAGGCTTATGCAACTGTGTGCTGTTTTTACTCTCATTCTATTTTTTTTAAAAAAAACCAAACTGTTCCTTCTTCTCATTAATGTGAATCCTCCCAGAGAAACAGCAGAAGATGAATCTACTGTAGTTGTTCTCAGAAAAGATTCTTTTTAAACCCTTCTAATTCTAATGTGACTCAAGGTAAAAAGAGAGACATTAGGAGATAGAGCTAAACCATGTATTTTGAGTGAATGAACATTCCTGGGAGTTTGGCTATATGTTACATTTCTCATATCAAAAGCAGACATGTGTAAATCAAACTGGTGACAGAAGGTTGTGGTAAAATGACATTTGACACAAAAAATACTGATTGTTTTTATGCATTTAAACACTGGAATCATAGAACTGGAAGAGACAAGGACCATCCAGTCCAAGCCCCTGCCATGCAGGAATACACATCAAAGCACTCCCAACAAATGGCCATCTAGCCTCTGTTTAAAATCTTCCATAAGGAGATTCCACCACATTTCAAAATAGTGGATTCCAGGGTCAAACGGCTTCCAAATGTTTAGGTGGAATAGACAATTTTTTAAAAAAAAACCAAAACATAATCTGCAATACACAGCAACGAAAAAGCCATTACTCAGAATGGCAGAGAACTGTTCTTCATCAATTAAAATAAAAGGGATTTTGCACCTTGCTAAGTTCTCCTAGAATGAAGTTTTTTTCCAGATTTATTACAATATTTATTACTACTTAGAATATGCAATCTTTTGTTTTTCTGTATAGATGGTGAGAGAAAACACACACTACACATAAACTAGCAAGCTCTTAAGGTGAGTTGGGGTAGGATTTTTACCATGGTGAATGGCCTTGTGTGAAGCAGGTAAGATTTGTATATATAGTCTGCAGCTTGATTGCAAGTTTAGCATTTTTTCTCAGCAAGAAAGTAGAGAAGACATTAGTGGTGCCAATTTTTTTTGGTGGGGGGAGACCAGGCACAGTTCATAATCTTAAATGCAAGCAATCTTAACTCCACTGATACCAAACTGGACATCTGTTGGTCTTGTGGTTCTGCCATTCTCCAATGCCAAATTTGAGAAAGACAATGCTTGGAGAAGGGGAGAAAAATGGAAATTGGAACAGTTTCAAAATAAATATCTTCTGAGTGGTAGAAACTGTTGCATATGCCATAATATATAATCAAGTGAAGCTAGATGCATGTCTGCAGTATGTTCTTCTCTTGAAGGGGAGCCGTCTCAAGTGACTTCAAAACAAAAAATAACACAAAGGCTTATTACTGTAAAAAGTGTACTGATTCCTAAAGGCTTAACATAGGATTTAATTGCATGTATGTTACTGCCAACCATGATGATTCCCACCATGATTATTTGGGGCAATCGTATTGCATAACACTTACCTATGAACAAATGTCCTATTACTCTGAAACTCAGTTTCTTTGTTAAACTAATCTCTCTCCAATTCTTAGCTACATAAAGAGTTTGAGAAACTGTGGTAATATGTGGTAGCCTAATTTAATACCTTTTGTTCTAATGTCATTCCACCTGCACTGACAGTCCCCACAAGGATAAATTTAAAAACATAAGGTTACTGAACTAAGAAGCAAACATTTCAGAAAGACTGAAAACTGTGAGAGTATCTCAGTGGGTTTCAGCAGTAAACAGGGCAGTTTTACTGTGAACTAATGTTGATTCACCTATATAAAATATCTGCATTGTAACAGTCAACAACTAAAGAGCCAGTGTGGTGTAGTGGTTTGAGTACTGGACTATGACCTTGGAAACCAGAGTTTGATTCCCTCCTTGACCATGGAAACCCACTGGCTGACCTTGGACACATCATACATTCGCAGCCCCAGAAAACTCTGTGACAGGTTTGCCATAAGTCAAAAATGATTTGAAGGCACACAACGGGCAACAACTGACTTGGTCTTGACCAGCTGAAAAATGCTACTCAAACCTGGCGGGAGGTGCATTAAAAACAAACATCATAGGAACTGTAATTGTGGTTGCTTGGAAATCAGTGGCTAAAATAAGGCACAGACACTTTTATTTAGAATTATTCTTCTGTTCTATAGGAAGACATACAAAGTGTCGGACCTGAAACCATCAGTTAGTGTATTGCCACATGTACGACCAAGAACAAGAGAAGTCATCCATCTAGAAACAAAGAAATAACCTTTGGCAGGGGGCAGAAGCAGGTGGATTTTGATAACTCTGAAAACATTTTTAATCTTTCCTCTGAAGTGGGAAGAATCAAGCTCATTAGTCACAAAAAAATAATGTATTTTCTCAGATCAAAACTGTAAAACTAATAAAAAATATTCACATCAAAAGTTCAGTGTTCAGATTTGTTTGATAATACAAAAAAATTCATACTGCATTGCTATACTATTCCAAATCCCCTTTGCTCCAAATGCTGTAGATCCCCTCACAGCAATCTTTTAATAAGATTCAATAACTGTTCACTATGTATAATTCATCTTCCACTTATAGTTCTTCTTTTATCATGCTTAGTTTGGTGGCATGTTCTTCTACAAATTTGCTCAGGTTCTCCAGATCTCTTTCCCCACTTTCAAATTTAATAGGATTCTTCTTCTTGCTGCTAGGAGCAAAATAGATGGTAGGAAATCCTTCTACTTTGTAGCTGTCACTGGGGACATCATTGGCGGTAGCATCCATTTTAGCAATGATCAGATTTTTCTGATTCTTGTATTTTTTACCCAGCGCAGTATAGATGGGCTCAAGTTTCTTGCAGTGTCCGCACCAGGGAGCATACAGTTCTATGAGGACATCCGTTTTTGGATCCATCACTATGGATTCAAATGTTTTACCAACTACAATCTTCACTGGACCTTTGTTATTTTTTGGTATAGGCTGAGATTTCACAACGGGTTTCAATTTACCTAAAGAAAGGGAAAGAGAAATACAATCATATAGAGACTATGTCTGCTATGATTTACCCTACTAGAAGCAGCCTACTTATGCTAGTTGTTTTATTTGTTCCTCAAAGTCCACATAATACAATCCCAACTTTTACAAAACTTTCCCTCCTGGTCACCAAAGGATGATTCTTAGCTGCTAGAGGCAATTATGCAAGTAGCTATGTACAAACCTGGATTATAAGCCCCTTGGCCAAAAATGCCTTTTACAGCATTTGACACACAAAACTTCTTAGTCTGTGATGCAGTGATTCCCAAATCATGGTGTCTCCCACTTTCTGCTCAACATACAGCCTGGTGAAGAGCTCTGAAGAGTTATATAGCATACCCACTATTTTATGACATTTTACCTGGAACTAACAGATAGTACTGTCCTACCATCTATTCATTTTATTTATTTATTGCATTTGTATGCCACCTTTCTTCCAGAGTGGGACCAAAGGCAGTTTCCAGAAGTCAGTTAAAAAACATTTACAATAAAATTTAAAAACAATCAAAATCAATCATTGTTATGTAGCTTTGCTTCCCTGTCATAATAACATTTCTGTCAAGCATTAGACCTGTAATGTGTTTTAAAGTACTGGCTAATAGATCCATGTTTCCCTAGTGGCTTGAAAGATTGTGTGTATTACTCTGCATTTAATCCTCATATCCTTCGTATATTGCTTGACACCTACTTTATGTACTTGCCAATGATGTAGACTCGAGTCAATTGACTTAGACTCAAGTCAGACCTAAGTCACTTCAGTGACTCTACTTGGACTTGACTCGGCAAAAATTACACACTGACTTGATTTGACTTGAGACCTGCATATTTTTAGTGACAGATTTGCTGCCCTTGGTTCACAGTAACATAACACATTCATCCAGAAACCTTACAACTTATTAATCACATGACGATCTGTCTCAAGCCCAAAGTGTGGACACATTTCTCAGAGGGAACAAATGGGATCTGCTCAGCAGTCTGTCCCCATTACATTTGGGGGAGTTTTCTAAAACTTTTCCTAAGAGCAGAGGAAAGACTTGTGCCCAGAGTGTAGGGCATGTATCTCAGAAGGGAACAGAAAATGTGTTAGGCAATGGGCTTGAGGAGAAAGGGTCCTTCCTTCTAAAAACTCTTGAAGCTTCAGTAATGGGGAATAAGAATGATCCTTTTCCCCACTTCTGAAAAAGCCTCTAGCTTTGCAAATGGGAAGTAAGAAGGAGCCTATTCCCCACTTCCGAATCTGCAGATGAAAAAATCACAAAAGTGGAGGGACGCCTATACTTAAATTGTTAAAATTGACTTTGTTCAACTCTGTCTGGAAATTCTGGAATACAAGCTGGGGCATAAAGTTGGCTTCGAGACTTGAGACTTGACTTGAAAGTATCTTGCAAGGACTCAAGACTCAACTTGAGACTTGAAGTAGTGACTTGAGACTCGACTTGAGACTTGGAGTAAAAGACTTAAATACATCACTGGTACTTGCACATACAGGGAACTTGTAACAACTATCTTTGAATAAACTTCTGAAAACTCCTGACTGTTCATTGGTCTCAGGAGACAAAAAACTCTCCTGCTCACGCATTAAAAGCCTGCTTAAAGAAAAAGGTCTTTCCCTGCCAGTGAAAGTAAAGCAGGGAGGGGCCCAGCCTAGTTTCCCATGGAAGAGAGTTTCAGCGGGTGAGAGTGAGGACTCTCCCGTGTCCTCAACAGGTGAGCCTGGGATTGTAGCAGACTGAGATAAAACCTTCCCTACAGATCTTAAAACTCTGGGAGGTTTGCATAGAGAGATAGGCACTTTCAAATAGTGCAGACCTAAGCCATAGAGAGTTTTATAGGACATGACCAGCACTCTGAAATGTGTCTGGAACGAACCTGTAGCCAGTAAAGCTGTTCTAACAAGGAAATTATATGCTCCTATAACTGCCCTGCATTCAGCATTCTGGCTGCAGCATTTTGAATTCACTCCAGTTTTCAAAGAGTTTCAAAGGCAGCCTGAAACAAAGTGTGTTACAGTAGTCCAACCGAGCTGTAATCAAGGCATGTGTTACTGTAGCCAGATCTTACAACTCAAGGAACAGGAGTGGCTGGTGCACAAGTTTTAGCTATGCAAATACACTCCCAGCCACTGCTGAAACCTGAGCATCCAGGATCAGAATGGAGTTCAGGAGAACACCAAAGCTATGAGCCTGAGAATTCAGGTGACATGTAACCTCATCCAGCACAGGCAGTCTCTATTCTCTGATCTGCCTTTCGATTGACCAAAAGCCCTCTGTCTTGTCTGGATTAAGCTTCAATTTGTTTGACCTCATCCAGCCCACTACTGACAAAACATACTGATTAAGTACTGAGACAGCTTCCTTGGAATCAGGTGGAAAGGAGAAGTAAGGGTGTGTGTCAGCATATTGGTGAGATGATCTCTCCCAGTAGTGTCATGTAGATGTTTAACAACGTGGGGAACAAAACAGAATCCTGAGGGATCCCGCAGGCTAACAGCTGTAGCACTGAACAAAGCCTTCAGCACCACCTTAAGTTTATCCCTCCAGGAATGACCAGAAACCTTGCATAACAGTGCCCCCAAGTCTGATCCCAGAGAGTCAGCCCAGAAGGATACCACAATCAATGGTACCGAAAGTTGCTAATAAGTCCAGCAGAACCAACAGAGACATACTCCCCCTGCCCAGTTTCCTGTCATAGGTCATCCATCCACCAAGGCAACCAAAGCTGTCTCTATCTCATCAGCAGGCCTGAAGTTGAATTGAAATGGGTGTAGATAATCCACCTCACCCAGCAACCTCTGGATCTGGTAGGCCACCACGCGCTCCAGAATCTTGCCCAAAAAATGGAATATTAGGAATGGTTTATTTGCTTTTGGGTGAACAGAGTGTAGAATGGGTCAATCCATAAAAATATTTGCCAAAGTATATTTGTCCCACATCACTATTCACAATTAAATGGTTCATACAGCCAATACTCTCTGGGCAAGTGCCAACAGAAACAGAGGGGAAATGCTGAGGAATGGGCCAGTGATGTTGAACCCTCTTAGGAAGTTGGCTTATACCACATCAGAGTGTTGATCTATTTCTGCTTAGAGCCTTGACTGACACCATCCCTATGCGGTCTTTAAGCAGATGAGATTTTTTTTTTAAAGTAGCCAGAGAAATTATGAAGTGGAAACAACCGAAGTGCCACTGAGATTTGATCTCGTATTTCCAACTGAAAAGACAATGCCAGCTTTATAGGAGGATGAAAAAAGAGTATAAGAGAAGTTACAATTTCTAACTGCATATTATCTAATTTTCTATTTAAAAAAGGTAGTTATTCTAACTGCACAAAACCCCCTGAGCAGTACAGTTTTTTTAAAAGGGCAAATGCATACAAAACCTGGCATCCTGTTACTGGCATACACTGGTATAAGTTAACCTTACACCTG
Organism: Cyclura pinguis; assembly: GCA_030412105.1. Classification (NCBI taxonomy): domain Eukaryota; kingdom Metazoa; phylum Chordata; class Lepidosauria; order Squamata; family Iguanidae; genus Cyclura; species Cyclura pinguis. The sequence goes on from CM059604.1 coordinate 66,782,309, forward strand.
CAAGTGTCTATTTTGGCAGCTACAAAGGCTGGAATTCCCTTCAAATGGACTACTGATCCTGCACTCAAATGTAAGAAAAAAGACTGAATACAACCCATGCAATTTACCTTTTTTGAATGACAAAACAAATTCTCTCAGTACATCAGAATCAAATTCTTCTGGTTCCATTGCATATTTCTTGCCACCTTCATCAAAGATTGCAGCATTAACATCCTCTCCACTGTCAATCAGTCCCAGGTCCTTTATCTCTGAGGAATAGTCTTCTTCATCAGCAATTGCAAAAGTATATTCTGGGAAATCCTTAGCTACCTCCAAAACTTTGTTTCGCCAGTACTGAGTAGCTGAAAACAAACACATAATGAAGTTAAAAGATTTCTGGTTTGTTCGTAACATCTCTTTCAAATGACAACTTTTTATCTATGCTTACCAACACGATAATCGAAGCTGAAGTCTACTGCATAATAAACTACCACCAGAGGTCTCTTACTGTATCTCTTAGCATCATTAGCAGTCTTGCGATGGCCCACAAGAGGTAAAGCATATTTCACCACATGGCTTTTCACTTCCCCAGCATCAGTGGATTCCTGTTTATAGCAATAAAAAATAGATACAGAGGATGTGATGCTTGGAAGAATGCTCACTTTAGTTCCCAGCTCTATTTACTGCTGGCACGCTCTATTCAATTTCCAGGTGAGTAATGTGGGTCAAATTGCTATAGGACACCTAGGCTGACAACTTCTGGTGATAACGTTGTGGAAATCATTTCCAAATAAATGATGAGTGCAGAACAGCTGATTCCACAACAGAGCTGTATGTTGGTTTTAAGCGGTGACACTTATTTCTTTTGTATTGATGTACTTAACTAACCTGCTTTTGTGCTTGAACTACAGTTTTATGTCTTATATTTTAGTTTACTTAGCCACTGCAAATGTTGTTATGTCAAGGAAAGGAGAGTACAGATTTAACCAAATATAAAATCTCTACCTTCAAAACAGATTTCTATGATCTGCTCTTCACTTTCATTTTTCTTTGCTGGCTGTTAGCTTGGAGCCATTTTCTATGTTTTTAACTTGCTCATTTCTGCAAATAATGATTGCCTATTTATCTCATGTACTCTAGAACTCTTTAGGTTTGCTTCAAATTGATCTTGGCAGCAGGCATTCCATGACACATGGAATAAAAGGGAAAGTTTTGACTGCATGCTCTTTTTTTATCATATCCACACAGAAAACTTTCATTTACGGTAAGCTGTGTATCAAGTCAGCACAATTCCATCAGAAAGCTTGTTTTGTGTACACACAATGGAGAACATTCAGAAACAGGATATATAAGACAGTCCAACATGAAAAAGCATTTGCAACTAAGGGTCGTTACTTGGAATCTGGATCACTATAAACAAACTTCCACACTTAACGGAAATAGTCCACTAAATTTAATATGCAACCTAGAACATCAAGGAGCAACAGGCAAAATGGCACAGAGAAAGCATAAAGGTGATAAATTTGTCTCTAGTATAGCTTTGACATAACTACTCACTTTAATATCCAAAACATGCATTTTAGGCTCAAATTTTGACTGAAATTTTTCAGGTTGCATCACCACCACTTTCCCAGGATCTATTTTCAGAAAGCTTGAAAATTCTTTGCTGAAGGTATGATAGAACTTGTAATCTTCTCTTAGACTGTTAGCTAAAAGACAAGAAAAACTTAGAATGCACGATTTCTAATCCAGCAATCTGTTTACACAGCACTTTCATCTTTTAGCCTAAAGCTCTTTAATATATTACAGAACAGAGATTCCCAAACAGTATTTGCAAATACAAGAATAAAGTTCTATTAGAAGGACACTTGTAGTTTGTCTTCAGCATTGGTGACCAGTTTACTCAGAACTTAGATTTTTTAAAAAAGAGTAATTTGTTATCTACTGACCACTTTTTTTTTGTTAGCTCATTAGTGTTGCTTGTTTAAGAGTAGCATGCTAATAACACGCAGCTAATACATTATTTTTCATTACATTATCATACACAAATGGTCAAAAAATCTACCCCCAAGCAATGTTGTTCATTACACTAAAAAGTAACATTTCTACCAAATCTTATCTTAGTTTGCAGAAACAAATGGCTGTACCCTTGTTACCTCCAAGAGCAAGGCATTACAGTAATGTTGTTATTTGTAACACATTCAGGGTTTAATGTCTCTTTATTAGACGATTCAGTTAGGAATTACTGTTATCTCAACCACTCACCATGAATTTCTCCCATCCTTTTCTTAAAAGATTCCTTTGCTTAGTGGCCATCAGCATGAATTAATTGGATTACCAAAAAAAAATCCTTAAAGAAGTTATCCACTGTCCCAATTCAGATATCAAAATCAGCATTCTGAGAACAAGCCACAGTGCACCTTGGGATTGTGCATTTCCCTTCTGAGGGAAAGCAAAAAGCAGTGTATTCAAATCTGAAAAAGAAACTGATTCCTCCTTGTCATAGAGTAGAGTAGAATGAAGAAGGCTGACTGCACAATTCTGGCCCTCGCTGTGATTATTGTTACACCCAAGCTACATTGCTGTGCACACTAATACTTGCTTTTGTATGACCTGAATATTACTAGTGTGTGCTCTCAAGTCATTTCCAACTTATGGCAGCCCTAAGGTGAACCTACCACAGGGTTTTCTTGGCAAGGTCTGTTCAGAGTGATTTTGCCTTTGCCTTCCCCTGAGGCTGAGAGTGTGTGACTTGTCCAAGGTCACCCCAGTGGGTTTCCATGGCTGTGCCGGGATTTGATCTCTGGTCTCTAGCATTGTAGTCCAATGCTCAACACCCTCCCCTCAAGGTCACCCCAGTGAGTTTTTACTGCTGATGAGGGATTTCCAGTCCTGATCTCCTGAAGTCCTAGTCCAACACTCAAACCACTATATTACACTGTCTTTTTCAGAAACCTGTGAGGCAGGTACTTAATTGTTTTCATGGAAGGAGGAAATGGAAAGTGAAAGAGAGCTGCCGAGGAGAGAGGGATGGGCTTGCATGTAGGTGAAAAACAGATACGATTAAGAGAGGCCAAACAGAGCTCCTGATGGGTCTTCCTTGTCTGGTGAAGTCTCAACCCCTTTTACTTCAAAGAGAAACTCTACTGTTGGAAGGTGGTGGAAAACTGGCTGCATCCTGTCCGCCAAAGTGGGCTAGAGTCTGAGAAAAATTCAGACCAAGGTTTCTCCTGCTCTGTTCTTGCCCAACAGAATAAGAATAAAAGCTCTTCTTCCCAATGCACCTTCCAAATTCTGAAGCGTAAGGCCCTGCAGTGGCCAATCCTGTTGTCTTAATGGATGAGAGGAACCTATATTGCTAGCTGACCAAGTGAGAGAATTGTTCTAGCTGTAGTCTCTATATGGTTCAGCATTTTATGAATCCCTAATCATGTTCTCTTCTCATTTATCTTCCTTTCTTCAGACCAAAAGTTTCAATTGCCTTAGCTTTTCTTTACAGACCAAGTGCTCCAACGAACAATGCAGCTGCTTTTTTCTATCCTCTCCCCTACAACTAAGATTTAAGGCATAATGGACCAGAAGAGGAGTGATGTTTTCTGATTCAAATCTATTATCAGTGAACTACCTCTTTTCTGCTTGATGAAGGGATGTTCTGCAGTTCTCCTAAACTCTATGCATATCCTCTATGAAGACATACGATTTCTGCTGCCTGGCTTTAAATTCTACGATGCAGCTTGTTTCAATTTTGCTGCTACAGGTGCATATTTTTTTTATGCCTTCTCCTCACTTTTCTCACAACATTGTCCTCTGATTTGTCTAGCAATCCTCCTACTCTTGGCCTGGAACTGGCACATGAATTGTGCCTCTTCATTCCAAGACAGCAACAGGAAGTTAGAAAACAAAGGTAGGCAATGCCAGAGAGCCAACATGAGTAGCAGCTACAAGAAAGAGACTACGCCGATGTTTATTTTTCATGTTCTGAGTATTCACATGCTAAAAGACAGTCAGATTCTCTAAGGCACTTTCCATGCATAGCTATTAAACATATTTTCATACATTATCTACCAATAAAGTAAAGGCTCACCAGCATCTTGATAAAGTTGGTAGGCTGGATCTTGATCTCCTTTGAACACTCCTATGATGATTACATCATCTCCATCTTTCACAAACTCTTGCACCTGTTTGGTAGCTTGTATTTGCTTAGATGGGGGACCAGCCTGTTCTATCATGTAATCAACAATTCCTGTTAACAAAAGACACACTCATTTGATAGTGGTTGGAAAAAAGTAGGATAATAGGGCACCATTTCAAAATTAAACAATATTTCGTGGGGTTTTTTTAAGCTAGACACTTAATTTGGGTTACCATTTGACACCTCCATTTGTTTTTCTAGAAAAATGATTACACTTACTGTATATGAAAAGCTGTATGATGTTTTGGAACTGTAACAGGATGCTTCCTGAAATAATAGATTTCTCTTTTGTTTAGGAGAATGTTTATTTTATATATTATCTTGTCTACTCAGAGAAACACCGAGACTCCATACATTAGGGCCAGGCAGCATGGTTCACTGTGATATTATAGACTTTGAAGGGAAAACCATGTTCTGTTCTTTAGAGATATTAAGGTAAAGTATGGTTATGAATGTGATGTACACCATAAACACAATAAGGTAAGTGATCAGTTGGGAAGGGGTGAAAGCATGGAATGTTGGAAATAACTGATGACTGTCCCAATGTTTGGATGGGATTTTAAGACATCTGGGTGAATATCAGTCAGAGAGAGAGAGATGAGTCAAAGTCAGGAACTAAAGTTAGGAATATGAGAGAGAGAGATGGGAGTTAATGTCAGTCAGGATTTAGATATGTTAAAAAAAGCAATCTTTATTGTATGTTGAACTTTCTGTTTAATAAACTATTTTTTGTATTATATATTGTGCCTTTGAGAATGCTACAATAGTGTTATTCGTGTGGATGAGTTCAGACATATGGTATCTGCGGTTATTGATTGGTTATTGATATGAATGACTTCAGACACACAGTACCTGTGGTTCAAAGGTAGTAGTGCCCAGTGATGGGATTATACAAATGAAGTCTTATACAGGAACCACTAGAGCACCTAGGTGGTCACCACATTTGATGCCACAGCTCTGGGACATATTTGGTGGGATGGGTGGCTAACCCACATACACTACCACTGGAAACCTGATAGTAGGGCAATCACCTCTGCACTTCTCTTGAGAAAGAGGGTGTACACGGAGTGTGTGCCTTGACCATCAGTATTATCAGAGCACTGACAACACATTTTTGTGTTGTCTACAAAAGTGACAAGCACTGGGATTAGCAGGATGCTCTCCAAAAGGTTCTGGTGAGCAAAGCCCAACACCCTGCCCTGACATAGCTGTTTCTGTCTTTTAGGCACCAGGCAGAGACTTTTGGTTTTCTGGGTTTTCTCAACTGTGGGATTGGTTTCTTATTTCCTATCTATTTAATGTTTAATATAGTTTTTATTTATTTATTGTTTTATTATTTGCTATTTCATTGGTGTTTTGTTTTAACGCTGTCCTGTAAATATTTCTGAATATTTTTGATTGAAAGCCCTTAAAATAAATAAAAATCAATACAAATTATTTAAGGACAAACATAATAAGGCTAACCAAGAACCCAAATTAGTTTTTAAAAGGTGTTTGTTCTACACAGTGATGTTTACCCTGACTTAGTCTTGTATCTAGATTTTACTTCTGTGATATAACTAACGCCCGTCTGAGGTTTGTTCGCACAATGCTTTGTTAATGTTGTCATTTCAAAATCATGCAAATTATCCAGGTAAGCAGTTGGAAGCACTTCGCCCCCTAGAAGTTTTGGACTACAACCTGTATAATCCCTAACTCCTGGTCATGCCTGCTGGGGGTTCTGGGAGTAGAACTTGAGAACATTTGAAAGGCTAGCTTCTCTATCTCTGATTATGGTCACGCAAGTACTTCCCACACCAGAATCAAATAGCCTGATGAGTGTAGGACGGAGTGAAGATATTTTTCTGGAAAGCACCTATGTGATATGGAACTCAGGATGATATTAAAGAAACCCAGAGACAGTGACAATGGCAAAAAAAGTAATGCTGGAAGAAGATCTAACATCAAAATAATTAAAAACTCATGACTCTTTCTTTTTAATATGCATCATCCTGTCTGTCTACAGATGTCAAGAGTAGTGACATTAAAGCTATTGAAAAAGGCAATTCCAGAGTCATGCTAAAAGTTCTTTGAATTTGCTCTTACCTGTGCTTACACATTTAAAACTGCCTATTTGGTTTTCTATACTGTACCCTTTTGAATCAAATCACACCAATCTATTCAACCACACACTTTTCGGAAAATATAATTTAGAAGTGGGTGAATGCAGATACAGTTAACAGCAGCTTCAGCATGGCTATTGTGATTAAAGCTGCTGCTGGACCTCTCTATGATTGCCTAGATATTTCATATTCCCATACAAAAAGGCGCCTGGAAAAGACCAGTGTCTGAATCTAAGAGCACAAAATTTATTCTGTCAAACCATTCTGATACTGTGTTTTGAAGAAACCTGGGATTCTCTATTAAAAAAAAAGACCAGCATTCTCAGTAAGAAAACCAGCTGTTGTTGGGTCAATTTCTCAAGAAAAAGCAAACAGAATCCAACTCAAGACCCATTGCAAAGATGAAAAAGAAAAGCACTTCGCCGTACCATATTTTTCTCTTGGACCATTGTATTCAAAAGATTTGCCTTTGCGGAAAATCTTGAGAGTTGGGTATCCTGACACGTCAAACCTCTTTGCAAGATCTGTTTCAGCAACTGCATCAACTTTTGCAAGGGGAATAGGAGGAGTACGCTTTCTAAGCTCCTTAGCTGCTTTCTCATATTCTGGAGCCAATCTTTTGCAGTGTCCACACCTAAATTCAGGAGGGGAAGAAAACAAAGGAAGAGACCAAATGAATAATCCAGAACTGTATGCCTGTCATATGTCTACTCCCAAATTAAAGAATAAAAACTAGAATGAAAAAGAGCAGGGAACTGAGGCTGACAAAGCCATGTCAATCATATTTCTACAATTCTGGATCCATGAAAGTGCAATAAGTACTAAGAAACCACAATACCTCACCCAGGGTACAGGAATTGTAGTCCAAAACATTAAGCCAGTCAAAGATTTCCCAACCCAGTCTCCATATTTGCATTAATTTTTTTTCACGCTTTTTTTTTTAAATCAAAGGAACAAATACATGGGAACTGTGAAAGTCAGGAGGCAAGACATGTTGTTCCATCTTACCATGGTGCATAGAATTCAACCAGAATTATGTCAGCTTCATTCACTGTTTCATCAAAGTTATCTTTGGTCAACACTAACGTTGCATCAGGTGGAAGAATCCAATCAGGCTGTGAAACTTCTTTTACTTTAGCCACAATTTCTAAAAAGAGAATGCAAAGAGGTATAGCGAATGTGAAGAGGGAGAGAGAATTAATATTTGTTCTTAACAGGAAAAAATACATCTTATTTTGACGTGTTGTAGATATGCAGAGGGACAGCTTATGTGAAGCAAAGACCTCTACAGACTGAATGCATGCTATCTGCCCCCCTCCCCATCTTGCAAAATCCAGGACAAGCCATCCTTTAGCAAGTTTAACCATCACCACAAGCGTAGTCTCAAATGGAGCACTTCTCATTCCAGTGACAAAAAGGCTCAGCAACTCTTCCCTTATGTGCAAATAGAGGAGCTGGCTTCAGCAAACACTTGTATGTCTGGTGACCTTGCAGCTACCCTTTTGGCATAAAAACATTCAAATTTGCAAACACTTCTGAAGCCATCTTTTTTTAGAGAAACAACATTTAAAAGTACGAAAACTGAATTTGCATTTTGCCTATGATCTGTAAATAAAATTGGTCAGGCTCTATGAAATTTAAAGGTTGATTATGTACGGTACATTCACTTTAGGATTACTTAGCATGCTCTAACACTGCTTACAAGTATTCCATACATCCCTTTCCAGGCTTCTGTACTAAGAGAGAACGAAAATACTCATTCTGTGAACATAGCCTGCACATCTCACAGTAGAAAAACTGTAACATTCAAAAGCACAGAAAGATAGTATGCAAGTAATTTGCATAGTGCTATAAATGGATCCTTCAAACATGCAAGGCAACTATTAGTCTGTTTGAGAAAATAACATTCAAGAAGGCCTTTTACATGACGATTAACTACAGGCTAACTGCCAGCTGCAGCACAAAAATTGTAAGAAATCTGCAACCTGCATTTAAAGTAACAAGATTCCACTTCTTCATTTCACCTGTTTAAAAAAACTAAAAAGATATATAGCACTGCTCACCTGCTTCTGTTCTTGAGCCTTCATAATCCACAGGTTGTCCCTTCTTCAAGATTTTGATGGTTGGGTAACCAGTAACATCAAAACGACCTGACAAAGTAGAAGCTGACGTAGCATCTATTTTGGCAACTGGGATGGGAGGATCGTTTTCTTTCAGTGTTTTAGCTATTTTTTCATATTCTGGAGCAAACTGCTTGCAATGCCCACACCTGGAAGGAGCAGATAAGGAGAAAAAAGAAAATTCAGTTAAATTTTAAACTTTACTATAGTTTCTACAGTACAGCAATGAAGCACCTGAGTAAGAACAAGACTGATTTGATTTCGATACAGTACCTGGCTATGCAGCACACCTACTCAAAAGATATGTTTTTAGGTCACTCAAATATCTATACTTTATAGGTGCCAGATGTTATTAAAGTTGTATCTGTCTATGTGCCTATAAATCAATAATGCGCAACTGAGGAGGAGTTGGGTCTGTCTCTCTATATGCCATGTAGGCTGATACAACCAAAAGAGAAGCAATGTCAATTCTAGTTCTGCAAATCAGTCAAAACAGAGCTGATTCCCATGGCGGGGGGGCTTTTGGTGGTCACATTCAGTTTATAAGTCACACCTTCCCACTCTCTGTTCTTAATTAATGCAAAGGATCTAGTCACACTACCACTTTCCTACACATGATCAGTTATTCAACCACAGAACTACATGAAGCAAAGCATGCGTGCATTTTCGGTTTTCTAAATGAAGTGAGCTATCAAGCATTCTTCATGACTACAGGTGCTGAAAAGAGGAGTCCTGATTCTGAAAATTCTTCTTTAAAAAGAACAGAATAAACATATAACAACATAATAAACAGAATAAACCAGATGCATCGTATGAGTTGAACATGAAAGATCAAAGACAATGAACAAAAATCCTCTCAGACGCAACCTATACATTCAAAAGCATCATACAGTGGAGACTTCTTGGTACTTTATCACTTTAAATGACTGCAATCAAATATGAGAATGCTTTGCAGTCAAAGGTTCCTTGCCTAAAGAAACTGTCTTACCACAGTTTGATTATAGGCTTGTGTACACAAATTTTCCCCTGCTGGCTAATATGGTTTGGCATTAAATAGGTGTCAGTGACACTAATGTTCCCCTCTTCTCAATTTTTTTGTCTTTTTCCCAATAGATGAGTACAGTAGGGTACTCATCCAGCAAACTTCTAAGAAAGCATACTCACTGAAGTTCAAGAACAGCATCATTGCCACTCTTACTCCAATGGCAAAACTGTGCAGACACACCACTCACTTTACCTTAGTTAACTAAATGGCTGGGAGAGTGTGAAGGGAGTAGCTGGGCAAGCCTGGCTGAAGCCAGCCAATCATACCCCAGGAAATGCAGTGGAGTGGGTGTACTGAGGAGAAAGAGAGGTTACTTACTTGTAGTTGTAGTTCTTTGAGTGGTTATTTGTGCCCACAAATGGATTTTGCCTTGCTGCAGTGAACTAGTTTGGAAATTTCTAGAGCTGAATACCATGGCAGAGCCCACACAAATGAGTTTTGCCTTGCTGCAGAGAACTAGTTTGGAAGTTTTTAGAGTTGAATAGCATGGCAGAGCCTGCCCCCCATACCTACTACACATGCTTGAGTCCACCAAGCTACCATTACCCCAAAGGCCACCATTAAATTCACAGGTACCTGAAAGTGGGAGTGGTAGGGTTTGTGTGAGGGCATAGATGACCACTCAAAGAACTACAGTTACACATAAGCAACCTCCTTCTTCCTGGTTTCTGCACCTCAAATAAATGGGTGACTGCAAAGCTTACCCAAGAATGGTGGATCAGGTTGCTAAAGAATCAAGGAAAGCTCTGCACACCCAAATCAAGCATCAGACTTGGCTCTTGCGTGACTCCATTACAGCTCTGCGAAGATCTGGTAAAGTCAGATCTTGTGTGAATACTGTTGATGGGGCGATTGCTCTGCTTAAATGTGCTCATGGTAGGCCTTTGGAACAGGTTGCTTGGCTAATTCGTAGCACAGTTATAGAATCCATTTTGAGAGTTTTTAGGCAGACACAGATTGTCCTCTCTTCTGTTTCTTGTAACAGACAAAGAGTCTGTTTATAGCATGCTACCATGAAGTGTGCAGAAGCGTGCTGAACACAGTTTGCAAGTACACAACAGACATTTCACTTATGAAGAGATTTTTTCCAGTGGCATTGTTGGTTGCAGGGAAAAAAAAGGTACACAGTACCTTGACTACCATGGAACTGGAAAACTATTTTAGAAAGAAAGTATGTATCAGGATGTACAACAATCTTATCACGATGGAAGGAAACGTTTGTTGCATCTCAGTACTATAAGGACCCCCATATCTGCAGGGGACTGGTTCTGGGGCCCCCTGCGAACAATGAAATCTGTAGGTAGTAGGGAATGCCCGGTCCTGCTGCGAGCCCCAGCCCAATCGTGGCTGCAGTGGGTGGGAAAAGAGCAGATCCCTTGGCGAGGGGCACGACCCCACGCTCCCTGCTCTTTTCCCACTGCTCACAGCCAGGATCGGGGCCGGGGGGCGGCAGGAGTTGGTAAGGGACACAATCCTACTCCCCCTGCTCTTTTCCCGCTGCCCACTGCTGGGATCGGGGCCGGGGTGGGTGGCGGCAGCTGGCAAGGGGCGCAATCCCGCGCTTCTTGCCCTTTTCCCACCGCCCACCACCGGGATTGGGGCCCGGGCGGGCAGCAGGAGTTGGCAAGGAGTGCAATCCCATGCTCCTTGCCACCTCCCACTGCCGGCCCCGAGCCACCAGCCCAGTTATCCGTGGTTGGCCCAATGGTGGCCAATCATGGATAACTGAATCAGTGGATAATGAATCCGCAGATAGGGGGCTCCTACTATACTGCAAGTTCTCTCAATCGTCTTACATTTGTGATCACCACTAAAAATAGCACTTTAATGGTCAATAACCTTTCATCCACTGTTGTGAGTGGTTCAAATGGCATGGTCATCAGCTGTGACAACACCAGTGAAAGAGACAACATTAGTGGTGGTAGCTTAATGAGGACAGAGATGCTGTAATCCCTTTAAGAACATTTTTCATGACTGGATTTGTGAACAAAGTGTTCGCTACTGTAGAGGCTGGTTTGTGACCTATTACTGCAGCAAAGTGCCCGTAAGTGATGAGAATGCCAAACCTTGCTGACATAAATGTAACAAGCAGTACAGTACAGTACAGCAGAAGCTGGTGATGGTAGAGGCTGTTCTGATCTAGATGTTACAAAGGAAAAGAATCTCTGCAACATGTAACCATACGAACACTGAGCTGATAATTTCCTGGAAGTCTTTTAACGCACATGCCAGATCAGGCAAGTCCATGCAGTCATTGTTGGCATCCTGAGGTTTGTATGAAATACACAACCTCAGAAAGTCTGGTGATTGTCGAAAATGAATAGTACAGTTCTTGGAGAACTGGAAAAGTGGACCAAACCAAGGTTGTTTGGCAAATTTGGTGTAATTACAATAGCATCAGTTTTGTCTATGCTGATCTTCACCACCACTTTGCGTATCAGAAGGAATAAGGGAAAGAGGTAAATGATATATCCAGACCATGTTAGGAAAAATGCATCTCCTAGGGAACTATATCCTCTGCCTGTCATCAAACAGCACTAAAGACATTTTTTGTTGGATGCAGTGATGAAGAGTTCTACCTAAGGAGTACCTCAAGTGTCCGTGATAAGTTGCAATGCCTGACTTGATAAACTCTATTTGTGTTGAAGATGCCAGTCCCAGCTCAACACACCTGCCAGTAAGTTGTCTGTTCTTGCCAGATGGATTGCAATTGTGTGTATGCTTTTCCTGATGCACCAATACCAGAAAATGGTGGCAAGGCTGAACAGAACGGATGTAGAAGTGTTGCCCTGGCAACTGTGGCGGTGTGGTCTGTGGTGACCTGCACTGCTATGCCTTGAAAATCATGATGTGAGACCCCCTTCCTTCGGAAAGATAGGCCCTTGCCTGTTGTAGAATCCAATGTTGCATCTATAAAATAAAGTGTTTTGGTTGGCATCAACACTGATGTCTTTGGATTTAAATTGAGACCTAAACTTTGATGAAACATCAAGGTGAAGTAAACGCTGCAGTACAATGTGGTCTTGCAGGACACCACTAGTAGTCAATCATCCACATATGGGCAAATGTGCACACACACCCCCACAAGTCCTGCAGAAGGAAACTATCACTGCCATGCGCTTGGTGAATACCCTTGGTGCTACTGAGAGATGTAGATCCTGAGTGATGGTGAAGTAAGAAAATTGCAGTGTTGTGGCCTAATCCTGATGTGGAAATACGCATCACAGAGGTCAATCAAGGTGAACCAATTTTCTTTGTGAAGAAACTGCAGGATGAAATGCAGGATTACCAACTTGAACTTCTTGGTCAGATGTATCAGTTGATACCATGAAGGCCATTATCTTGCTTCAGGATCATGAAGTAGCTGGAAAAGAAACCAGACCCTTTGCACTGAGCTGGCAACTTTCCCATGGCATTTTTTGTAGCAGGGTAGTTATTTCATCCATCAGAACTCTGGAAGGAGGAATAGATAAAAAAAAGTCAATTGGAGGAATACTTGACAATTATATGTCATAACCCAAGCAGGTGATGTTTCAGACCCACAAATCTGTAGTGACGTTCCACCAGATGGTAAAATAGCAGTACAACTTTGGGGCCTGTAATGGTAAAGGGCTAGACGGATGAAATAGTGGAAGATGTAACATCCTCTGTTGCAAGTCACAAGCAAGATGTGGTTAGAGGTCACCTGGAATACTGTGTCCAGTTCTGGGCACCACAATTCGAGAATTCAAGAAGGATCTTAACCAGCTGGAACATGTCCAGAGGAGAGTGACCAAAATGGTAAAAGGTCTGGAAATCATGCCCTATGAGGCGCGGCTTAGGGAGCTAGGTTTAGCCAGACGCAAAGAAGATCAAGAGGTGACATGATAGCCATATTGAAATATTTGAAGAGATGTCATGTTGAAGATGGAGCAAGCTTGTTTTCTGCTGCTCCAGAGACTAGGACACAGAGCAGTGGATTCAAACTGCAGGAAAAGAGATTTCACCTAAACACGAGGAAGAACTTCCTGATGGTATGAGCCACTGATTCAACAGTGGAATATGGTGTCTTGGAGTGTGGTGGAATCACTTTCTTTCGAGGCTTTTAAACAGAAGCTGGATGGCCATTTGCTGGGGGTGCGTTGAGTATGTGTTCCTGCATGGCAGGGAGTTGGACTCAATGGCCATTGTGATCTCTTCCGACTCTATGATTCAATGATTTAGAGGATCCAGCGGATTTCTTGGAGGAAGACTAAAATTTTTGTTGTCTGAATGAACATCTCCTGGAAGATGATGGTTGCTAAGGATGTTCTCAACTGTCTTAAAGAATTTGATCTTGCAAATGATGAAAAAGACTGATGTTTCCAAGATAGACAGAATGGCATATGTTGTTATTGTGAGTGAGCCAATCCCATTTTGCAGGCCATTCCCCTCATCTGGAATCAAATGGAAACAGACCATTGGTATTAACTGCACTTGTCACATCAAAGATAGAGTTGACGGTGGAGACCTCAATACCTGTTAGTGAAATGCTAACAGGGAACAGAGAAAAGGCAGAATTACTCAACATGTTCTTTGCCTCAGCCTTCTTCCAAAAGGAAAACAATGCTCTACCTGGGGAATACGGAGTAGATGATGTGCAAGGGGAGATACAGCAAACTATAGGTAAAGATATAATACAGGAATGTAGATTCCGGCAGCTGGCCATGTCATTGGCAGATGCAATCTAGTGAGCTCCACTAGACTGCAGTCCTCAGAAGCGTTGTACCTGACAGGGAGGACTCTCCCTGTCAAGCTAGCGGACCCTCGATTTACAGGGGATTGAAGACTCTGCAGAGTCAAGATTGAGACCTGTGAAGTGTCCACTTAGGAACAGAGCAGCCACAGCAGGTCTGGAGGCTCCAGGGAATCACATGCTTCAGTGCAGCTGGGGGAGGGTGAAAGACTCATTCCTCACATGGGCATTATACTGTCTGCAACCAGACCTCATCATATAAGAAAGTTGGATTTTATTCTTTTATAGCTAGAATGAACAAGAAGCCTTTAGCTTCCAGCAGCATTGACATTTTCTATAAACTTTGAAACCTTCTTGTCAAGTTTGTAAAGGGACAGTACTGTTTTTGTTATTTGGAATACTTTTTGGAATCTTCTTGGTTTTAAGTCGTAAATACTAAATTTCTTCTCTTGCTTTCTTCTAGTTATTTTATGATTTAAGTATTGTTTCTTCATATATCTGGATTTAATTTTGGACTCTGAACCTTTTTTATTTCAAATTAATAAATGATTAAGTATCTTAGGATACTTGCTTGTTTAATTTGGATGCTTAACAAATCTTTTTGGATACTTTTGATGAATTGCATTTTTAGCTGAACAACTTTAATAAAGGAATAAGACTTCCTGTATATTAATAAGAGACTAATGAATTGACCATGTTTTTCTTTCTCTCTTTTTTTCCCTTTACTAGATCATCTTTTGTTGACTTTTACATGGGAATCTCTGTGGGAATCTCTCAGTGGAACTTGCTACTATCAGCTGTTTTGGGAACACAGTGTTTTTCATTTTAGATAGTCTGGCCAGCAATCATGGCCTTATTTCTGCATCTATTGAGGAAAAAAAAATGACAGGCTTTCAAGACAACTATCAGTGCTGTTACAAAATCTTAATCTGAAATTCAAGAAAACTGAAGATGAAGTTTTTAAAAGAACAACTGGATGAAACAACAGATTGTCAACAAGAAAGAATGACAGATCAAAACTTCTGTAAGAGACATGCTGCGAGAAATTAAATCTACACACGAAGCGATAAAGAATACAAGAGATACTCAAAGCAAGTTACATCTGTCAAGTTACAAGATCAGGACATTTTCCAAGGAAATCTTTGACAACTGGTCTTTGAATCGAGAGGACGCTTTTGGAAAGAAACAGTTCAACAATGAGCTTCTTCATGGACAATTCTTTCACAGAAATGTTCTTCTTTGTTGTGCAGCTTGAAGTTTTCATTTATACATGATCAGTTGTGATAAGAGGTTTGCTAGAAATAATTAAATGCAATTTAGCTATGGAAAAAAAGAGATAGAAAGAGTGATAAGGAAAAATAAAGAAATCAGGAAGATGTTAATATAAAATGATCTATGACGCATGATATATATGGCATAAGAGAATGGTTTACGAATTAAGATGCAATAAAGATTTTTGATTATAATGGAACTATGATTATAATGAAATAATAATGGAAATATGGAAGGGAATGGAAATATGTTCATAATGGGAAAATGATCTATGATTATGAATCACTAGAAGAGAAAGTTATAAAACAGCAGATTTCTGAGATTAAAGAAAAAAAAAGAAAAAACAAAAAACAGATAAAGCGTGTTTTGAACCATTAGTTTTACCATTAGCAAGATGGGTAATTTTATATTAGTTTATGATTTAGTTATTGGTTATAATAGTTATTTGAACAGAAGAATGGTTTATTAATGAATAGTGTAATTCTACAATTAAAAGTCTAAGTATATATTTTTTAATAATTAAGCTAGAATTATTACTTACTTGAGAACTACTAAATATTAATTATTACAGTAGATTTAGAGTTATGATAAAAATAGCAGTAAGCAGCAACTTTAATCTTTTTATTACTTTATGGTTAGCTGGTATTGTTAGATTATCATTTGCTACTGGGAGCAGGGGCGGGAACCACTTTTAGTTAGACGTTCAGTAGTTTGAAAATTTTTTTGTGTGTCGCTCATTGCAATTGTAGTTCTCAGTTTGATGTTGTGTGTAAATGTATGTACTTTTGTCTTGTTTTATTATTCAATAAAAATCATGTTTAAAAAGGAATACCTAGCTACTCTAAATGAATTCAAGTCTCCGGGACCAGATGAACTATATCTAAGGGTGATAAAAGAACTGGCAGAAATAATTTCAGAACCACTGGCAATAATTTTTTAAAAGTCCTGAGAATAGGAGAAGTCCCAGTAGACTAGGGGGGAAAAAAGAAGATCCAAACAATTACAACCCAGTCAGCCCGACATCAACACAGAAAAGATTTTAGAGCAGATCATTAAAAAGACAATCTGTAAGTACTTCTAAAGGAATGCCGTGCTTAGTAAAAGTAACAGAGGTTTCTCCAAAAAAAAAAAAAAAGAAAGAAAAGAATAGAAAAAAAGAAGTCATGCCACATAGCATATCTTGACTTCAGTAAGGCCTTTGACAAGATCACCCATGATATTCTTGCAAACAAGCTAGTATAATCTGTGCTAGACCATCCTACTGTTAAGTGGATTATTAACTAGTTGACTGACCAGACCCAAAGGGTGCTCTCAGAATGTTCCTCTTCATTCTGGAGAAGTGACTGGAGAAATGGGGTGCCACAGGGTTCTGTCCTGGGCCCAGTACTATTCAACGTCTTTATTAATGATTTGGATGAGTCAATAGAAAGCATTCGAATCAAATTTACAGATGACATCAAATTAGGAGGGGTAACTAACACCACAGAGGACAGGATCAGAATTTAAAATGATCTGAACAGATTAGAGAGCTGGGCCAAAACTAAGAAAATGAATTACAACAGGAAGAAGTGTAAGGTACTACACTTAGGTAGAAAAAAACAAAATGCAAAGATATAAAATGGGTGACACCTGGCTTGATATGTACATATGAACATATGTACATATGAAAAAGTACATATGAAAAGGATCTAGGAGTCTTAGCAGACCACAAATTGACCACAAGCTGAACATGAGTCAGCAGTGTGATGTGGCAGTTAAAAAAGCCAATGCAATTCTGGGCTGCATCAATAGAAGTATAGTGTCTAGGTCAACGGAAGTAATAGTACCACTCTATTCTGCCTTGGTCAGCTCCCCCACTGGGTACCACAGTTCAGGAAGGATATTGACAAGCCAGAACATGTCCACAGGGTGACCAAAATGGCAGAAGGCCTTGAAACCATGCCCTATGATGACCAGTTAGGGAGCCATGTATGTTTACCCTGTAGAAGAGAAGATAAAGAGATAACATGGTAGCTATGTTTAAATATTTGAAGGGATGGCATATGGAGGATGGACCAAGCCTGTTTTCTGCTGTTCCAGAGACTATGACATGACACAATGACTCCAAACTTCAAGAAAAGAGATTCCATTTAAACATCCTGACAGTAATAGCAATTTGACAGTGGAATATGCTGCCTCAGAATGTGGTGGAATCTCCTCCTTTGGAAGTTTTCAAACAAAGGTTGGATGGCCATCTGCCAGGAATGCTTTGATGCATGGCAGTGAGTTGAACTCAATGGCCCTTGTGGTCTCTTCCAACTCTATGCTTCTATGATTCTACCACTGCAGTAGTTACTGGAGATAGCAATCCCAAGTTATGTCTTGGAGGCGGAGATCTGCATGCATACAGTACTGGTGGACATGGAGAGTAGTATCGTAGTGATCATGATCAAGACTGACTTGATGCTGATGTAGGGACCTTCTAGGAGACTTGTAATGAGGTTCATGAGCATGATGCCTAACCCTGTAGAAAGAGGAGTAGAAATGGTAAGGTAGCATCTCTCTCCAGAAGTGTTCCTGACAGAATTTCTCCATATGCAATATTGAAGTAAAAGGAGAGGACTCTCTGTGATGAGGGTTCTCTTCTAAATGGGACCTCTCTTGCCATGGCAAATGTGACAGAAACCTGAAATGTTGAAGGGCTAGAGAAGTCACACTGAGTACCAATGGGGGCAGTTTTCCTCAAGGTACTGCCTAATGATGAGCCATTGAACAGTTTATTCATCCAGTAATGAGACTGCCATTGATCCTGTGACCCTGGTACTAATAGGACTGAGGTCCATCACTGGAGTCAGAAGTAAAGCCTCTTATGTTGTCAACACAGGTTGACAGCCATGCTTGGATTTCCTTTTCTTCTGCTTTGTGTGACCTTTGGCAGATTCAAATGGGATTGGTGACAGACGACACTTCTGACCTGTGGAACGCTTGAAGGATTGGTGAGGCACTGTTGGTACCGTATCTCTTGCCTCCATAAGATTGGAGCATGTGGGGATGATACTTGCAATCCCAAAGCCAGTAGAGACTATGTGGCCATCAACATCGCACTTGGAATCACATACGTCAGTACCAATTAGAATATATGGCCGGTGCTGAGGTAGAATGAACAGTCAGTAATGAGGCCTCTTAAGGCATATGGTGCTTCCATGGATCAGAAATTGTTGCCAGAGAAGCAGACTGAGCTGCGTTCACTCTTTCAGTTGCCTGAAGATTTTTTTCCAGCCAGGTTGCTCAATTTTTCAACGCCTGGAGTTTGAAACCCTGATAAATCAAACACTTCTGCACACTGTGCTACTCAAAACAAACACTCAGTATGAGTATCAGAAAGAGAGACTTTACATCCACAAGTGACAAAAAGCTTAAATAAAGAAGAGGCTATAAGAAACTTTGGAGGAAGAGAGGAGAAAGAATTCAAAGTATAGAAAAATATTTTTTATAGGTGTAGTGAGCCCAAATAAAACAAATATGCAAAGCATCATATCCCATTATATTTAATCGATGTAAAACATGTGCACCTGCAGTATCGCAGGCCCGCTACGTCTGTTAAGTATAATGAGATGCAACAGTGCATCTCACAGTGACCTCACATTCATGTGCACAGAAGTTGTGTGTGAGGAGGGCCTGCTGTCAGCTACAGAGATAGATATATATGTATAAAGAAATAGTGATTTGAGATCAAAAGGAAGCTACTCAGCAAGAAAGAGTCCCAAAAGAAGCATTTCTTTCAGTGGATGAAAAGACACTGAAGTAAAGGTATTCTGGCGGGCTCAAGCATGCGTGATGACTATGCAGGATACTGCCAAACTTGGCAGGATACTCAGTTCTAAAAAGTTCTGAACTAGGTTTCTGCATAGGTGCACATGCCATCTGTGTGAGATACAGACTCCGCTAAGAAGAAAGAATACAAAACTGAGGGTTGTCCCTGACAGAAAGCAGTTAGGGTTATGACTGCAGGAAGATAGAGGAAGGATGGGCTAGAGCCAGGGAAAAAGGTTGCAGGCAGATAGTGGAAAGATGACACAGAGATAGAGAAAAGTTCAATATGCCTTCTGGCGGGGTGAAGCGGAAGGCAAGAAGCAATAGAACAAGTGAAGTGTTACACTCTCCCCTCCCAATATAGGATTGCACCCATTATTACATTGACTCAAAAACCTCAGTACCATCAAACATTGTTAAAGATACATCCATAAAATGTAGCAGATGTAATAAAAGTACTCTGTACACTCAGAACTTAATAAAGCCCTTAATACAGCACATGAACCTTTACCAGATTTACAAATAACCCAAGTTTGCTCTGAATCAAAATTTTAGAAAAGTGTGTGCAGTCAGTTAGGAAAACCGAAGAAAGAGGAAAACAGGTTATTGTCAACCTTGTCAATGCCAGTGTTGACATTATTTTTTATCTGTGCACAAGACTGGCGGGAATTCAGAGTGAGGAGAAAAGGAAATGATACACAATATCCACCATGGTTACCAATAACATATATGCAGCAAATATCTCTCTGGCAATATGTATAAATCCATTTCAAGAAGGAGGACGGAAATTCTGCAAGCAACCACCTTACCATGGAGCATAGAATTCCAGAAGCACAGTATCTTTGCCTTCAACAAAAGTATCAAAGTTTGCATCATTCAGCACCAACACACCATTTTCCTCTTTTACTTCGGTGTCATCATAGTCGTCGTCATCGTCATCATCATCAGTCTCCTCTCTGAAAACAGATTCTGTTCCAAGGGAAAAAATCATTCTTAATAAAAGAAATCTGACACTGCAATGTGCACTGAAACCGTCCTATTTCAATAAAACTAAAATACTTGGAAGGAAACTCTGTGGTCAATAGAAATTAAGTTGTCAGGATATGCTAAAGTATGCTATCAGTTGTGCCACATAGACATGAGTGGCCTCTTGCTCAGTGTGTAATTCTAGAGCACAACAGTAGACAATTCAGCTGGGTACTTCAGCTCCTACCTAGACCTTCCCATGCTCCACAACATATTCTTCCTGCCTCCTGTGATATCCCCAAATCTTTCCCTCAAGTTTTCAGTCATAATAGTGCAAAAATGGAAAAGGAAAGATGAGGAAAAATGCAACCCCGTAGCATCTTTACAACTGACTGATTTATATTTTACCATGAGTTTTGGTGGATATCTAAGGAAATGGAAAAGCTCATACTAAAATATAGATCAATTAAAGGTGTTGCTAGATTGTTTTTACTCCCTCCCCCCCCCCCCCCGCTTTTTAAGCTGCAACAGATTAACATGGCTATTTCCTTTGGTACTCTTTAAGAAGTGGCTTGCCCAAGATCAGCCACCATAAGATTTCCTGCTTCCTTGCTTTCTGCCTGGAACAAACAAATAAAATAACAAAACAAAAGTTTGAAAAACACCAAGTAGGCCATAGTTATTACGACAGTGAGTAAAACATGGCTTGGCAGGTTACAGCGGTGCAAGCCAGTTCTAGTATAAAAGAAGAGATAAATATCTGTGATAATCCAAAGTCTTCCAGTGGGGTGCCCTAGTAGCGGGAACAAATAAGTGTACCTTTAGCATACAAACAAGTGCTAGAATGAAAAAAATTCATCCATTCTATATATTGGACTGCAGGAAAGTGCAGCCTACTATGGACCTATGGAAATTGTAGTCCAACAAGATTTGGAGTACCCCATTTCCCTCAGCCCTGCACTAAAACAGAGATACTGTTGCTGGCATAATTTACTTGACATAAATACACACACTGATCAAATCATGCAGCCTGAATTTCTCCAGCCTCTGTATGTTTAATTTAAAGTTTGTAATCTGCATTAAGGAAGGCTCCAATAACTATTGTATTAATGGAAAAGTAAAAATCTCCAACCTACAGAAAGTATAATCTACGTTGGTATGACTACCTTTTCGCTCCCCTGTAATGCTTACATTTAATTCATCAGTCCCAAAGAGTATAACCTCCCTTTAACTCATTAACATCTTTTAAAAAGTGTTTGAAACAATGAACTAACTAAAAAAGGAATGACTGAGCTGAGATATAAATATTTGCGTTTAAAGCTGGCTTTGATCCCAAGTTCTGTACAAAAGCCGAAACAATTATTGGGTTTAGGCTGATTTAATTACAATGTTTAAAATAACACAGTTAAAAAGTGTAAACATGGTCTCTCCAGAGAAATTATTTGTACGACAGAGCAAATAACTAACACAAACCAGCATGAACATCCAGAGTACAAAGGCAGAGTGCGAAATACATGTAATACATGACACTGTTTTTGTGCTCTATGGGAGGACATCTAATTGAAAAATCATGCAGATATAAATAAAGAGTTGCCTTCAGACAGGTGCCCAAGTCATAATTCAGTAATGTGTAAACCAACTATTACAACTCTTCAGAACTTCAGACTGGAATATTTCCTCCTCTTGTCTAGAGAGCCCATCAACCTTTTCTCATGAGTTCTAACTCATTCACTAACATTCACCTAAGTCCCTGATTACTCAAAATCTAGTATCTTCCCTTTATTATTTCCATAAATTTTGGCTTTTATCTATAACGTGTGCCTGACTATTACATTAATCATCCCTTTACCTTTTCTCACTGCTTATTTGCATAAGTATTTCAGATTCATCTTGTTAGTTCAAAATGCTGTAGTATTTCTCACTGTGGCTAGAT
The DNA here is from genome assembly GCA_030412105.1 of Cyclura pinguis. Lineage (NCBI taxonomy): Eukaryota > Metazoa > Chordata > Lepidosauria > Squamata > Iguanidae > Cyclura > Cyclura pinguis. Next base: position 66,804,424 of record CM059604.1, read on the forward strand.
ACCACAGTGAGAAACCATAAAACCATAAAAATTTAATTTCTTCGTGCTGCTGTCCCAAAAGATTTATATCCAGCGGACAGACTGCTCCACATAATACTGAAAGCAAACAAGAAGAGTCTTTTCTCGGTCAATTTTATAAGTTTCCAGGGTAATATCACAATTTGTCCTGAGCATTCACGTTAGAAACACGTCTGCCCATTTTATAAAATATGTGCTACACAATTAAAAGCTACATACATCGTTTGACACAGAAGTAGCAGTAAGGTTTTTGTCAGCAGTAAAAAAAAAAAGAGAGAGAAAGCATTTCTGCAAGTATATAGAAGACTACGCTGGCGATCTCTTGTTACCGATTATGCTTTTTAAGAAACCCTTTCAGTTCCCCATATTCACGTTTTTAACAGTTTACGTTTTGGTCCCTCTTGTTACTGCCCCTCCCCTCCATTTCTGTTTCCTCTCTTTTGCTTTTTTTTCCCGGCCAGCCGCTGTTTTTCTAGCTCACGTGTATCCACCTCTCACCTGCCTCCTCCCAAGGCCTGCTGTCTCGCCTTCTTCAGAGGGATTCGCCAGACCCTCGTGGGCTCTCTTGGCCGCACGCCAGGAGCCGCTTCTTTGGGAAGGACAAACACTTACCTCCGTCGTGATCCTCCTCCACCTCCACCTCCTCTTCCTGGCATCTTGTTAAAAGAGCCAGCTGCCCCAGGGCCAGGAGCAGCGTCAGCAGAAATACTCGCCTCACGTCCATCCCTACTTCTCCTTCCTCCTAATTCTTCCCTCCGCCTTTCCTTTTAACACCTCCCTAAAGGAAATCCTCTCTTTCCCAGCTTCCAGGAAGTCCTTCCTTCTGATTGGCCAAGCAATGGAATGGAAAAGCGGAGGAGTCAGCCAATCAAATGCCACTGGCAGTAGAGAAAAGGCGGATTTTAGGCGTCTTGTTTTTCTTTCCCGTTTTTTTTTTTAATTGCAGCTGCTTTGCTTTTCATCGTCCTCCAATTCTTTTCTAAGACTGGCTCTTTGCGGTATACTATTCCCACATCTGCAGCATGCCCGCCACTGGCATTTCAAATACTTTCTACCCGCTACGTTCTATTAAGCAGTCTGTATCTGCTATCCCGCTCCTCTCTTAATTTAGAATAAGAAAGGCGGTGCTACCTTCTTAGATTTAAAGGACTGTGCGCGCAAAGTGATCACGTTTTTAAAAGTACAAGATTGCTCTGAGGTGCATTTCTCTGATTGGCTAGCCAGAAAACCACCAATCGCGACCTGCCACTCAGTTGGAAGCGCAAACAAATTCTAGTGCAGAAAGGGAGAACTGAGAACAAAAGAAAGGGGACTGGGTTATGATGGGAGGTGTGGCCACCCTGCCTCATTCCCTGAGAGGCCACATTGCGCTTTGGGATTGGTCTGAGGGCGATTAGATGGGCGAAGTCATTAGTAGGCGGGAGTTGCTTAGACTGTTCCACGTCAGTGACGGAAAAGGAGGGGGGGGAGATGATCTGATTGGGAGATTTGTGGGTGGGCCGTAATGAGGTCTTTCTAAAGAAGCAACTTTTTGTGTGCCGTTTAGGTTTTAGCAGAATGAGTTAACACTGTTACTGGGCTCATTGGGAGCAATTAGTAAAAATAGGTGGGAAGAGCTGGAGAACCACCGCGTAGAAGCTGTGAGGTTTTTGTCACGTTTTCGTCCAGAACTGGTAGAGAGAAAAGGGTTGTAAAGTCGACCGGCGAATGAATAATTGACTTGATTGCAAGTCTTGTGGATGCTTCATATAGCAGGAGCTGAAAGGTCAAGTGAGCTAGTTTGAGAATGAAAATGGAGTCGAGTCATCATTTTATATATTCTTCTAGCTAGCAAAGTCTAAAAACCATACTTCTGCGGATTGAGTTGTCTGAAATGCTTTTTTGAAAATTAGTATAGGAATTAATATAGGAATATCAGGCAGAACAGAGGATGAAGAGCAGGCAGCTCAAAAGACAGCTGTTACCTGAGACTGGGGGCCTCTATGTGCTACAGTGGTATAGTGCTCTTATTCCACATCTTATTCCACATCCAGCATCCTATGGCATTCTGGGGTTTGTAGTGTACTGAGGCCAAAGAGCCCTCTGGCTGAGAATTCTAAAGGCCCTCTCTAAACTGCAAACCCCAGGATTCCAAAGGATGTTGAAAGTGGATTAAGTGTACACTGTACAGTGTAATGTAGAAAGATCCTCAGAGTGAGGTAGCTGTGGGATACATGATACAATGTACATGTAGTACAAAACCACACTTACTGAAAGGGAACATAAAGCAGTGTATGCCAGTAGGGAAGGCCATGCTTGGTGATAGGGGAAATATACACACATGGAACATAGGATGGCAAACAAGGGAGACATTTGAAGATAACAAAATAGGTTCAAACTGTGTACTTTTTCACTTGCTGGACTATACTCTAGAGTTCTTCCACTGTCACTGCCACCAAAAGCATTGGCTACCTTCCCTAGTTAACATGTCATAAATGGATGCTTTTTTAACAGTAAAAATAACAGTAAAATGGGGGTGGCTGAAGACTTCAGTCACAGCACTTGGAATGAGAAGTGGTGGATTTTAAATGAGGAGTAGTGATTATGGTGTGGGGTGTTATGTATGGCGTAGAGAAGCAAGGCTGTGATTACATCCACAGTGACAACTGTGGCAGAACTTTGACCCAAATACTGAATTTATCAAATCACACACAGCAAACTTTCAGGAAGATAGTATGTTTGAATTTATGTCTGTAATGGTTTAAGACACTATTTCTTAGCATACCAATAATCCTTGTCCACATGATTTGCAGGCACAGACAGTGGATACCATACAGCAGAGCTTTCCAAACTCTGTGTTGCAACATATTAGTGTGTCGCAGTGTGTAGGTGTGTCGCACGAACACAACAGGTGGAGGGGCTGCTGCTTCCACCGCTGCCATGAGGCAGGTCCAGGTGAAGGGCCTGCCTCTTATGCTGCAGTCCTAAGAAGACCCTGGGGAAGGCAGCAGCGACAGGCCAAGCTCGGGTGGAGTGGATGCCTCTCCCACCACCACTGTAGCTGCCCAGGGCTGAGGAAGATCCCGGTGAGGGTGGTGGGTCGGGCTTGGGAGGAGAGGCTGCCTCTCCTGCCACTGCCGTAGCTGCCCCAGGCCAAGGAAGACCCGGTGAGGGTGGTGGCAGCAGCAGGGGGCCAGGTCCAAATGGAGGAGCTGCACTGGGCCAAAGAAGACCCCAGCAAAAGCAGCGGCAGGCCAGGCTCAGGTGGAGGGGCTGCCTCAACTTACTGTGTTGCAAAATGAGGCACATCTAAAAAAGTGTGTCACCAACATGAAAAGTTTGGAAAGCTCTGCTGTACAGAGCTGGAACCAAAGGACTCATGTGCAGTACAAACCTAAGTAAGATCAGCCAAATAGTATGAAAGAGAAAACACAAAATCACACTAGGGGCAACTGCAAATTTTTCAGAAGCTTTAGAAAGACGTTTTGTGCAAAAATTAAGCAGCAACCTGATCGGAGGTAGGGAAGATCCTGAAATGAGGAAACTCCAGCAGTGCTGAAGAAGCAGCAGTGACTGCTAGAAAAGCACCAGTCTTGTCTAGTACAGGTAAAATGACTATTGGCTATAGTTTGGCTGTGGGAGAGACCTGAAGCACTTGTTAACCCAATTTAAAAGGTGAGTGGGATGTGTGCGTGGCCTGACCTCCAGATACCCACTTGCTGGCATAGTCCAGAGCAGGTGGGGTTATTACTCAGTGTGGTACTGGAAAGTCACTCTACCATTTCTTCTTATTATCCTGCTGCTCTTCAGGGCACTACCAGAAAGTACTGGGAATGGCAAAGTGTCAAACTTGAGAGGACATTGAAAGAAGTCTTGGCTTTCTGTGGCTGTGACTCTCCCTGTGTTCTCCTGTTGCCTGCCTTACCCAGTCTACTTTTGATAATTTCATGTTTTTGTTGCCAAATGAGCATTAACTTTTGTTTTAAAAATTACCACGCCAAGTAATTGATGATGTTCAATATGAAAAATATCAGTACTAAAAGATTTTAGTGCATGTCTTTGTTGAGTACAGCATTAGCATCAAGGAAATCGTAGTGAACCTCTGTATACATGATAAAATATTTCTATATAAATACATTGTCAGGCAGAGTGCACTTTTAGCTCTTAACTGGTTTTGACAATTAATTTCATTTGACAAATGAAAGTGCAGATAGCCTCATCAACAATTTTATCACAGAACCATGTTGTAAGATCCAATTGTTATAGCCCACAGCATTCAAATCTTCCTTGTTTAGTCCTCTATTCCCTGGTTTGAAAGCATTGTATCGCTCCTGTTTTGGTGATGAATGCTTTGGCAGCAAACCTCACTGTGTAGTTATACTAAAATTTGCTCCTTAATGTTTTGAGATCTTCAAGTGGATGTTGAGTTACAGGGAAGGGACTACAGTTTAAAGTATAGGTTTATTCAATATTTTAGTGTATTGCAATATATTTGCTATCAACTGCCTTGGAACCTATTGAATGAAAGATGGAATATCATGTTTTAAAAATAAAATATCCACAACTATTAGTGGTCATGGGGTTACTTGAAAGAGTTTCTTGAAAATACCTTTTATGATGTGGGTACAATGGAATCAGCGATTGGGTTGGTGCCAGGCTTAAGAGATCTTTGTTTTACTTTTCATGACATTGAAGAGGAATGTGTGTGCGTGTATCAATTTTTTCCTGTGCATCACATTGAGCAGCAACAATGTGCCATTATTATCCATAATATGCATAGAGTATAGGGTAAACTTATACTGTCCTCCCTCTACATTTATGGTTTCACCTTCAGAAATTTGATTATTTGCAAGTCATGCATATGCTTTCCAACTCATTTTCCTTCTCCAGTTCCCTTGTGTTTTGCCAGGTGTGGAAAAGGAAGGCAAGCGTATGGGCAAAAGGCAAGGTAATGAAGAGTGGAGGAATGCAAGAGCACTTCCTTTTCCCCTCCAGAACTCCCCCTCCAATTCCCTTACCTCTGGCCCTAGCACTGAGAACAAAAGGCAAGGGAATGGGCAGGGGGAAGACACGTATGTGCCTTCTGTCTTCCTTCTGGAGCTCCCACTCCCACTCCCTTGCTCTGGTTACGACACCCAAAAGGCCAGAGGGAATGAGGGGGGAGTCCCAGAAGGGAATGAGAAGAGGATCATGCGAGGGAATTTGTATTTTTTCCACTTTTGCAAGGGCTCTGCACCTTGAACTCTCATGAAAGTAGAGGGACCACTGTAGTGCTTCTTGTATAATACTGGAAAGTATGCCCTATTGGCAGGCTGCTTACCGTATTTTCCAGCGTATAGGATGCACTGGCATATAAGACGCACCCTATTTTCAAACATTATTTTCCCAGAAAAAAAATTTTTTAGTACCAATACATTTCTGATCAATTGTATTGAAAAACAAAGTATTGTAATTTTCATGCAATTAGTGTCTAAAATGAATTAGGTGCAAAACAAAGAATATTCAAGTACAAACCACAACAGCAATAAATAAAACACATATGATCACTTTTGAATGTTTTACTCATCATCTTCTTCACCTCAGATGTTTTCTTCAGAACTAGGCAATCTGTCACTTGAAATCTCAGAAAGAGCAGTCACTGTCTTCAAACAATTCTGTATCCTCAGAACCATCAAGAGCATTACTAATACCACATTTTGTCAGTAAAGGTTGCACCAAACCTGCAGAAAATACTTTGTGATGTGGGTCATTAAGTGCACCTGTGGAGAGCTATGTGACTTTAGCTGAGTCATGCTGATGAGCAACCAGGGGAGAAAGTTGCATCAGGTGTGGGGAGAATGCAAGGGCTGGGAGGATTGCATCAGCTAGTATGAGTATAAATGTAGCTGAGAGCTAGTCAGCAAATTGCATATGGTGCCTGATATGTCTGCCGGAGGCTCTGCCAGAAAGAGCAAGCAGAGGGATGCTCGAATGCCTTCTGGAGATTCTTGTAAATATGTACACACTGCAACTCAAAAATAAATTGCTTCCTTGACGGAAGAGAACAATTGGCATGGGTGAGTTTTTCCTGACTACAGTGCATTGCTGCTAAGGTATTCTCTGCTGCTGGGCACGCTTGCAAAGCTGTGGGAGCAATCTCTGCTATATTTTGGGTGTGACACATTTCTTAAATGATTTTATGACAGTTTCTCATTTCACTGCATCCCATGACTCTTAAACCCATTCACACACTTTTGAAATACTTGGCTTCTTCCTTCTTCCTGTTGGAGTCACTTCAAAATCTGGAGACTGCATCCAGGTGTTCCACTTCTCCCTCATGAATCCTCTGAATGGCTTGTTAATACAGACATCTAAAGGCTGAAGCTGGCTTGTTAAACCTCCTGGAATTACAGCTAACTGAGTTTTCATCTCCCTAAGTTTCTTCTTAACACCTTCAGTTTTGTGACATCGAAACTGATCCAACACCATCAAGGAAGGGTTTTTTAGCACTCCACCAGAACACCTAGACCACAGTTTTTCTATCTACAATTTCATTCCTGCTTCATCCATCCAACCTTTGGGGTGAACATGAACAAAAACTCCTGTTGGTATTCTTTCCTTGGATAATGTATTCCTCTTAAATATCAAGAAAGGTGGCAATTTTGTTCTATCTGCATAGCATGATAAAACAGTATAATGTGTTTTTTCATGAGCACATGTTTTGACAGCAAGTTTTTGCACCTTAGGAATCCACTGTTTTGTTTGAAGGGACATCAAATGTAAGGGGGACCTCATCCATATTTGCTATCTGTGAAAGTTGAAAATGTCCAAGTTTTCTGCTATTAATGTATCTGTGAAACTCAATAACTTTATCCTCATAATCAGTTTGCATTTTTTGTGTTATTTTTGTTTTGACCCGCATACTAGTAGCTTCCCAAGAGTCTCTGTGCAAAGAAGCAAAACAAAAAAACAAAACAAAACAAAAAACAGATGCCCAGGGAAAGAGAAGAAGGAGCAAGGGAAGAGACTCCTGGTGGAGTTTCTCTCCCCTCTCCTTCTAAATGTTTAGCTTTGCAAGAGTCTGCGTGCAAAGAAGCAAAAGAAAATGGATGCCCAGGGAAAAAGAAGGGGTGAAAAGAGAGGCTTCTGGTGAAGGTCCTTCCCTCCACCTTTTTTGCTTTACAGGAGTCTCCATGCCGAAGCAAAGCAGAACGGATGGCCAGGAGAGGAGGATAAGAGATGGGGGAAGAGGTTTCTGGTGAAGCACCCCACTTCCACCCTTTTTCCTTACAGGAGTTTCTGTGCAGAGAAGTAAAGGAAAATGGCTGGCTGGCAAGGAGAACAGACGGGGGAGGGAGGAGGTCTCTTGCAAAGGCCCCCCCCTCCATTTTGCCTCTGTGTATAAGACGCACCCTGTTTTGAAAGGTAATTTTCCAGGAAAAAAAGTGTGTCTTATAAGGCGGCAAATACAGTGTATTGGCAGGCTTGGCTCTTGCACTGGCACACATGGCTTCCTTATTTGCAAGTGTTGTTCTTTGAATTACCTCTTCCAGAAAGCATGACAATAGTCCTATAGTCAGTATCCCTTCTTAAGTACTATAGCCATATGTGTAGGTGGGGTTTACTTTTTTTGTTATCATACAGCTTTCCCCTGTTCAATTGATTAGCAATAGGATTCTTCCTTCCTTGTCCCATCATGCTTCCAGTGAAGAAGGAAAATGAAGTGTAGGAAATCCCACTTGCTTTCTCCACTGGGAACATTCCACTTGGAAACATAAGAGAGGAGGGGGAGGAATGCCCTTTTCTTTGATCTCAAATAACAGATAAAAAGCACATTTTCTGTGGAGAAAGTGGTATGGAACTCTGTCTATTTTTCCCCATAGAAAGGAAAATCACAATAGGGCAGGGACAGGAATTATGAAATTTTTGAGCCTCCTGCCTTTTTGCTGGGGGACTAGTTTGCTTTAGAAATAAAACCACATTCCTAGAAATAGACTATGGGAAATAAACTATGGGAAAAGGAAATCAAAAGTGAAGACTGCCTTGTGAAGAGAGAAGCTGATTAGAACCTGCTAATCCAAACTCCAGCAATGCTATGAGACGACCTAGGGGGGGAAAAAGGATACAAACTAGAGACTTGCCTGCTAAAGGGAAAGATGGAATAGAGTGAGAGTAGGCAGTGATGGGAAAAATCCAGTGATGTAGACTTGAGATTTCTGGGGTCCCGTGGGGGACCTCAATGTGCTCCAAATACTGGGGAATGGCAATTAGCGAGAGCACAAGCTGTAGCACTACAAGAGGCAGGGTAACCTAGTGAGATCTTTAAACCCAATTTTTAAGGGGTCAGGCCAAGTCAAAAACCAAGCAAAATTGTCTAATAAAATGATTTTATTGAGGGGAATTCACTCATGCATGCACACAAGATACACACAATCACGCATTCACACAAGAGCTAGCTGAAAGAGAAAGGGAGGAAAAATTATAGAGAGGCTGAGGGATTTGAGGGGATTTATAATTACCAGTCCAGAAGAGTAGTGAAGAGTAGAAATGTATTTTGGCTTAGGTAGGACCTAAGAGCAGTTCTCATTCAGGAGCCAGACGGACAGAGTGACAGATAGATCTTCAAGAGACTGCGCTGGGCCTCCTCAAATCAGGGGTATTTACACCCTGAAAATGGTTTGTGGCTGTGAAGGTTCCAGGTGCAAGACAAAGGGAACCTGTTCTGGACAATGAGTCTTTCGCCTGTTGATGGGCTTAGTGCTTTGATTGACAAAGACATGATGGATGTTGTAATAGCTGTCTATTGTGGGTGCTGGGAGGACAGACGAAAGAATCCAGGTGTACAAGGGATGGATATCTGTCAATCAGGGTCCTGGTGGGCTCCTCACAGTTGGATTCCCTGGAAAATTCCAGCTTCTATTTAAGCCTATTATCCACAGGAATGATGTGTATTTGCCTGACAAATGACTCATTCTTACCTGGAGGAATTTTGGAGTTGACCTATGCTTCTCACATTTACGGTCAAATTCTTTCCCTCGCACGGTTTGACCTCTCTGTCACCTTTCAGGCTTGAATTTGATATCACAGCCAATAAAATGTGTTGCCAGTTACATATGATGCCAATTAGGTATGATGCCCATCCAAACCATATTGATATTGGCGACCCCCAAAGCGGGGCCTTACAAGTTAATTGACTGAGACTCAAGTTGGACTCAAGTCACTTCAGTGACTCAACTCAGCAGTAAATGATGCACTGACTCAACTCATCTCTTGTATATTTTTAGTGACTAACTTGCTGCCCTTGGTTCAATAACATAACACATCCATCCAGAAACCTTACGACATTGAGCAATGCTTCCATTTCTTTTTGCCTACTGGTCACATGTTGATCTGTCTCAAGTCCAAAGTGTGGGTGCATTTCTCAGAGGCGAACAGCGAACAGATTAGGCAATGGGTTTGAGGTTGGATTCAGGCTCAGCAGCCTGTCCCTGCTGCTTATCGGAGAAGCCTTCTAAAATTTTTCCTAAGAGCAGAAAACAAGACTTGCCCCCAGAGTGCAGTGTATTTCTCAGAGGGGAACAGCAAATGTGCTAGGCAACAGGCTTGAGGATGAAGGATCCTTCCTGCTAAAGCTTTTGAAGCTTTTAATGGGGAATAAAAAGGATCCTATTCCCCACTTCTGAAAAATCCTCCAGCTTCAGAAATGGAAAGTAAGAAGGATCTTATTCCCACTTCCGAAGCTGCAGACTTTTATGCCCATTGGCACAAAAGCCTCCAGCTTCAGAAACAGGAAGTAAGGATCTCATTCTCCACTTCTGAAACTGCAGATGGCAAAATCGCAAATGTGGAAGACCAACTCTGCTTAAATTGTGTTACTGCCCTAGCTAGCCCGAGCTTGTGGGATATAAAGATATCTCTTGATATCAATAATTCGGTCTCACATACCCATTCCCCTCCACGTGCTTGCGAGGCCCCCGGACAAGCATGCATACAGGCTCGGCTGATAATTGCCGTAATATTCCAACACAATACAGGCAGGCCAGAAATAGCAGACTCGCAGCTTCAGGAGACCTCAAGGCAAGTACCTCCATTAGGTATGCACACAACTTTCAAAAGATTCCCTGCTCCGCGCTGGCAGCTTGACGATCGAACTATACAACACTCAAGTACTCCGCGTTTGCATACTGGCTATACTATTGACAATTTGGCTATAACTCAATCATTCAAATTCTGACCTTTCGGAGGCTTTGTCTCCAGCCCCAAATCTATTGTTTTCCCCAAGCCCAAACTAGCCTGCCATCACAATACTCCTTATAAAAACCCCTGACTTTGACCGCTTCCTTGGATTGCTCTTGGCTTCCATCCCGCCTTGCTGTTGCTTTGTCCAGCGAGCCTTCCCCTCAGCTCCACGTGCTGAGATCCACGCTCCCCATCTTCTCCGTTTCCAACCGGGCTTCAGGACAGGTGAAGTATCACCCAAACCAACAACTCCTCTAAAAATCCTTCTATCCCACTCCAACCTTTATTTCTTTAGTTATCTGTATGAGTGTGCTGCATACACTGTTTGATTGTGTTTTAATAAAACAACATTTATTATTTCAACTTCTGTGTGCTCCTTGACTTGGCCTGACCCCGTAAACATAGGGTTCAAGATCTCACTACGTTACCCTGCCTCTCGTATTGCTAGGCAGTGCTCTTGACTAATTTCCCCAACTTATAAAAGTGAGAGCGCACTTAGGTGTCCCTCCCGGGACCCCCAGGAATCAGGGTAACAGAGTGGTGGAGTAATGCGGGCAACTCCTGTACCCTTAATTTGAGTAGGAATCACGAACCTTCTCAAATCAGGCTGGTACAGACTTAGGTGATGGCCGGTCAAGTCGCTAGAGCTTTTGTTAGGCAGGAACACGTGCATGTGTGTGAAATCTGTGTGCTTGAGCTCTAGGAGCTACTCTATCGGGTTGGGAATCTGTCCCCCTTTCTTGCTTGGTTTGTGTATGTCAGCCGCCCCGGCGTGGTCGCTGCTGGCCCTTGGGCAGTGAATCATTGACCGAAAGCAAGGGGTGTGCACAAGCTGTCCTGGGAAGTACCTCCCTAATTGGGGTCTATCGCGGGCTGGGATCCGAAGCGTTTAGAGAGACATTAGGAACAGTCTACATCCATCCAACAGCATAGCGGCAAGGCAATAGCACTTAGGGAAGAAATCCCCCCCCCAGAGTAGTATACGGGTGCATCCCGTCCTTGTTAGTAAGTTAGAGTGCGGGTGCGTCCCTTTGATAGTCTTGAAAGTGCGGGTGCGTCCTGGCTGTTTGAATTTCGGGTGCGTCCCGACTCGTCTAGGGTTTCAAGAAGTTTGTCCCGAGGTAGAGGTAGGCACCCCCCACCCAAAAAACTGTTAGGAATGGTTTTGGTTTAGGTTCCTATCCCTTTTCCCCCACTGCTTGGCCAGGTGGCGTAGTAAGTTCCAGAGTGTTCGTTTTCCCCCCTTCAGGTAGGCAGAGTACTCCTGAGGGTCCCCTTGGGTCTAGGTGACCTCCCTATCCCCAAACCGTTACCTCGTCCTTTTTTCCCTAAGCTGTCGAGGTGGAAGGCTGGGCTTAGGTGTACAAAAGTGACTTTGTTTGGGCAGGCTGGAGATAGGTTCCCATCCCTCTTTCCTAGAGAAGTTCCTAGAGAAGTCTCCCTATAATCCCCCAGGGTTCTAGGTGATCCTACCCGTCACTCCAGTTCCTGGTCCCACTTTTGGTTTGGTAGTTTGTTGTATAGGAATGGCTGGAAGCAGCACAGTCGCCGTTAAGGACCTCATGCTTGAGAAGGAGGTCCGAGGAAAGCTAGAGAAGTGGGTAGTAGGCAAAGGGAAATGTCTCTGGAAGGAGTCCAGCTTCCAGACAACAGACCCCTTTGCCACACTAAGGGAGGCGTATGCTCAGGCACGCCAGCCAAAGAACCCATTTGGGCCGTCAAAGGATGCTTTGGCAGCCTGGGGACTTTGGCTGACTGCCAGAGATGCCTCAAAAGCCCTGGTGGATGCCAGAGAGAAATTAGCACAAGTAGAAAAGGAGAATGCCCGGCTTCAGGCCGAGATGGAGGCACTGCATGCGGACAAAGTAACGTTCGCGTCCGTCGCGCAGGCCTCCGCACAAAAGCTGAATGATGCCACCTTGCTGGCTCAGACTTGGGAGGAACGAGCCCATGCCTTAGAGGCTGAGCTTGGCCATGCCAGGTCTGCAGCCAAGTTTATGGTAGGGCAAGTGAAGGAGCAGCAGGAGGCTGTGAGCCATGTAGCTTGCCACCAACAGATTGCGGCGCTGGAGAGCCAGCTCCAAACGCGCAAAGCCCTAATTTCGGCTGTGTGCCTGGAGCTGCTCCCAGCGTTCACTGAGGACTTTTCTGGGGAACCACTGCCAGAGTATGCTCGGGCAACCCTTCCCCACAATCCTGACTGGAGTGACCCTAAGGTCCCAGTCAAACCTGTGGAGACTAGGTCCATGACCAGGCGGACCACCCCCCTTGGCGAAGGCAGTTCAGATAGGGCAGGGACCCAGGAGACGCAGGTCACAGAGACTAGGGTCCCCTGGCGAGCCACTGAAGCAAAAGCAATAGCGGACCAGTTGGGTCCATTGAATCGGTCAACAGGAATAATGTGGCTGAATGCAGTCATACATTCCCATCCCATGGCCAACGGCCAAGACCTGACCCAACTGGCTCGGCTTTGTATGTCCCCCTCTGAGCTTCTGACTCTTGAATCAGCCGTGGTGGCTCGAGGCCTGGTTAGGCTCGAGGCCCATGACTGGATGAGGGAGGTCGTTAGAATTTTGTGGCCCGGACAGAGTGCGAGCGTGCTCTATGTCATGGAGCTGCAGGGTCCTCGTAAGAACCCTGAGGCTTATGTGGCATGGAAGCAGCTCCTTGCCATTCTGGCCGAAAAGGTCCCTTTGACACCCCACGGAAATGACTTTAACCAACTCGAGTTTAAGACGCTTCTTTATGGAGGTCTTAATCACGAGACAAAGATGGCTCTCGGTTTGGTGGATCCAGCCACCACCAACTGGGAGGACTTTGGGAAATACCTCTGGCGGGTCTCCGACCTGCTCCGTGAGGCAGGATCCCTTAAACCTCCCACCAAGCCAAACCGAAGGGACACCGGGAACTGGGAAACGATAGCCGAGTAACTTATTCGAACTATGGGCCCCATTCCCAACACCGTAAGACGGCGCCGAACTCCGTCCCGAAAGGGAACTGGAACTTGCACCCCAAACTTAGGCAGGACAACCAGCGCTGGCAGGCTAGGTACTCCTGAGGTCCACCCGGCAGGGCAGGGAATACCACGCCTCCGCCTGCTGTCCCAAAACAGTCCCCAGACTTGAGCGCTCCTAGGGAGACGTCTGGAGGCTACGACCCAACTGCCCAAACGTATTCATCAGATCGAGTACGCCTTTGGGGCATGTTACGCAGGTTCGGACTGGATATGAGCCAGTTCGATAAACGCCCCATGTCCGAACTACTTGACGCTCTGGAGAAGCAGCTCCAGGTGGGTGGTAAACAGCCGGTCCAGGCCGTGACCAACGGCCCCCCTCTGGCTGGACGCTACCCTAACCTGGATCTGCAAGCATAGGGGTGCCCTCGGTCCAGGAAGCTTCCCCGCAACATTGTGGCTAGGTTGAAGCCAGACAAGTGGGGAAGGTTCTGGGTGAAGGCAGGCATAGGGACCGAGAGAGATAAGACTCCTGCCACCCTTCTTGTAGACTCTGATGCAGCCATAAACGTGCTGCACCCCAAACTAGTCAGGCACGGTGAACCTACGCCCAAACATGTCCAGGTATCTGGATATGGCGGGGGGGTCACCAAGCTAGAGCTTGGACAGCCATACCAATGTCCATAGAGACGTTTCATTTTCAGTTGTGGGCGTGCGAGAACTGGGGAGAGGACTACAGCCTCTTGGGCATCGGCTTCCTACACGGAAACAAACTCACAACTGATTACACAAACGGGTTTCTATGGCAACTAGATCAGGGAGCAGTAGAGAGTTTGGCCGTGCACCGTTGTGCTGCCATTAAAGCTCCTGCACCTGTCCTGATAGTGACTGAGCAACAGCTATGCCCATACATGGAGGTGGATTTGGCTATTGCCCCTGCCTCCATACAGACGTTCTGGTGCCGCATTGTCCTTAAGGGCCATGGCACCCACTTGATTGCGACCCTGGTGATTGTAAAGAGGCCCAAGACTAGCTACTGCTCCATTTCGATCGCCATTCTAACTGGCGCGAAAGATTCCCGGGAGGCACTTGGGTCCAAGACCAGCCTCCACACCAGATTGAGAGTACGGGTCCCAAATCAGGAGCAGGCGTTGCCGCTCTTGCCAGTAATTCCAGAAACCCGTAAGAAGGACTGGAAAGGGAAACCCCAAGATGGGGATGCCCTCTTTATAGCAACGCAGAGCGATGAACGGGCTTTGCTTCCCTTCATGGGATGGCAACCCCTGTGAAGAGGTGGTTGCTCCAGCTCCCCTCTCCTTCCCCCTTCCTTTGTAAATAGCCCCCGCAAGTTCATCATCTTTCTTTAACGGCGCCCCATCTCTGTGTTCCCTACAGGGAGACGGAATGGGACCATTTGTGTTGCTTATACTGGTTGAATTGGCGCTGGGGACCTCTCCGGAATATACTGCTCAGGTGAATATAGATGGACAATACAATGTACAGGCTATATGTCAATGGAACCCCTATAAGGAAGCCGAGGTCCTGTTACAAAACACCCGGTTGTTGCCTTGGTTCCAACGGTGATACCCCTTCCAGTTGTTTACCCAGGTGCAGGCACGCCCCAACGGCAGAGTGAGTTCTAGTTTAGTTATGACCGTAGCCGATAGTCAAGCCAGAATACACACGGAAATGGTGACGGACCTGTTCCCGTTGACCGTAAGGCTAGTCCGAAGCCGTAGACGAGACGCTTCACTGTTCATAGCTAGATTCACCTATGAGAACTGCCTTCCTGCCTGGGAATGGAAAACATTTCTGTTTACATGCAGCAACCTTACTCGTGTTCCCACGGGCTGCACGTTCTCTTGCAATAAAAAGTGGTGTCCAGGCACCCCTACGTACACTCCGCCCGCGACTAGCACGCCGGACATGTACGTAGGCAGTACTGTTATACGCAGTGACATAGAGGTGGTGGCTTATTCCAACTCCCGACCGATCGTCAACACCATGGTCTTAAACCTCACGGTGGTGAACATTTCAAGGGTAGTTCCCGCATGCCAACCCTACTTGAAACTGGCTTGGACACAATGGGAGCATTGGGAAAAGCGTTGGCTCTCCTTTTCCCACCCACACAATCGGCCAAAAAGGAGTGTCCTTGGAACTGTGCTAGGCGGCATAGGAACTGGCAGTGCAATTATTAATACCATAGACAATGAAGTCTTGGCTAACAAACTGGGAGTCATCGGCACTAAAACAAAAGAAATTGGTATTTCCTCCGCCGCTGGTTTAACAAACCTGGCAAGGGGAATGGACTTAATTAGCCAACTGCTTCCGCAATGGGTCGGCGCTGAGGGTGATATAGTGGCCAACTTGGGCAAGTCTTTAAAGACGACAACCCACAACCTCTTGGTAGCCATTCAGTGCACCCAGTTGCAAAGTAACATCATAACATTCGCCGCCCAAGTAATTCAGGCCAGTCTCATGGGGTTGATGCATCCAGAGATCTTGTGTTTGCTGAGAGAGCAGTACCCGGAATCCTTGGAACACCCCGCCGCTTTGGCGTGTGTAAGGCATGCCACATGGGATAACCTGAAGGTGGAAGTCATACACGAAAGGATTCTGGATCCCGTGGAATTAGTCGGATTCCACCTTGAGGACGCGATCCTGGTGTCTACATCGCTCCAGAATCTTTCCCGTCTAGCAGAAAAGGTTTTAGAGACCTCACATTCCCTCCACCAAATCACCTTGACCGTTAATCACTCAGCCAAGGTGATTGTAGATTCATCGGAAGATCTGGAAGTGGACTCAGAACAGTCATGGTGGGATGTCTTTAGCTGGTTCTCCACGGGCCAGGCTATAGCACATTTTGCCCTCCACCCTTTAATCATCTTGGTGGTGTTTCAGATCATCCTGGCAGTCAGTCTTGTTGGTTTAGTATTTTGGGTAAAGAAGCAGATCCTCATGTTACAAGCTATTCGCTTTTACTAAGGGAAGAGGTCCCCCACTTTTAAATAGTTGTTTGTTGTAGGTGTATTTGGTATGGTGTGTTTGAATCTGTCCTTTACCTTTTTAAGGGAGGAGGGTTTTGAAGGAGAAGGATCCAAGGGATGGCTGTCCCAAGGTCCTCCTGTCCTCTGAGGTAGAACGGGCCTACAGAGTCAGCCCTGATACTCTGAGGAAGGGAACGGCTTGAGCCAGAACGTCGGTACTCCCCCGAGGCCGGGAGCGCCACATGCAATGACATTCTGGTGGGAGAAAGCAAGACAAAAGGGGCCTCACAACCCTCTCAGGAGAACCAGGTCTGACTCTGGACTCCCGGTCTACTGCCCAGACATGCTCCTCACCACATCGAGGACCTCCTCCCCACTTCTTTCGCGAGCCTTTAATGTTAGGGTGAGAACAGTCGGGGACGCCCTGTCGTCTGCCACTTTATTCGGTCATCGGCCCCTCTACTTAGAAATCGTCTCCGCAGTCCTCTACGGGCAGGGGACAAGCTTAATCTAAAAACCTGTTGCCCCAGTGCATCATACCTTATTTGCATATGCCTTCAAGGCTAGTGCAGCACGGTATCCGCCCATTCCGACCTGCAGTCAGGAATGTTGGCAACCTTGTTAACTGCGAGCAAGCCTGGGGCCGGCTTGTCTCAGATTTGGCTGTTTCTTTTCTTTAACTGTTTGGGAGCTCCCACTGACTAGGCAGAGAGCAAAAGACCAGACCCTAACCTAGTTCACTCTGAGCATGTGTGTACCACAGCCATTGCAGAATGTACCCCTGCAACTTATGCAGGTGCTCACAGCACAGCACCCATCCAATGAAATACTGGATGGAGCAAAATTTGCCAGGCCAACCTCAGTTGGTCCATCTGACATCTGAGCTTTGCAGGCCGATCAAACTCAGAGGTGAAGTGTGGTTGGAAATACGGATCCCCAAGTTCTGACAGACCTGCCACCACCTTAGGGTGACCATGGTCTGTAGTGGCCTTAACATCACCCTTCCTGGTTTGGCTTGAAGCTCTGATACCATCCATTGTCCACCACTTGCCCCCGGAATCCTAAACTTCAGCCAGATTTCATCCCAGTAGGCTTTGAGCCAGCAATTTGCATTTATGGTATACATTGGCTACTAATCGTGTCAGTTCTTCTGTTAAAAATCTAATAGGTTAATTGATCCAGAGGACCGGGAAGATCCCAAAGTCATACCATCGCCCCCAAGTATCGTGGGGGGGGGGGTGACCAAGAAGATTCCCGCTCCATCTGATGGCCTGTGCTTGGAGATTCCTGGTTCCTCAACGACACCTGAGACCGTGAGGGAAGGTGACCACACAGCCTTCCGATTGCAAAGACGGACTTTTGCTGTTCCTGCTACCATTTACTTGCCTGAGAAAACCCAATGAACTGTTCCAAGCTCCAAACTCTACAAAGCCTCACTGTTCATGAACTTGCAGCAAGCCAGCTAAGCTGCACCGACTTGGACATTTTGTTGCTATTCTTGCTCCATTGCCTGGATGGACTTATGTGTTGCTCACTCGCCCCAGCTACAAGACTTTCCCTGTGCAAGGGGGGGGTGCAGAGACTTTTGCTCACACCTCCCCTCCCCGGACTACGAACTCTCATCCCATCATCCACGTTGAACTGATTGCTCCTTGGATTGCCTTCATTACCAGACCCTGCATTGGATTTACAGTATTCCATTGATTATTTCATTGATTGCATTTGCTATTTACACCATTGCTCATTCTTTGACAGTACCCTATTGACGGGACAGTTTGACATTGATTGTTGTTTAATTATTGATCGTTGTTTAATTGATGTCTGTGTGCTTGTGTTTAGGTTTAGGTTTTAGTTAGGAATGTTGTTATAAGATAGAAACCCTTTGCTTTCCCTTTTCCCGTAGAGTAATACTATCACCCAACCTGTAAGCCCCTATTCAGCTCTAAAATGATTTTTGATTTTTAATTGGAAAATGTTCAATATTGTCCCCAACATCGCCCATTTTCAGGGGAGGGGATTGTTACTGTTCTGTCTAGCCCGAGCTTGTGGGATATAAAGATATCTCTTGATATCAATAATTCGGCCTCACATACCCATTCCCCTCCATCTGCTTCCGAGGCCCCTGGACAAGCACGCATACAGGCTCGGCCAATAATCACCGTAATATTCCAACACAATACAGGCAGGCCAGAAATAGCAGACTCGCAGCTTTAGGAGACCTCAAGGCAAGTACCTCCATTAGGTATGCACACAACTTTCAAAAGATTCTCTGCCCCGCGTTGGCAGCTTGACGATCGAACTATACAACGCTCAAGTACTCCGCGTTTGCATACTGGCTATACTATTGACAATTTGGCTATAACTCAATCATTCAAATTCTGACCTTTCGGAGGCTTTGTCTCCAGCCCCAAATCTATTGTTTTCCCCAAGCCCGAAATAGCCTGCTCTCACAATACTCATTATAAAACCCCCTGACTTTGAGCACTTCCTTGGATCGCTCTTGGCTTCCATCCCGCCTTGCTGTTGCTTTGTCCAGTGAGCTTTCCCCTCAGCTCCACGTGCTGAGATCCACGCTCCCCAGCTTCTCTGTTTCCAACCAGGCTTCAGAACAGGTGAAGTATCACCCAAACCAACAAATCCTCTAAAAATCCCTCTATCCCACTCCAACCTTTATTTCTTTAGTTATCTGTGTGAGTGTGCTGCATACACTGTTTGATTGTGTTTTAATAAAACAACATTTATTATTTCAACTTCTGTGTGCTCCTTGACTCGGCCTGACCCCGTAAACATAGGGTTCAAGATCTTGCTACGTTACCCTGCCTCCCGTATTGCTAGGCAGTGCTCTTGACTAATTTCCCCAACTTATAAAAGTGAGAGTGCACATAGGTGTCCCTCCCGGGACCCCCTGGAATCAGGGTAACAATTGTTAAAACTGACTTTAGTTGACTCTGCCCAGAAATTCTGGAATATAGGTTGGAGTATAAAGTTGACTCCCAGACTTGAGATTTTATTTGAAAGTATCAAGGACTTGAGACTTGACTTGAGACTTGAAGGTAGAGACCTGAGACTTGACTTGAGATTTGGAGTAAAAGACTTAAGTACATCACTGGAAAAATCTGAATAGGGTTTCAGCAGCTGTGAATGAGGAGTGTGGAGTAATGCGTGGAGATCTGCGCTCTAAGGGGATAAAGCCAAAATCTAGTATACCACTTATCAGTATCTAAAACCCAAACAGTATGCTGGGAAGAAAGTTTCTTCAGCATCCCAAAATATTGGTCCTTATAAGCTCTATTATGTTCTATAAAACCATCAGTCAAAGGAAAACCTGTTCTCTCCTGCCTTTTACTTGCAATAATAACCTATGATTGTTAACAACATTCTTTGGAAGGGTGTTTCACTTGTGGTATAAGAATATGATCCCTATTTTTATAGTGCTGCCTGCAATAAAGAAAAAAACCTTCTGCAGCAAAATTACTTGCACCCTTTAATGTTTGTGCTGATTTCATCCTGGAAGTACTGGATCGTGTTAGAAGAACTATAGCAAAACATTAAGATCCACTATTTGTAGCATGGGAATAGGGGCATCTCCTGCATCAGCTGTATATTTTATGTAAGGAATTAAAATTGGAGTCATAAGACTTCCTGCTATATGGAAATAACTTGGGATCAAATTAAAAATGGGATTTCTTTTAGCAAATAGTGACAATTTGTTATGTGGAAAGTTGCCTTTATGGCTGAAGATGTGTATAATAATTTCATAATTGTGCAAGATGAAATGTATATGGAAAACATCAATAAATCATTTTGCTGATGCCATCTAATAATTGAAGTATTTGCTATACTCTATCTCTTTACGTACAATTGCTTGTTCATTTTTCCAATTTAAGGCTTGTATCACTGCTGCTGTATGAATCTTGGACATCATAGCACGCATGTTAAATTCATGGTTGCTTGTATGATAGATTTGATGTGTGAACTCAGTGACAAACATTTACATGATGGAACAAATATTTGTTACTTGTACATTGGGAACCAGTTTTCTACAGACTGAAGCAGGACACAGCTTCAAAAATGTAGGTAGTGATTTTTGCTTTGCTTTTTTAAATAAAATGGGTTTTACCTAAACACAAAGAAAATGAGGTGTTGAGCATCTTCTGGAAGGTTGATAGCTTGTCAGACAAGAAAAGGAGGAGGAGCTTTGTGAAATGCAGTGTGACCTTTGAGGCATATTCGGTGAGTGGTTTCATTCTTTCTCTTTTTTGTATTTCCTTTTTTTTTCTGTTTAAGTATGTCACTTGAAATTATCATGGCTTGAGAGGATTGGTTCTATTTGTTTCCTTTCTCTTTGATTTATAATAAGTATATAATTATTAATGCTACTGTTTCTTTTTGAAGGATTCTTATCTGTACACTACATATACTTCCTTGAGCAATTACACATTGCTGGGGGATGTAGCTCAGTGGTAGAGCGCGCGCTTCGCATGTGTGAGGTCCCGGGTTCAATCCCCGGCATCTCCAGAGCAATTTTCTAGGTTTCTGTTTTTCTGATTTTAAGTTGTGCTGTGTTCTAGTACTGTATGTAGTAGGCAGTTACAATTTTGACTGCTTGGGTGCTGGATTTCTGGATTTTCTGAACTGTTAAAAGTATATTTTTAGGCAAAACCTCTTATGTTTTGGTTTTCATGATTTAAGGCAACATAGTTTTTTTTCTGGAATACAAATTTAATTAAAAGAGATATATTACTTCTTACTTACAATGCCCCCAGGACCAAAATATGATGGAAAAAAGACTCACTTGCATTGGCCGGGAATCGAACCCGGGCCTCCCGCGTGGCAGGCGAGAATTCTACCACTGAACCACCAATGCTGGTCCCGAAGACTCCTTCCAAAAAAAGTGCTCTTGAAATAGTGAGAGGAGATATCTATCTATCTATCTATCTATCTATCTATATGTATACATACACACACACCTTGTAGTTGCTTATCAACTTATGGCAACCCCATGAATTTCACAGGGTTTTCTTGGCAAGATAGTTGCCCACAAAGGCAAAATTGTCTGGAAATGACTAATGTATTCAATTGAA
Organism: Cyclura pinguis; assembly: GCA_030412105.1. Lineage (NCBI taxonomy): Eukaryota > Metazoa > Chordata > Lepidosauria > Squamata > Iguanidae > Cyclura > Cyclura pinguis. The sequence continues at coordinate 66,825,663 of CM059604.1, forward strand.
GCCAAACTACATTCTTCGCATATCCTGTTGAAACCAACCAACTTAACTCAGTCATAGATAAGATTTTGGCTTTACTTTAAATTAGCTGCACTCAGATCCCATTGATCTGAATCTATTTATTGTGGCATAATATTTTCTGTTCTAGAGTCTGTTTTATTAGAGGCATGAAGTATTATCCTCAGCTAGTTGGTGTATAGCAGGAATTTGCAGAATGCAGTCAATGAAATGCATGTAGCCCCCAGGTCACCTGTACTTCTCCACATCTTTTTTTCCCCCCAGCCAATCAGACCGGCTGGCAGTGTGATTGGTCTTTCTGCCCCTCCATATTGTTTAGATGCCACCAGTTTTGAAACAAGACCCTTTCACTTTCTCTGACCAATTCCAGCCTTTGGTGGTAATACCAAAGCAGTGCTTTGAGCAGTGCTCAGAAAAAAGAATGCATTAAAATGGCAGAGTCTCAGGAAGTGAGCAGGCGAGCAGAGAGCTTTATATGGTTAGCTAAGGGCATTTCTGCACTACACTCAGCCCTCCACATTTGCGGGTTTCACTTTTGCGGATTTGATTATTCATGGATTATTTGCTGTCACCTTTGCTGTTTCCCTATGCCATTTTTAATAGGGACTGCAGGCCTCCTGAGAGTGAGAAACTGTGAATGAGGCTTCTAAGTCCCTATTAAAAATGGTGTTGGGCAGCAGTGGAGGTGGCAGTAAGCCCCACCAGCCATGCACTTCTGCCTAGTGAAGAAATCCTGATGTCTCAAAGGAATCCATGGCAGGCTGAATATGGTGCTCATACTTTTTTTGTGAGTTAAATATGGTTTGGGAAGGCCTAGAGTTATTCACAGTTTTTTCACTTTCACAAGGGTCCTGTGCCCCTAACCCTAGCGAATGTGGAGGGATGACTGTATACTGTTATAGTGCTATGATCCCACTTTCAACATCCTATGGAATCCTGAGGTGCAGTTTAGGGAAGGTAGAATTCTCAGTCACAGAGCTCTTTGGCCTTAGTAAACTACAAACTGCAGAATTCCACAGCAAGTTGAAAGTGGAATAGCAGCACTATCAACAGCATAGTGGAAATGGCCCAAGTGTCCCTGGGTGCTGTATGCAAGGGAAGGATGCTTTAGGGCAGTGGTGAGAGTCATGTATCCCCTCCTCCTGGCTACATGTGCTCCCCAGGGCCTTTTGATAATTTAATAAATTTGAAATTTGTTCTGAATCCAGGAAATAGTATGAACTGCTAATATAATTCCTCACTGTGGTAAGCAAGGAGGTCTTTACTCCATTTCCTATTAAATTTCTGCACCTTGCCCATGTAGAGCAGCTCTGGCCTTGGAAGGCTTAAAATATCTTCAGTGTCTGCCTTGATCTTGCAACTTATGTTTTCAGTTAGAACATGACATTTTGATAGATGTGATTCTAACATATAACTCTATGTCTCTTGGAGAAAGCATAGTTCAAAGTATTTAGAATTCCCTTCTCTTTGTCACTAAAATTAGATTTTTGGAAATAAACCCCACTATTGAGACAGTCAAAATCTTTTATCCTTGGCTTCCTTTTTGGTATTGTGTATTATAAACACGCCAGAAATTAATGATACTGAAAAAGCTCATTTTTAAGCAATAATGATGACAAATACAAGTTGCAAAGCTGAAATATTAGGTCTTCTGAAAAGATCTTTGGCAGGTTCCATTTGGGAAAAAAGGCTATAAATAAAATAAAATATAATATAAAATAAATTAAAAATGTATGTAAAGGTATATTTTTGGTATTTTTTAAAAAACTATCATAATGACCCTTAATTCCAGAACTAAAGTCTCAGTGTAGGGTACATTGAAAATTCATAGTGAAACCACTTAAGTGAGTTCATAAATGTTACATAATCATTGCAGCTGATATGTTAAATTACACGCTACTAACAAAGGCCATTTCTGCACTAGACTGTTATAGCGCTATGATTCCACTTGCAACATCCTATGGAATCTTGGGGGTTTCCAGTTTCGGGAGGGGCCATCCAGCCCCTCCCAAAACTGGAAACCCCAGGATTCCATAGGATGTTGCAAGTGGAATCATAGCGCTATAACAGTCTAGTGCGGAAATGGCCAAAGTTATTTCCATATTTTAGAAGTTTAGTTATATCCAAAGCATTCTCTAATGAGGGCATTTTTATTATGCAAATTGTAAATTTTTCCTGCTTGGCACTTCTCATTTCTGGCATAATGTAAAAGAACTAATTTAAAGTTACAAACAGTGTATCACAGTGTTTAGTGTTCTGCTAGATACATTCTTGATTTTATAATGTAGCTTTCTCTGATTTGGATTCTTTTTTTGACAAACATGGATAACCCAAGAATACATATTATAATGCATATTTTTCTTAAAGGGAAATCTTTAAAAACAGAAGAAAAGAACCACACCACAAGGCTGTATAGTGGGTAAATAACAGTTTTTAATTGAGTTATCACTTCATGAGTCATTTCCTTTTTTCCCCTCTTTTATCTTTTTAATTAAAAAGATTTATAATATTATAATAAGAACACACAAAAATAGAAGAAAAATCAGAACTCAGGAAAGTAAGAGGAAAACAAATACTAAAAGCTAATCCAGTACTCTTACAGAGCTGTCCACCCAATACAAGAAAGAAAAACATATGTAAACATTGAATTAGAAATAGGAACATTTAAAAAAAAGTGGTTGTGTCGGGGTTGCCCTCCATATGCCTTCCATATGTCAGGGTAGATGGTATAATGAGTACTGTAACAATTAGTTGTAGCACTAGGGCTTTGCCTTGCTTATTAGTTTACAGTTATAGAGCAGTTGTGCTTGACATTCCATTGTCTCCTTTCTCATAACATTCCCCAGTAGAGGAGATAGTTACTATAGCAACACCTAGAGATTGTCTTGACCTGAAAGTTGAAAGAAGACACCCCCTTATCTCTGTGTGAACCTGTGAAGCTTAATACTACAGGGCGTGGGAAATCTCACCACTTGGCTCTTTTAACGTCTGTAAGTCATAATGCTCAACTTTCAATAAATCTGTTTGCAAGTTTACTGAATCGTGTATGAGTCTGATCCTGACAGGTTGTCTACTTCCTTTTGCCATCTATGTAGAACATTATTTACGTGCTTTTTTTTACATATATGTGTGAAACTCCCTACTACTTTATTCTAAATATATTCAATAGTTTGAGTGCACTCTTTCCCTTGTAATTCTTTACATATCTTATTTATTTATCAACACTTTTTTTCTTTTCCAAAGGGTAAAGAAAAGCTAATATCGTAATTCAATTCAATTTACCTTTTAGTCCTGCCTACATAATGCATACATCCATCTTCTAAAATTAATATCTATGTATTAATAATTAGAGTATACGTTTTGCTATGTTATTTCTTTTTATCTTATATCTTAACACCCCATCTCTTATTTACGTATGTTGTTACAGGCTCCCAATCTTTTTCTAATTGGTCAATTTGTTTTCCCTTTATATAATGGGTAAGTAAGTCATATTCTTTCAGTTCTGTTATTTTTGATAACCATTGATCTATATCTGGTGTATTTGTTTTTTTCCAAATTTTTGCAAAGTTTATTCTTGCTGCCGTAACCAAATACAACAAGATTCGATTGTTTTACTTTAAGAAAGTTTTTTCAAACATGAAAGTCATATTCAGCAGGAAGAATTCTGGACACATAGGGAATATAACCTGAAATATTTCTTTTATGACCTCATATACTTTTGTCCAGAATTTCTTTGTTACTGGACAGGTCCACCAAAGATGATAATAAGAGCCTGTTTTTTCCTGGCACTTCCAGTATCTGTTGTTTCCTGTGTGATAAATTTTGTCTATTTTTTCTGGAGTCAGATGGTATCTATACATCATTTTTATAAAGTTTCCTTTCAGATCTTGGGAGCAAGTGAATTGATTTGTATTTTTCCAGGCACTTTCCCAACGTTCTAGTGGTATTTCATGTATACATATTTTTTGCCCATTTTATCATAACATCTTTAACAGTTTCATCTTCTAAATGACGGGTTAAGAGATGTTTATAAAAATAGGAAATGTTTTGTTTTGTTTTGGTGAAAATAATTGTTTCCAATTCATTGTAAGTTTTTTGAAGTGCAAAACCTTCTAATTTTAAATCCATTTTAAATCATTCCTTCAACTGTAGATAGGGAAACCAATTTAGCTTGAAGCCTTGATTTTGAAGTTCCTCACGGGTTTTAATCCTGATCTCTTCTCTAGAGTCTTGAGTTATCAGACTTTTATATCTAATCCAGTCCTCTTGTTCATCTATCCATTTTCCAAAGAAAGCTTTTTGTGGAGATACCCAGCCTGGTATTTTGTTGTAAGTCCTTCTTTTTATATCCATCCAAATTTTTAACAAAGATTTCCTGACATAATGATTGCAAAACTCTTTGTCTATTTTTGCCTTCCCATACCATAAGTATGTGTGAAATCCAAACTGCATATTCAACCCTTCTATTTCCAATGTTCTTTTATCTTTTAAAGTGATCCACTCTTGAATCCATGCTAGTCCATTGGCATAATAATAAAGTTTTAGGTCGGGAACACTGCAACCTCTTTTTGTTTTTTGATCTGTCAATAGCTTCGATTTAATCCTTGGCTTTTTTTCTATCCACATAAATTTAGTCAATTCTTTCTTCCATTGTTGAAAAGGTTTATCATTAGTGATAATTGATAAATTTTGAAATACGAAATTTAATTTTTGTAAAATGTTCATTTTGATTGTTGCTATACGACCTAATAGAAATAGATGGAAGTTGGTCCACTTTTTCAGATCCTTAGCTATTTCTCTCCAGATTTTATTATAGTTGTTTTCAAATAAATCTTTGTTGCTTTCTGTGAACCATAGACCCAGATACTTTATGTTTTTCTCAATTTTGAATCCAGTTATCTTGGTTATCTCTTCTTTCTCTGATTTTTCTATATTTTTTGCCATAACATATGATTTGCTTTTGTTGATTTTTAAACCTGCAGCTTCTCCAACTGTCTTTAAGTTGTGCAACAGTTTTCTGACTCCTATTGTTGGGTCTTCCAAAAAGAAGACAAGATCATCTGCGAAGGCTCTAAGTTTGTACTCTTGATCTTTAATTCTAATGCCTTTTACCAGTTCGAATGTTGTTGTTTAAGACTTCCAGAATGGTTATGAACAAGAGAGGAGACAACGGGCATCCTTGCCTTATTCCTTTGTTTATATTCAAATAATTTGTTAATTCCCCATTTATAATAAGTTTTGCCTTTTGTTCTTTGTAGATTTCTTCAACCCATCTGAGAAAATTCATTCCACATTCCATTCTTTTTAATGTTTCAATCATGAAAGTCCATCTAATTTTATCAAATGCTTTTTCAGCATCAATAAACAGGATGGCCGGTTTCTTTTCATATCTCTTTTCAAAATGTTCAATTGCATTTATCGAAATTCTAGTATTATTTCTCAGTTGTCTACTACGGCAGAAGCATTTTGGTCAGGATGTCTCTCTGATTGAAGAACCTTTTTTAGTCTCTGAGCTAATACAGAAGTGAAAATTTTATAATCAATGTTTAGTATAGAAATAGGTCTATAATTTTCTGGTTGTGTATGATTTTTTCCTTTCTTTGATATTAATGCAATGTTTGCTTGTTTCCAGGTTTCTGGTAGACCATCCAATCTAATTAAGTTCAAGGTTTTCATCAGTGGATTCAATAATTCTGTTTCAAAGACTTTATAAAAACTGGCTGTGAACCCATCTGGGCCTGGAGCTTTTGTTGTTTTCAATCTTCTAATTGCCTCAGATTTCTGTAGTTGTAAATGGAGATCTTCCTATGATCCTCCGATATTGGAGTAGTTTTTTGTTTGTGCAGATATAATTTTGTTTTTTTATTTTCTATTTCTTGTGGTAAATCATTTTCATATAAGAGGGCATAGTATTCATAAAAAATCTTAATTTGCCGCTGATCCATTATTTCCACTTGTTCTTTTTTAATTTGAGTATCATCCTTTTTTCTCTCTCTTTCCTCAGTTTGAAGGCCAAGCACTTACCACGTTTATTTGATTGTTCAAAATGTCTCAGGCGACAATATTTCATCTTCCTTTTGACCTCTTCCATGTTGTTTGTGGCAATTTGGTCTTGCAGGAGCTTGACTTCCATTCTCAACTTATGATTTGAGATGTTATTGTGCAATTCTTTCTCCTTCACTTCCAAACTTTCTAACAGATTTTGTAGATGTTGTTCTTTTTTTTCCTCAAAGCTCCCACTTTGATCAAATGTCTTATTACGGCTTTCCCTGCATCCCAGATTGTTTTCATTGAAACGTCACCTGTAATGTTCTCTTCAAAAATTTTTTGAATAATATTTAGATTTTTAACCTGTTCATAATCTTTAAGAAGATTGTTGTTTAGCTTTCAATTGAATTCCTTCTTTTGTTTTAGCATGAGATGTAGAAGAATTGGATTGTGATCTGACATCACTCTGGGTAGAATTTCCATATATTTGACATGCGTATGTAATGTTTTAGATAGTAAAAATAGACCAATTCTTGACATTGAGTTGTGTCTATCGCAGTAAAAAGTACAGCCTTTTTCTGCACCGTGTTTGAAAGTCCAGATATCTATTGATGTAAGTTCGTCCATCATTGCAAAGAAATTTTGTGGTAGTTTACCTTGGTTTTTCTTCATGGGTTTAGCTGAAGCTCTGTCTTCTAGTGGATTTAAGACCCCGTTCACATCTCCTACAATCAAAATATTATCTTGATGCCTTTCATTAGCATATTTAGTGATTTCCTTTTTAATCTTTGTGTAGAATCTTTCTTTGTTTTTTGTTGGGGAATATATTTCCACTATTAATATTGGTAGACCTTGTAGATTTACTTCCCGGCCTAGTGTCCTGCGGGATCAGAAAAGACTTCTTGTGCCATGTATTTATTATTGATGTAGATCACAACTCCTTTTTCTCATAAGTTGCGGTATAACAATGTCCCAATTTAGGATTTTTCAAATACTTCATGTCTTTTTGGGAAATACGTATTTCTTGTAGAGAGATTATATCTAGTTTTGCTTTTTCAAGGTAGTGGAAAACATGAAATTGTTTATATTGTGAATTCAGTCCTTTGATGTTCCATGATAAAATTTTTGTAGCCATTTTTACAATTTTTAAGAATATTCTTCAATTAGTTTCTAGTCTTCCTCCATGTATTCCGTTTTACTTTCTGGTTGACATTCTCCTTCTTGTTTTTCTATACTCCTTTCTGATTCTTCAGGGCCTTCTGACAAGTCAGATTCTACTGAGTGTTGTTCTCCTCCTTCGGCTCCTCGAATGGAATCTTCTTGGGCTTCTCCTTCAGTCGCAGATTTTCTGTCTTTTTTTGTTGCCTTTCTTTCAGATCTCCCAAGTTCTCTCTTCAGCTTTTCCCAAATGGCTTTAGCCTTTTCAATAGTGTTAATCCTGAATCTTTTTTGCTTGTAGTTAAAGAATATCCTCTCTGTCTTGTTCCAAGTATAATTTATGTTATTCTTTAGAAGTAGTTGTGGTAAGAATCTATACTCTTGTTCTTTTCTCAAAATTTGAGTGGGTATATCTTTATAAATTTTTATTTCCTGAGAATCTATGATTAATTTTTCTTGATAGTTTTCTGTAAGATAGCTTCTTTAGTTCTTAAATTTGTGAAACTGACCATTATGTCTCTAAGTTGATTTCTTTCTTTGGCCGTTCTTGAATTCACTCTGAAAATTTTTTCTATGCTTGCGTGTAGTCTTCCTTCTGGGAACTGTATATATTCTATCAATGAGATTAACATCTTATCACAGATATTCGCATATTCCTTCTCAGAAAGGCCTCTCAATTTCAAACATCTTTCTCGATATCGCATTTCCATCTTAGTGAGTCTCATTTCTTCTATTGATTGTTTTTCTTTAATCTGTTCTATTGTTTCTTCTGTTTGTTTTGCTCTTTCTTGCAGAATCACCATGTCTGCTTTTATAGTACACACTTCTTTAGACATTTGATCCATCTTTTTGCCTAACCCATCTATTTCTCTCTTGATTTCAGCTTTAATTTCTGTTCTTATTTCTTTCATATCTTGTCTTATCTCTCAGCGTATTTCATCTCTGGATCTGTGCAGTTCCTCCAAAATCAGACTTGTGTCTATTGAGGTAGAAATTGTATCCAAAGATGATCTTCTTGCCTGCTGGATTGCTGATTGGCCCACAGTTTGTTTAGCTTCGGCTTTTCTAGTACCTGATGCCATTTTTTTCAAATTAATCACTTTAAGTACAATTTGTTTCTCTTTGTAAACAGTAGATGGCAGTATCAGTCCACTAATGTTTTGTTCTCAATTTTAACAGTTAAATTTCAATGTATTTTATTCTATGAAGACTACGTAGCACTGTTGAACCACTGATTCTTTTTTTCTCTTCGTCTCTTTTTTCTCTTTCCCCCTCCCTCTTTTACGATTCTATTGTAAACATTTTACCTTGAATTTTAAACAAGGAGATTTGTTATGGCTTTTCCTTCTCAGCCTAGCTGTGCAGTTGTTATCAGTGGTTCAGCAGCTTCAAGGTCACCTCGAATTTAGCTGTCCTTCTTTTAATGTAGGAGCTTGAAAAATGAGAGAGAATGGAAGAAAAGAAAAAGAAGTTTGTGTAACAAAAAGAAAGCAATTTCTTATAACCGTTCCAATTTAACCAGAAGCTAGTATTTATAAAAGATAAGTAAACAGATTATACCTCTAAAATTAACAGTTGTTAAGAAGATATTAAATAAGAACTCATTATACAATAACAGTAGTAGTTTATCCTAAAATGAAATTATCCAATAGCTGATTTTCGTTTTTATAATTAATCAAATTAATATTGAGTTGATTGACTATTAAATCATCAGTGGTTCTATATTCTATTACTATATTACTATTTAATATCTAGGAAACAATATTATAGTACTTAATAAACTTTTTTACAATGAATTGGTATTGTAAGTTTGATTCACATTTACTTGACAAGAAAATAAGTTTCCCCCCACGTCTCTTCTTCACTTTGCTCTTCCTTGATGCTATCTCCAGCCATTGTCTAAAGTCATGTTCCTTTTAAAAGTCCCGTGTTGAAGCTTCGTTGGCGTTGTTCAAACCTGAGCTCATGTTCTGATCTTATTTAATCAAGTCTAGTTATCAATTTAGAATTTGGAATTTAAATTCTTAAATTACCACAATGTCTCTTTATGTCCACTTGATCTTTGTGTTTCTCAAGATAGTTCCAGGTGGAGAGGTCTCCCTCTATAAGTCCATCTTACTATTTGTTGTTTCTTTTAAAGTATAACACCATAATAGAAATTGTGGAAATTTAAAAGTGCATCCTAGAAATTTTAGAAGAACTAAGGTGTTTGTTTTTTTTAATCTCATCCAAAAATGAGAGGGAATGATACAGATGTATGGTATTATACAAGTAGCCTCTATGTGACTAATTTGTCACTGTCAGCTTGGATAGCTTCTAAACAGTAGCCATAACATTCCATTCTACCCCAGCCTGTAACTTCTTAAAGAAACAGAACAGTTATGCTATTATAGTTTCATGATCTACATAGTCATCATGGTAATTCCACATAAAATAGCTGAGACCAGAACCATGATCCAGGACAGATTATTCCCCAAATTTATTACCATTACTATAACTATAGCTCTTGGTTATTAACACAGATCTTCATGACTGTAAGGTAGCACAGTATAAGAGACAGATTATTTATGATTTTACCCAGGCAGTGCCTATACAGTTCCAAGTATACTAGGTTGCAAGTGAGCTAAGCTTCAAGACAGAAGAAATCAACATTTTCTCTGTCAGTATATTCGACATGACCATATGTGTAAATAAGAACTAATCTTAATATAGTCTAAGTTTATTTTTTAAAAAAGAATTAGAGTGAAACATTTCATGAAAGAAAGAATACAACCATTTCATTTTTTTCTTTTTTTTACATATGTGCATCAGAGGGGTATACACCTCCTCTCTGAGGAGAGAGCAGAAGGTGACCTGGCAGAAATGGGAGGCCAGCAGCAGGAGATCCTGCATGACAAGGAAGAAGCCAACCAAATCAACGAGTGCAGCAAGAGGGAAAAGAAAGGTGCTGGTGCACAGAGGGAACTGTGCTTGACAAGATGAACCAAGACGTGTGCTGTCTTTCTGGCACATGTATCCAGAAAGTCACTGAAGCTCATCAAGAACACAGAGCAGTACCCCTTTCTTCTGGTTTACATGAGCAGATCATCTTGAGTAGAAAAGTCAAGAGTTTAGAGGCACAGGTGGTATTCTTGGCAGTTCTACCACTGAAAGATAGAGGAATCCACAGGGATAGGCATATACTGCCAGTAAATGACTGACTACACAAGTGATGTTGACAGGAGAGTGTTGGCATCTGGGATGATCATCTTTTTCTTAGACAAAGAGCTATTGGCTACAGATGGTCTACACCTCACAAAGACAAAGAATAATGTCTTTTACAAAAACATGGCAAATCTGATCAAGAAGACTGTAAACTAAACCTTGTGGGGCTGGGGAAGATAACATACATCTCTCTCCAAAAACAAGCTCTAAATACAAGGATGTGAATTCTAGAGAAGCCGAGGGAGAGAATGGGAGCCACAGTAAAACTCACAGAATAAAGGATGATGACAAAGAAAGCTTTAGATGTCTAAGCACGCGTGCACAGAGTTTGGAAAACAAACAAGATGAGCCTGAAGTCCTAGAACAGGAATGTAAATATGACTTGGTGTAACAGAAATGTGGTAGTATGACTGTCATGATTGGAATATAACAATTGAAGGATATACATGCTTTTGACTTTTTTGACATTCCACTGTTTTTTGACACTTGCAAATTACAGACATGCTCCATTAATTTGATGAAGGGTCCTCACTTTTGCCAGTTGTTCTTGCCAACTGAAGCTCATTTGAGACCACCTGCACTCCCAGTTCTTGCCTACCAAAAGAGGGGACCACTCCTCAATGTAATGGAACTTGTTTGTCATTTGCAAGTGTCAGTGGACTTTCATCAGTTTCATCAAGCTGACTGAGAGATTTTGCAGGCTGTGCATGTAAGCCTCTACATGGGTTCTGCTTTTTGACCAATTTTCCATTTGACAGTGCTTTGGCCCCTAACCCATCAGAATAGTGGGGGAAACCTGTATTTTGTTCAAAAAGAATAGATGAGGAAGAAAAGGAGAGGGAGTAGTACTGTATGTCAAAGACAAATTCACTTGTACAGAAATCCAAGTGAATAATTAAATTGGACCATAAATGGAGAAAAAACAACAACAACAACACCGTGGCAGAAGTTTACTACAGGCCATTAAACCAATTTGATATGGTAGATGATGCTTTTCTAAAATCTCAGAAATCTCCAAGAAGCAAGAACTGGTAGTTTGGGGGAGTTCCATTATTCGGGTAGCTGCTGAGACACCAGTTCTGCTAAGCATAGGCTCTTCAACAAATTCCTGATGTGGCTTGCAAATAATTTCCTATTTCAGAAAGAGGAGGAAAGAACAAGGGGATCAGCAATCTTGGATTTGATCATAACCAACAGGGAGGAGTTGGTCTCTGGAATCAAAACAGTTGGTACTTTAAGGAGGGAGTGACAGTGTAATGCTAGAATTCATGATTGTGGGATCAAAGAAGAGTACAGTCGAACACAAACTCTGGATTTCAGGAAAGCTGAAAAAATGTAAATGAGAGATCCAGTTAAAGAGGCTGGAGAAAATGATTTTTTTACTTAGAATTGTGTAAGGATGATGATCATGTAATCAAAAAAAGTGTACAAATGTGTTTTGAAATCAGAGATAGTAGATGAGGCTTTTTTAAAAGAATTTTTTTTTACTGAAAACACATCTCAGTGATACAACGCAACATACAAAAGAGCAAACACACACAAATGACTAAACACCTACTAACTAAACAACAAGTAAACTAACTAAACTAACAGACAGAAGATGAGATAAGGCAGACCCAATATTTTGAGCATATTGTACAAACGGAGGTACGGGAAAAATGTGAACTAAAGATACAAAATTTATTTTGTGCTGTAATTTAAAAGAAAATAAGTACAAGACGATGTATAGATGGCACAGTATTTAACTCCAAATAAGTAGTCAAAAATGTCTAAGAATATTTCAAATCAAAGTTGGGGGTGTTGGTATAAAGATCTTTTATCATCTTAGGTGGTGGACTTGCCAGAAGGTGAAGAATTATTGGTGTAACATTTATATGTTAATTCAAAAAAATTTAAAAGTAGACTTTGCAGTGTCACCAGAAATTTTCTTGTTGGGCATTACTGATAAAGAATTGGATAGTAAATATGGGCAGCTACTTTGATATATAACAGTGGCAAGAATGTTTACCCAAACTTGAGAATGGACTGAAGCACTAATGACAAAGGAAAGGGTTGATAAGGTTGCATACTTTGCCCAAGTTGCCAGACTGACATGGATTTCAAATGATAAACAGATTGAAGATTTACTGAAAGGATACGTTGCTTATCTGGAACTGTAGTTCTTTGAGTGGTCATCTGTGCCCTCACACATGGGTTCTTCACGCCTGCGCAGAAGCCCTGTTTGAAATTGTAGAGCTGAGTAGCTTGGCAGGAACCCCACCCCCTTCCACATACTAAGTCCACCAAGCTACCATCTCCTCAGGTTTGAAGGCTGGCAAACTAGAGGGTCCTGAGAGAGGGGAAGTATAGTGGGATTGTGTGATAAGCTCTGACAACTCCTGGAGGAGAAAGGCAGCCCTTATATAGGTCAGCAGCTTAATACAGCTGTTGCCTGAGTAACTGCTGTCAGCTGTAAATCCTCTGAGACCAGCACAGGGTCTCTCTTTGCTGTCTGTGCTTGGCAAAGGTGGGTACAGGTCAATTATGTTCTGTTTCGGAAGGGGCAGGGCTCTCTGCTGGAGCTGGCTCTGCACCCTGTTCTGTTTGTGGTACTGTAACTTCCTCCTGTACAGTAGGCCCCGGCATATCCCTTGTTTCAGACTCTGAGTCAGAATCCATGTTCTGGAAGCAGGGCATGACAAGAAGACAGATAAGTAATGGATGGGTCACGGCTGTGAGACCAAGGAGTTAGATCCTGAGTGCCAAGTAAGAGGGCCTGTTGAGGATGTTGAGCACTGCAGTACACAGGGCTGTGACTCTCTGGATCAGAAGAAATGCTGCCACTGTAGTTGAGTCTAAAGTGGCCCCTATAAAATCTAGGGCCCCAAAAGATTCCAGGTTGGACTTCTTGGGATTTATATTGAGCCCTAAGTCTTATAGCAGCGACAAGATGAAGTAGATCTCATGATACAGTTTTGTATGCAGGATGTCACCAGAAGCCATGATGATGCCCTTGGTCCTCAGGTAAGAAACGACCACTGCCATTGTCAGGAACTGAATTCACACAGAGAAATATAACAGTGCGATTACACTATTTATTAGGAGCGTGATACATAGTACAGGACTTCAGTGAACGATCTGAGGCAGTTTAGCAGAATCCAAAGATAAGTAGCAAAAGATACTTTCCCACATAAGCATATATTAAGAAACCTTGAAGCAGCTAAGTCCTGGCTGGTATTTCTTATCAGAGCTGCATTCCTGGCTTTGTGTACCTAACGGTCTCTGGTTTGTTTCCTTGGTTACAAGAAAGCAGCTAATTACTACTACTACTACATGTCTTGTGCTGAAACTATGGAGGGCTACCCAACAGCCATGCATTTCATAAACTCTCTGGGACCTGTGCATAGACCAAACAGAAGAACTCTGTATTGATAAAGATCATTCCTGACCCAAAGTGAAGATATTTCTTGTGTTGCGGGTGTATAGAAATGTGAAAATACACATCCTGAAGGTCTATCACAGCAAACCAGTTGCCTTTCCTGAGGAATGGAAGGATTGAGGCCGTTACCATCTTGAGCTTGAGAGGACGGATGTCATGGAGATCCAAAATGGGACAAAGACTGACATCTCTTTTGGAGACCATAAAGTAATGGGAGAAGAAACCAGTCATCTTGCAATGAGGAGTTACCTTCTCCACAGTGCCCATGAGCAAAAGACTAGAAATTTCCTCTAAAAGGATGGGGTCTGGTGAAGTAGATTAAAAGATGCCAAGAGGAGGAATACTTAAACACTCTATGGCATAATCCAGACAGATGATGGTAAAGACCCAGCTGTCTGTGGTGATATTCCACCAGGTGGAATGAGCCTTTGATGGAAACAGGCTGGCAACTTGCTGGCTGAACCCTGTCTTTTTCGCTGTCGGTCTGGCCTTCACTGGATGCTCCATGGAGTCATCCGTGGTGACACAGAAGAGGCTTTGACCACTGAAGGGGAGATCCTAAAACTTCTTCCCAGTGTCCTCTGAAAGGTCAGCAGATCTCAGCCACATGCACCTCCTAAGCACTACCAATCCAGCCATGACCCTGGCAGAACATTCCACAGAGTGGCAAGATGACTGGATCTGTTGAGTGGCAAGAGTCTGGGCCTCTTGGTAGTATTGCAGAGACACAGGCTTGTGCTTGTCCAGGAGATGTGATATAAGGGCCAAAACTCTGTCCTAAAGAAAATGTTGGTAGGCCACCATGTGGGCATGGGTGTCGGACACATGGTAGGGAAGGGCAGCTGTGGAGTAAAATTGCCTGCTGAAAAAGTCCAGTCACCTATTCTCCTTGTAAAGCAGGGCAAAGTGCATCTTCTTTCCTCCCTTTGAGATGCCTCAACAGCGACAGAATTGGGGATAGGATGTGTAAATAGCTAAGACACATCCTGATGCTGTATCTTACAGAGGTACTCTAGAGATGTGAGATAGGAGGAAGCAAAGCTAGTTGCATCCTGGCCTGTTTAATAACATCGTGTGAGGCTGGGAGGAAAGGAATGGTAGCTGGTATAGGAGCCTGAGTATCCACAATGTGAAAGACAGGGTCTGAAAGAGGTGCAGGGGATGTTGAGATGTCCACACCTGTTGCCTAAGTCATCCTCAGAATTATGTCCCCAAACTGCTTCACATCCTCGGGGCAGCCTCCACAGTGGAATCATCTGCAGCAGTTGGAGGTGAAGTGGTAGACGGGGAGGCAACTCTAGCAAGGATAGATCAAAGTCATAATCCTCAGAGAATGAGCCAGAGCGAAGGTGCCACAGGAGCTTGTGAAAATAGAACCGAAGGGCCCACCACAGTGGCCATGAAGACAGTTGTGGTCGTTGGTATTGACGTCTGGATCAGAGAAGAAGGCCTTGATGCTGTGCCTGTCATGCCAGGTGAAAGAGATACATCATGGAATGAAGAAAGTCTAACACAGTCCAGAGAACAGAGATGGAAGTCCTAGGTGGAAGGAGGAGAAGACTGATATCTATGTGGTGAAGGAAAACAGGGAACCTCTGGCCATAACCAAGCCTGTAGAACTAAGAATGTGATCAGTACTGAGATATTGAGCACTCGGGAGATCAGTACTGAACGTCTCAGTGATAAGTGATTCCAGTACAAAGGTGAGAATGAGTAGTATGACCTCGGCTGTTCTCTAAATGGATGCTCCCTTTGGTATCTACTGAGATAAGATACAGAGGTAAAGAGAGAGTCCTCATGTAGGGCTGAGTCTCAGTATGGAAACTGAGGATGAGGCTGATCTCAATGAGCAGGTGATTGATCCTGATTGCATCAAGGTGATGAGGTCTGTTCACTGCAATAGATAATTGGTCCCAAGTGTCACAATGCCAGTAGCCTGGAATAGGAGGTGGCAGAGGCAATGTATGACTGTGCCTTCCCAGGGAGTCTGCTGGGAAGAGGGGCTCAGAGTACTCAGTTTCCACCTGTACCACCAGTACTGAAGGTGGTGGAGTCTCTACTGACACAGCAATATGAGCAGCCATAGAGGAACCACAGCAAGCACAAATGCAGCTGGTACCAAGACTGAAGCTGAAGCATGAAACACATCAGGACACTTTTTTTTTTTTTTTTTTTTTGTCTTTTGGTACTGAGGGGTCCTCAGTAGCATGCTGCCTCTTTGTTACCTCGTCCTGAGGAAAAACAGAGGTCACTGAGGAAGCTGAATATCCTTTGTCACCTTGGTCCGAAGCAAGTTGTGGAGCAGCTGTTACCCTGTTTACTGGGGGTCCCGTGAGGGACACCAAAATGTGCTCAACAACAGGTGGGGAAAATTAGCTCTGAGCACTGCTTTAGTGTTACGAGAGGCAAAGTAACTTAGCAGGATCTTGAACCCTATGTCTACGGGGTCAGGCTGAGTCAAGGAGCACACAGAAGTTGAAATAATAAATGTGGTTTTATTAAAACACAATCAAAACAGTGTATGCAGCACACTCACACAAGGTAACTAAAGAAATAAAGGTTGGAGTGGGATAGAGGGTTTTTTAGAGGAGTTGTTGGTTTGGGTGATACTTCACCTGTCCTGAAGCCCGGTTGGAAGCGGAGAAGATGGGGAGCGTGGATCTCAGTACGTGGAGCTGAGGGGAAGGCTCGCCGTACAAAGCGACAGCAAGGCGGGATGGAAGCCAAGAGCAATCCAAGGAAGCGCTCAAAGTCAGGGGTTTTTATAAGGAGAATTGTGACCACAGGCTAATTCGGACTTGGGGAAAACAATGAATTTGGGGGTGGAGACAAAGCCTCCAAAAGGTCAGAATTTGAATGATTGAATTACAGCCAAATTGCCAATAGGATAGCCAGTCTGCAAACGCGGAGTACTTGAGCGTTGTATAGTCTGATCATCAAGCTGCCAGCGCGGGGCAGGAGATCTTTTGAAAGCTGCGTGCATACCTAATGAAGGTACTTGCCTTCAGGTCTCCTAAAGTGGCGAGTCGGCTATTTCTGGCCTGCCTGTCTTGTTTCCGATTATTACGGCGATTACTGTCCGAGCCTGTATGCGTGCTTGTCCGGGGGCCTCACAAGCACGTGGAGGGGAATGGATATGTGAGGCCGAATTATTGATATCAAGAGATATCTTTTTATATCCCCCAAAGCTCGGGCTAGCCAGGGCAGTAACACAGCGGTAGCAGTGGACATCATCTTGGCAGGCTGCACAGAAGAAGACGAAAATGAACCCTTCAGTACCAAGGTGGTCGGTACTGAGACCAGTACTGATACCAATGGTCATCTAGAAGAGTGTCCCATCTTTGACACTGTAGTTAAGTCCACAAAAAGAGCCTTACTAGCCGCCGCTTGCTCCTTTACCCACAGAGACTGCTCCTAACAGAACAACTTCAAGTGAGAGGCTCTATTTTTCAGAGCCTGCAAGGTAAATTCTTGGTAGATCTTACAATGTTTAACATTATGTCCCTGTCCTAGAGAGTAGACACATTTGGTATGGGTATCCAAAAGGGAGACCTTGTGGCCACAATTCTCACAGTGCTTAAAGAGAGAAGTAGAAGCCATGCAGGAGTGAAGAAGGTGAGTAAAGAGGGGGAAGGGGGGTTTTTTTGGAAGAGAAATAAAATAGAAGCAAATAAGAGAATGAAGAAAAGGGGTAAAGATGCATGACAGAGCAGGAAAAAAAGTAAGAGAAATACTACTCAATCTAGACACCCCAACAGAAGCAAGCCATTTGGTGGATGGACAGAAACTGAGGAGATGGTAGCTTGGTGGGATTACGCAAGCATAGTATGCAGGAGAGAGAAGGGTTCCCACCAAGCAACTCACCTCTAGAATTTTCCAACAGGGGTTCTGTGCAGGCACAAAGTACCCACTAGGTGAGGCAGAGACCACGAAGAAGACTGGAAACTATTTGTGGATCTTTTTGAGCAATAAGAAACCTAATGATGTAACAACCTGTGATTACGTCGACTAATAATTCTAGTAAGTTGAATTTCATTTAATCTGTAATGGTAGAGTAAGACATATTCCATTAATCAGTTTTTCTCTTTCATTATAATTTGCAAGTGTGCAGTCACAGTTCTCTTGTGTTTTAGTTAGTGTAGTCAGTTTGTGTTTATGGTTACAGATTAGTGTTTTAGTTATGTGTTTTATTATTGTGTCTTAGTTTTAGTTCAGATTAGTTTAGCTTAGTTTTAGTTACACATATACAATGTTTGTCAGTGATTCTTAATCTGTAGTCCGTGGTGTCTTCACAGGCGGTCCTTGATGGCTTGAAGAAATGCTATGAGCTTTTACAGTTAAAATGGAAAGAAAGAAAGAAAGAAAGAAAGAAAGAAAGAAAGAAATGCATTTGTATGGAATCATTACGGTAAAAATATTATAATAGGCGTGCTTGTATTACTTCTCCCTTCTCTCCAAATCTAAAGACCCTTGATGAGCAACTTTCAATATTTGATGCACTTCAGGGTTTTAGATCTTAAGTCATGGGACTTCTGGTGGCTGCGGCAAGGAGCTGGGTGGTCTCCTGCAGAGCTGCGGGTAGACCGTCGCCCTGTAAGATTGAGAACCCACTATTTTTTTCTCTTTAAAAATAATAGGGCAGGTACTCTTTTGGGAGAGAGGGTCCGGAAGTGCTTGAGGGGGCCAACAGCCAGTGCAAGCATCCAGAGACAATGGGAGAATGACACTGAAAATGCTGAAGGGGTCCGACAAGCTGCCTTTACCTTAAAGGGTTCAGTTTGGGAGGAATTCTCACCACCACTTTTAAAGACTAAGAAAAGTGTAGAAATCACTAACTTTTCTGTTGGAACTTCAGTAAAGAATATCCAGCACAAGGAGCACTCTGCATTGAATTTCCAAAATGGAATTTAACATCACAAGGCACCCTTTGATGAGGTAAAAGGGAACAGCCAGGCATTAATCCCCTGAAGGTCTTCTGAATGAGTAAGTGTGGAGAAGTGGGTCAGTAAAAAAGAGAGAAGTAAAAGAAGAAATTGGTTCAAAGCTTGAAGCCTGAGGCTTGAGGCTTTGTTTGATTCTGTGTCACCTGTCAAAAAGGCAACGTATTGAAGGAGTGGTTAAAAGTGGCAAAAAGGCAACATATTGAAGGAGTGGTTAAAATTTGGCAAAACTGCCAAATATATGATTTAAGACTTCTCTGAATTTGGAACTGAATCTTGATTGACTAATATCTAATTTACATTATAAGCATTGGGACATTGGAATATTACAAACATTGGGGTAAAAAAAAGGAAAAGAAAGGAAAAGTGTGGTTGGAATTGTTACTTTATTTTACAAAACAAAATAAACGCGAAAACGGGATTCCAGTAATAACAAAAGAAAACAAAGGAAAAGAAAATATACAGTAGAACTATTCTGTGACTGAGAAAGTGTGTTAGCTTAAATAAAAGAAAACTTGGGTTTATGGATGGACTATAATAACTTTAAAGAATAAAGGGAAAACAGAGAAATCTGCTAAGTCAATGAAATTGGAATGAAACTGGAACTCAAAAGCTAGAAGAAAATCAGTGACAGCTAAAATACAAGAAGAAAAGAGAAAGTGAAAAACGGAATACTGTTTGGGAATAGAAGAATTGTTGGGACTACCATCCCTTTTAACCCCGGGGAGACAGTGGGAATATCTTCAGACTATAATATTTACTAACTATAGGTTTATATCCACCTTTAGGTCCTCTACTTCTCTCTTCCCTCCCTTGTTTCTCTTTTTCTCTCCCTATTTGTCATATAGTATACGTCATATATCTAGTAAATATAATATAATATAATATAATATAATATAATATAATATAATATAATATATACATACATATAGTATAGTATATAGTGTGCTGTATACTAGTATAGTATATTTGTCATATAGAATATACATACACATAAGACTACTGATTGTTGAACTTGATAATTAAGTTGTAAGAGAAACACACTGACAACTTATTAATTAATAAGAGAAATAAATTGATTTGTAAGAGAAATATATTGCCTTATAAGAAGGTTCAGAACCGAAGGGAACTGAATGATATTGAAGGATATTTGTTTGCCAATTAATTAATGAGATTACAGGGAATATTCAAGATGAATTTATTATAAAGGGATACAAGGAAATTTATACATTTAGACAAGACTATTGATTGTTGAACTCAATAATTAATTTATAAGAGAAACATATTGATGTATAAGAAGACTTGAAATGAAAGAAATTGAATGATATTGAATGATAATTGTTTGTTAAATAATCAATGAGATTACATGGAATAGTCAAGAAGAGTTTATTACAAGTGGGTGTAATGAAATTTTGGGTTTCATTACATTTGATCTAATTATTACTGATGGTGATGATGATGATACTGATGAAATAGTGTCTGTTATACAATATAAAGTTTTAGTATACAGAAAGATACGAAAAGATAAACTAATCAATCTGAAATTTCTGTTTTGATTTGGTTGATATGAGGATAATTAATTTGAAATATTTGACCGGACTAATAGACTCAAATAATTAACTAATTAATTTATATAAAGATACAAAAAACATATAAACAAAAAATTTACCACGTAACATTGATATATGCTATTGGTAAAAAATAATACTAAATAAACAAATTGAAAGACGAAGATGGCATCAAGAACCAGAAAAGCTGTACTATCACAACAACTATCACAAAAACATCTAAAAATGGAAGAACAAACAAAAATGACGGAATTTGGGGTATCAATATTGGAGGAATGAGAAGGCTTAGAGAGGATTTCAAAATAGAAAAATGTCTAATGATATTAAAGATATGAAAGAAAAGCTGGGAAATATAGGTCAAAAATTGGAAAACATAACAAAAGATATGAAGATAATGAATCAAAAGATTGATGACTTACAGGATAGGACAGTTAAATTAGAAAAAGAAACACTGGAATTTGAAAAATGATTAACAAATACAGAACAGCAGTATAGAAATACAGAAATTAAACTTAGAGAAAAATGTTTGAAAATAAGAGGTTTGACGAGAGGAACTATGTAATCGTTTAATACCACCATTATCTGACTTTACAGGGTGGAATACGGAACAACTAGACCTAGAGATTGATAAGGTGTTCAGAGTAAACGCTTTTATAGCTAAGAAGAGAAATGTACCCCAAGATGTAGTGATATACTTTCTGAGAGAAAGAGTCAAAGATTTGGTGATACAGCAAAGATACTTAAAAAAAAATGTGGTTGAAGGTAAAGAATTGCAGATATTTAAGAATATCCCCTCACAGGTTCTAAAAAAGAAGAAGAAATATTATTTTCTAACACAAATGTTAAAGAAAAATGGAATTATGTATAGGTGGTGTTGAACTGAGGGAGTTATATTTACATTACATCAAAAAAGATATACTGTGAACTCTATCATGAAAGCTCTTCGTACTTTGTACGACATCATAAAGAAGAATTGAATAAATACCACAGCAACAAGAGATATTTAAAGGGGTCTGTGGTAAAGGAAAAAAAACCCACTGGTTTATGTAGTTTTTTTCTTTTTCTTATTTTCTGCTGTTGTGAATTTGTTTGTATTATAATTAATATGATTTTTTTAAAATCAAGGAATTAGTAAAAGCACAATCACAAACAATTCCATGGAAGACAATAAATGAGAAGCATTCAAAAAAGCCTATGTGGCTGCACAATAAACTCACGGAGGAAATGAAAAGAAAACAGAGCATAAAGAATGGAAGGAAAGACAAATCACCAAGGAAGAATATGGATTTATACCGTACGTTTGCAGGAATGGTGTAAGGAAAGCTAAAGCTCCAAATGAGTTGAGATTGGCTAGGCAAGTAAGGAACAAGTAGACAATGAAAAGGTGGAAGTGCTCAATACCTATTTTGCTACATTCCCCCACCCTAAAAAAGAGGACTATGGGTTTCTATCCATCAGCAAAGATTTTGGCAAAGAGTCCAGATTGCAAATCAAGTCCGATAAGGAATTAATCAGGAAATCACCTAGCTAACTTAAATGAGTTTAAAGTTTCAGGGCCAAACTGCATCTCAAGAGTATTGGAGGAACTTGCTGACATATTCACATGACCACTTGTCATCATTTTTGAGAAATCTTGGAGATTAGATGAGGTCCCAGAGGACTGTAGAAGGGCAAACACTGTCTCTCTCTGCATAAAAGATCTTTGAAACTAGAGGCCAGTCAACCTAAGCTTAATACCAGTAAAAACATTAGAATGGCTTATACAAGAGTCTATTTGCAATTATCCTGATGACAAAGCAGTGATTAGGAGGAGCCAGCATGGGCTTGTCAAAAAAAAATCTTGCCTTAGGTATCATAATCACAAACAAAAATCAAGAATTGTTTGATAATAATTACTTAAAGATATGGAAGGAGATTAAATGCAAAATGGAAAGATGGGTGCATTTTAATTTGTCTCTCCTGGGAAGGATAAATGCTTTTAAAATGTCTTTATTACCAAAGCTTATGTTTCTCTTTCAGAACTTACCAATAATAGGAAGAGAAAAGATTTTTAAAAAAAGGGAAAAAGAACTACGAAAGTTTATCTGGCAAGGGAAAAAACCAAGAATTAGGTTTAAAATATTACAAGATGCAAAAGAGAGAGGAGGATTTGATGTGCCATCATTAAAAACCTACTACCAAGCATGCTATTTAGATTTAATCAAAGATTGGATACTTGTTCAAAATACAACATGTAAAGAACTGGAAGGAATTAATAATAGGTTTGGATGGCACAGATACTTATATTACAACAAAATAACAGTGAATAAAGAGTTCAATTATCATTGTACTTGAAAGACATTATTGAAAGTGTGGTTACAAATAAAGTACAAATTTTATAGAGGACTTCCAATTTGGACCTCACCTCAAGAAGCATATAAAGTTGCCCTAACAAAACAAGGAAATTTACTAACCTATCAAGATTTTGCTGAAATGGGAAGAGGATAAGCCAAGAATGTGTACAGAAGAAGAATTAAAGGCTTTGGGACATGAATTTAATTGGTTCCCATGGAGACAACTTAAAGAGAGATTTAAAATGGATCAAAAATTATATGGATTTGAAAGAAAAGAAAATGAATTAGATTTATTGACGAAGGAGGACCAAAACAAGAGAATCTCCAAATTCTATAAGCTATTGTTACAAAGGGAAATGGAATCAGAAACAAAGACAATATGGTTAGATGGGCACAAAATATTGGACATGCAATTGAGTTGGATACATGGGTGAGGGCATGGAAAACAAACATAAAATTTACACCAAGTTTAAATTTAAGAGAAAACTTTTATAAAATGCTACATAGATGGTATATGACACCCGAAAGGTTACAGAAAATAAGTAAAAATGGAAATGAAAAATGTTGGAAATGTGATGAAAAGGTGGGGTCATTCTTTCATATGTGGTGGACCTGTAAGATAGCAAGGAAATTTTGGAAGGAAATACATGAGGAAATTCAAAGAATTTACAATTTAAATTTTGAAATGAAGCCAGAGTTTTATTTGTTAAATATGTTGGGACAACAAAGAAAGATAAGATGTCATCAGAAGACATTGTTATATTTGATAACTGCTGCAAGATTGACATATGCACAATATTGGAAAGAAAGGAATCATGTTGATATAAAAGAATGGAAATTAAAAGTTCTGGATATGATAGAGATAGAAAAGTTAACGTCTTCATTGAAAAATAAGTCTGTCCAGAACTTTGAAAGGTAATGGAGAGAAGTATTAAATTGGATAAAGACACAGTAATAAGAAAAGGAAAAGAATAAAGCAAGATTGTATATAATACAAGGCAACAATGTAAGAAGGCAATGTAACAAAGCAGCAACGTAACAATGTAAGATTACCTTTTGAAGAGAAACTATGTATGAATCGAATGTAAATAAGCAGACTCAACTGGAAAAAAAGGGAAAGCTTGGAAATGGGGAAGGAGAGGTTTATTTCTACTTTAAACCTTAATAAAAATATTTCTAAAAAAAAAGAAGAAGAAGAAATCTTGCCAAACTAACTTTAGGCCTCAAATGGAGTGCCACAGAATTCTGTTCTGTGGCCAACTCTCTTCAATACTTTTATCAATAATTTAGGTGATGGGGTAGAGGGAATCCTCATCAAATTTGTGGATGAAAATTGAATTATTTTGCACTATCTAGGCCTCATCTATAGTACTGCATTCAGTTCTGAGTGTCTCAATTTAAGAAGGATACAGACAAGTTGGAGTGAGTTCATAGAAGGGCAATGAGGAAGATAAGTGGTATAGAGGACAAAACATGAGGAAGAGTTGAGGGAGTTGGGCATGTTCAACTTGGTGAAAAGACAGAAGGGTGACATGATTGTGCCCCTTAAATATCCCAAGAATTGACACAAAGAGGAAGGTGTAGACTTGTTTGGCCTGAGATGGTAGAAACTAGGTCTAATGGTTTTAAGCTACAAGAGGGCAGATTGCAGTTAAACATTAGAAGGAACTTCTTGACAAGGGAGCAGTTTGGCAATGGAACCAATTGCTTAGAGAGGTTGTGAGCTCTCTTCTGGATGTCTTCAAAAAGATGCTAGACAGCTAGCTACCTGCTGGGGTTGCTGTTGCTGGAGATCCTATACTGAGCAGGGAGTTGGACCTGATGGCCCATAGGGCCCTTCCGATTCTATGAAAAACAAAATCATATAGAGATGGTTTTAAGAAATTGAAATGTGAAGAAATTGCTTCAAAAGCAGAGATATTATTTTGTTTGCTTTTTTGCTCACACCCCAAAAGTATCAAAATAGCACAACAAGATGGTGCTTTTGTATTGTGATGGACAGACTCCAGTCTTGCTGTATCTATTTTTGTTTAATTTGAAATATGAGTTCTACTAACTAGAGTCTAGTACAAAAGTGCAACACATATTAAAGAATTCTGAGTCCAGAAACCAATTTTAAGTATTAGAACCTACAGTCCTTCCACATAAACCATTCATTCATTGTCACAGGCTTTATTCATTTTCTAAATATTAACTTAAAGGACAGCATTCGTCTTGTTACTGCTCTTGTTGAATTAATGAGATTTAAAAATCCTTCGTGATCCAATGCAGATCACCCAAGTATCTACAACTAAATCCAAATTTATGTTCTGACCATCCCTCTTAATGGCATTCTTACCATTTTGTGATAAGACAGTTTGGCAGCTGTCAGCAATTGCAGTATTAAATTCCCCTAAAATCTGAGGAATATGCCTGCTGCCTAGCTCACTTTAATGCCATCTATTGACAGCATATTTTATGAATGAGCATTGTTGAAATTGTTAGAACCACTCAGGTCTAAAGAATCAGCTCTATTTGCCAAAATTACTTACTACAGAAGAGAACAGTGTAATCCAACAACTAGACATTTTATAGAAAATTTTTTTAACAAAATGTTATTGGATAAAAAGACAACACTACAAATCAATACAAAAAATTAAAAATACACAGCAATACACTACAAAAAAAAGACAAACAATACTTAACAAAACTAAAAATATCAAACTACAACTAACCAAAAAAAGACCACGAAAAACTAAAAAATTTGTTCCCACTCTTGTTGCAAATAACATATATTAACTAAATAGTTACAACTAACCATTAAATTCTTAAATTTATACCAGGGTTAATACTTGTTGCTAATCATTTTTATCATCCTAATTATATACCTACAAAACCAGTTAATAAAAAAACCCTTATAGTCAATTGTAATCGCTTATCAACTTATTCTATATTAGTTTAAATTATCAAGCGTCAAAGAATAGCAATCATCAAAAATAATTCTAACAAAATAAATAAAAATTAATAGTAATTACATTTAATTATTACAAATAACTTTTAGTAACTTAGTAGTAAGCACTTATAATATCAGCCACTTACAATCATTCATCCGCCAAATTCTTTACTTCCTAGCAGGTATATAAGTTATTCTTAATTTATTCTACATTCTATATTAATCATTCCTAACTTACAAATATTTGAAGGGATGCCATGTAGAGGAGGGGGTGGGCTTGTTTTCTGCTGCTCCAGAGACCAGGACAAGGAGCAATGGATTCAAGCTGCAGGAAAGGAGGTTCCATGTGAACCTCAGGAAGAACTTCCTGACAGTCAGGGCTGTCCGGCAGTGGAATATGCTGCCTCGGAGCGTAGTGGAGTCTCCTTCTTTGGAGATTTTTAAGCAGAGGTTGGATGGCCATCTGTCGGGAGTGCTTTGAAGGTGTTCCTGTATGGCAGGGGGTTGGACTGGATGGCCCCTGTGGTCTCTTCCAACTCTACATTTCTATGATTCTATTATTCTACTCTTCTTCTATATTCTGTATTAATTTACAATAATAACCATAAAAAGTAATATCCCTCAAAAAAAATTAAATATCCTCCTCCTAGGAAATAACATCTAAAAGAAACAAAGCAAAACTGCTAACTCCAGTTACACTTCTCGTGCTATAATAAAAAAAAAAACAGAGTTTAAAATTAAAAGTTTTAAAAAACCTATCATCAAATCAGCATCACTCTCTTACAAATAATCAGTAGTAATAAAACCATTCCCGCCCCGCCCCCCTTTTCTCAGCATCATTAGACTCTTCTCTTGGTTTTTACATGTCTCTTTCTTCATCAAAATCACTCTTGCTTCTTTCTTTATTTCTTTCCAAAAACCACATCATAAATAGTCCTGAAAGGCCTTTTATCAAGTCAGTCATGCGTCTTTCATTCTTATAGGTAAAAGTCAACTCTTCATGTCGATCCCAGCTGGAAGGAATATCTTTCTGATAAGTGCATCCACCAAAGATTTGTAATTCTTCCTTTTCATGAAAACAAATTTCTTCTAAAAGTACAAACAAGTTATCATGTGTTTCCATAACAGCTTCACACTCTAAAATTTGGTCTTTATAGTTGAAAACTGGGTTAGGACAGTGCCATAATTATTTTATGATTTTATATTTTAATATTTTATAAGTATTTCATATGAAAGAAAAAAAGCAGTCAGTACAGTCAATTATATTACCTTCTCTCTTTTTCCATGTTGTTATTTCATAACCATCAACTGTTCAGTATATTTGCAAACAAGACAGCTTGTATTTCCAAACACAGATAAGAACAGTTCTTGCATAAACTTTCTCAGGACAGTACGAACTGACAGAATGCCAACCAGCAAGCAGACTGAAAAAATTGCTTTAAAATCCAATCTTCATAATTCCAAACATGACAATCTTACAATTGAGAATAAAATCTTACTAATTTATAGGCCACGTACATAAATCATCATCTGAATCTAAAGATCCAATTAACAAGCCAAATGGAACAGTTCATTAAGGAGAGAAAAAAGGAATCAGTCCTTTATGAGTACAGATCAAAGTCCACAAATACAAAATCAACAATAAAACTAGCAATCATATCCTTTGAAGTCTAGAAGTAAATCCCAAAGTAAAAAAGGAAAGATAAAAGGGTTGAGTTATTTAACTTCATTAGCTTGTCATTCCAAAAACCATAAAAAAAAATTGCCTCTTTAATTCTTCTGTTTCACAGGAAGACTCTGAAGCATTAGGAAACAGTTTCAGCTGCTCCAATCAAGGGCTTCTTGTCTTCCATACACAACAATGTTATGAAAATAAAAATATCTACATACAAGAGGTCCAGGCAAACATTAATGTAATAGCCGTACGAGGGATGAAAAAGCACTCTCCCCCTCGTTCCACTGAAGCACATGATAGCCTCCTCAGCCTCACAATCTTCTGCAGCTGCTCTGTTCCCGAGTGGACGTCTTGCCAGTCCTAATCTCATCTGCATTAGCTTGACAGGAGAACCCCCCCCCATCCCCCAAATCAGGCACGGCACCTCAGGGTTTGCAATCTAGTGAGCACTCACTAGATTGCGTCCTCTGCTAATGCAGTTAGAAGTCAGAACTCCCAAATTTTAGACAAAAATGATTGTTCTGCAAGTAGAAGTGTGATTATACAAGTTTTCATTTGTTCACCACCACTACTGCAAATTTGTCATTCTGACTGTATGCATATGACCATATATAATTTTTGAATTTTAAAAATATTCATTGCAATGTTAGGGTATCTTTGCTCTCTTCAGAATCATGAAATTTCATACAATATTTTGGAAAAGTATAAATTTATCTGTAATATATTTGTATTCATTGGGTTTCAAACAGTGGTTTTATTTTTTAAAATATATAATAAAAACGCTGTTTAGAATGGAACGGTTACAAAGGGTAAGGTCTTTGAGGGTTCAGTCTGATGATCTATTCAGCAAGCAGGTCCTAACTGTTAATTAGTTGACATAAAAGGAGATGCAATTCATGTTGGTGATTGGAAATCTAGGGCCAGGTTTTTCAGATGCCAGGTAACCTGTCTTCTAGTGCCCTAATTCCCCTCCAGGGCCCAGACAGATTCAGAAGCATTGAACAGAAATGGTTATGTCCATTTAGCCTGAACTGGAGAAACTCAGACATACAGGACTCTTAAAGAGCCAAAGACCAAAGCAGCATCTACTCTTCTAGAGTCCTAGAAAAATAAGAGGAGCATTTGATCAGATGGATGGGACTAGACTTAGTACCAACATGAAACCTAAAATAAACACCCAACTAAATTGACCAGGTTGTTTACACAATGTGAGGAAAAGGGATAGCTATAGCAAACCACAATATGCTGGGAAGTTGAATAAAAGTAAAATAAAAACATAGCAAGCTGGTTGTAGTACCAGTACACTAAATAGGATCTCAGACTCAGAAAGTGTTAACAGGATGAAAAAGTCTACACCAAGGGAGATACTATGCAACTAACGGTGTACAAAATATTGTGTAGCAAACTGTCACAGTGATCATGGACACAAGGAAGGGTAAGCACCCATATTGGGCAATGAACCAATCAAGGCTGTAGGCCTGGAATGTTCTAGTACTTGTGAATGTAACTTTCTGTGAGTGTCAGCCAAAAATTACTTTCACTTGGGAATGTCAGCTCTGACATGAATTAGTTTGAGAAAAAAGATTCATAGGTGCAAGAGATGAGGCCTGACTTTGAAGACTGCTTAAACTCATGAACACATGGTTTTCGTGACACTAGCACTGCCACAAATCTAGTAAAGAAAAGGTGTGATGATACTGCTAACACTTGTTCAAACTGCTGTCCTTGTCTTAGAATGTTCATATAGCCTGTGGATTTTGGAGGACCTGCAAGATACATATTTGAGAGGATCCAAGATGTATGTTTTACAACCTTGACTCACATACAAGAAAATTCCTGACTCCATAATGTTTAACTTTAATTATTAATCTTATTGTATCTTATTAATCTAATGGCATTGTAACGTCTCTGAACTCAAGACTGTCAGAGGCGAGTAAAAAAATCTGTATTGGAATAATGGTGTCTACTGCATCTTCATCTACTCTAATCAAGATGGCTTTGGCATGGATGCTGAAGCTTCTACAACACTGAAAGCTTTGGGATCCTTTAAACCACCTTTAGTATCTCAGGTAGTTGGTTAGCAAAGTAATCAGTTCACAAACAGAATTTCAGTGTTGTGCATCACCAAGTACAGATATTCAAACTGAAGGATGATTGAGAGATAATTCATCTGTATTTTGCCTTTTCTGAATAAAATTCCTTCTGAAGGACCAGTTGAGCAGCTGGCAGGGGAGATCCTAGAACAGGCCTTCTTTCTGGATGTCCTGGCAATGTCTGAAACACAGAAGAATTTTGCTACAGTCTTGATTATTGCCTCACCCATGGCTCTTCCTGAATATGTGCCTATAACATATGTACTTTAGTCACAGAGATTCAATTTCAGAAAAGGTATTTAAAACCCCCAGGTTCAACCAACAGTTGTATAGGGGGATCTATAGCAGCCCAAGTGGCCAGCTGCTGTTTACCATCAATTTTAATCACTAATGGAAGGAAGAAAAATTAACACCTTGACTCCACCAGCACAGAATGGTATGTTTGATACAGAAGACTGCCATCAATTTTAAGTGCATCTTTCTCTGAAGGTAGCAGTGGGAACAGAAAGCCTTCCATAAAGCCTTCCAGATGCCATAGCACTCACTGGGGTCATGTTCTGAAACTAACATTCAATGCACTCTGCAGGTAAATACCACTGAATATTGAAAAATGACAATCAACACAGTGTGCCAGCTGTCTGGCTAGAACCAGGAGACAGTTAACACAGAAAATATCATTCCAATACATTTTGATTGCTATTATTGTTTTTGACTCCAATCAAAATGCTGGCTTTAACCTCTAAAATACATTGATTGGCCAGGGGTAAGAGAAGGCCCATTCATCTCTGTAGCTGATACATGACTACATCATAGGGCTTGTGTCCTGGCTGTAAGAATCACTGTGATTGCTGTTCCAGAGGAAAGAGTGTGATTTGTGGCTTGACAGTGGACTTAAGGTGCAGCACGTTAAAACTGTGATGAACCATTAGGACCTTCCTTGGATACTTGTTTGTTCCATGAGATCTAATTCTAACAGATAAATATTTAGAGATGAGTGAATATACAAGGATTAGAATGATTTGATGGTGAATTTGGCAAGACTGCATGTTTACAGTAACACTATCAGGATCCAGATTTCAAGGCTATATTTTTACACCATGGCCACACTAGGAAGCTCTTCAATTCTGTATTAGGGATACTAGGCTGGCTTCCTTTGTCCATCCCAGATATGAGACTGTAGAAGTTTAGTGCAGATTCAAAACTGCAGAGGGAGATCAACTGACACAAAATCTCTGCACTTAATATCCCCCCACACCCAAACACGGACAGATGTAGAGCTGACCCACTTTCACATCAGAAAAGCGATTTCTGCTTTTCTCAATCTCCCAAAGAGCAGGTTACTTGTGTTCATTCTTCTCTCTTCCAGTAGAGAAGCTGAAGGCTACACATGCATGCTTGTTCCTTTCTCTTCTTCTGCCTTATTATGATCCTAACATTTGGTCCTCTGTATGAATGTACAGACACAGTAATTAATGCTTCTTATGTATTCCAAGGCAAGCAAGGCATCTTATCTCCAAATCTGCCTGATGTCCAAATTTGATTGTGGTAAGTTCTCACCAAGCCAGACCAAATAAGCACCTTGTTAATAAGGTGTTCATAGATAATGGCCATAACCAATAGGCTTTGTTTTTTAAAAATAATTTTACTGACATGACACTATTTCAGCGGGCTGTGGTGGCCTTCTGGCTTGCTTCGAGCTCATGATGAGCAGTATAGTGGCTAGATTTGGTTTTTTTGTGTGTGTTGGAAAAGGCCTTTGACTAGAGGGGACTGCAGAGGGCCCTTTATTACCTTCTTGGCAATCTGGGAATGACTGAACAACAGTAGGGGTTCACTTGTAAATAATTGTTTTAGCACAATGTAATCTTTGGAAAGTAAGGACAAGAGGTTTTTCAACTAAAGGAACGTCATTTCTGAAATTTTAAAAAACTTTTGTTTTGTTTTAATAGATAAATCGTCCACTTGAAATACTATCACAGAAATGAAGACACAGAAAACAACCGGTTAAACAAACAAAACAGGCACAGCACTAGCTTTTAAAAGATAAACAAGGTTGGAGTGTATATTGTAAGAGCTCACCTGTAAACTCAGTGGAAAAACTATACACTACAAAAGGATTCTCAATATAACAGGTTATATTTAGTTCTTGTTGTGTCTTCAAATTGTTTCCAGCCTATCCTGGGGTTTTCTAAAGCTGAGTGTGACACACCCAAAGTCAGCCAGTGGGTTTCTATGGCAGAGAGAAATTTATTTCCTCATACATTCTGACTGGATAATATCATCTATTGATATTAAGCTGTATCAACAGTAATCACAAACACTTTTATCTCAGCTTTGTAGGGAATGCTGACCTTTGTCACATCTATATTGAACTAGGGTTTACCTAATAAAAATCTATATTTTTGTCTGCCCAGTAGTGACATATGTGATGTGACATATGATACACTCCTGTGTAAATAAGTGCATAACATCGCTTCCTAATAAATCCATCCAAAATATGTGCGCATCTGCATTCTGTATCTAAGAAAAAAAACCCTGAGAACACAGGAAGGAGACTGGGCAGGGGCCCACAGCCCACCCCTCCCAGAACCTGTGTTACTGATTTATTTAATGTAGTTTAATCCTATTTAAATTATTCTGTTTTTATTAGGAATTGGTTTAAACTGAATTGTTTGCTGCCCTGAGATCTCATGAGAAGAGGGCAGGACAGAACAATTTTGATTAATAAATAAATAAATAAATTAAATAAATAAATAAAGCTATACCTCAGTTGAGGAAGTTGCAGCAAACTCTTTATTCAGAACTGACAATTTACCTCAGATGAGCTTAGATAAATAAACAGTCTTCTAAAGATCACTTGAAAGTTTCTTACAAAATGTATCCAGTGATTTTTCTCCCACCAGCTTCCCGTTTCGTTATGATTTTCATTTTAGCGGCTAAACCTACATGTTTGTTTTTTAAAAGCAAGCTGGAATAGCTGGTGAGGCAGGCTTATCAGCTTTCTCTTTCTCTGTTTTGTTGTTTATGTATGCTCACTAAGGGATTTGGAAAGCAGCTGCTGTTTCTCTTGCCTGTTGTAAACAGGCACACGCAGCTACAGTATGACTGGCTGGAAAGTCGAATCCCATTCCTTTGCAGTTGAAGCTTTACTGCTTTGTTTACTGTAACCCAGCACCAAATGCCTGTGGCTCTCTAGTCGTCCTCCAGCACCCTCCCAATGCCAGTGCTGCTAAAAAATCTCCAACGAGACAGAGCTTGAAGAACAGAGTGATGGCTAGGCAGTATATAGAGCTTTGTAAAAATGATCTTCTTTGTGAAGAGTTTTGTTAACAAGGATGCCTGTAAATAATCAATCCAGAGGAGATACACTGTGCTGCTGCCACTGATTTCTGATGATCTGTTATTATAATTTTTATAATTTTTGATTAAATTTATATATTTAATTAATATCCTGCTTTTCTCCTGATATGGGACCCTACCAAATGATAAGACTTAAAAAATAATTAAACAATTACATTAAAAAAGTCAGTATTTAAATTAGCATAAAATTAGCAGCATAAAATCATTTGAAAACATAATGATAGTAAAAGTACTACATAGCCAGTTGGTAACCAGTATTTAACAGCTGGATATTTGGTAATCGTCTGTGCAAATAAAAAGGTCCTCACCTGCTGGCACGAGGACAATAGATAGGGGACCACCTAGTTTCTAGTAGGAGAAATTTCTGCAGCCTGGGAGCACTCACTGAGAAGGTCATGTCCTTGCCACATGTATTTTGATGGTGATGGAATGGAACTGAGAGAAAGTTCTCCTCCATGAATCTTAAAACCAGGCAAGCTCACATAGGGAGAGCTATATAGGAATACACAAAGGAATTATATAGGGCTTTGTAGATCACCTTACCTGCTCATGTTGTTGTTATCTAAAAGAAGAAAGGCAACATCCAAGACAAAAAGTTGTAGCACTTCAAGTATTAAAAGATGTTCGAGTTTGTTGCACTTGCGGCAAACAGTCTTCAGTTACGGACAGGAAAAAGATAACTTGGGTGTTATTTCATCTGAAAACATGAACACATGTAAAAGGCTAACTGTTATTAACCCTAGCATGTTCAATTCATAATATATACTAATGTACAATTAGTTTTAGAGAACAAACACATGTAGCAGATTTTAGTGCTCAGCAAAGATACTCAATTTGCTGAACAATATCTCACAGCAAATTTATTGTCACTGTTGATAGATGGATAATGACATTTTGGTGATCATTATCTCCGTGGCAACAGTATTAGTTGTGTCTGAGGAATATTGCACATGGAGCTGCTGTTACTTTTTACAGTCCTGCCTCGGCTTCCTCAATCAGACGCTCTTTCTGCAAAGCCACCATGCCCAAAGTACAAATACAACCAAGGACAATTCCAAGGCTGCAGACTTACTGGAACCAATAGTTTAGGATATCATGTGAACAGTGCAAAGAATTCTGTGACACCTTGACAATGAAATTACAGTAAGGAAACTCCTACTAATACTGATATAGTCTTTTGTTTAAAGAAATTCATAGGACATGCTCTAATTCTTTAAGGTAATGCAAAAATAACAGAATCACAGTGTTGGAAGGGACTCTATGGGCCATCAGATCCAACTTCCTATTCAACACAGGATCTCCAGTTAGAGCATACCCAGCAGGTAGCTGTTCAGCTTCTTTTTGGAAGACATCGTGAACAGGAGTCCTTATCACTTATCTAGGCAACTGGTTCCATTGCTGAGTGGTTCTCACTGTCATGAAGTTTCTTCTAATATTCAACTGAAATCTATCCTCTTGTAACTAAAAAACCACTAGAACTAGTTCTAACCTCTTGAAATTTGCAAACTAAGCTTCTATGGATGCAAGCTAACATAGCATTTTCCTTCTTTGCTGTAACATCACAGTGCTAGCTCATGTTTAACTTATGATCAATAATAATCCCAAGGGTCTTGCTACATGTAGTATCCCCCATTCTGTATCGGTGTATTTGGTTCTTCTGGCTTAAATACAAAATTCCGCTACTACTTCCAGTTTTGTATCATCTGCAAATCTGGTAAGGATTCCCTCCGTTCCATCATCTAAATCACTGATAAAAATATTAAAGAATGGCAACCCTGGACACAACCCTGTGGTACTCCAGTTGAGACGTGCACCGAGTTTGAAGCACAGTCGCTAATTACAACTCTTTGAGAAATGTTTTCCAATTATGGATCCACCTGATGGTGTTTCCATCTACTCCACATTTAGTCAGTTTGCTAATCAAAATATCACAGGGAACCTAATCAAATACTTTGCTGAAGTCCAGATAAATGACATCTATTGCATTCCCAACATCTACTAAACTAGTGACTCAATCAAAAGAAGAAATAAGGCTAGTTTAGCAGGATTTGTTCTTGACAAGCCCATGCTGGCTCCTAATCACTGCATTGTCATCAAGATACTTGCAAATGGACTTTTATATGATATTTTTCCTGGTATTGACTGCTCTATACTTTCCTGGATTTTTTTTTTAAAGAGAGGGACAGTGTCATTCTCCATCACCATTCTCCAAGATTTCTCAAAAAATGAAGATAAGTGGTTCTGCAAGTGTCAGCAAGTTCCTTCAATACTACAGGATGCAATTTGTCTAGCCCTGCAGATTTGAACTCATTTAAGTTAACTAG
Source organism: Cyclura pinguis (assembly GCA_030412105.1). NCBI lineage: Eukaryota > Metazoa > Chordata > Lepidosauria > Squamata > Iguanidae > Cyclura > Cyclura pinguis. The sequence continues at coordinate 66,860,671 of CM059604.1, forward strand.
GTGGTTTCTAATTCCTTATCAATCTTGATTTGCAACCTAGATCACTGCCAGGCTCTCTACTGATGCAAGGAAGCACAATCTTTTTTGGGAGAAAAATGAAGTAAAATAGGTATTGAGCAGTTCTGCCTGTTCATTGTGATCTTTTAGCATTTTACCATATTTGCTAAGCAGCGGCCTCACCATTTCCTTGGTCATTATTTTGCTTCAAACATATTTGAAACAAACAAACATTTTTTCTCCTCGCTTGCCTAGATAGCTCATTTTGAGATTTAGCTTCCCATACAATACAGTGGAACCTCCTCTTGTGCAATCTCCACATGCACAAATGCAAGGTTGTGCAAAGCTTTGCATCCCATAATAGTCAATGGATACAGTGGGTTCCGTGCATGCATTGCTGCACAAATGTGCATGTTGCATCCATTGACTATAGTGGAATTTGACACTTCACATTTTTTGTTTTATCTGCAGGTTCCTGTAACTGAACCACCACAGATATAGAGACACAATGTATTTCTGAAAGCTTGGGGTACACATCTGTATTTTTCGTTGGTGATTCATCGTTCCCTTCCATTCTTTAACATGTTCTTTTTTCTTTTCATTTTCTTAAGTTTACTGTGCAGCTACCTTGGCTTTCTCAGATGTTTCCCATTTTTCTTCTTCTATGGAATTGTGATTGTGCTTTTAGCAATTCCTTCTTCATGAAATCCCACCCATGCTGGGTACTTTTTTCCCTCCCCTTTACCATCTCTAGCCATGAGATTCTGTCTAGTACTCTTCTGAAGTTGATAAGATCAGCTTCCCTGAAACTGAAGTTTTGTATTTAACTATACCCTTCTTTGGCCTATCCCACAATCATGAATTCTAGCATTACATGGTCATTGCCCTCAAAGTACCAAGTCCTTAGATTCCAGTGATCAACTCCTCCTTATTGGTTATGATCAAGTCCAGGATTGCTGATCCTCTTGATCCTTTCTCCACTTTGTGAAAGAGGAAATTATTTGTAAGGCACATCAGGAATTTGTTGGAGAGCCTATGCTTAGCAGAGCTAGCCTCCCAAAAAATATGATAACTGAAGTCCCCCATAACTATCAGTTCTTTTTGCTTGGAGATTTCTGAGATTTGCTTCAGAAAAGCATCATCCATCTTGTCTTGCTTTGATGGCCTGTAGTAAACTCCTACCACAGTGTTGTTTTTATTTCATTCTCCATGTACTTTGGAAAAATTCTTGACAGCAACAACAGTTTGATAGTGGAATATGCTGCCTCAAAGGGTAGTATTAAACAAAGGCTCACTGGGCATCTCACAGAAATACTCTGATGGTGTATTCCATGCATGACAATTGTTGGATTCTATGGCCCTTGTGATTCCATTTTTACCCCAATGCTCTTTGATCTCCACTGGTCCAGTTTGATCACTGATGTGGATTTCTGTACAAGGGAATTTGTCTTTATATATGTATAATGTATATGTTTGTGTGTGTGAATGTATACACTACATATACATATGTATAATACTATTTCTCCTCCTTTTCTTTCCCATCTATTCTTTTTGAACAGGTTATATCATTCAGTTGTTATATTCCAATCATAAGAGTCACCCAACCAAGTCTATGTTATACCCATAAAGTTGTATTTACTGTCCTGTACAAGGACTTCAAGCTTGACTTATTTTTCCCTAAACTCTGTGCACTGCTGTATAGACAACTAAAGCCTCATTTGTTCTCATGCATTATTCTACTGTGAGATTTACTGTGGTTCACATTCTCTTTCTCAACTTCTCCTCTAGAATTCACATCCTTGTGAATTTCCTTTTGGACAGATGTTTAGGCTATCTTCTCCAATGCCCCAGGGATTTAATTTAAAGCCATCTTGATCAGATTTGCCATGCTTTTACCAAGGATATCCTTCCTGCTCTTTGTGAGGTGTAGCCCATTTGTAGCCAGTAGTCCTTTCTCTGAGAAGTGAAGACAATCGTCTCAGAAGCCAACTCCCATCAACACCATCGCTTATCACAGGGGTATGATCATCTATCTTTCACTGGTAGAACTGCCAGAATACCACCTATGCCTCTTAACTTTTCATTTTCCTGCCCAAGGTGTTCTGCTCAATGGTGTTCTCTGTAGTGTTGTTACTGCCCACATGAACCAGAAGAAAGGGGTACTGCTTTGTGTCCTTGATGAGCTTCAGCAACTAGTCAATGACTTTCTGGATACATGTACAAGGAAAACAGCACACTTCCAGATTCATCTTGACAGGTTGGCACACAATTCCCTCTATACCCCTGAATAATGAATCCCCTAACACCAGCACCTCTCTCTTCTTCTTGTTACAACTGGTGGTTAGGTTGATGCCTTCCTTGGCATGCAATTTGTTACTGCCCTGGCTAGTCCAAGCTTTGGGGATATTAACAGATATCCCTTGATATCATAATTCAGCTTCACTTATCTATTCCTCTCCACGTGCTTGTGAGGCCACCGGACAAGCACGTAAACAAGCTCGGCCATTAATAGCGATAATATTCAAACTACAATACAGGCAGGCCAGAAATAGCTGACTCACTGCTTTAGAAGACCTCCAGGCAAGTACTCTAATTAAGTATGCGCGCCACTCACAAAAGAGCTTCTGCCCGGCGATGGCAGCTTGATGGGTAAACTATGCAAAACCCAGGTACTCTGCGTTTGCATACTGGCTACTCTATTGAGAACTGCTACGATAACTCAATCATTCAGATTCTGACCTTTCGGAGGCTTTGTCTCCAACTCCAAATCTATTGTTTTCCCCCAAGTACGGCATAGCCTGCAGTCACAATTCTCCTTATAAAAACCCTTGATTCCGAGACCTTCCTCGGATCGCTCCCGAGTTTCATCCCGCCTTGCTGTTGCTTTGCTTGGCGAGCCTCCCCTCAGCTTCATGTGCTGAGCTACATCGCACCCCAGCTTTGCTCCCTATTTTTCTGGGCTTCAGGACAGGTGAAGTATCACCCAAACCAGCAATCCCTCTAAAAATCCCTCTATACCACTCCAACCTTTATTTTCTACAGTTATCTTGTATGAGCGTGTCGCATACACCGTTTTGTTTGTATTTAATAAACATCATTTATTATTTCAACTTCTGTGTTCTCCGTGACTCGACCCGACCCCGTAGACATAGGATTCAAGATCTCACTACGTTACCCTGCCTCTTGTAACGCTAAGCAGTGCTCTGAGCTAATTTTCCCCACCTTTAGTTGAGCACATTTTGGTGTCCCTCCCGGGACCCCTAGTACACAGGGTAACAGAGTGGTGGAGTAACGCGGGCAGCCCCGGTACCCCTAATTTGAGAAGGAGTCGCGAATCTCCTCAAATCAGGCTGGTACTGACTTAGGTGATGGTCGGTCAAGTTGTTAGAGCGCTGTTAGGCAGGAACACGTGTGTGTGGAGTCTGTGTGTTTGAGCTCTAGAGCTATTCTATCTGGGTGGAAATCTGTTCCCCTTTCTTGCTTGGTTTGTGTACGTCAGCCGCCCCGGTGTGGTCACTAGCACTAGGCAGTGAACCATTGTCCAATAGCAAGGGGTGTGCACAAGCTGTCCTGGGAATCACCTCCCTAACTTGGGGTCTATCGTGGGCTGGGATCCACAGTGTTAGAGTGTTAGCATGGTAGGAACAGTCTACACTCATCCAACACCATAGCAGTAAGGCACAAATAGCACTTAGGGAAGAAATTCCTCCCCTTAGAGTTGTATACGGGTGCGGCCCGTCAGTTGTTGTTGCAGTGTAGCTTTGAACGCGGGTGCGCCCCGATTGGCTAGCCGACTATGTGCGGGTGGTGAGTCCTGACCTAGCCTAGGGTTTAGAGGTTTAGCCCATGGTAGAGGAAGGTACCCCTCATCCAGAAAACCAGTTAGGAACCGTCTGGTTTTGGCTCCTTGCCCTTTTCCCCCACTGCTTGGCCAGGCGGCACTGTAAGTTCCACTGGGTTCGTTTCCCCCCTTCAGGCAGGCGGAGTACTCCTGAAGGTTCCCTGGGTCTAGGTGACCTCCCTGTCCCTGAACCGTTTCCTCGTCCTTTGGTCCCCAGTGCTGTCGAGGTGGAAAACCGGGCTTGGGAGTACCAAAGTGACTTTGTTTGGGCAGGCTGGAGATAGGTTCCCATCCCTCTTTCCTACAGAAGTTCCGCAGAGTTCGTTTCCCTACAGTCCCCCAGGGGTCTAGGTGATCCTTCCCGTCACTCCAGCTACTGGTCCCATTTGTAGGTTGTAGTTTGTGTCAGAGAAAGTTGTGGTTTGTGTGTAAAATGGCGGAGAGTAGTAAAGAAACCATCAAGGACCTCATGTTGGAGAAAGAGGTCAGGGGTAAACTAGAGAGATAGGTGTTGAGTAAGGAGAAATGCCCCTGGAAGGACACCATCTTCCAGATGGCCGATCCCTTTACCACGATCCAGGAAGCGTATACCCTGGCGCGTAAATCAAAGAACCCATTCGGGCCGTCTAAGGACGCTTTGGCCGCTTGGGGGCTTTGGCTTACGGCCAGAGACGCTAGTAGTGCCCTGGTAGAGTCCAGAGAGAAATTAGCAAGCGTAGAAAAGGAGAATGCCCGGCTTCAAGCCGAGGTCGAGACGCTGCGTGCGGACAAGGTAACCTTTGCGTCCGTAGCGCAGACGTCCGCACAGAAGCTGAATAACATCACAGTAGTGGCGCAAACACGGGAAGAGAAAGCCCATGCCTTAGAGGCTGAGCTGGATCATGCCCGGTCTGCAGCCAAGTTTATGATAGGGCAAGTGAAGGAACAGCAGGAGGCTGTTAGCCATGTAGCTTGCCAGGAACAGATTCCTGCGCTAGAGAGTCAGCTCCAAACGCACAAAGCCTTAATTTCGGCTGTGTGCCTGGAGCTGCTCCCAATGTTTGCGGAGGACTTTTCTGGGGAGGCACTGCTGGAGGATGCTCAGGCAACCGTTCCCCACAATCCAGACTGGAGTGACCCTAAGGTCCCAGCCCACCCGGTAGAGACTAGGTCCATGACTAGACGGACCACCCCCCTTGGAGAAGGCAGTTCTGATAGGCAAGAGACGCAGGAGACACAGGTCACCAAGACTATGGTCCCCTGGTGTGCTACTGAGGCCAAAGCAATTGTGGACCAATAGGGTCCATTAAATCGGTCCACTGGCATCATGTAGTTGAACGCGGTCATACAGTCGCACCCGAAAGCCAATGGTCAGGACCTGACTCAACTGGCCCGACTTTGCATGTCCCCCTCCGAACTCCCTACTCTTGAGTCAGCCGTGGTGGCTCAAGGCCTGGTTAGGCTCGAAGCACACGACTGGATGAGAGAAATAGTGACGATTTTGTGGCCTGGACAGAGTGCAGGTGTGCTCTATGTCATGGAGCAACAGGGTCCTCGTGAGAACCCTGAGGCTTACGTGGCACAGAAGCAGCTCCTTGCCATTCTGGCCGAGAAGGTCCCCTTGACACCCCGTGGGTATGACTTTAACGGCCTCAAGTTTAAGACACTCCTGTACGGAGGTCTTAATCACGAGACCAAGATGGCATTAGGTTTGGTGGATCCAGCCACCCCTAACTGGGAGGAGTTCGGGAACAACCTCCGACGGGTCTCCAACCTGCTGCGCAAGGCAGGATCCCTCAAACTCCCTAAGACGCATAGAAAGGACATCGGGAATTGGGAACCCATATCCAAGGTCACGTACTCGAATTATGGGCCCCATTCCCAACACAGGAAAACTGCGCCAAATTCGGTTCCCCGAGGAAACTGGAATCCCCGCCCAGCTCCTAGACAGGACAACAGGCAGTGGCAGGGAAGAGATTTCCGCAGCCAGCCTGGCAAGGCAGGAAGTCCCCCACAGCAGCCAACTGCCCCAAACAGCTCTCTGACTCGGGCTCTCCTCGGGAGATGTCTAGTGAGTAGGATTCCATGGCCCAGACGTACTCCTCGGACAGAGTAAGGGTCTGGGGCATGCTTAGAAGGTTCGGGCTGGACATGAGCCAGTTCGATAAGCGGCCAACGTTGGAGCTTTTGGAAGCTCTAGATAAGCAGCTTCAAGCGGGAAGTAAACAGCTGGTCCAGGCTGTGACCGACGGCCCACCCCCGGCTGGATACTACTCCAACCTGGATCTGCAAGCATAGGGGTGCCCTCGGTCCAGGAAGCTTGCCCTCAACATTGTGGCTAGGTTGAAGCCAGACAGGTCGGGAAGGTTCTGGGGGAAGGCAGGCATAGGGACCGAGAGGGATAAGACTCCTGCCACCCTTCTTGTGGACTCTGGTGCAGCAGTAAACGTGCTGCACCCCAAACTTGCGAGGTACGGTGAAACCCACGCCCGAGCATGTCCAGCTTTCTGGATATGGCGGGGGGGTCACCAAGCTAGGGCATGGACAGGCATCCCTATGTCTATAGAGATGTTTCGTTTCCAATTGTGGGCGTGCGAGAACCGGAGAGAAGATGGCCTTTTAGGCATCGGTTTTCTCCGGGGAAACAGGCTCACAGTTGATTACGCAAACGGGTTTCTATGGCAGCTAGACCAGGGACCAGTAGAGATTTCGGCCGTGCACCGTTGTGCCGCCATTGAAGCTCCTGCCCCTATCCCAGTAACAAATGAGAGACATGCATGTTCCTAACCAGAGGTGAATCTGGCTACCGCCTCGCCCTCCATGCAGACGCTCTGGTGCCACCTTGTCCTCAAGGGCCATGGCACCATCTTGATTGTGACGCTGGTAATTGTAAAAGGGGCCACGGCTAGCTACGGCTCCATCGCAGTTACCATCTGGAGTAATGAGAAAGGTTCCCCGGAGGCGCGCGGGTCCAAGACCAGCCTCCATACCGAATTAAGAGTGTGGGTCCCAAACCAGGAACAGGCGTTGCCGCTCTTGCTGGTAGTTCCGGAGACCCAAAAGAAGGATTGGAAAGGGAAACCCCCAGATGGGGACACCCTTTTGATAGCACAACCGCGTGATGGATGGGCTTTGCTTCCCTTCATGGGATGGCAACCCCCATGAAAAGGTGGTTGCTCCAGCTCCCCTCTCCTGCCCCCTTCCCCTGTAAATAGACCCTTTTTGTTGTAGTAATGGAGCCCTGATCTCTGTGTTCCCTACAGGGAGATGGAATGGGATCACTCCTGAGGATTGCAGTTTTGGTTTGCGTGAGTAGATACGCCCTTGGAACCTCGCCTGAATCTAGCCATGTTTATACAGATTGGCAGTTCAATGTACAGGCCATGTGTTATTGGAACCCATATCCACAGGTAGAAGCCTTGCTGACGGGGACGCAGCTGCTCCCCGGTTCAAGAAAAGGTACCCCTTCGAACTATCCACGAGTTTCCATATCCACTCTAGGAACAGATTGAGTGCAGTGTTAAGAATGGCTGTTGCTGGTGAAGAGGTTAAACTCAACCCCAGCATGGCCACAGCAGCCGCTCCCATGACCACCAGGATAGTCCGGGGCGACCACAGCTATGCATCTTTGCTAGTGCTTAGCTTCACTTTTGACAACTGCCGCCCTACATGGGTATGGAAAACCTACATGTTCCACTGCCAGAATGCCACCCTGACCCCGACAGGTTGTAAGTTCTCCTGTGGGAAGATGTGGTATCCTGATTCCGATACTCACACTCCTCCGCCTCCAGAACATCACCCTGCTATGTACATGGGTAGTTCTGTAGTTCACAAAGACACAGAAATGGTAGCTTACTCGAACGTCCAACCCATAGTAACAAAAATGATACTAAATTTTACGTTTGTCAACATCTTCAGAGTAATTCCAACTTGCCAACCATACCTAAAACTTGCATGGACACAGTGGGAACACTGGGAGAAACGATGGCTGTCTTTCTCCCACCCACATACTCGCCCTAAGCAAAGTGTCTTAGGAGCCACTTTAGGCGGAATTGGAACTGGCGGTGCGTTAATCAACGCTATAGACAGTGAGGTCCTGGCAAACAAATTAGGCATAATTGGAACTAAAACGAGAGACATTGGAATATCTTCCACTGCTGGCCTAACCAACGTCGCTAGAAGAGTAGATCTAATCAATCAATTGCTTCCACAGCGGGTTGGCGTTGAGCAAGATGTAATATCCAACCTTGACCGTGTTCTACAGATTACGACCCATAATTTGTCAGTAGCGATACAGTACACGCAAGTGCAAAGCACCGTGATCACCTTTAACGCTCAGGTGATCCAGGCCAGCCTCATGGGGTTAATGCACCCTGAGATCCTGAGCCTACTCCGAGAGCGATACCCAGAATCGCTGGAACTCCCTGCTGCTTTGGTGCAAATACGGCACGCCACGTGAAGAGCCTAACTCTCACGGTGGACGTTGCCCATGAACGGATTCTGGACCCGGTAATTCTACATCCAGTATCCCATTTAGGATTCCCCCTCATAGCCCCTAATGCCACTTTGCTGCCTCCACGGATGTACCATTGGCCCAATGGTACACACTCTTTAGATTTAGCTGGCTGCCTATTCAACCGCCATTGGATTCAGTGTTTCCACGATCTTAATGGTCTAAGCCTCAGTGATACCTCCGAATATTTGGTAGTACCGGTAAATACTACAGTCATGGCCCAGATTAACCGTGAATGCTTCTGTTTAAAGACTCCTTGTACCAATTTGATAGTACTGCCTAGTGGTGCAACTGTAAGAGTAAACCACACCGCAGGGAACCCGTTTTTATTCACAGATGGTCCAAGACTGTTTTGGCCAGAACTTCTATCTCCAGCGGGAGATACGAAATTATGTGTTTGAAAGTGCCTGTGCACCTACTGAATCCGAGTTAGTTGGATTCCCCCTTGAAGACAAGATCCCTGCGTCTTTATGGCTCAGGAATCTCACCAGTTTGTCGCAACGAGTAAAGGAGGTCTCACACTCCCTCCACCAAATTACCTTGACTGTTAACCATACTGCTCAGACCATAGTAAGCACCTCAGAGGAGTTGAAATCCGCCACGAAACATTTGTGGTGGGATGTCTTTAATTGGTCCTCCACAGGCCAGGCTATAGCACACTTCGCTCTCCACCCTTTAGTTGTGTTGGTGGTGTTTCAGATAATTCTGGTAGTCAGTCTTGTTGGTTTGGTATTTTGGATAAAGAAACAGATCCTCATGTTACAAGCCGTCCGCTTTTATTAAGGGAAGAGGTTTCCTCATTTGTAAATAGTTGCTTGTTGTAGAATGTATAGTGTGTTTGAGTCTATCCTTTGACATTTTAAGGGAGGGTGTTTTTGTTTTTGGAGGAGGCGGATTCTTGGGATGGCTGTCCCAAGATCCTTTTGTCCTCTGAGGTAGATCGGGCCTACAGAGTCAGCCCTGATACTCTGAGGAAGGTGAGTCGGACTGGAGTGCTGGCCTTTTCTCGCTCCGAACACCGGCATTCTCTCACTTGGAGGGATTGCCTTGTGCAAGGGCGTTCTCGTGGGATTAGGGCGAGATGAAGGGGGCCTCACAACCCTCTCAGGAGAACCAGGTCTGACTCTGGACTCCTGGTCTACTGCCCAGGCATGCCCCTCATCACATCGAGGGCCTCCTCCCCACTTCTTTTGTGTCAATGGATTGTTAGGGTGAGAACAATTGGCACCGCTATTTGGTTTGTGGCTTCATACAATTTTGATTTCACCAATTTAGAACCACTCTCCAACACCCCATAAGGGCCGGAGACCCACACAATTGGCCTGACGCCCGGCCCCAGTGCATTGTATCTAATCTGCATATGTTAGTAGGACATTTGCATATGTGCGTCCATCCAGCCGGACCAATCACCGAGGGAGTCAGCGTCCACTCTGGCAACGAGCAAGCACACACTCGCTTGTCTCTGATTTGGTTTAGTCTATCTTTTTCACCAGTTTGGGGGCCCCGCCGCCAGCCAGAGCAAAAAACAAAAACAAAAACGAGGGGTCAGAGCCTAACCTAGTTCAGTCTGAGCATGTGAGTACCGCTGCCATTGCAGATGGGGCTTCAGCAGGGGCAACTTATGTGTGGCTGTTTGAAACAAAGCGCCCTGCTGATGTGATCCACAGCCACGGCCCATCCAGTGAAATACTGGATGGACCAAAATTTGCCAGCCTGGCCTCAGGTTGGTCCATCTGACCCCTGAGCTTTGCAGTTCCAGTCTTACTCAGAGTGAACTACAGTTGGGAACTTGACTCCCCATGCTCTGGCAGACGTGTCACCAGCCTAGGGTGACCATGATCTGCAGTGGCCTTAACATTGCCACTCCTGGTATGGTTTTAAGATCTGGTCCCATCCTGTGTCCACCAGCTGCTCCCAGTAGATCTCCATCTTCCAACAGATCTCATTCCCAGTAGGCTTTGAGCTGGCCATTTGCATTAATGGTATACACTGGATAATAATCATGTCAGTTCTTCTGTTAAAAACTACAAAAGGTCAGTTAATCCAGAAGGTTGGGAAGATCCCAAGGCTGTACCATCGCCCCCGAGTACCGTGGGGGGGGGGTGACGAAGAAAGTTGCCGCTCCATCTGATGGCCGAGACTTGGAGATTTCTGGTGCTTCGACGACACCCGTGACTATGAGGGAAGGTGACTACGCAGCCTTCTGCATGCCACCACGAACTTTTTGCCATTTCTGCTACCGTTTGCTGACCCGAGGAAACCTATGGACTATTCCAGGCCCCAAACTCTGCAAAGACTCTTTGCTCCTGAACTTGCAGCAAGCCAAGCTGCATTGACTTGGACATTTTGCTGTTGTTCTTGCTCCGTTGCCTGGATGGACTTATGCTTTGCTCGCCTGCTCCAGCCAAAAGACTTTTCCTGTTGCAAGGGGGGGGTGCCAAGACGTTTGCTTGCACCTGACCTCACCCGGACTACGAACTTTCATTCCACATTGAACTGTTTGCCCATTGGATTGCCTTCATTGCCAGACCATGCATTGGACTTACAGTATTCCATTGATTATTTCATTGATTGCTTCATTTTGCATTTGCTATTTTACTGCCATTGCTCATGTTTCAACAGTTCCCTATTGACGGGACATTGGACATTGTTTATTGTTTAATTGTTTATTATTGCGCTATTGTTTACATTGGTGTGTGTGTGTGTGTTTAAGTTTTTAGTCAGGAATGTCTTTATGAGATAGTAATCCTTTGCTTTCCCCACAATTCCCCTTCCTAAGGAATGATACGGCTACCAACCTGCAAGCCCTATTCGGCTCTAAATTGATTTTTGCTTTTAATTGGAAAGTGTCCGATATTGTCCCCAACATCACCCATTTTCGGGGGGCGGATTGTTACTGCCCTGGCTAGTCCGAGCTTTGGGGATATTAAAAGATATCCCTTGATATCATAATTCGGCTTCACTTATCTATTCCTCTCCACGTGCTTGCGAGGCCACCAGACAAACACGTAAACAAGTTCGGCCGTTAATAGCCATAATATTCAAACTACAATACAGGTAGGCCAGAAATAGCTGACTCACTGCTTTAGGAGACCTCCAGGCAAGTACTCTAATTAAGTATGCATGCCACTCACAAAAGAGCCTCTGCCCCGCGATGGCAGCTTGATGGGTAAACTATGCAATACCCAAGTACTCTGCGTTTGCATACTGGCTACTCTACTGAGAACTACTACGATAACAATCATTCAGATTCTGACCTTTCGGAGGCTTTGTCTCCAACTCCAAATCTATTGTTTTCCCCCAAGTACGGCATAGCCTGCAGTCACAATTCTCTTATAAAAATTCTTGATTCCGAGACCTTCCTCGGATGGCTCCCAAGTTTCATCCCGCCTTGCTGCCGCTTTGCTTGGCGAGCCTCCCCTCAGCTCCACGTGCCGAGCTACATCACACCCCAGCTTCGCTCTCTATTTTTCTGGGCTTTAGGACAGGTGAAATATCACCCAAACCAGCAATCCCTCTAAAAATCCCTCTATACCACTCAAACCTTTATTTTCTACAGTTATCTTGTATGAGTGTGTCGCATACACCGTTTTGTTTGTATTTAATAAACATCATTTATTATTTCAACTTCTGTGTTCTCCTTGACTCGACCCGAACCCGCAGACATAGGGTTCAAGATCTTGCTACGTTACCCTGCCTCTCGTAACGCTAAGCAGTGCTTTGAGCTAATTTTCCCCACCTTTAGTTGAGCACATTTTGGTGTCCCTCCCAGGACCCCCAGTACACAGGGTAAACAAATATCTCTTGCTGTTGGTCTCCTGTTTGTGCCTCTTCACCACTGTTATCCTCAGGAAGATGTAGGAAATGATTGCTTTGTTTCCAAATCCCTTGCGCATGGTCTGCTCCTGACATTGACTATCCACCACAGTGGTCCCTCAGTATTACAATCTTCTCCGTTCTCATTGGCAGTTGCTTCCTGTTGAATCTGTAGAATCAATTCTCTGTCTGTTCTGTCCAAGAAGTCTTTTTTGATGCACTGAAGGGTCTCAACATCTAGTTGCAAGGTGCTGACCTTCTCTGCACAGAGAGCCACCAGTTTACACTTGCTGCTAGTGTAATCAGTGATGTTTTCACGATGAGAAGACAAACATTGCACACACACTGCAGTAGACAATGACTGATCCTTCTGTTTCCATCCCTGCAGTTATTTCTTTCATACTGTAATAACTCTGATATGACTAGCCCTGAGAGACTGAGCTCCAAAGACTGAGGCAGAAGTTATACAGAACTGCTAGCCCCACCCCCAAGCAAGTCAGTAACTCAGCAGAAGCCCTGCCCCCTTAAATTATGAATCAATTTTTTTTTGTAACTGACTGACACAGTCACTCTTAATGCCAGAGATGAGCAGCTTCTGACTCTCTAAATGCTGACGGTTTGTTACTCCCAATGTCCACTGCCTATTTTGCTGGCTAGGCCTCATGGGAACTGCAGCTGCAACAAAATCTGGTGATTTACATAATGCTCCATCTCACAAGTGAAATTTATTGGACAACCCAAAATTTTTAACACTGGCTAACGCAGTGCTATTGAAAAGCCCCCAGGAGTTTGAAGGCAACACTCCTTTTGTGTTCCTTCTGCCATGTTTCCAGCTACAAGGGTTTAAAATAATCCTGCCTCTGAACTGGAAGACTGCATTTAATGATCATAAACTCAAAAGTGCTCTTTACAAACTAGTTTCTATTTACTATATGAAAAGTAAAAATTCCTTCATCCAATTCAGCTGAGGGTATTTGTACCAGTATTAACTACAGTGGGAAATAGTTGCTTTTGCTTGAAAAATTGAGCTATGTTATTACTTTTAACTTCATTTATGTACTCACAATATTGACAATTGCAATTTGTTTGAGTAAATAAATTCCACTTGGGACAGGATGGAAGGAATATGGTGTCAAACAGTTTTAGAGATGGTGCTCATTCATCACTTCTTGATACTTCTTTCATTCAGCAGCAATAATGCTTGTGCTGCCAAAAAGGGCGGTGGGAGAGAAGACAGCATGAGTGCATGGTGTACTAAATTAACTGAATTCCCATCTACTGAAAGATAGTGTATTAGCAACAGACACTTCCTGTATTTGCTTTACAAACTTATGAAAGGCAGAGATCTTTATGCATCTTTATTCAACTCAGAAAGAAAAATCAATACCTTTACTGATCATTTCTATATCGAAAGAGAAATTTCCTGAATTCTAGTGGTAGCTTCTGCAGACAAATATAAGCTTTGCTTCTTGCCTGTAACTTCATGAGAAGAAAATAAGTTTTTTTACAATTTAGAATGTGACTTTTTCCAATAGAAATTTGCAACATTTAAAGAACAAGCTGACAGATGTGAAGAAAAAAGTTTCTTTTACTGATTTGAACCTGTGAGGTAATGAGGAAGTCCAAGTCATACAGCTATATTTTATCTGACAGCTCTGGTGTAGTTTGTCCCCTACTAAACTTTTTGTAGAACTCTTGGATATTGTTTCTCAATGCATGATGGCATTTAATATGTGGATGCTTATCTGTTCCACATGTGCAGAATAAAAAAACAGCCACCTATCTTTAAATGTGAATTTGCCATATATCTCTCACTAAGATTAACAGCTGTACCACATATATTTTGTTATGTTATCATTGTGTCCCTTCAAGTCATTTCCAACTTATGGTGACTCTATCATGGGGTCTTCTTGGCAAGATTTGTTCAGAGGGGGTTTGCTGTATTCTTCCTCTTAGGCTGAGAGAGTATGACTTGCTCAAGGTCAACCAGTGGGTTTCCATGGCTGAGCGGGGATTCAAAACCTGGTCTCCAGACCTGTAGTCCAATGCTTAACCATTACACTATGCTGGGTCTTGTTTGTTATACCAATATCTAAAAGCATACACTTCTTCATGTGTTGCCAATAAAACCTCAACTGAAGAAGTTGCTGATGACACCCCACTCTCTCTCCTTTCCACCTCAATCCAAGGAAACTGTTTTAGTGCTAAAGCAGTATCTATCAGCAATAATGGACTGGATGAGGGTGAACAAATTGGAACTTATTTGAAACAAGACAGAGATGCTGCTGGTCAGTTGAAAGGCAAACCATGGAATAAAGATTCAGCCTATGTTGGGTTATGCTTCTCCCTCAAGATGCAGGTCTGCAGCTTTGGTGTGCTCCTGGAGTGAACCTTGAACCTAAAGCACAAATCTCAGAGGTGGCCAGGAGTGCATATGCATAGTTAAAACTCTTGCACCAAGGTAAGAAAAAGAATTTGGACCAAGGAAAGTTGGCTAAAGCCTTTTTAAACTTTTAGCCAATTTTAAACCTTTTTGGTGCATGGAGACTGAAATATAGGCATTCAAAAGACTTCCCTTTTTTAAGAAAAACACAAATCCTTTTCCAGAATTGGTATATTTCGAATATCTAAATCTTTGACCAGTATGGTAAAAGACATGGAAATATTACCAAAATATATGTCCTACCATAATTCAATTTTGCTGACCATGAAGAAAGAGAAGAGCCAGTAAAATTGGAGATTGAATTAAGAATTACTAAGAAATGGGGAGATTGTAGAGAAAGCTAAAGAAACTTTCAAGAATTTAAGGTGAATATGAACCAAGGCACAAATATTGTAACAGTCTGGGATGCTAGCAAAGCTGTGATGTGAAGATTTTTTTTTTAATGGAATAAAACTCAGAGTTAAAAAAAGGATGGAACAGCAACAAGAGTTACAGAATCAAATTAATAAAGAGGAGGAGTTGATAAAGAATCCATAAAGTATGTTAAAGAGAAAGATTTAACAAAAGCAATTATCAATGAACTTGACCTATGAAATAGAAAATATGGTGAAATATTCCCAACAAAAATATTTTGTCAGCAAAAAAGCCAGAAAAATGGTTCACTTATGAATTGTGGAAAGAGACAGAAAGAAAAGAGATACTTGAGATAAAATATGGAAAGTATACGATGTCAGATTGTGAAAAGATGTTAAAAAAAAGTTTTTCTCGTCCTTATACCAAGGAAAAAGAGAATTAACTAGAGAATATAAGCAAATATTTGGATATGCAAAGCTTACCAAGGCTTAATGAAACTAAACAGGAACAGTTAAGACTGTAAATATAGGGAAGGCACTAAGATCTGACAGCCTCTTAGAGTGGTATTACAAAATACTGGAAGAACAGTTCTATTTACCATTCCAGCAATTGATGGGTTCTATAATGAACTATAGGAAATTACCTGAAAGTTGGACTAGTGAAAAATAAGATTAATACCAAAACAGGACAGGAATATGATGGATCTCAAGAACTATAGAACAATTTCTCTTTTAAATAATGATTACAATTTTTTCCATAGATTTTGGTGCCTATAATGGCATCGGCAGCAGTCCATAAAAGAAACCCAATATATATATTTTAATATATTTTATATATATTATATTTTAATATATTTTAGTATATTTTAATGACGTTCCTCTACCTATTGGTAAGGCGGGCATGCGTGCAAAATGCAAACACTGCAATAGAAAAATGCAAGGCCTTTTTCTTTTGATCATATTTCTTAAAGACTGCCCTGAACTGTAATCTTTGAGCAAAATTATATTTATTATTAATTATTGCATGTTATTGTCATTTTGATACAGTTGTTATGAAGAAATAAAGAGTTAAAACAAGAAAGTATTCCTTTCTGGGGCAGTACTGAGTGGCAGTGAATAGAATGAGTAATACTAAATAAAGCAAAAATGGTATAAATAATAAAATAACAGCACTGAATTTTTTGGTTAGTGGAATCCATCATCAACATAACAGATTCTGGAAACTATTTGCCTTCAAGATAACCATCCCCCTGTTCTACAGTTTCAGAGTTATCTGTCGAGCATAGTGTTTCAGTCACATCATACACATCACGCATCCACAGTATGTCACTTAAAAGAAAAAAAATGCTGACCATCCAGGAACCACCATTTATCACCACTGATAAAAACTAACAGATCAGAAAAAGAGTTAACTGATGAAAAAGTTATCCTGTTTGTTTACGCAACAAACTCTTCTTTCCGTCTGACTGAAAATCCACACTTCATTAATATGGTTCAGTCACCGAGACCAGGATTATAGTCCACCCGGCAGAGTAGATATTTCAGGGAAACTGCTGGATAAAGTGTATGACAAAGAAATGGAGCAATGTGCAACAGCTCTAGAGGTTAAAATTGTTAATCTAAGTCTTGATGGGTGAAGTAATATCCACAATGAGCCTGTTATACGTGCTTGTATAACAATAGAAGAAGGGAACGTCTTGCTTGCAGAAACGACTGATACCTCAGGAAATGTGCACACAGCAGAATACTTATAAGAAGTGGCAGCAAAAGCTATATTAACGTGCGAACAAAAATTCAATTGTCTAGTATGCAGTTTGGTCATAGACAATGCTGCAAATATATTCAAGAGCAGAAGAAATTTAGAAGAACAAGAAGGGTACACAAAGCTAATAATATACAGTCGCAGTGCTCATTTGCTGCACCTCCTAGCCAAAGACTTCAGTGTTCCAAAAATAAAGACTAATGTTGTTGAAACTGGAAGTTCAAGAAGAAATCTACAGGCAATTACTCAGAAGTTACAGTCCTCCCTCCAGAAAGGGTGACAGAAAGACAGAAAGGATGACCTGATAAAAGAAGTGAACATTTAAGAATATAAATACAAGTTGAGAGCCTTTGCAGATGATCTGGTAATTTTCCTAAAGATCCAAAAGAATGTACAGAAACAGTATTGGAAACCTTATACGAATATGGATAGGTCTCTGGCTTCAATAGTAATAAAGAAAAATGCTGATGTTAATTAGTATGACAAAAGAAGAGGAAAGAAGAAAAAGAATTAATGGACATAACAGGACTGCAGACTGAAAAGAAAAGAAAGATATTTAGAAGTAACAGTAATAAGAAAAATTAAGAATTATTTGATAATTATTCAAAAATCTGGAAAAAAGACAAAAGCAGAACTTAAAAGATGGAACAATTTGATCCTATCATTGA
Source organism: Cyclura pinguis (assembly GCA_030412105.1). Lineage (NCBI taxonomy): Eukaryota > Metazoa > Chordata > Lepidosauria > Squamata > Iguanidae > Cyclura > Cyclura pinguis. The sequence continues at coordinate 66,878,043 of CM059604.1, forward strand.
TGGGCAGAATTGTGGAGGTAAAAATAAACTTGCTCCCAAAAATAATGTTCCTGTTTTAGAACTTACCTATAATTATGAACAATATGCCTTTTAAAAAGTGAAACAAAGATTTGTTTGGTCTGGGAAGAATACCACAGGAATGCTGTAAAGTTCTACAAGAGATAGAGGTGGATCTAAAGTTATGTTATAATGCCAACTGTCTGTACTGATTGAGAAAATAGATTGATTTGAAGGATACAAAACTTCTCCAACTAGAAGGCTTCGATCTGAGATTTGGTTGGCATGTGTGCCCCTGGTATAATAAAGCAGATATCAATATAGACTTTCACAACCACTACATTAGAAAAATTTTGGGTAAAATTTGGAGAAAATACAAACATAAATTTTAATGTAGAATTCCAGAGCGGACTTCACCACAAGAGGCATTTTTCATTAGAGGAAAACCACAGGAAGGAGATTGTCTAAGATACAAAGATCTTTAAATATGAGAGAATAATAAACCTAGATTAAAATCAAGAGAAGAACTGAAAAACCAGGGGATGGACCTTCAATGGTTTCCCTATAGACCATTAAAGAAAGATTGAAGACAGACTGTAATTGTGAAGGATTAAAAAATGAACAAAACAAATGAGATGCAATGCTATTATTTAAGGACTCCAAAGTCATAGCTAATTTGTATAAACTATTGTTAAAAAGAGAGTTAGCAGGAAACTGCCAAAGAATGCAGAATAATGTAGGCACAAAATAAAAATGGCAACTTTCTTGGAAGAAGAACCTTAAATTTACTTTAAATATAGGCCTAAAGGAAACTATTACAAATTGCTGGTATCTAACTCCTTAGAAATTACCCAAGGTATATAAAAAGTTAAGGAAATTGTTGGAAATGTGGAGAAAAAAAGGTACCTTCTATCACATGTGGTGGTTGCGTACATAACACAAAATTTTGAGATGAAACCAGAAACATATTTATTAAATATGATTGATAAACAATTGAACAAGGGAAGAGAGGTAAGTTAGCTTTATATCTTATCTCATCCATGACTTTAAGAATAAAAATGGAAAACAAAAGAAAATTCACTGAATGACTATTGGCTTTTAAAAAATTTGGACATGACAGAAATAGAGAAATTAACTATTTTATTAAAAGATAAATCTCTGCAGAGATTTCAAGAAAAATGGAAGCCTACAATAGAGTTTACTAAAAAATGCTCGGGTGAAACAGTAGTAATAAATTTTGAATAGATTGTGGTGAACTATGGTTTTGATTAAATGAAAGAGTAAATGAAGAGGTAGAATATAATTATGAAACAGCGTTAACAAAAGATAGAATTAAAAATAATGATTAAATCTAATGTCTAGGAGAAATAGATTGATTTGTTATTGGAGAACCATTGTAAGGTGGATATGTGGAAAGATGCATGGAGGTTTTATTGCCTCATGTACATTTAATAACAAGGAATAATTAAAAAAAAACACAAACGGATAACTTACAAGGATATACAGTGTGCCCTTCATATATGTGGCGGTTCCATTCTAGGAACCCCTGCCTAAAACAAAAAAAGCAAATGCTCATGTCTCATTATCTTCAATGGACATGATGTGTATGCATCCATAGCAGCGTGGGCAGCACAAGCTCATTGCACCTACCGATGATAACGGATGTGACACTTCGTATGACCTCAGATTCCTGTATGCCAAGGCTGGACCACAAGAGGGCACACTGTAATTAAGCTGGAAGTTGATAAACTGAAAACAAACAAGGAACTGACTAAAAATGTTTATGATGAAAATGGTGATATTTATGACATATCATAAATGGTTATGACAAAAATGGTTATGATAGCTGCCTATGCTTATAGACAGCTAACAGAAAGATTTAAAATGGATAAAAAAATTATTTGGTTTTGATACGAGTGACTCAGAATTTGAGGTGAATTTACTTAAAGCTGATGAACATTTGATAGCTAACATGTATAAACTGCTGCTTAAATGGGAGCTGGAGGATGAATGGAGGATAAAAGTAAAGGTATGGTAAAATGGGCCCAAAATGTGGGCCATTCGATACAAATGGAAAAATAGGAAAGGATGTGGTCAAAAGATTAAAAATTTACTGAGTTATGATTTGAAAAACAATTTTTACAAGATCATGTACAGGTGGTAACTAATACCAGAAAAATTGCCAAAGATTTATTAAGGTTCTTCACCTAAATGTAGGAAACGTGATTATACAGAAGGGACATTTTATCATATATGGTGACTTGTGAAAAGGCAAAGAAATTTTGCGTGATGATTCATAATTTGATGGAAGAAATACTCAAGATGAAGTTTAATTTGAAACCTGAGCTGTTTTTACTGGGACTGGTGAATGGCCAGATCACAAGAACTGTGTAAGTATATGACCTCAGTATATGACTACAGTTCAGTATATGCACCTGCTCTTTGGGACATCTGACTTGCCCACAATGACACATGCCTTAGTTACATCTCATTTGGGATGTAATGGATGCTACAGGGGGCTATCTTTGAAGAGTGTTCAGAAGTTTCAGCTGGTCCAAAAAGCTGCAGCCAGACTGTTAATTGTAGCTGGCTACAGGAAACACACAAATTCCCTTGTTGAAACGGTTCTGCCAGATGCCAGTTTATTTCACAGTACAATTCTATAAAGTACAAACCTGTAAGGCCCTATACAGCCCCAGTTCAGGATATCTGAAGGACCGTATCTTCCCATACGAGCCAGCTGTGCTCTAAGATCTTTGGGCGAGGCAATTATCTCAGTCCCCACCACTTTCATAAGGAAATATAGTGAGAATATGAGAGAGGCCCTTCTTCATGGCTGCTCCCAGACTCTGAAACTCTCTTTCAAGGGAAGCCAGAACTTCTGCTTTGCTGTCTTTTTGACAGCAGATGAAAGCTTCTACAAATTGATTATTTTTATGTTGTTGTATCGCTTCTATTTGTTTTAAAGCAATATTTTAAATGGTTTTAATTTTGTTGTTAGTTTAACGCTATTCTAATCTCAACTTTTTGTATATTGTTAACCATGTAAGTTTTTATTGTAACTTTTTTTTTAATAAGTTGCCTTGAGACCCACATAAATAAAGTGATGGAAGGGTGGAATTTACTGTGGAGTGAGAAGCTGGGAAAGCTTAGATGCAGCCAGCCAATCCCAGGTTCTTTTTATAGGTTTCCCCTGTTGTGGTCTATTGTCCCTGGTCCCCACATGGCCTAGAAGGGGAGTGGCCTTTGCCTGCACTGATATGCCTCTAGACCATCTTAACTGACAACACAAATAACATTTGAAAAAAAAATGTAGGCCCGTGACCCTAACATTGTCATTGTTCTCCTCCTGCATGATTTTTAACATCTTTGCTTGATAAAGGAGATAGTAAAGCTTCGAAAGGTTGCATGATATTGCTTATGCATTTTGGTTGGCCAATAACAGTACCGCTTTTTTGTGGATTTTGGATTTTCTTGTATTTTGCTGAATGGCCAATATGGCCAACCTGAATATATTTTCTTTGTGTCATGGAGCACAGAGGATTTCTCTATGCAGTCATTCATCTGAAGACATCCACCAGGTTTATCTTCTTCTACACGGAAAGTATGTACACCTAAATGCAGAGGAACAATTCCCTTTCAGTATTCTAAAACACAGAAGTCTAGTCATACACAATGCAGCGAAAGAGACAAAACACTGTGATGGAGATAGGCTTGACATCCTCACCATTTCCTTTTGCAAAAGAGGGAGTTACTTCAGACGCCAAAAACTAGGAAGCAGAAAAGAACAATTTTGCACTGATGTCCTGCAAGAAAAACGGAGTAAAAACAGAACTAGAAACACAGAGAGTAAAAAAGAGATGATTTTCCAGATTTCCCAGCATGTTTCCAAAACATACAGTCTTTCTCAGCGCAAAATATTTTTAAGGACTATGCTTTCAATTTGCTCTTAATTTTACTGATCTGGCAAATTTTCAGGGGGTTTCAAATCTCTTTATTTTTTATTGCAAGATTCCACTTAGCATCAGCTTATCTCATATAAAATTTGGTAGTTTTTAAGATGCCAAAGAACTTTTACAGTTCTAAACAAAACGAAAAGCATTTTAAGCAAACAAAACATGAGAACCAGGCAAACTGCAAATTTTTGAGAATGCTAGATTTTTCTATTTATTAGGGCAGTAAGATACAGAACCCCAGGGAAAAAGAGAAATGGAGCAACGTAATGGCCAAACACTGCAGTCTGGTGAGCTAATATAGTGTAGTATCTGAAACTTCGCAGGACAGCCTCATATATAGCGATAAAATAGGTGTCACAGCTACTCCCACTGAACTCAGTGCGGCTTGCTGTTATATACTTACATGATTGTAACAACAAATCGTAACCTCACCCCGATATAAGTCTGCTGGACTGTATTAGGCAAACCATTCGCAGTCTCAAAATTCGTGACTCAAGAAGAAACGAAAATACCCACTTACCTTCTAAGATTGTTGCAAAATCAGAATTACAAAATGCACATAAAAACACACAGTCGGCCGTTGAAAATGCTACATAATTGCTAAATAGCATTACCTATCTATTGGAAAACAAATGCAACTTTCCGACTCTTGCTTTCCAGTCTCTGGCTCACCCATACGCTTATAAAGACGTCACCGACGTTCTTCAAGTCTTCAAGACTTGCGCTCCCTCTGCCGCGCGTTTGGGAGAACCCGACAAGCGACGCCACCAAACACGGCTCACCAAAAGCCCTTCTCGCAAAAAGAAAAACGCAGCACCCCAGAGAGGTATTTTAAAGGCCCGAAATGATACCGTTGCAATTGGTTGGTGAGGTTAACCAATTGCAACCCACATATTGAATTCACTTTTGCTCATTGGTCTGGAGAAGAGCGTCTAACTTCTCTACGCGTTCATAGGCAGCTTGAAGGTGATTGATAGAGACGGCTACCTCTCGTAGAGCGACATTCGCAAGAGGGTGGTCATCCAGGCACATAGCGAGGAGGGAAATGTGTTAGTGAAGTCCTCGGGCCGTAGGGCCGCGAAAGCGAAGCTCTTTTTCTCGAAGTACAGAGGCGGTGGCGGGAGTTGTGGCGGCTATGAGTGGGTCTTTTGGGCGTCTGCCGGCAGTCCTCTGGCTGGTGGGAGGCCGGCGGCCCTTGGCCTTCTCCGGTCGGCCGTTGAGTCAAGGCGGAAAGGGTGCTGGCAGTGACGGAGGGGCGCCGAGCAGCGGATCGAAAGAGGCAGTTGAGCGGCTGGTGCGCGCTCACCCGGTGGTGGTTTTCATGAAGGGGAGCCCGGCCCAGCCCCAGTGCGGCTTCAGCAATGCCGTGGTGCAGATTCTGCGCCTGCACGGCGTCAAGGACTATCGTGCCTACGATGTCCTCCAAGATCCCGATCTCCGGCAAGGTAAGCGCCGCCCTCTCCTCCCGCCTCCACCGGACGGGGCCCGATGGGGCGCCTGGTGACCTTCAGCGCATGGCTAACTGACTGGGACATGCCAAGCAGTCTCTACCGCTCTTAAGTGCACGGTAACATTGTAAAAATCTTTCGTTATGAAAAGCGTATTGTCCTTTTCTGTTTTCCAAGAACTCAGAGTGATGGATAAGGCATTTCTTTTCCGTCTAACATACCTTACCTTTTATTCTTACAATGTTTTTGGGAGATCGTTTGGGCTGAAAAACTGGTGGGTGGCCAGCGCCTTGCTAACCAAGACAAATAATCAGCCCCGCCTCGCTCTGCCCGACTTTTCTGTGCGGAAAGGCTGGGAGGGAGCGGAGGTTGCTGCTCCAGGTTGCTGGAACTAGGAAGGTGACAGGGTTCTCTGCACAATTGCTGGGATGATCCTGCCCCCTTATTCCACTTTCAGGGCTGGAAAGAAGGCTGGCCATGTTACAGTTCTCTTGAACTCGATCGGATTTAGGAGTATAGATGAGTAGGGTTCTGCTGCAATAAATTCTGTAAGTTTGTAGGAATTTGAACCATCATTTTAGGTATAGTTAAAAACCATACACAGAACTAACTCTTATCTAATCTAGTTTTTGCATGTTAGTGCTACAGAACAAAAGTAATCTGCCTTTTCAGACTAAGGGCCTATCAGCACTACACTGTTATAGTGCATTTATTTCACTGCAACATCCTGTGGAATTCTGGGGTTTGTAGTTTTTTGGAGTCAAGGAACTCTGGCTGAGAATTCTAAATACCTTTCCCTAAACTGCAAACTCCAGGATACCATAGGATGTTCAAAGTGGAATAATAGCACTCTAACAGTGTAGTGCAGAAAGGCCCTAAGGATGCATCTCTATCCCAAATCACAGTATAGAAAAGGCTTTTTAAAAAAAACTGAGCATGCTGTTCTTTTTCTATGGGCTCAGATATAAAACAGGAACAGATCTTATTTCTGCCTGTAATTATCTAATACAGAGCTTTCCAAACTTTTCATGTTGGTGATGCACTTTTTAGACATGCATCATTTTGTGACACAGTAATTCAGTTTTACTAGCAAACTGGAGGTTAAACTAACCCCTTATAAGAGATACAGACACATACCTAAATTGTAATAACAAAATGTATGAGGACACAACGTATCTCATGAAAATCTTCCATATTTTTAAAAATGTATGATTTATAAATAATAACATACATTTCCAAGATTGTAAGCGATACACCTACACATTTCAGGCAACAAACTAACCTGTCACAGCACACCATTTGGAAAGCCTTGATCTAGAAGAACACATTTTTGTAAGGGCAGCAGTCTCGAATTTCCTGATTTTCCTGCATTGCTATTATAGTTCAACGGCATCCTTCCTCTGTTCTTCCTCTCCCATTCTTTCATTCCCATAAAGTAAATGGCAGAAATAAAATTGCGCTACTTCTCAAGCAATTCAGTGTAGCTTAACATATACTGACTAATAAAGGAGCAATTTATGGAAAGTGTTTGCCAAACTCTCTTTTAGATTCTCTTTTTACATATCTGTTCCCTTCCTTCATTGACCTCTTGTATTCGGGGTTAAGTATAGATGTACTCTAGCTACACAAACTGAAGCATTTTGTACCTAAGAAAATTATTGTTCTCTCTATCCCATCAAAGCTCAAATGTAATGGATATATTTGCACTTGCTGTAGGGAATTTGATTGTGTGGGCTAACATATATTGGGTTGATACTTCCTTTACTGATACAGTTTGTTCATTCTCTCCGTATGGCTATGAAGGGGGTTGATAGACAATCAACTTTAAGGCTGTGTTATTAATGCATGACTTCTCTCTTTGTGCATGTATGTGTGTGTGTTTGTGCATGTGAGAGAGAGATTGAGATACAGAGTGTGTGCAGGGAGAGGAGAGTTGGAAAATGAGAGAAGCTACACAATAAAATATCTTCATCTTGAGGTCTTTGCATTAAACAAATCCTGAACACTTATAATATTTAAAAATTGATTATTTCAATATATTTCCATTTTTATTCCCTGAGGTTCCCCTGAAATGTCTGTACTGGATTTGAGAGCCACTGGTTTCTGGAATGGTATTCTGATTGACCCATTCAGGCCCCAAAATAGTTTAGTAGTACAGTCAGCCCTCCACATTTGTGGGTTTCACTTTTGTGGATTTGGTTATTCACTATTTGCTGTCACCTCTGCTGCCTCCTTGTGCCATTTTTAATAGGTACTGCAAGCTTTGTGAGACTGAGAAACTGTGAACGAGGCTTGTAAGTCCCTATTAAAAATGGTGTGGGGCAGCAGTGGAGATGACAGTAAACCCCACCAGCTGCCCACTTCTGCCTTGTGAAGAAAAACCTTGATGCCTCAAAAGAATCCACAGTGGGTTGAATATGGTGATCATACTTTTCTTGTGTGTTAAATATGGTTTGGGAGGGCCTAGAGTTGTTGATGGTTTTTCCACTTTCATGAGAGTCCTGTGCCCCTAACCCTAGAGAATGTGGAGGGATGACTGTAGTTCTTGAACTCCTACTCTAGCTTTGTGAATGTTAAGAATTATGCTCTCAAAAATTAAGTTACGAGACTGCAATATGCATTATATTTCTGTGGCTTACCCCATTCCCGAGATCCATTAGGAAGAGATGAAGACTTTGGAGTGTTAGGTCTTCACTAGAAAGACAGAGAGAGAGGACACTCTTCTGTATGCATTAGGTAGAAATTTATACAATTCCTATGGTCCACTTGGCAAGGGAATCAGAATTTGAATCTTGAGAAGGTTGCCATTTTAAAACCAGATAGTGTTCCTTTAAAAGCAAACTGAGCTGGTGAGTGCTGGATTGTTGTGAAAAAAGGAGTGTTGTCAAAAAGTGCTGCTGAGGGGTTAAAGGGAACATATTTATGGGCTCAAGTGAGCCATGTGACTGACTGTGGTGTAGTGAGAACATAAAGTAATTGTTAGGAAAAATGTAACAAAATACTAGGAATGATCTGCAGAGATCAGAGAATGAATGGTTGGAACCTTGAACATTGATGAGATGCACTACAATAGTTTATGACAGGCCACTTGTAAATTAGTAATATTTTGAAGATCAAGATAGTGAGTTTTAGAATGGTAGGAACCAATAAAACAGAAGTGATGTCATCCTTGTGCTACTATATCTCAAATCTCAAATCAGCTTCCTAAACAGAGTTAATAGAGTGCACAGTCCTTCCATATAAAATTTTCACTTCTAGTTGTCTCTGTCTTTCTTTATTTTAACAGTATAATTTAAGATGCAAGGAAAGTAATTTTGTTAAACAATTGGAAACCAGAAATCTTTTGTGGATCTACTAAAATTCACGGAGATATATGCATGTATCCAGATCCCCCTTCTACCACTTGTTCTCTGCAGAATAATGCCTCCTTTGTGGAGGAATATTAAAGAAAAAGTAACAAAAATTCTCAATGTTTTTCTTTTGTGGTTTTGTTTGTTTGGTTCCAGTATTGTCTTAAACCTCCATGGGCCTGCAAAAGGCACTATTACATGATGCCTAACATGTTTGAAAATAATTGGTTAACATGCATTTTTTTTTATTCAGGAATTAAGAACTATTCCAACTGGCCTACTATACCTCAAGTCTTCCTCAATGGTGAATTTGTGGGAGGCTGCGACATTCTCCTCCAGATGCATCAAAGTGGAGATCTAGTAGAAGAGCTTAAAAAATTGGGAATTCGCTCTGCCCTTCTGGATTCAGAGAAAGACCATGGCAAAAAATAAACAAGCTCATATCACCTTGACAAAGACACATTTGAATAATATCATACCATAAAAGCCTTAAGTAAGTCTGCTCAAAAGTTCAGAATTTTGAACTAACAAAATGAGGTTTATCATTGAATATTCTGTTCTCTGCTGTACAGTATGATAGACTGATATGTGAATATTCTGTTGATTTTTTAAAATTACCACAGGACTGTAAATCAAATATTTTGCATCAAAGTAAATAAGCAGTTCACTTCTATTTGCATTATTTTGTGTGTGTATCTTGCTTGAGTCAGTATTTTGGAGAAATTTTTTTCCTGGATGTTTCCAATTACATGTCTATTCGAGAATAAGTGTTCATTATTCAGTCACTTCACAGGGCATCAGCATGTGATCCATTTAAGATTTTGCTGCGTTGTCCTAGTATATATTTCCTCTTTTCCCATATTGTTTTTAAAAACAAATGAGCAACATTAGCTATGTAGGAGTAGATTGCCCTAATGGTAGTCCTCAGGTTTTTTGTTTGTTTTCGAAGAGCCAGGCTTCTGGCACACAAAATGACATGTTTTAAGTCTATATTCTTCCCCATTTATTCTTCTTCCTTTCCTGAGTACTCTTTCATTTCCGCCAGAGATACTGTAGAATCATGAGGGTGTCTTTTAAGTTAATTGGTTCTAATGTACCAATACTGGTAACTGTAATTTGCATTATTTCAGTTAAAAAAGAAAAGCAGCTGAAGTTCAACTAACATTTCACATTGCAGTCCTTCGTTAACAGTATTGCCTTGGCATTCCCCACCTTCCCTTTATACTTTTAGTTGGGGGTTCCATGTGTGCTGTAGTAATCCTGAGCTCCCTGTCTTATTTGCTCTTATAGATAGTGACTCCTCACTCAACTCCTCCAGCAAGTGCTGGTTTAGCACTCCTTTTGTAAAGAGAAAAAATTAATTAGTGCTAATATACTTTTAATGAAATTACAAAGATTAAATGTGTTTATTATATGTGGAAGAGAAATAGGATGCATGTACAGATGGAGAATGGAAAATCCTCTCCCGGAACAGATTGAGGAACTAATCAGATGAATGTAGAGAGCCGTGTTGGATGATGTTAGGAGCTGTCCATCTGGAAGTACCCCAGAACATCTTTGAATCTTGCCATTTGTGTTCTAAGCCAATAGTGTTCAGTTTTTCCTTGACTCTCAGTGAAATATAATGGAAGAATAACTTTACTTTATTTGTGTGGGAATATTAAGGATCAAATCAACCTATATGTAGAGACACATATTAACACTACATAAAATATAGTAAAATGTTGACTTCAGCTTAGGAAAAAAGCAATAGTCATTACTGTTTTGCTTCCCAAGTTTGTTCGTTTGAGGAATATTGAATTGGTTGGCTTAAAAGTTAGAAAGTAACTCCCACCTGTACCCACAAAACTGCCTCAGCTAATGTGCATGGCTAAGCTTTACCATGTCTGTGATCAATGCTTTTATATATCTACACTTTAAAAACAATGTCTTCAAAAAGAGGTGTGGAGGATGAGTTTTAAAGCAATAGATGTGGCTTCTCTCTGTCCTTTTTCTAATATATAATTTATAAAGACAGACAGATCACTTGGGATCCTGATCATTGGAGAATTTATCAAGTGTTTAACATACTGAAGTATTTTCTTACAACATTATGTATAAGCACACGTTTTCAAGATCACAGGTAATTCTGCTTTTCTGACTAATACTTTCACCAAGCTGAAATAAGCAGATAAAATTGTTTCATATTAGAGACTGTAAAAAAGGTGATCAGGCAGAATAATTGCTGTAAGACAAGTGCTTTTGAAACCCGCATATATGAGCCTCCTAAAAATTTCTGTTTCAAAGCTGGAAAATACTTTTTGTTTGAAAACATAGATATTGTACCATATATCCATAGCAACAGTCCAGTAGAATTAGGCATCTCACGCTTTTAAAATAGCACCTTTGGATGCAAACAAATTTTCTGAAGAACTTACTGATCTATTCTCATTTTTCTTTGAGATAAAGCATATATATATATATAGCATTATGAACTGTTTAAGTTTCTTAAGATTTTTTTCCAGATTTCAGTATGATGGAAAATTTTGATTGGTAAGTGGTAAGGAATAAAAAGAAGTCTTTCAAACTGAAACTTGATGTTTCACAGAAGAGCCACTACCAAATATCTATTTTTTTCAAATAGTCCTTTTGAGCAATACTTTTCAGTAGGGTTCTGTCTGTTGCTGTTCTGCAGACACATAGCATCTGGTGGCAAGTGCAAAATTAACCTTCCTGAAAATCTCTGCTTTTATTGCTAAGTAACAGAATTGTACCTGACTGCTCTTCTGTCCCTCAGATGCCAGAGCAATCCACTTGAAATTTGGAGAGAGGAGCTCTTACTAACCACTTACTAACCACTAGGGCCAAGGCATGATGGTTGCCATGCCAGACTGCTCTTTTTCTCCCTCAGAGACTAGAGCAATTGCAAACCATACTTCTTGACTGGGAATGGGGAGGCAGAAAGATAAAGTGATTTAGACCAGATGTTCTGCGTATGCTCAGATACTCAGTTTTTGTAACTACCCATTTATTGCTATGCTTGTAGTCAATCTGTGACCCTTAAATGTAATAAATAATTCCTTATTAACATTTAACAAACAAGGTATTTGGAAAGTAAGTGAGGTGTATGTGTTGGTGGAGTTGAAAATAAAAGAGATGACAGTGAGTGGAAAACTGAATTGAAGAGGCTGGAGGATGAGATTTCATGCTTTGTAAAAGGCTATCCCAAGATGGCAGTTATCAAACATCTGGATTTCTATCATTTCCCACCAACAGTACTGTTATGGGCTTTGTTGTCCATGTGAGGGAAAAGTCCAGATTAGAGAAAGACAACTTTGGAAGGACAAAAAGAATACTTCTGAAGGAGCCAGCAACAAAATGTGCTTCTCTAAGGGCCTTTCTGCCCCACGCTGTTATAGTGCTATTATTCCATTTTCAACATCCTGTGGAATCCTGGAGTTTGCAGTTTAGGGAGGGGCATTTAGAATTCTCAGCCAAACAGCTCTTGGGCCTCAGTAAACAACAAACCCCAGAATTCCACAGCATGTTGAAAGTGGAATAATAGCACTATAACAGTATAGTGTGGAAAGGTTCTACATGAATTATCAGTGTTTATACTAGTGAACTAATTTTATGATATCTAAAGTTCAACATTATCAAATTAACTTTCAAACATAACATTCCAACCTTTGGTCTGTAACCGTTCCTCCTAGTCTGATTGCATTAATTTATAGAATAGCTATATTCAAAAACATTTTCTATCTAGGTGAGTATTTCTGGACTGGGATGGTAGGAAAGAGAAAATGTATGTATGTATGTATGTATTGTGAGGGCACATCTGTGCTTACAAACAGAAGAAGGCTTTTCTTTGTCTAAGCGTGGGAATCAGCCCAAGGAAATTTAGTATCCTGCAAGTTAATATCTCTATGAACAATGAATTATACTAGGCTGAAATCCTGTGCTTATAGCTATGCCCTGACATTCTACAACAGACCTGCACAACTTGGCAGTAGGTAAGGACTGAAATTAAATAGGCTAAACTTCTTCAGGCCACAGATAGGTTTTTAGTGCCTTGCTTTCCAAGCAAAGCTATAATAACAGTATAATAATTACTGCATGTGCTTTATTACCACGTGAAGTAGCCCTGGTCCACAATGTTAACCACTGAGACCAGGAAATGTGTTAAGATCATGGGAGTATCTGCAGTCCACAGTTATATCAGTTTCATACTACTTCCATTGTTATGAAATGGCTTTATCTGATATGGCTTTATCTAGGCAATGGGCACCATCACACAAGGAAGGTGAACAACCCCTTAGTCACCATGCAAGTGAGGCTATTTCGTATAACTTGGGGGTGGGGAGGTGGGGCAAGATAACTATTAATTCTAGCTTTTAAATACAAGGTAGGAGTCTTTTTGAGAGCAAGGAGAGGAGAGAGAAATACAGTTTCTGGGGAAGACAGACATCTAAATTGTTGAGGAGGAGGAGGACAGATTCACTAGGGGGAAGTTGGATGGGAGGGGGGAATTCCAAGCTGTTATTTGGGGAGGGGAATATCATGGTTGTGGAGATACAAGGAAGAGGGACTAGATGAAAGTCTTCAGCTCTGAAGCTGAAAGAGCACGACCGCCCTCTCTCTCGGGGGTATCTGCAGCATTCACAGAAAGTTAGAGAGAGACCTGCACACACTCTTCAAACCAACCTCTCCTGCCCCATTTATAAATACTGCACAGACAGGCACATGCAGCAGGTGGAAAAAGGAGAAAACGGGGGTTTCTGCCCATTGTGCCTCTTGCATACATCCACCTGACTCCCCCCCACAGTGTCCCCCTTTCCTCTCAAGGCAGGCAAGCACCCTACAACACATACACACACAGTGCTGCCGCCACCCAGGACCGGGAGAGGCGCCTCACAAGCACCTTCCACCACTCACCAGCACTACCACCACCACCCCTCTTTGGCCCAAAGACGGGAGGGAAGCCGCCCTATGAGGCCTCCGTGGTGGGTCTCTGAATGGTTAACCATAGAAGAAGGGAGGGAGCGAGGGAGGGAGGGAGAGAAGGTTCACAGGCAGGCAGGCAAAAAGGAGAGAAGACGCTGACCTGGCTGCGGAAAGGAGAAAGAAGAGAAGAAGGCAGCGGCTGCAGCAACAACAAGGACAGTGCCAGCCAGGTGAGTGGGAGCCTACTCTCCCTGCACACTCGGAGGAAGGGGGGAATTTGGAGGGTTTTTTTAAAAAAATAAAAGACGCAGAAGCAACCCCAGCTACCCCTAGTTAGCTCTACCATTGCTTCCCCCAGAGCACTGGTTTCAGCTGGTGGAACCGAGATGCTGGATTGACCTTTGGTCGTCTCCTCTCTTTATTTGTGCAAAGGCCACTGAAGAGAGTACTAGACTGCTGCACCAGCCTGGAAGTGGAGTCCGTTGCCTGTCTATGGCTTTATTTCTGAAGAAAGGGAAAAAAGACCACTTTCCCACCCCTGTTTGTTTGCTTTTGCTTGGAAGGAGAGACAAAACTTATTGGCAGGGTTTACTTAGGTTGTAAAGAGAGAGCAAATAAGTGTGTGTGTGCATGTTGTACCCACCCCATCACGCTTTGGGATTCAACACCCCCAACTCCTGTCCTCCATCCCCCAGTTCCCATCCTTTCCTTCCAGGAACAAAGTTGATCTGTGACAAAGTTGACTCGGCACCATTTCAGTGGGACTGGAGCCAGAGCAGGCCCAGCGTGCACCTCTGATTGTTTCCCCCTTCATTATGAAAGGACCCCAGCCACCTGCTGCATCAGCAGCAGGAGGAGGTGAGGCCAGCAGGGGCTCTTGTGGGTGACAGGTCCCCAAGCCCGCAATGGCATTTGCCTACCAAGCCGGACCCCCCTTCCCACCCAGCCCTATTGATCCCCGTTGCCGGCCAGCCCACCTCAGCCGTGCTGTCCATCCGTCTCTCCATGCAAGGGGTGTGCATGTGTGGTAATGGCGAGGCAAAAGGAATCACACTCTTGGGGGCTGGCAAAGTTGCTGTTGCCAGCCTGGCGGTGAGTGAGGTGCAGAGAAGTCCTCCTGCACCCAGGTACCTAGCCAGGTAGCTCCAGCTGAGGAAAGAGGCAGGACAGTACCTGACCAGAGCGTTGGCAAGGAGGGGAATCCCTGGAGGAATGGCTTGGTTGGGGCCTCAACAGTTGGAGGAGGCAGTGGCAGAGCAAGCAAGCAAGCAAGCAGGGGAGCATCCATCCAGCACCGTGCAGCTGTGCCAGGGCCAGGCACTGGGCATCTTGTTGGCAGCTGCGCATGGGGTCTTCTTGGGCTTGCTCAACATACTGCTGAAGTTTCTCATCAGCAGCTCCCACTTTTCCTTCCTGACGCTGCTGCAGTGCCTGAGCTGCTCCTTGGTAGTGCTGAGCCTGGAGGTGCTGCGGCAGCAGGGCGCCCTGGACGTGCTGCCCTTCAGCTTCAGCCTGGCATACCTCTTCACTGGGGTCACCGTCCTTTCCACGCTTTAGTCCAACCTCACCCTCTGGTCCCTGTGTAGCAAGCGATGCAGGCTGCAAAAAATGCTTTGGCAGGCCGCAAGTGGCCCGCGGGCTGTATGTTGTGCAGGCTTGTTCTAGAACTTCCTCTCCCATCAAGCATGTGAATTCCTAGCATCATCTCATGAAACATTATGTCTCTTAATTCCTAAATCCTATCCTTCAGTCCTACAAATTATATAACAACATTTTGATCTGGTTTATCTTCTGCTACTTGTTCCTTTCTCTTTCCTGTCTTGGCTATCTGTCTTATTGTAAAAAAAAAGAAGAAGAAAAGATTATAAGCAGAGGGCTTACAGTGCATGGCTAAAAACGCTCACGTACATTGATCATGCTTTATAAATTTGTTCTGCTCAGAGTCTTAAATAGCAGTCACAGGCCTCAGTCTTATTGGTAGCCTTTCAAGGCTTGTGTTACCCTGTGTACTGGGGGTCCCGGGAGGGACACCAAAATGTGCTCAACTAAAGGTGGGGAAAATCAGCTCAGAGCACTGCTTAGCGTTACGAGAGGCAGGGTAACGTAGCGAGATCTTGAACCCTATGTCTGCGGGGTCAGGCCGAGTCAAGGAGCACACAGAAGTTGAAGCAATAAATAATGTTTTATTAAAAACACAAGCAAAACAGTGTATGCGGCACACTCACACAAGATAACTAAAGAAATAAAGGTTTGAGTGGTATAGAGGGATTTTTAGAGGAGTTGCTGGTTTGAGTGATACTTCACCTGTCCTGAAGCCCAGAAAAATAGGGAGCAAAGCTGGGGTGCGATGTAGCTCAGCACGTGGAGCTGAGGGGAGGCTCACCAAGCAAAGCGGCAGCAAGGCGGGATGAAACTCGGGAGCGATCCGAGGAAGGTCTCGGAATCAAGGGTTTTTATAAGGGGAGATGTGAGTGCAGGCTATGCCGTACTGGGGGAAAACAATAGATTTGGAGTTGGAGACAAAGCCTCCGAAAGGTCAGAATCTGAATGATTGAGTTATCGCAGAGGTTCTCAATAGAGTAGCCAGTATGCAAACGCAGAGTACTTGGGTATTGCATAGTTCACCCATCAAGCTGCCAGTGTGGGGCAGAGGATCTTTTGTAAGTTGTGTGCATACCTAATTAGAGTACTTGCCTGGAGGTCTCCTAAAGCAGCGAGTCAGCTATTCCTGGCCTGCCTGTATTGTTGGTTGAATATTACGGCAATTAATGGCTGAGCTTGGTTGTGAGCTTGTCCGGTGCCCTCGCAAGCACGTAGAAGGGAATAGATAAGTGAAGCCGAATTATGATATCAAAAGGATATCTTTTAATATCCACAAAGCTCGGACTAGCCAGGGCAGTAACACTTGCCTAGAGCTCCTCCTCCCTTTTCTATTCATTTCCTTGAGGGAGAGAACTTCTGCTGAGGCAAAATGGAAGGGAAGAAGGGGAGACTTGCCAGCATACAAGAGGTACCAGTAGTAAAAATTTTGTTCCCAAAAAATAACCTTTGAAAATGGGGTGCATCTTATACGCCAGTGCATCTTATACCACGGCAAATACAGTATCAATAAGATTATGGTGAAAGTCACCAACTCTTAAGGCTTTAAAGGGCAAGCAGACAAATTAAAGCTATCAATGGCTAGTAGTCATGTTGGTTGTATATTCTACGCAGGGACAGTATGCCTATGAACACCAAAGATTGTGGAACATGAATAGTAGAATGCTGTTGCACTGATATCTGGCTCTGAGATTCCCACAGAAGAGACACTAAAAAGTTGTTAAAAAGGGATGAAATAATTTTACCTGATCAGCAGCACCAATAGAGCTTTCTAATAGCTTGGTACACAAGACAGGGGCATAAGATGAAATACAATCACCTAAGACAATCTAAACCACAGGTGTCAAACACAAGGTCCGCGGGCCAAATCTGGCCCACCAGGCCATTTCATGTGGCCCTTGCACCTTTGCTGCAGCAGTGGCACTCCCCCCGCTTGGCGAGCCTGGGGGCAGAAAGAGGCACACTTTGGATATACTGACCAATTCTGTGTTACTTTACAGAGGTGCAGGGACCATAAACTACGATGAAATAGTCCCCAAATGTCCAAGACAAATAAAGTTTATGCAGAGGGAAGACAGTTTAAAAACCAGTAATAATCGAATGCAGAGGCAATTATTTAATATGATAAAAGAGTAGATACATTTATATAGTCTTACAGATACGACTGGCCCTTTGAGGGCAGCCATAATGCTGATGCGGCCCAAGATGAAATTGAGTTTGACATCCCTGATCTAAACTATTATTTACAAAGGGATATTGTTAATTTTTTTTTCAAGAATTATTTGGAGCGAAGATCCTACATCAGGTAGGGGGGACTGTAATGCTCTGTTCACAAAACACTGTGTTTGCCCCGTATTTACTGTATATACTTGTATATATGTCTAGACATTTTTGTCAACAAATTGATCACAAAAGCTATGTTTTAACGACAGGTCAACGTAAATACTGTACTTTAACTCTTACCAAAGAAGAGCAGAGTGGTGAAAGGTAAGAGTTTAGTCCATTCTGGGAGAACCTAGAAGAAGCACCAATCTGTCCAGTCTCTCTGTCATGGTGCTGCTTCTGCCATTTTTGTATGCCTGGTGGGAAAATGGCAGCAGCTGTTCCCCCTTTTGAAATGCCTCTCTGCCCTCCTCATTGGCAAGCAGCAGTAGCAACAGGGGCCCATGGCTTGACACTTGCAGAAGGGAGACACTTTTGGACATTGTGCAAAGGACTACATCTTGGATGTGTTCCAAGAACAGATGTATGTACACCTAAGCAAAAATGTGTGTATGTCACTAACAGGATACCAGCCATGACTGTCTGTAGAGATTTGGAAAGAAACTTGTTGCCATAAGCCTCTCAACAAAACCAAATATCCTAAATTAATCCAGCCAAATTCAGTTTTTGTTGCATCAGTAAATTACACTTATTATATTTATCAACTTCCAGCTTTTAATTTGTTTTTATTCTACACACCCAAATCCAACTCATCCAACTTATAACCTTAGCCAACACCCACAGAATTCCCTCTCAAATTTCATAACAGAAAGGTAGTTTTAAGATAAAAATGTGATAGAACCTTCAACTAACCAAATTTTAGTACTTCTTGGACAAATCAGAATAAATTTAGCTGGTCTGTTTGTTACCTTGATTTCTGGGAGTCCCGTGAGGGACACCTCAATGTACTCAAAATACTGGGGAATGGGAATTAGCGAGAGCACAAGCTAAGCAATGCAAGAGGCAGGGCAACCTAGCAAGATCTTGAACCCAATGTCTACGGGGTCAGGCCAAGTCAATAATCAAACAGAAGTAAATAATAATTGTTTTCCTTTATTTTGAAACACAGTCAATACGTATGTATGCAACCACTTACACAGACCTAATGAAAGAAAGGTAGGAGTTGGATAGAGGGGTTTAAGAGGGATTTTTCAGGGGAAACACTACACCTGATCCTGAAGCCCGGTTTATCAGAAGAAAAAGTCCGTTCTGTCAGAAATTCTCAGCATGTGGGAGCTGAGGGGAAGGCTCGTCGAACGGAGCGACAGCAAGGCGAGATGGAAGTCAGAGCGATCCAAAGAGAAGCTCAAAATCAGGGGGTCTTATAGGGGAAAATGTGCCTGTAGGCTAGTCCGTCCCCAGGGAAAACAATGGGTTTCGGGCTGGAGACAAAGCCTCCGAAAGGTCAGTACTTTAGATGATTGAATTATGACAGCATTGTCAATAGCGTAGACAGTATGCAAACGTGGAGTGCTTGAGAGTTGGATATTCGGCTCATCAAGCTGCCTGCTCGGGGCAGGGGATCTTTTGTAAGCTGCGTGTATACATAATGTGATATTAAGAAGGTACTTGCCTGGAGGTCTCCTAAAGCTGCAGTCTGGCAATTACTGGCCTGCCTGGATTTGTTTTGAATATTTCAGCTATTTCAGCCATGCCCGTGTGCGTGCTTGTCCGGGGGCCTCGCAAGCACATGGAGAGGAATGGGTAGTGAAGGCCAAATTCTTGATATCAAATGATATCTAATATACCTCAAGTTCGGACTAGGAACTACAGTAACATGTTTCCAATTTAAAAATATTAATCATATCTTTTTAGAATCTGTCACCAAGCAGCTATTTCTACAGGTATGGCATATAACAACATGGTACTACATAATATTTCTGTGTACTATGTGTGATGGATTCTGACCCAAGATAAATAAAATTATTAAAATTAAGAATATAAAAATAAGTAAATATAAGAAAATTCTATTTCTCAAAAATCTATTCTGTGCTGATGAAGGAAATAAAGGAAATTTAAATATAACAGTAGAGATTACAGCATGAATTGCTTATATGATATTCATTTCCATGAAGAATATTTTGTATTTGTTTTATTTTTTCCATTTTTAAACAATGGTTGTTATACATGGATATCTTTTCCCTTAAAATCTACTTTCAGTTATTTAAGTTTCATTTTTAAACAGAGTGAATTCAGAGATCAGTTTTATTTTGGTTAAATAAGCCAGTCAGTTTCCCATGCTTACTAAAGCAACACAGAGATATTACTATATTGAGTTAATGGGGTATGCTTGGTTACCAGAGTGGATACAAGTACCAAGATTAGCCAGGGTCGAACTGCTGATTTCACTGGAAAATGCAGGATGATGAAGATTTTGAGATGAGGTGTTGCTTCTGTGCAAATAATAAAAGATTAAGGTATCTAAGAAGGCTAAAAAGCTCATCATGAGCAGCTCTAGTGCTATAGAATCTGAGTCTTCAAAATCACCACAATAGTCTCCCCTGGCCAAAAAAATAAAATAAAAAAACAGAATATGGTCAGAAATCAGTATGGTTTGGAATCCTCATTCAGATGTTGATCTTTACTTTCTGGGCAAAGGGCAGAGTCCTCCTAGAAAAAAGTTTTTTGAAAAAAAAAAGGGTGTATTAACTTCCTTTACAGCCTTGCAGATTTCATATATTGTTAGCCATACTTAGGTTAAGTAAATATTTGCGGCTTTTACTCAGACAGTACTACTAAAGAGAAATTCTTCCTGATACCGAGAAAACATTTGAAAATATGTGGAATGAGTAACACTTGTTAGAATACATCAGTCTTTGCCCTGAAACCATGAGACTACAGAGCAGTGGAATGTTCACTGCAGAATCTTTCCTTATATTGAGCCAAACAGCTTTTATACAATTCTACATATTCCTCCGATAACAACTTCATGCACTGTTAATAGAGAACCAGACCTCAGAAAATGATAAGATGGGCAGAGGGTGGAAACAGCAAACAAGCTGACAGTAAACAACTGAAGGACACCAACTGAAATTAGAATGTTGAATAGATTGCACTGGTGCAAACTGCTCTGTGCAATTATCATCCGTGGACTTAAGCATCTGGAGCCTCATCCTGTTGGAGATTTGACTTCCATAGCTGAAAGAAGTTGTTTGTGCTGTTGCTCAAGTGCCATTGTATTCTGGTAAGTGGAAAGTTAGGGTATCCCTTTTGTTCAAAAAGCTATATTTTCAGAAAACATAATTAACAGAGTGGCTGAAGAAACTGGGGAAGAGGAGAAACAGAAGCAAGGGAGGGAAGACAGTTTTCCCCCCTGTGGGGCACCTTCCTTCAAAGATGATCAATTTCCCCTCCTTCCTTCCCTCTTTATACTATGCTTCTCTTCTGCCTTCTTCCCCACCCAGTAAACTGGCAGAGACAGATTGTTCTTGTCAGAAGTTTGAACTGATCACAAGGAAGAAGCTTTTAAGTTAGCCTAAGAGCTATGTGTTCTTATGGCTTCAGGTGGTCCAGCTCTGAAAGGCATCAATTTGCCTATTATGTCATGAAAGACGCCTACTCAGATTTAAAAAGCTGTGTTGTCCCTCTCACATTTTTAACCTACACCATAAAAATTAGAAGCAAAATATCCAAGAAAAAAATTTCACAAAACTTTATTAAAATTCGGATAACATTTATACATTTATGAACCGTTTTATCTACTTTCTTTCATGTCTAACAACAATAAAATTTAAAGCTGAGAACACCATAAGCATGTAGATAACATAAACATAACTTTTCTGTAACAAATGGTGTTAGGAAATCAGGTCTTGCCTTTCTAAATACATTGTAAATGTTATCTAACATTTTTGTGATAAGATGAAGATACTAACATTTAATACGTTGGCAAATAAACATGTAAATTTAGAGAGAGAGAGAAAGAAAAATAAAGACAATAAGATAGTACCCCACCAAACTACTGCATCAAAGAACGTACAAACCCTGTTTGAACCAAGAGTCTACCACGCTTCCAATTATTTCAGATGTATGTATATCTACACACACACACATATACACACGTGCACACACCTACCCTTTCTATCTCTTAAACAATACAATACAATGAGAATAATATTTCTCTAAATTTCAGATTGTCTAAATGTTTTGGTTGTTACATGGGGCAATTTTTACAGTTTTCCCAAATTTTGCATTTTTTCTATGCAAGCTCTTGACTCTGTACCCCTTAAAGCTCAAACAAGGGCTACAGAACGCAATGGGGCTTAATTTCTGAGTAAATATCCATAGGATTGCTCTGTAAATCCTTAAATACCCTAAATGCACCAGATCTTGTCTGATCCTGGAAGGTAAGCAGGGTCGGCCCTGGTTTGTACTTGGATGGGAGACCAGCAAGAGTATCAGATACTGTAGGCTATATTTCAGGGGAAGGAAGTGGCAAAACCAGCTCTGAGCATTCCTTGCCTAAGAAAACTGTATGAAATTCATGGGGTTGCCATATGTCAGGCACCTTGAAGGCACATACGTATATCTTTTGTTTAATATTAAGGCTGGTACATTGATGCTTGTGTCAATCCAGTATCACAGTCTACTCATTATGGCTGCATAATTTCAAACAATGAGGTAGGCAACTACAAATGTTTGGGATCAGAAACTTACCATTTTTTGTTAGGTTTTTATTAAAATAAGGAAAACATTTGTCTTATAACTCAATTATATCCATGCTTCCCTGAAGGTAAGGCCACTGAGTCGAACAGAAATAGCCTCCATAATTTCAGGCCTATATACAATACATAGGATTAAATCCAGTTAGTCCAAAGTAAAGTAGAGTCAGTGATTTTTTTTTAACTACTCATACAGGTGTCACTGATTTCTATTAAGTCTGGGATAGTTGGAGCAAACATTAGATTTAAACCACAGTTAGTTATATACCTTAAATTTTGGATAACACTTCATGCATTTCATGAAATGGACACATATTCAGGGGTAGCCGTGCTGACTATGCAGAAAAGTATAACAAAATATAAAACCCACGAAACAGCAATCCTTTTGTGGGCCAAATAAAATGTCTATACAGCACCTAAAAGTTTTTCCAGATGTAGTAGTTCACAGACTTCTTGAGAAATTTAATGTTACCTGCCTGAAAAGGGGGACTTTGGCCTCACAAACAACCAAGATAACCTGGATCCCAAGGGAAGTTACTTTGATACTGCTAATGGAGGTTAAATTTCACTGCTGTGTCTTTCATTTCCCACATGACCAAGAAGGCGAGTGGTCTCTGCCTGCCTTGAGATCCCTCCAGACCATGTTACTAGAATAGAAACAACATCTGATACAAAATGTAGGCTTGTGACTCTAACATCATGATTTTCTTCTCCCATATGGTTTAACATCTTTTGCCTGATGAAGAAGCCAGTGGAGCTTTGAAAGCTCAGATGGCCAACAGATAAGCATTTACCGTATTTTGGACTGAGTAGGACTTCCTTCCACATAACTGTCTATAAGGCTTCCGCCTCAATATCCTTACTAATGCCAATAAATAAAAATAATGAATACTATTTTAGTTTAATACTGAAATAAAAATAGAAATAGTATAAAATTATTGTCCTCATGTGACAGCCTTCTATGCCATTAAGTGAAAACACACTACAAATATGCAGATATGTGAGCTCTCTTCACAAATGAGCTCATTTTTCTATTGCAATTTCTTTCCAAATTTTGACTATCCTGCAGTTGATGATCCGGTAACTATATAAAAATGCTTCCCCCCCCCCCCCACACACACACTGTTCCAAAAAAGTATTGTGTTTAATTCAGCAACACATACACATATTGTATAAAAGTTAAAGCTATTTTTAATGTAAAGACAACACATACAGAAAGGCATTTAATGTCAGGAATATTTTAAAAAGGGGTAGTTAGTAAATTGCATAGAATATAGCTTGCCTTACTGTGGAAAAAGTTCATTGCCTGCAAAATTCAGTTGTAACATTTGGAAGAGAATAAGCAAACAAAGAGAAATCCAAGATGTACTTTGGAAATAGTTCCTTTATAAGCCCCCTTGGAGTATTACACAAATAATAATGCAGAATTTCAGGAGTTACTGGTTTATACCATGATTGCCGTTCTGGGAAGTGTATAAAAGAAGGTGCTTGGACCTTTTCAAGAACGTAATTGGCATCTTCTTTCAGTCTTTCATAGGATCCAATGAAATCATACCTCACTGCACAGGGCTGACACAAGTTGTAAATAGGCATCCAGTGTTCGTTCATTCTCTCCACCTCTTCATCTAAGAGGTACCGAAGAAATTCAGAGAAGGTGACATCATCGCCTGTGCTTTTTCCAGGATTTTTTCTATATCTTTTGATTATTTCCACACCATACTTTAACTGGTATTCTTTGATCTCTCCGAATTTATTCCTGTAAGCAGATAACAGGCGTTCCATTGGGTCGCGAACAAATGCGAACTTGAAATAGTGTTTTAAGCGGTAACGGATCTCATCTGGCTTCATGTCACTTAGGAACACTAAGTCCCTTTTGTGGTCCATTTTAAGCTTCACTTCCACACTCTCCAGTGTGCCATCTAAAACTTTAAGAATTCGTTTCCAGTTAGAGCAGGCAACTTTAGGAACGTAGCAATACAAAAAGCGATGTTTGTCACTAACCAAGATGTGTTTAAGCAGTGTCTTCCTCTGGCCTGCAGAAAGATCCCAGATATTCTGAGGCATATTTTTTTGCCCACACATGGTACGGATGGTCCTATTACGGATATCCTGCAGCACCTGGTGCCCCACATCCTCCCTTGCCAATGCTGTTCTGGCACTGCCAGCTCTCCTCGAGGACAGCTCTCCACGTGAGGGATGTAGCGGTAGGGGATTCACCTCTGCCAAAATCCCCTTCTCAATCATAAGGAGTAGGCCACTGGAGGCCACAATCACGCCAAACATCAACATGGAAGGCAACAACACGGTACCACTAGCACCACGGGAGCGGGTCCTGGCGCATACTGTGGCTCGCCGCACAGAAGCGGTCCCCATCTCTTTGCCTGCGGTCAACAAAGGCATGAGAGGCTGTGGAAACATATCCCGGAGGCTGGTGGGTGAGAGATCAAGGCTAAAACAAAGGGCTGTCGTCGTCGCTTTCGACAGATGGAGGGGAAAGCGCCCCACTTTCAGTCTGGGAAGATCCCAGTCAGCTGCCCCCTCAGTTAGCCTAGGCCAGCTCGACCGGCTCCTTCTAAGCGACGGGGCCCGAAACCCCTCAAGCGGCTGCCTTCCATGCAGTGATCCTCACCTGCTCCCCGGGCTGCTTGGGCTGAATCCTCAAGGCAACTGCAGGAAGGGACCGGATACGCCGCCGCTTGCTGGAACCAGGAAGAACGCTTTATCCGGCAGTGACGGCTTTGCTGGGAGGGCCTTTGCTCCTCCCCGCCCCCGCCGGGCTCCGGCTCCCGCTCCTCCTCTTCTCCTTCCTTCCCTCGCTTCCTCCGTCCTCCTCCTCCTAATGCCAGTGCAGATCCTTCGGCGGCCCCGCTCCCCTCCCCAAAAGCAAGCAGGCTCTGGGAGCCTGGCGGAAGTTATGGAAGTCTGGAAGTTGGCCATCGGCTCTCGGGATGAGATTGCGTACATTGTAGGAACCCGGTCGCTTTATTACAGAGACAGCTTTGTGAAACGGAGGGAAATCCTGTCTACTTATACGTTGGAGGGGCGCAACATGCATCCTCATCCCAACAGCCGCAGTCGTGCCGATCGCACCACACCGAAGGGGCAGGAAAGCAAGGGACAGGAGAGGTGGACTGGGCGCACATCGACACTGCCCCGGTTGGGCTCCTCCGCAACTTGCTCGTTGGTCGTGTAGACCTTTGATTCTCTTCACCGTCTTATTCAGGGCAAGTAGGCAGGCGCAGCTGGATGTGCCAGAAGCAATCGCCCTCATTCGCTCGCTCAGTCGTTTGTACTCTTCATCTAGGCGGGATGGGTATTGGATAAAACGCATCTCTCTCCATTGTTCTGCTCAAAAGGCAACGCGAGCGCGCAGAGGCTGTGGCTTGTGTCTTCCTCCCACTCTGGCTGGACCCGGAGGGCATAGTTTGAAGAAGATACAGAAGATGGAGCGCAAGGACCACTAGGTTCTCCTCCCCCTGGAACGCAGGACCTGCTCCTCCACTCTCTGAGAGTCAGGGAGCACAATCCCCGCTGCTGCGCCCCCAGA
This sequence comes from Cyclura pinguis, assembly GCA_030412105.1. Classification (NCBI taxonomy): domain Eukaryota; kingdom Metazoa; phylum Chordata; class Lepidosauria; order Squamata; family Iguanidae; genus Cyclura; species Cyclura pinguis. Next base: position 66,903,783 of record CM059604.1, read on the forward strand.
AGAAGAGTATAGGAGAGTGAGGAAGATGAGCAGCTGCAGAAAAATAAGCGGTATAGCACTCTCCCTTTCCAGTTGCGTGTCTGCAAAGTTCATTCTAAGGAAGTAGCTCAGAATTAAACAACATGGAGAACAGGAAAATACTGTAAAGTTTACTGTCAGTTCATATCTTGTGCATCCTTGGATCTCTCTTAAGTTATTATTTATTTAGATGTATTGGTCCTTGGGATATTGTTCAAAATTCAATTATAACTCTGAATTTGTTTGTACTGGCTGAATGATCTCTTGATTTGTGAACATGGGCCTCGATTAAGCTTTTCCTTCATTGAGTATTTGTGATACAGTTACTATATTTAATGTTTTACCATGAATATTGTATGTTCTTTGAGGTATCTCACTTTGTGTGTGTGTGTGTGCGGAGGGGAATATTTTCAATCCAACTTTCAAGTTGCCTGTAGACTTATGGTGAAGTCACAAATTTTTCATAGTTTTCTTAGACAAGAAATAGAGTTATTTCCAGAAAATTAATATGCTTTCAGGAAATTAATAGGAGGAGCCTTGTGAACCTGTTTTCACTTTTGAAAGATACAGGTGTCATTTTTTTCAAGATAGATTTAATTTTCCAGATTTCAGATTGTAAGATGGTTTATATCTTGACTTATGCAAATAGCAGGCAAGTAGAATTTGGTTCAGATACCTTTCATAAGGCAATTGACCACTCCAAGAGCTTTGTGACTGAACAGCGGAGTGTAAATACTGTATTCTAAATGAATAAATTAATGAATAATTTTGGTATCAGTATATGACACCTCTTCTTGACTGAACTGCTATAGGTTCTGTCAATCTTCGGAATAAAGTGATGATGCTTTCTGCAGTCTCAGCAGGCAGGCTGGCCTGGTATATAATTTCTCCTCAGTTGAATTATGTCTTTGGAAAAATTAAAATCAACAAGTGCAGTTTACAAATATATATTTGAAATTAAGGAGTTTATTGTTAGTGGAGTTAGAATGAGTGGAATGGTTAGATTCTCCTGTGCAAATCAATCGATAGAAAATTGCCTAACTTAAACATCTGAAATCAGATTCAAAACTATGTTTGATCAGCAAAAATGGAAGTTTTTAGTATATTGAATTCCACTATGTCTTTTTTGAAAGAAATTTTCTACTTCAGTTAATTGTTGGAAATGTAGTACAGATACAGTGGGCTCTTGATATCTAGTAGGGTTTGGTTTCAGGACCCCCTGTGGGTACCAAAATTTGTGGATGCTCAAGTCCCACAAGGTACAATGGCGTAGTAAAATTGTATCCCTTAGATAAAATGGCAAAATCAAAGCTTTCTCTTTGGTTTCTTTCTTTCTCCCCCCCCTTTTTTTTGAGGGGGGGCAGAGGAGAATATTTTCAAGCCATAGTTGGTTGAATCTGTGGACACAGAATCCACAGATATCAAGGCCAGCTGTAATGCTTTCTTGTGGGATACAGTGTTGGAATGCTCACTGATCACTCTTTCCAGCTGGATGATTGCAAAATACTAACTTTGTACTCAAAGCATTGTTGATATTTGTAGATGTCTATGTACTTTTAAATTATATATTGGCAGGAATTAACTGGTGGTCATCATGTTTGAATCCTGTGAGTTGTTACTGTAGCTAAAAGTTTAATTGTTCAAAGCTGGAAACAAAGACACTCCATAATGCATTGCTCAGAGGAACTTAACGCTTCAGGTATGCAAGCACTGGTATTCTGCAGACATCAACTCATGAGACAATGTGTTTTCCAACATACTATCAAGCCATTTATATTATATTACCATATGTGCCTAGCCTATGTTGTTTCCTGTGTATTTCTTCTCCCCTTTATTTTCCTTTTTTTTAAAAAAAATGTTCCTTTGTTTTTATATTTTAAAAACATCCAATAAAATACATTAAAAAATAGTGATAATAATCATAAGGCACAAAGCCACACAAAAGTACTTCCATCAGGTCACATTTTTCTAGTGAACAGTGAAGAAGCTTGAATCAAGTGACCTTAAGGTCATGAAGGCAAAACTGCTGGGGTTTGTATGTGATTTATTCACCTCATGCTGACTTGCAAATCTTCAAGGAGCAATCCATTCACTCCCAGAAAAGATCTCCACAGTCTGCACTTAAAGTGTGTGCACACACATTCTGCCATCCCATTCCCACAGAAGTCCACATACTCACTCCTGTAGAAAAGAGAACTATAACACACACACAAAAACTCTCCATATAAATCATTCCCAAAAAAACCTTCTCTCCCCAGTTCAGATTCAATGGACTCCAACATTTCACAGATGAAAACCAGAAGCAGTATGGACCAGGAACATTGGAGTGTAGCCAAGACAGCAAAAGTTATTAATAAGGAACAACACACAAGGATGCAGCAGTTTGCTTTTGCCTTAGCCAACTGGAAAGGGCAGGATCACAAAGGATGACAAAGGGCAGGATGACAACGGATCAACCGGGGCAGTTGAAGGCTATGAGCTTTCAGTGCTGCTTCCTATGTTTTTGTCTCAGTCTACTAGGATGCGGCCTGCTGCTGTTTCTGTAGTCTTCTGAAGAAAAAAAGCAAGCAGAGGAGAGATTAATGTGTTTCAATCAAAAGCTCTTTCAGGATTGGCTATGGGCAGGCTCTATGGCTGCTTCTTTCAAAAAAGAAATTCTGTGCCTTGAATAGCTGCAGGACACTCCAAAATATGAATTTATGGAAGGCAGCATGAATGTCCTAGCCTGCTACTTTGTATTCCCTGGCTCTTCTGCATTCAGCTGCTTAGCTGGACGAATGTTCTGAGTGTGCTTACTTGTCACCTAGCCAGGAACAGAAAAGCATTCTGAGGATGCAGACTTCAAATTGGCATTGTCACATAACACACAGCTTTACTCAAGTAGTCCTCTAGCCATCAATGGAAGACTAGAGAGATCCAGAAAGTAATTGGTGAGAAGAGGAATCAAACTGCACTTTTTTTCCTTCAGCACTGGTGTTACCGCTGTTTCTAGCCTGAGCTTGTGGGATATTAAGATATCATTTGATAGCAATAATTTGGCCTTCTGTACTCATTCCTCTCCACGTGCTTGCGAGGCCCCCGGACAAGCACGCACACAGGTGCGGCCGACAATAGCTGAACCATTCAAATCCCGATCTAGGCAGGCCAGTCATTGCTGAATGCAGCTTCAGGAGACCTCAAGGCAAGTACCACATTATGTATGCACGCTACTTACAAAAAGATCCCCTGCCCCACACAGGCAGCTTGATGAGTGGACTATACAACTCTCAAGCACTCCACGTTTGCATACTGGCTACTCTATTGACAATCTGGCTATAACTCAATCATCTAAAGTACTGACCTTTCGGAGGCTTTGTCTCGTCCCAAACTCATTGTTTTCCCCAAGTACAGACTAGCCTGCGGCCACAATTTTCCCTATAAGAACCCCTGACTTTGAGTGCTTCCTCGGATCGCTCGTGACTTGCCTCCCAACTTGCTGCCGCTCTGTTTGACGAGCCTCCCCTCAGCCCCACGTGCTGAGAATCCACGCTCCCCAGCTTCTTTGCTTTTCACCGGGCTTCAGGACAGGTATAGTACTTCCCATACCAAACCTCCTCTAAAAATCCCTCTATCCCACTCCTACCTTTATTTCTATAGTTTCTTGTGTGAGTGTGCTGCATACATGTGTTTGATTGTATTTCAATAAAACAGTTATTAGTATTTTCAACTTCTGCCTTATCATTGACTCGGCCTGACCCTGTAGACATAGGGTTCAAGATCTCGCTATGTTACCCTGCCTCTCGCATTGCAAACTTGTGCTCTGTGCTAATTCTCTCCCTATTGTTTGAGCACATTTAGGTGTCCCTCCTGGGACCCCCAGAAATCAGGGTAACACTGGGCACCTACCTAGTGAGGCTGCTGGAGCAATTGCGTCAAGTGAACAATTGGTAATGTAGCCCTGCCTCCATCCCTCTCCATCAACAATTTATTGGCAAAACAGCATTGTATGTATTACAAAGCTATCCCTGTTTTCATCTTTAAAATGGCAGAGGATGACATTATTCAGATGAACAGTAATTGTGGTAACATATTCTTCAGATAATACATTGTACTGCTGTTGTCAGTTCTTATGAGATAGAAGTGAGGAAGAGACAGGATAATGCCAATCATAATTGTAAAATCCATGGGCCTATCCTTTGCTCCATTCTTCACTCTGAAACAGTCTCATTTCACCTTCCTTCAGAAGGCTGTTAGATATTCCTAGTACAATAACCTGAACTGTTTTGCTGTTCGGTATGCGAAAGGATCTTGCAGTACTTTTGAGATTGAGAGAAAGAAGTTGGTAACATAAACTTTCATAGACTTAAGTCTGTGGTGGTTGTGTGTGTGCCTTGAAGTTGTTTCTGACTTAGGGTGATCCTAAGGCAACCCTAGAGACCTAGCATGGTGTAGTGTTTTGAACACTAGACTACAACCCTGGAGACCAGGGCCATTTCCGCACTACACTGTTACAGTGCTATTATTCCACTTTCAACATCCTACAGAATTCTGGGGTTTGCAGTTTAGGGAAGAACATTTAGAATTCTCAGCCAGAGAGTTCTTTGGCCACGGTAAACTACAAACCCCAGAATTCCATGGCTTAGCCATGAAAACCCACTGGGTGACCTTAGGTGCAGCACATACTCTCTCAGCTGCAGAAAACCCTCTGATAGGTTTTCCTTAAGGTTGCCCCAAGTCAAAAACAATTGGAAGGCACACTACAAGGCAACTCTATCATAGTGTTTTCTCAGTAAGATTTGTTCAGATGGCGTTTGCCATCGCATGCATTGTTTTCCTTCTTTGCATTCTGTTTTCCCAACAATCCTATGAAGAAGCTCAGGTTTAGAGAGTAAGTAGCTGAGTTTCATGGCTTAGTTGAGACTGGGAACCTGGAGCTCCGCCGTTCCAGGCCAGCACTCTAACCTCTGCAGCACAGTGTGAAAAGGCAAGGAAAAAAGTCATGGAGGCAGCCCCCAATAGAAAAGCTCAGCTGCAGTTGCAGGGGATTTCCGCAGGACACATAAGGGTTAGTTACTGGGTACCTTCGCTGAGTGAGGATTTGAACCCGGGGCCATTTCTGTACTAGACTGTTATACTGCTGTTATTCCAGTTTCAACGCAAGCTGGTCTCCCCGAATCCTAGTTCAACTCATAAGGGTTATACGTGATCCTGGAGACTAAGGTTCGATTCTCCGCTCGGCCATGGTCACTCACTGGGCACCACACCGGGCGGTATTAAACCCTACAATCTGCGGACGTACGTGAAAGGACAATCTTATCCTCTGTGCCCTCAGTTTCCCTTCAGGACGACTTCCCGAGTTTTTCTACACTCCCATCGGATTGGCTTTTCTTTGTCACGTGGTCGATCAATGGTCCTCTGACTGGCTAGGTCGCTGTGCGCCGCGAAGTCTTAGTGTGGGCTAGAGGGTGGGGACAGAGCGGTTACTGAGGTGTCGAAAGAGCCTGCTTCCTGCGTACAACAACCGCCTTAAGTGAACCCGGAAATGTGAAAGGCTTAGGTTACGGCTAGCAGCAGGTGAGTGAAGAAACCGATGCCGGGTGGTAGTGGTAGGAGGGGTCGCCGAGCGTCTTTTGGCTTCTGTAATGACACTTTCTCCAATGAGAATGAAAACTGCGTGTGTTTTCTTAATACGTTGTGCTAATGAAAAGTGAACTCAGTGCGCCGACGTTTTCGGAGTCGGCAAAGGAACTGCCATTGACCCAACTGAGGTTTTTCTTTAAAAAATAGCACCGGTTCTTGCTACTTGTTACACATAAGTTTCCTTAGAGGTGCGTAAGTGTATGTTTCTCTGTGTACGAGAGAATTCTAGGCCTCATTCTGACCAAAATGACCCGTCCTTTTTTTTTTAAATAATCCCCACTGAATGTAGTACTGCTTACTAGTAAGTAAGTATCCATCAGATTATGCTGTTTGAGATTGATTTTATTTATCATTCCCTTGTAGTGCTCTCTGTTTGACTCCTGGTTAATAAGGATCTAAAAAGTCATGTAGTTCCCTGTGGCAGAAGACAGCTGATTTGTTTGTTTGTTTGTTTTGCTGTGTGTGCTAAAGAATTTACTGAAATCTATTGTTTGTTTCCCAGCTGATGCTGTAATCTAATAAAGTCTGGGTTTGAACCAGGTTTAGTCATACTTTAAGTAAGCCCACTGAGTGTCCCAGTAATCACACTCGGCCTTCTCTAAGTATGACTGAATCTAACCTACTTACTAGAAGTGGGAATTGGTGTTCTTGAACAGCAGGGTGTGGCATACTTCTGAATGAGCATGTGTAGACTTGTGCAGTAAAGTCTTGCTACTTTTATATGAAGATACATGTGTGGTTTTGAGTCTTATCATCTAATGTGTTTTTTTTCCCTTTATTTGCTGTCACAGGTAATGAATGGGCTCGTCCTTCATACTGAATGGCTATCACTTAAATTGATTGGTAATCTAATATGGCCAGTAAAAGGAGAGAAAATCACAGACAGTTTCTTTCTTTCACATCCTCTTCCCCTGTGAACTCTCATAAGCCTTCAGTACACATCAGTCAAACTCATAGTATATGCATGGTATCTGACTTTTTTTATCCGAACATGGGAGGAGTAGAAAGCCACATCTACCAACTGTCACAGTGCCTGATTGAAAGAGGACACAAAGTTATTATAGTTACCCATGCTTATGAAGACCGTAAAGGCATTCGTTACCTCACAAATGGATTGAAAGTCTATTACTTGCCATTAAGAGTCATGTACAACCAGTCTACAGCAACAACTCTGTTCCACAGTCTGCCTTTGCTCAGGTATATATTTGTGCGGGAAAGAATCACCATTGTCCATGCTCATAGTTCATTTTCTGCTATGGCTCATGATGCGCTGTTCCATGCCAAGACAATGCAGCTACGGACAGTTTTTACAGACCATTCACTTTTTGGATTTGCTGATGTCAGTTCAGTGCTTACAAATAAACTCTTGACTGTATCGCTATGTGATACAAATCACATAATATGTGTTTCATATACTAGCAAGGAGAACACTGTGTTGAGAGCAGCACTGAATCCTGAGATAGTTTCTGTTATCCCTAATGCTGTTGATCCTACTGACTTCACTCCAGATGCATCTAGATGGGATAGTAACACAGTAACTGTTGTTGTTGTCAGCAGGCTTGTGTACAGAAAAGGTAACAAGATTTATAAACTTCATCTAAATGTTGTTTCTTTTTCTCTGATATATTATGGAGTTGTTTCATTCAGATTTGCATTTTAAATGCCTTTTTGTTTGCTGCATCATGTGGCAGTTGAGTTTAAGGTCTTGTAGGTATCTTACTTGATTATAAGTCTAAGATGCTGCTCAGACCTTTTGAGAGAAACCATGAGTCATCTGTGAAATAACATGCATTTAGGCCAGAATCATATGGTGCTGCCAGTTGTATGAGTTGAAACTTGCATGTGGGACCTATATACAGAGCTTGTGACTTCACGTGATCATGGTGATTTGAGAGTGGCCTGTTGTAACACAGTAGAAGACCTAGAACAGGGCTGAGCGAGCTTGCTTGCTTGCTTGCTTGCTTGCTTGCTTTCTTTCCTTCTTTGTGAAGCTGGCCGTGCATTCTAATGATTCTGATACTCAGTGCAATGGTGGGAGGAAAGAAATCTGTATGAGAATAATTGAGAGAAGACTCTCTCTTCATCCCCTCCTCAATGATGATGATACTGCTAGCTCTCCATTGCTGTTACAGCTATTTGGTTCCCGTCTTTCAACAGATGGCTGATTGGTTGGCACTGGAGCATTCCAGAGGTCCCACAGACTCCCCCCTCCCCACAAAAAACCAAACCCAGAAATTGTTGAACAATAAGGGTTTTTTATGTTAAGCAGTGTGCATATGTTTGTTATTTGTTATTAAGTTGGCTTTGACTTATGAAGGCATGTGAATCAGAGACTTCCAAGAGCCTCAGTCATCAACAGGCCTGCTCAGGTCTTACCAAACTCAGGGCTGTGGCTTCCTTGATTGTGTCAATCCATCTGTGACATGGTCTCTTTTTCTGCTGCCTTCCTCTACACTGAGCTTTATCGTCTTTTCCAATTAGTCTCGTTTTCTCATATGTCCAAAATATGATAGCCTCAGTTTAGTCATTTTGTCTTCTAGTGAGAGTTCAGACTGCATCTGCTCTCACACCCATTTACTTGTCTTTTGGCAGTATGTGGTATCTCTAGAACTTTCCTCCAGTGCTAGCTAGCTACCTATCTATTTGATCATTATATAAGTGTGTTGACTTTTTTCCTGTCAACTTTATCACTGTCCAGCTTTCACAACCGTACACAGAAACTGGAAATGCTATGATATGAATATATCAGCCTCTGGCATTCAATGATACATCTTTCAACTTGAGGCTTTTATCTAGTTCCTTCATAGCTGCCCTTCCAAGAGATTTCTTATGACCACAGTCTCAGTTTGATTAATGATGGAGCCATGTTATAGAAAATATATAACCATTTGATGTCTTCCGTTATGCTAAAGTTATATAAATCAGCTGTGGTCATTATTTTTGTTTTCTCAGTGTTTAGCTGTAATCTTGCTTTTGTATTTTTTCCCCTTAATTTGTGTCAGTACTCCTTACTTTGTACCAGCATGGTGTAGTTGTTTGAGCATTGGATGTCGAACCTGGAGATCAGGGTTTGATCCCCTGCTCAGCCATGGAAACCCATTTGATGATCTTGGGTGTGTCACACACTTTCCGCTCCAGAACCCCCCCGATAAGTTCACCTAAGGGTCTCCATAAGCAGGAAATAACTTGAAGGCACACAACAACTCATTCCAAGTCTGTTATTTTTCTGCTTGTAAAATGATATCATCTGTATATCTTAAAGTGTTCATGTTCATTTCCCCAGTTTTCACACTTCTTTCCTTTGAGTCCAGTCCCACTTTCTATATAATAGGTTCGACATATATGGTAAATTAAACAGGATAATAAAATGCAGCCTTCTCTGACCCTTTTGCCAGTTGGAAACTGTTCTGTTTTTCCATGTTCTCTCCTGACAGTAGTCTCTTGTTCATAACATAGGTCTATGGTTCTTAACCTTTTTTTAACCACAGACCCCCTTTAAATATCTTTTGTCACTGTGGACCACCAAAACTTAACTCAAGGTGGCTTCTGGCAGTATATGTGATAGCAAGAAATGTCAGGTGCTTTCACTCAGCACTATTCATTTGCATGTTCTCACCCAGTGCAGAAGCAGCAAGTGCTGAGTACATTTTTTTTGTATTAAACAGTTTTGTAACTGTTGACCAGTTTGAGATATTGTAATGAAGCGTTGTACAAATGATGTCTGTCAGCAGCAGAAGACTCCTGCTCTTTGAGGTAAACATACGACTGTCCATCTGTCTGTCTTTCTTCCATTGTTTCTACAGTCTCTCCCAATATTCACAGGTTTGACCTTCATAAACTTGATTATTTGAGTGGCACCTGCTTCCCTCCCTCCTTTCTCCCCCTCCCATTCCCCTACCTTTTGCCTTGGTACATGTGTCTTCCTTCCATGAACCTGGGCAAAAGGCAAGCGAATGGCAGGGGGCACCCCCTATGTTCATGCCTTCTCTGGTCATGACAGTGCCTCCTCCCATTCACTTGACTATCACCCATGACACTGGAAGGTAGCATGCCTAGGAGAAACACAAGTGAATGCAGGGAAGTGCGGGTGTGCAGCTGCTGCCCCCTCCCATTCACTTGTCTATTGCCCATAGGCAGTGCGCCCAGGAGAAACACAAGTGAAAGGTGGGAAAGCACATGTGGCTGCTTCCATCTCCTATTCACTTGTCTATCACCTGCGACCCTGGAAGGCAGCGTAGCCAGGCAAAATGCCAAGTGTAGGAGGGGGGAGTGCACATGCTCGGCTGCCACTCTCTTCCATTGACTTGCCTGTTGCCTGTGAGCCTGGAAGGCAGTCCACAAACCCCAGATTAAGAACTGCTAGCATGGCTATGCATCAAGACAATCAAATATTTTGGCACACTGATTTATTAGGAGTGATCTGTAGTTTTTGCAAATAATGAACATTAAAGGTGTTGCTATAATCTCTACAGCACAGGTTGATTTTCATCTGAAATTCCTTGGTGCACTTCATTAGCAAACATGTTTATATCATGATCCGTAGTGCCACTTCCTTTTTTTTGAACACAGTTTGGACATCTGATGTTACTCATTCCATATAGTAAAGTCTTCATTGTAAAAACTTGAGCTTTATTTTCCTTACATGTAATGTAATATAATGTAATGCAGTGATGTGATGGTTACCACAATTCTTGGGATCTCTATGAGGACTGGAATGTATGTTGTGGATATCCAACTTTTTGGGTCATTGTTTTTCCATATTTGTTGGCATATTCTGTTAGTTTGGCTAGATTTTGTCTCCATAGCTTGAAACAGCTTTATTGGTATGGCATTGGTTCCTGATGATCTGTTTCTCCCAAATGTTTTGGCAGCAGTTCCCATATCACCTTATAAAATTGTGCATTCATAGAAAGGTTTTTCCTTGAACCTTCGTTATATATTATATATATGCACATCGTGTATGAGAGATAATACGATAAGGAGCTGTCAGGATGGGGTGAGTGAAAGGGAATGGTGATTGATGCAATATCTGCGGGGATTTCAGTAAGGTTGGTGAATGACATTTGGGATGACAGTTGATATAGTGAGTTAGGATAATTAGTTAGAGAGAAGAAATGAGAGAGTAAAGTGAAGATCTGAGGATAAGAGAGTCGGTCAGGTTTAGGAATTATTGAGTTGTGTTTAAGAGTCTGAGTTAGCTAGGAGCAGAATGTGTAAGATGCGTTTTAAATGTGTTAAATAATCTGTTTTATTTTCAGCTTCAGTTAATAAAGTGTTGTTTTGTATTTATACACTTTGGGCTTCTGGGAACACTATATACTATATATATAAAATTGGATCCAGACACAGTGTCTGCAGTGGCAATAGTGGATAAAGAGGGATGGTGTCCAGTGGGAATATAAGTTGCATAATATTTTAAACAGGTACCTTAAGGGCATCTAGGAAGTCCCCACAGTTGTTGGCCACAGCTATAGGGGTATTCCTTACCTTGGTGCAGAGATGAGGACAAGAGAAGCCCTCACTCTTGGTTAACACTGAGATTGGTGGCAGTAGAAGTTAAGGCAGAGCTCACACTTGGTGAAAAAGCAGTGGGTTACGTGGGTTACTCCAACAATAGACTTTTTACATTCTTCCTTGACAGTGCCCCTGGTTTTGGTCCAGAGTTCTGACTCCCAATCACTTGTGCTTAGAGTACAAATCTGTTCTTTTTAAGCTTTTTAAATTCTATAGGGATGTCATTCAGATTTCATTTTGGCACTATCATTGATTTAGTATATTTCTCGAGCTTTCTTATAATATTAGTAGTTCATTGTCTGTGCTGCAATCTGCTCCTGGTCTTGCTTTTGCAGAAAGAAAAGAACTTCGCCATCTTGTGCTTCTAGTTCCATAGTCCATTTGATTTCTATACTGCTCATATGGTGACATCCATTTATACAATGTCTCTTTGGTTGCCTGAAAAGTATGTTTACAATGAACAGTTAGTTAGCCTCGCAAAATTCAATCAATTCTCTTCCTTTTTTTAATCCTAGGTCCAGTTCTCTGTCAGTGTTTGTTTTGTTTTCCTATTCTGTGTTCAAGTTGCCTGTGATTTTCAACATGTCCTTTTTGGTGCATGATTAATTTCCTCCTGGACTCCAGCGTAGAATCTTCTACTTTCTTCCGCTTCTTCCTCTGTGTTTGGAGCATAAATTTGGATTATGGTTATATTGATAGGTTTTCCCTGACGTCTTATTGATATTATTTGGTCAGACTTATCCCCTGCTTTTGTAACATCTCTCCTCACTGTTAATGCTACCCCATTTCTTCTTAGATTTTCATTTCTTGAAAAAAATACTGTATAAGTATCATACTGAAAACGCCCCAGTTTAGTCTGCTTTAGGTTTCTTACCCCAAGTACTGTAATACTTATATGTTCCATTTGTTGTCTGATCGTGTCGGGTTTCCCCAATTCATGTTTCTTACATTCCATTTTTTATATGTGTTGTGCATCTTTGAATTTTTTTTCCACACACCAGCATGTCAGCAGTTGAATATGCTTTTGGCTTGAATCCAATTGCGTCATTAGATACAGCACTATTCATACTTGTCCATTGCTCTGTAGCTGGTTGACTGCCTCTTAAGGTCTCATCTGAGGTCTCTTTCAATCCTTTAAGTTCAACCTTTGGCAATCAGCAGAGCAGATGTAGCTTATGCAGCTGAATTTGAGAAAGAAAGCCCAGTTATTCTTTCTAGACCTACTCCCTGTACTACTCTCTATAGTATCAAGGATGGAAGGTGAGGGAGCTGCTGCAGTCACCTGTAGCACTTGTGGTATGTTCCTTTTCTTGCCACAAGATGATGTCGGGTACACCTGCAGCAAATGCAAGCTGGTTACTTTCTTGAAGGGGAAGGTTCGGCAGCTGGAGGCATGAGTTTCTAATCTTTGTCTTATTAGGGAAGGTGAGGAGTTTTTGGATAGGGCAAGAAGACCTTCCTGAAGACCGAATGTGCGGGGGAGCTGCCAGATCAGGAAGTCAGCAGACTGGGCCAGGAAACGGATGCTTGGAGGAATGTCACAGGGAGGAGTAGAAGGACCAGGAAGGAAACAGACTCTCAACCTACACAATCGCTTCAAAGTTCTTGGCCTTATGAACAATGAGGAGCACCAGGAGGAGGGAACAGAATGTCAACAAGAAGGAATCCAACTTCGGCAACAGGAACTAGATCAACACTCCCAGCCTCGACAGAATGCCCAGGCAGTCCTAGAAGAACCTGCTCGTCAAGGAGCTCTGGACAAGCCTCAGAGGAGGTGAGTTCTGGTTGTTGGGGACCCCTTGCTCAGAGGAACTGAACAGGCAATTTGCAAACCGGACAAGCTCAATCGAGAGGTCTGCTGTCTTCCTGGGGCCAAGATCAACTACATAGCGGAGAGGCTAACCAGGCTGGTCAAGCCCACTGACCATAAGCCCCTCATTTTGGTTCATGTCGGAACCAATGACACTGCGAGGCGCAGCTTTTACCACATCGCAAAGGACTACGAGCTTATGGGGACAAAGCTTAAGGACCTTGGTGCGCAGGTGGTTATTTCGTCTCTCCTCCCTATTCAAGGATATGGCGCACAAAGGGAAAGGGCAATAGCAGAGGTCAAGAACTGGCTCTGCACATGGTGCCGTGGGCAACGGTTTGGGTTTTTGGAACACGGCCTGAATTTCCATGAACGTGGGCTTCTGGCAAGGGATGGGCTGCAGCTCACGAAACTTGGCAGGAATGTTTTTGCAAACAGTCTCGCAAGGAGGATTAAGAGGTCTTTAAACTAAGTTCCACTGGGGAGGGAGACAATATTATTCAGGGCAAAGACTCAGCGAGTGCAGGGGGAAAAGGCCCAAATGATATTGGCCAAGTAGTACAAGCGTCCAATGGTGGGGGCAGTAGAAACTATAATACAGGACTTGCAGGAAGGGCCCGGGGACTTAAGTGTCTCTACACTAACACGCAGAGTATGGGAAATAAGCAAGATGAACTTGAACTCTTAATACAACAAAATAAATACGATTTGATAGGCATCACTGAGACCTGGTGGGATGAGTCTCATGATTGGAATGTAGGAATAGAGGGGTATCGCCTATTTTGTAGAAATAGACTGAAAAGAAAGGAGGAGGAGTAGCCTTGTATGTCAAGGATGTTTTCACCTGTGAACAGATCCGTGACTTAAACCCAGAAAGCCAGGTCGAGAGCATCTGGGTAAGAATTAAGGGAGCGAGAAACCATAGGGATATTCTGGTGGGGGTTTACTACAGACCTCCGACCCAGACTGATGATGCCTTCCTCAACCAAATGACTGTACATTCTAAAAGGAGAGATACAGTAATAATAGGAGATTTCAATTACCTGGATATATGTTGGCAGTCAAACTCTGCCAAGACAGCAAGGTCCAGCAAACTTCTTGCTTGTCTTTCAGACAATTTCATGGTTCAGAAGGTGGAAGAGGCGACAAGGGAATCAAATATTCTAGATCTGATCCTGACCAATAGGGATGACCTTGTTAATGAGGTAGAAGTGTTTGGATCTTTAGCGGGGGAGTGACCATGCCCTATTGGAGTTTGGCATTCAGTGGGAAGGAGAAGATAAGTGTAGCCAGACACTCATCTTAGATTTTAAAAAAGCAGACTTCTGTAAACTTAAGGAGCTGCTGGCTGAAATTCCGTGGTCAAGAATAGTGAAAGGGAAAGGAGTTCAGGAGGCATGGGAGTTCCTTAAAAAGGAGACACTGAAGGCACAGTCTAAAACTGTGCCAATAAGGAGGAAAAATGGAAGACATCTGAAGAAACCAGAATGGTTGACTAAAGAACTCTCAGCTGAGCTAAGTGTTAAGAGAAACATGTACAGGAAATGGAAGAAGGGGGAAACCACCAAAGAAGAATTTAAGCAAGTAGCCAGGAGATGTAGGGAGAAGATCAGAAAGGCTAAAGCACAGAACGAATTAAAAACAATAAAAAGGGCTTTTTTAAATATGTCCGCAGCAAAAGGAAAAAGAAGGAGATGATAGGGTCCCTGCGCAGAGAAGATGGCAAATTACTAACAGGGGGAAGAGAAAAGGCAGAACTACTTAACACCTTCTTTGCCTCAGTTTTTTCCCAGAAGGATACAAGCACTCAACCTGGCGGTTGGGGAGCAGGGGAGGAAGCAGGGGAAATGCGGCACATAATAGGTAGAGAGGTGGTACAGGAATACCTGGCCACACTGGATGAATTCAAGTCTCCAGGGCCAGATGGATTGCATCCTAGGATATTAAAAGAACTGGCAGAGGTCATTTCAGAACCGCTTGCTATAATCTTTGAAAAATCTTGGAGGACAGGAGAAGTTCCAGCAGACTGGAAGAGGGCAAATATTGTCCCCATCTTCAAGAAGGGAGAAAAAGAAGACCCAAATAATTATCGCCCAGTCAGCCTGACGTCAGTACCCGGAAAGATCCTGGAGCAGATCATTAAGCAGTCAGTTTCCAATCACTTAGAAAGCAATGTGGTAATCACGAGAAGTCAACATGGATTTCTCAAAAATAAGTCATGCCAGACTAATCTGATCTCTTTTTATGATAGAGTTACTAGTTTGATAGATGAAGGGAATGCTGTGGATGTAGCATATCTTGATTTCAGTAAGGCCTTTGACAAAGTTCCCCATGACATTCTTGCAAAGAAGCTAGTAAAATGTGGGCTGGACAGGGCTACTGTCAGGTGGATCTGTAATTGGTTGACTGACCATTCCCAAAGGGTACTCACCAATGGCTGCTTTTCACCCTGGAGAGAAGTGACTAGCGGGGTGCTACAGCGTTCTGTCCTGGGCCCAGTGCTGTTCAATATCTTCTTCAGCGACTTGGATGAAGGAACAGAGGGCATGCTCATCAAATTTCCAGATGACACCAAATTGGGAGGGGTTGCTAATACGCCAGAGGACAGGATCAAAATTCAAAATGACTTGGACAGATTGGAGAGCTAGGCCAAGGCTAACAAAATGAAATTCAGCAGAGAGAAGTGTAAGATCCTACTCTTAGGTAGAAAAAATGGAATACAGAAATATAGGATGGGCGACCGTGGCTGGATAGCAGTACGTGTGAAAGGGATCTAGGAGTCTTAATAGACCACAAGCTGAGCATGAGTCAGCAGTGTGATGCGGCAGCCAAGAAAGCCAATGCAATTCTTGGCTGCATCAATAGGAGTATGGTGTCTAGATCGAGGGAGGTACTGGTACCATTCTACTCTACTTTGGTTAGACCTCATCTTGAATACTGTGTCCAGTTCTGGGCACCCCAATTCAAGAAGGACATGGTCAAGCTGGAGCAGGTCCAGAGGAGGGCGACCAAAATGGTGAGGGACCTGGAAGCCATGCCCTATGAGGACAGACTTAGAGAGCTGGGTATGTTTAGTCTGCAGAAGAGAAGGTTAAGAGGGGACATGATAGCCATGTTTAAATATTTGAAGGGATGCCGTGTAGAGGAGGGAGAGGACTTGTTTTCTGCTGCTCCAGAGACCAGGACAAGGGGCAATGGATTCAAGCTGCAGGAAAGGAGATTCCACCTGAATCTCAGGAAGAACTTCCTGACAGTCAGGGCTGTCCAGCAGTGGAACATGTTGCCTCGGAGTGTGGTGGAGTCTCCTTCTTTGGAGGTTTTTAAGCAGAGGCTGGATGGCCATCTGTCGAGAGTGCTTTGATGGTGTTCCTGCATGGCAGGGGGGTTGGGCTGGATGGCCCGTGTGGTCTCTTCCAACTCTATATTTCTATGATTCTATGATCTTCCAGTACTAACTCTTGTTTCATTCTGGATTGTCTCACGATAGGCTTTCACGGTAAAAGACATTCAGAAGTGATTTACCATTGTGTCTTTCTGCACAGTACTAACAACAATTAGATAAAGTGTCAATGCCATTGTCTTTGAGATCCTCTGCCAGTATTGTCTCCCTGTTACTGATGCTGCCTAGTAATTGTTTGGCACATTTTGTCTGGCTTCTCGGAAAAAACCTGTTTGACTTGGAAGAGCCTACTGGTAGCAGTGCTGCCATTTGTGTAGCCTCTTACCCTCCTGGGAACACACAATCTCGTCACCACAGAAAGGTAGCATCCTGGTGGGATATAATTAATTGTTGATCATATTATCACATAATCATTAATTGTATAGTCATAAAGCATTCCTACTCTTGATTTAAATTTCCCTTTGAGTTATTGGATATTGTGGAAGAAGCCTTTTATTCTTCCTTTTTGTTGTCATCTTCTGCTTCTTTGCACCTTTTAACCTATTGAAAAGGTTTGTGAGAATGCCTGAAGGCTTCCAGCAAAACTGATCCACTCTGTTGTGGTGGAGGGGAAAGAACAAGGCTGGTCTTCAGAGTCTGGAGGGCTGAGGGCTGGAAAGACAACCTGGGGCCACATTTTGCCCACCATTACCTGGTAGGGCATCCATAGTATATGTATATAGTGTTTCCTTGCAAACATTTTGGTGTTGCTAGTATGTGCCTTGTCAGGAATGATCCAGCACCTTTTAAGTTGACCTGGATTCTTGCATAGGAACACAACAGATAAGAATTTGAATAATCTGTTAGATCAAGATACAGCCTGCACCAGAGGGTTGTGAATACAGAGATGGAAGGGAGAATATGTACCTCCAACTGAAAGCAAGGCAGTAACTAACATAAATAAACCGTGTACTGTCCCAGCTTTCACTTGTAGTAACACAAGACAAGATGATATTTCACATATACAGGGATCTACGTGGAGATGTCCTCAAAGGTCTTTCCCATCTAAGCGATGGAACCCCTTTGTTGTAATCTGTCATCATCATACTAGATTTATTTAGATCATTTATTCCTGAAGTAGATGGTACCACCTCCCAAATGGGCAGTACTGCCTCTCCAGAGGTGGTGAAAAGATCCGGGGGTGGCAGGGAGAAAAAAGTGCATGGGGTGGTGGTAAGGTGGTATCAGAACCAAACAGTAAAAGCTATGGTGGTGGTGATGCCTGTAGCTGGACAGAAAGGGGAAGCCCAGCCACCCAGCCTGCTGCTTCTCCCTCCCTTTTTTCCAGGTTGGTATTAGAGAGGAAGGCCAGCAGTCACCAACCACCCAAGCAGCTCAAGAATGAGCTGGCAGGCAGCGTGAGTGCCATCATCTCCCTGGACCAAGTTCCAACTATTCTGTGATGGCAAAAAGTGGATTGGCTTCCGGCCCAGCTATGTCTGTCTCCTCCTTTTGTTTCAAGGCAGTACATCCCCACACTTTGATATGGTTTAATTGGCAAAATATGACCTAATTGGCAAAATATATTAATTGGCATAAATATAAAATATACCCTTCTATGGCTGCATGGCCAGCGATGGTGGACTTGCAGCTAGTCTCATCATCATCTCCCTGGACCAAGTTTTCCAAGAGGAAAAAGCTGGTCACACATGTGCGTTGCAAAATATGGTCAGGAAAGACCTTGAGATCATAGTCAGGAAATCACTGTGGAACTCCAGCAATAATGGACTTGCAGCTAGTCTCTGATAACTCGACCTTTAAGAGACAATAGGATCTGGGAAATTCCCACAGGACAGCTGATTGTCTTAACTCCAGTTCTTTTGATCAAGCAGGCTTTCCTTTTGTCCTCACACTGTGTGACAATTGCTGAGCTATCAGGACTACCATTGGCCGTTTGTCACCAAACACTAAGGCCATTGGTGCATTCTAGAGCCCGTTGTCCACTCTCAGGAGTCCATTGTTTGCCCTGCCAGAGAGCCATTAACACCCTTGCTCTCCAGGCAGAAAAAGAGCATTTAAGCCCCAGCTTTTGGCTAGCCAACTTGCAGTATACTGATTTCTGGTCGCCACTCTGCTGCTCCGATTCCTGATTGTGTACTGTCCTTAGACTTGTGGCTAAGCCACATCACTGCTTCTTCACTGCTCCTCTGTGGTAAATATCACCCATCTTGCCTAAAATCTTGCTATCTAAAACTTTCTTCCCTTTTCCCTTGTGTGATTGTCTAACTGCTTGGATCTTGTGGATGTGATTGCAATTCCCCCAATAAAACAATTAAGTTTACTTTCAGATCTCTGGCTGGTTCTTCCCTGCACTAGTACTGGTAAACATATGTGTAAAAGATCTTGTAAGGTTACCCCACCTCTCACAGGCCTCCTCTCTGAGCTAATATTTTGTTACCCTGATTTCTGGGAGTCCCGTGAGGGACACCTCAATGTGCTCAAAATACTGAGGAATGGGAATTAGCAAGAGCACAAGCTAAGCAATGCAAGAGGCAGGGCAACCTAGCAAGATCTTGAACCCAGTGTCTACGGGGTCAGGCCGAGTCAATAATCAAACAGAAGTAAATAATAATTGTTTTCCTTTATTTTGAGATACAATCAAAACATATGTATGCAGACACTCACGCAGACCTAGTGAAAGAAAGGTAGGAGTTGGATAGAGGGTTTTGATAGGGATTTTTCAGGGGAAATACTACACCTGATCCTGAAGCCTGGTTTATCGGAAGAAAAGTCAGTTGTATAGGAGATTCTCAGCATGTGGGAGCTGAGGGGAAGGCTCGTCGGACGGAGCGACAGCAAGGCGGGATGGAAGTCAGAGCCATCCAAAGAGACGCTCAAAATCAGGGGGTCTTGTAGGGGAAAATGTGCCTGTAGGCTAGTCCATTCCCAGGGAAAACAATGGGTTTCGGGCTGGAGACAAAGCCTCCGTAAGGTCAGTACTTTAGATGATTGAATTATGACAGCGTTGTCAATAGTGTAGACAGTATGCAAACGCGGAGTGCTTGAGAGTTGGATATTCGGCTCATCAAGCTGCCTGCTCGGGGCAGGGGATCTTTTGTAAATGGCGTGCGTACATAGTGTGATCTTAAAAGGGTACTTGCCTGGAGGTCTCCTGAAGCTGCAGTCCGGCAGTTACTGGCCTGCCTGGATTTGTTTTGAATAGTTCAGCTATTTTCGGCGGTGCCCGTGTGCGTGCTTGTCTGGGGGCCTCGCAAGCACATGGAGAGGAATGGGTAGTGAAGGCCAAATTCTTGATATCAAATGATATCTAATATACGACAAGTCCGGACTAGAAACTACAGTAACAATTTCCCACCATTTCTTGTGGATACATCATGGGTAAACCCCTGAATCACCCATGTTTTGGGGTAACAAGATTGGTGGAGTAACACAGGCAGCACCCTGCACTCCTAACTTATGAAGTTGACCCACACAGTTCAGTAAAGTAGATGTAGGGAAACTAGTAGGGATTCCAGCCAAATTCTGTAGGAGCACATGTGACTGAGAATCTGTGTGATTGAGCCATAAGGGCTACTGTGGGTTGGGAATCTGTTCCCTTTTTCTGTCTCGATCTGTGTATGGCAGACTCATCTGTATGGTCATGAGCTTGATTCACTGTCTGAGCCACTGTAGAACACAAAGAGTGGGCATATGACTGTCCTGGGAATCGCTCCCTACCATTGAGTCTACTGTGGTGTGGGATCAGAAGAGTTAGGAAACACAGTTAGGATACACACACACACACACACACACCACAAGACACTAACACTTATGGTTATGGAGAAAGTAACAAGTAGAAGCTTGGTAACCTCACTTTGTGTGGGTCACGTGCCACTTTTTGTTAGGTTGATGAAACTTTTTGTAGTTTCAGTGGGGGGGGGGATAGGAGGCCCCAAGGCCTCTTGTGTTGTATCTCTGTAGGGTGGCTCTCTGAGAGACTTACAATTACCACATTGTGTGTGCTGGCAACCAATAGTTGGATGGTTAGTGCATTGTGTATGGTGGCAATCAGTAGTTTGAGCAGTTTGAGGTCATGTGTGCTGATAACTGGCTCTGGATTTCAGTGCTCTGCCTGGACTTGGAGGAAGTGCCCCTCAGTCTGAAAAAGCTGCAGTAAGGCGGGACTCTGTCAGGACCCAGATCCCTCAATCCCTGTTGCTCGGCCAAACAGCGGCAAGTTCCTTAATGTCCACTTCACCCCCCTTTGTTGCTCTGCTCAGTGCAGATGCTAAGGATTTTCCCCAAGGACCTTAGTGGTCTCCCCATCCCTTAAGTATCTGGCCTCATTTGTCCCCTGTTTCGAGGGTGTGTCCTGGATGGTGGAATCTGCGGAGACGTTTGTGTGGAAGGTCTTCGCTCTGTTTTGAAAGCTGCAGAAGGACATTGTGCATGCAAGCATGTTAGGAACACACTCTTGCATTTTTGTTGTTAAATTTGTAATTGGTGAATGGATCGGCAACGATGTTTAAAGAATAGAGAACAGACCTAATACCAAGAAAGAGGTTGTGTTTGTGTGTGGTGGTGGTGGTGGTGGTGGTGCGAAGGATGTGGCCTGGGACCCAAGGGGGCAGCAGCCCAAAAGATTTAGACCAAATGACAATTACAGGAAACAAGATATGAAACGAAAGAGAACTTGTAAGACAACATCTTGTTATAAGCTGCCTATCTTAAATGAATTTAGGTCTTCAGGCCAGATGAACTGTATAAAAAGGCACTCAAAGAACTTTCAAAATAAAGTCTTGGAACTGCCATTTATAATTTTTGTATATAGCAGGTGATATTTCAAGAGATTAGATCTGGGCAAATGTTACCTTCATTTGCAAAATGCACAGGGGAAAGATCTGGACAACTAGTGAACAAGTTAACATTGATAGCAGGGGAGGACAGACCTAAGAGCACTTAGAAAAGAATACAATGATTATTGAGAGACCACAATTTTTTTATAGAGTTACAGACTTCATAGATCAGGAAGATGTTGTGGATGTTGTATATCTTGATTTCAGAAGGGCTTTTCACAAGGTCCCACACTGATACTGTTGTAGACAAGCTGGTAAAACAGTAATACTATTAGTAATACTATCTTAACATTATATAATTAAACACAAGAACACTAATGCTTTCATAATAGCTATTTTTAGAGGTATACATTTTTAAACATGAGGAATATATTAACACTATGGCATTTTGATGTAGAACATATTGACTATTAAATGTTAACTTCATGTTAATAAAGGCCTCTTTCTTATATATTCTGATATATATGATTGAACACTTCATATAGAAGATTGTTACTGTTACTGAAATAACAATAAGGGTTAAATATTATACCTTATACTATACCTGCAGGTATAGATTTGCTTAGTGGTATAATTCCTGAGCTTTGTCAGAAGTATCCAGACGTACATTTCTTAGTTGGAGGAGAAGGGCCAAAACGGATTATATTAGAAGAAGTGCGGGAAAGATACCAGCTACATGACAGGTATGTGTTTTGTGATTTGTTTTAGTACAGCTATGCTAATTGAAGGAATAAGAGAAATGGGGAGTGGGGTGGGAAGAGGGTTATAAGGTGAAAAGGCATTAAAACAATGTACATTTCCATGGTCTTTCCAGATTTGAAGCTGCACTTGATAGTATGTTCAAGTTTGTGGAATGTCCTCTGCTTGGCAGTTTGATAAGCATAAGTGGGTTTGTTTGGGCATTAAGTAAAACCATGGATTTTAAACAAAGCACCTTCAGCCCTGACTGATTTATTCAAAAATGTACACGCACATATTTTACTACTTTTTAACATGTTGAAGTGTTTAATATTCTTTTAGTCTGTTTAAATCTTTTTAAACACTTGTTTTTAAATTCCTAATAGTGATTTAACTTACTGTATTTGCTGGTGTATAAGACACACTTTTTGTCCTAAAAAATACCCTCTGAAAATGGGGTGCGTCTTATACATCAGCAAATAGTAACACTGAAAACACAGGGAAGGGAGGGGGAGTGAAAGGTGTTCTCCCCACCCAAACAAAACAAGAAGGGAGGGGGTCGTGGAAGCCCTCCTCTTACCTTCCTCTCCTCTCCTGTGCATTTTGACTCTACTACGAGTTTCTGCCCAAGCAAAACAGGAAGGGAGGAGTGGTGGTACATCACTCTTTTCATTCCCCTCCTCTCCTGGTGCAGCACGCTTTTCATTCCCCTCCTTTCCTTTGCATTTTGCTCACCAGAGAACTAAAAAAATTTTTTCCTGAAAAATACCCCTTGAAAAGTGGCTACACCTTATATGCTGGTGCTGCTAATACGCCAGCAAATACAGTATATATCATTTTGAGATCCTGTGATGTAGGGTGGGATGTAAATATTTTAATAATAGCACAGCATATTTCATCGTACAGAGCCAGTGTGGTGTAGTGGTTTGAGTGCTGGATTAGGACTCTGAGAGACTAGGGTATGGATCTCTGCTCAGCTGTGGGAATCCACTGGGTAACCTTGGACACATCACACCCTCTCTGCCTCGGTGGACAGCAGTGGCAAATCTTCTCTGAACAAATTTTGCCAAGAAAAAATTCAACAACAACAATTTCATTCTGGGAATCCTGAATGTGTTATTAAAAATGATCGATGTATTTTAAAGTTTTTTTAAACTTAGTAATTGTTTCAGTTTGCTCTATGCATGCAGCTCTGTGTACATGGGTGGCAAGGAGCACTGGTAAGGAGTCATCCTCTGTTTACATTTCTATGTGCAAGAGAAGAGCGGTCTAGAAAGAGGCTAATTCATATGCTGGTTCATAAAATGCTGTTTCATAATGATACGTTTTCAAAGCTTTTTTCATGTGCTCCTCTTTGGAGGTACTTATTTAAGATATTAAGTTGTCTTTTTTACAGGCACTTGTAGGGTTTGTCAAAAAATAAAATAAATCTCTTATTCTCACGTTTTGCTTTTGCCATCCAGTAGAATTGCACAGAGAATATAAGGCTTTAAGATACAGCTTCATAATAAGATATGCTGCTTTAAGATATAGTATATCTAAATCTCTCCAGTATTAAGGCAGGTGAATTGATTCTAAAATAGCATCTATGAAATGTTAGTCCTTCAACCTGAAATCTGGAACATATCAAACAGAATAGCAGAGAAAAAAAATTCTATACAGAATTTTTTAGGGTCAATCTTTTTCTAATATGGTGAAAGTGGGGAAAAATGGATGAAAATAGCAAGAAAGCTGTAATCAGGTATGTGGACAATACATGTGTATGTAATTTCAACTAGTCCACACATGGGTATATATAATTTCACTTCTCTGCACCGTATTAGTGGACATTTAGGTCATAATCCACCTGGGATTAAGCATTTTTAAATGCCTTTGAATGGTACAAAAAATGATATTGAAAAACTTAATGTTGGATGCTTGATCATAGGCATTATGATTTGTAGAAGGTAAGAAGTAACCCTTTTGGAAAGCATTGTATAGCTCACTTTGTTACTCGGTGCAATCCAACCATGGCTGAACATTTTAACAACCTAAAAGTACCAGCAGTATAACTAGCTATGCATATTCATAAATCTGTTGCATTAATATGATGAATCAAAAAGTGTTTAACTTTGGCTGTGATCAAGTTGCATGCCAAGAAGACTTCCGTAAATATTACTTTTAAAATTTGGTTTCCATAACTATGCAGAGTTCGTCTTCTGGGAGCTTTGGAACATCAGGATGTTCGGAATGTCTTGGTCCAGGGACAGATTTTTTTAAATACTTCCCTCACTGAAGCATTTTGCATGGCAATTGTGGAAGCCGCCAGTTGCGGGTTACAGGTAAAAACGAGTGTCCTTATTTCATATAGTTTAATGTGGCCATTCTCTTAAAGATATGTTATTAAAATGTTTTTGTTGGATTAGATTTAGTAATGGTTATAGGAGATCCATTGAAATAAATGAGACTTCAGGTAACACATGACTAATCTGACCTCAGTAGGAGCACAATTTATTTATAACTGTAAATTTGCTGGAAGTGAAGATTGCCTCTTCTCTGTATTAATTTTATAGGATATTAGCATATATACCCAGTGTTGCCTGGGATTTTATTTTTTCATAGGTAATACTTGTTAGAAATACCTTACGAATTACCTTACCTTACCTTAGGAATTAAATGTAGTTGAAATACACAGATTTGAGATCCTGTGTCTCTAATTCCCCAAACTGTCTTGTCTAGTACCTGTAACTTTTCCCCATATTCCCCAATCCAATCTGTATTCAGAGTTATTAACATACAGGGGTTGGGTTCCTGAGGGAATACACTACCCTCCTCCTTGCTGCTAGGCCTCATCTCCATAGCAACTGGCTAGACCCAAGAGTTCTCTGACTGAGGATTCTAAAGGCCCCTTGCTAAACTGCAAATGCCAGGATTCCATAGAATCTTCTCAGGCAGCTAATCATACGAGGTGTTCTCTGCCGGATGTGGACAAACAGACAAACTTTGATTTTTATATATTAGATTTACATATCTGGCTTACGTATTTCAGGAGATCACTACCTAAAGAACATGGGTTTGGCTGAAGTGGTTCATGGCTTAGTTATCTAATGATTAGGCTACAGTAGTGCAGTCTGCATGAGGCTGTCTTTGAAAACTTTTCAAAAACTATAGCTAATGCAAAATGCAGTGGCCAGACTGTTTGGTGTGAGCCTTAGGGGCCATAGGTCTTGTACCAACTAGACTTCTAGTTTGCTTGCCAGCTCAGTTCAATATTTTGCTGGTTTTCACCTACAAAGCCCTTAAATATCTTGGGGACAGAATGTCTGAAAAACCAGCTTCTCCCATGTGAACATGCCTAGTGTTTGAGATTTGCAGCAGACACCCTGTTGTATGTCCACCCATCCCAAGAGGCTGGCTTGGTGACTACACATGACAGGGCAGACAGGTAGCAGTACCTCGACTGTTGAAGGAAAGTCAGACTGGACCTATCCCTAGCAGATTTCTGTCAGGTAGCCTGTATGGCCTTTGACTTTTAAAACCCAAAAACCTATTTTAGGCTTGCTTTTTAAACAATTTGGGTATTTAAATCTTTTTTTTAAATGTTTCAAAAAATGTCATTGTTTGATGTGCATTGGGACCTTGCAGGAAGAGGCTGAGAGGTAATAAAAAATATTCCTTCTGATAAATAAGTATAGAGTTGTTGAACATCCCACTCTTCTTTTCATATATGTTAGCAATTCATAAAGACAAGCAAAGATCCTCCTAATGAAATTATCTGGCTTCAATAAATATTATGTTGCTATATTTTATGTCTGGTCAAGGAGTTTTATTTTGCACTTGAGCAACATGGGAGAATTAGGGGTGGAGAAATGAAATTTATTGGAGTAGTCTTGAGAGACTACTAGAGAGCCAGTGATGTAGCGGTTTGTGTGTTGGTCTAGCACTGGGAGACCAAGGTTTGCCCACTCTGCCATGGAAACCTACTGGATGACCTTGGGCAAGTCACACACTCTCAGCCTCCAAGGAAGGCAAGAGCAACCCCCATGTACAAATATTGTCAAGAAAACCCCATGATAGGTTCATCTTATAGTTGTAATAAGCCAGAAATGATTTGAAGGCACATAACAATAAAAGTCTTTAGAAGCTGTGTGGGACACTTGTGGGGTCAGTTGGAAGAGGATCATTTAGTTTGGATTCAGGTTTGGTTCAGGTGAGAAGTCAATGTGACTCTGAATATTGACTGAGAAGTGGGTTCTAAAAATGATTACTGCTGATCCTGAACAAGTGGAATTGTGACCTCTTCTGTGACTCATCTGGTTCTTGTCATTTTTAGCTGGTATAGCTTAAGGTATAGCTCAAGGTATTTACACAAATTAAAATGACTTTTGACAGTTGGAACAATGTATTTAGAGATGGTAGATCGTCTTGCTCAAGGTCATTCCGTGAATTGATCTGTGGGTAGGGCTTAACTAAATTTCCTGTTCCATTGCTGTGGAGAATTCCCTCCTAGTTTGAGGCAAATCATAAGAACTGTTCCTAATGTGTGAAAGCAGTAAGCATTCTTTTGTCAAGTGGAGCACATTTATTGTCAAGAATGTCATTTGACAAGAATGTCAGAAATCTGCTCTTGGAGGAATGGCATTTGTAGTTCTCTCTGTGGTAGAACTTCTCTGTAGTGGGTGTGTGCAGGACATCCTTCCATCTCCATGGAAAAGGAACACTCATGCTAAGTCCACTCTTCCTTTCTACCTTGGAGTATAAGGTGCTCCCTCACAGGGATGTTTAATAGCAAAACTCCCATTCTGAGCATTCTGAAAGCGAATTTTAGGAATAAGGAGAAAGGGCAGTGTGGAAACAAGGTACCTTTAAATGGCTGAGGGTAGTAGAGCCAAATGAGCAAAAAAAATCACAGGGAGGAATGTTTTGTTCTGTATGAATGGAGAAATAAGGTTATGCAAGGAAAAGCAGCTTGTACAGGACCCAGGAAAAGACAGGAAGTTGACATAGGGGTTTATGCATAAACTGACTGAAACAGTAAGAGATGTAAATAAGTACAAGGGTACAAGGAGATGGGTATAGACCAGTAATTCTTAACCTTTTCTTTACAGTGGACCCTCTGTAAATATAATTTGTTGCCAGGGACTCCAAGACTTCACTCAAGATTTAAATATTTATATTTAAATATTCAAATATTTATTTATATATTTAAATGCTTGTTTATTTATTAAAGACTTCTGGATTCAAATATCTGCTCAGTCACTGAGTGATCTTGGGCAAGTCACACTCTCTCAGTCTCAGAGGAAGGCAAAGGCAAACTCCCTCTGAAAAAATCTTACCAAAAAACCCTGTGATAGGTTCACCTTTGGGAAGGCATACAGCAAGCTGAGAGAATGTGACTTGCCTGAAGTGACCCAGTAGGTTTTCAGGGCTGAGTGGGAATTCAAACTCTGGTCACCAGAGTCATAGTTTGGATGTGTGTATGTGTCTGCTACCATGTCCCTTTTGTCACGGATGTGGCAGTGGGTGGGGGAGAGTGGGTGCTGAAATTGCTCCTTCATTTGCTGCTGTGTCCATCAGCATCTACATCCTCCTGCTGCTGTGTCCCTGATGAAAGGGACAAGGCAGCAGGCATATTTGCGCACCCAAACTGCTCCCTTGTTTGCAAATGAAGGAGCAGTTTCAGTGCCCACCCCACTACCGCATTCCTGTTGCTGCCACTGCTGGCAGTATTCAGTAGCAGAGCTTTGAGGAACCCTTGTGAGGGTTCTGCAGATTCCCAGGGATTGGTGGACTCTAGGTTAAGAACCACTGGCATAGACAATGAAACAGAAGATAATGGTTGAGGTGAGAGACATCCAGGATAAGAATGAGATTTTTTTGTGGAGAAGTTGGAAGTGAAGTATTTATGTAATATTGGACAAGTGACATGAGAGTTTTAGCATTAAGAGATGTCCTAGAAATGATTTAAATGTCTTTATAAAATAGTGTGTGGTAACAGATTAAAAATTTGGGAATGATGGTGGAGAAAGTAAAAAGCCAACAAACAACAGTATTGAATCTGAGGGTCTGCTTCAGAATGGACATCCTGTGACCGTCCAATGATCTCTGACCTTTGGTTATGCTAGGTAGGACTGTTGAGAGTAGCAGTCCAACAACACCTGAAGAATCGCATGTTGCTTAGCCTGATCTTGTCACAGAACAAATAGCTGCGTTAATATTGGCCATTTATGTAGTGTCAAACTAGCGTACTTCACCGATTTGTTGCAATGGTAAAACAAACCTGTGTCTGATACACAGATGATGGTTAGGATAACATTTTATTTTTAAAAAAATCCTTTTCTTAGATGTAACAAATATTTCTGTACAGTCTTGTTGATATTTTTAGATATTATTACTTTGTAAACATAAGGATAATTTTCTTTGTCTCAGGTGGTAAGCACAAAAGTTGGTGGGATTCCTGAAGTGCTGCCAGATGATCTTATAATCTTGTGTGAACCTTCTGTGAAATCTCTGTGTAATGGATTGGAAAAAGCTATTAGCCAGTTGAAGTCAGGATCACTTCTGTCTCCTGAAATCATACATAACAAAGTTAAAACTTTCTATACTTGGAGAAATGTTGCAAAGAGAACTGAAAAAGTAGGTAAACTTTCATTTTTTGAAACTCGTATAGCCCTTTACATCTTTTAGAGCTTCATTTTAGTGAGTTTAACAAGGCCAGGTGAATACTTTTCATATTGGAGGAGAAATAGAATTATGAATGTTACCCATTTAATGTAATACCTTGTTTTAACATAAATAACCTAAAGTAATGTAACCAAATTCACTGTGTTGATAACATAACTTTGTAACTCTCATTGACACATCCGTACTTGGAAGTTTCTTGATTTCTCTAAGCAGCTTCTCTGTGTATCTGCTAAGTGTGGAAATTACTTTATATATGAGTAACTTTTACTTGATTTGCTTAGCCTACAGTCAGGTCCTACATGTAGCATTGTGTGTTGTAGCATGGGAAATATAGCTGTTTCAGAACAAAGTTCTTGAGAATCAAGTAGTTATCTTCACAAACTGTCTTGTCTGTACAGAGACCTGGTGCTGGGAACAGGGAAAACACTATATGTAAACTTCTTTCTGAGACTTCCTCTCAAGCACCACAAATACATACCATATTTGCCCATGTATAAGACGCATCTTTGTATAAGACACACCCCTTTTATACACTGGAAAATACTGTTCGCTGGCATATAAGACACACCGAGATATAAGATGCATCCCATTTTTAAACAGTATTTTTTGGGGGGAAAAGTGAGTCTTATACGCCAGGAAATTCAATAAATGCTTCTTGCCTAATCACTGTTAGGAATAGTTATCTCTGTTAGATAAAGCAGCCTAAACACTGTAGAGAAGTTTATACATCTTTTTTTCTTTCTTAGGTATATGACAGAGTGGGAAGTGAAACTGTATTGCCAATGTCCAAACGGCTTGACAGACTTGTCTCTCACTGTGGCTCTGTGACTGGTTGTATTTTTGCGCTTTTGGCAGTGCTCAACTTTCTTTTCCTTATATTCTTGAGATGGATGACACCAGATGATGTTATTGATGCTGCAATAGACGCCACAGGCCTGAATGGAGTCTGGACACAACATTTTCCCAATAAAAATAAAAAAGGAAGAGTTCAAATTCCTAAAGGTGCTACAGTATGAAGACAGGACTCAGTTCTCCTACAGTTTTAGCACTGACTGTTGGACTGACACTAAGTGAAAATATTCACAAATTATTGAACAACTTTCCTAAATGACTTGGAGGAAGTTTGGTAAGATGTTCTACCTCAAATTAGGATGATCTGAAATGGCTTAGGATAGACATGCTTGCCAAGATTTAGAGCAGTAACTGTTTACCCTTATTTCAACTTTAATTATTTTGTATGAATGGGCAGAATGTTATTGTGCCTGTCAATGAAAGAGAAAAATGGGAGAAAGTAAGGGGAAAGTAAATGAGCTGTTCAATATTTAGTGCTGCCCTTATTTTTATTTTTCTTTGGCAACATTCATCATTGGTCTTCTGTTCCATCACAATACATCAGGGGATCACAACTGTAAGTTTGGATATCATATTTGCTCCTAGAATATAGGACATTAGAAGGATCAGACCCAAAGATGAGATGCATGCCTCATACTGTGTCAGACTTTGTCAGACCTTGTCAGATGTGGTCATTTAGGCGTTTTATCCTTCATCTTCCAACATACATATGGTATTTTTTTGAATGCTTATCTACGTTTATGTTTGAAATCTATATTTTGGGAGTAATTGCTACTTACTGATTTTGTAGTCTGGTTTTTTGGGGTTGGTTCAGATATAATGAAACCATAGTATCCTGCTACATCAAGAAGTGCTAACAAACCATAGGCGTATTAGTTGCCCTAACTTGCTGCCCTTTTGCTCCCAATAAGAGATCGGAAGCTTCTGCTTTTAGATAAATTGCAATCCCCTTTTAACTATGAACTAAACTAGGATCAAACCATTGTTTTAGATCTTAGGTATCAAATCAATAATATGTTATGTATATATCTATTCAGAAGTAAATCTAATTTCCTTTAGATTCATTTCATTAGATTCATTCATTTCAACCAACATTGGTTAAAATAAACCACAGTTCTGTGAGTTTGATAACAACCTTTTTTAAAAGCAGAGGCTTCCAAGTTCCCTTGTGAGGGAAAGAACTTTTATTAATATGTACACAGCCTCCTGCTACATTTGAACTGATCCGTGTTTTGGCTATTTTATTTTGT
Source organism: Cyclura pinguis (assembly GCA_030412105.1). Lineage (NCBI taxonomy): Eukaryota > Metazoa > Chordata > Lepidosauria > Squamata > Iguanidae > Cyclura > Cyclura pinguis. The sequence goes on from CM059604.1 coordinate 66,934,422, forward strand.
GTACTCCAGATGAACAAATGGACATGAAGACTGTTGCATGTTTTGAACTGTGGGGCTGTGATTCATGTCATTGGCTCCTAATTTCTGCTTCTGCATTGCAGGCAGAAACAGTTATAATAAGGAAAGCATGCTTCATTTCTGTGGGAACTGGGTGCTTCTTTCTCAGCTAAGATTGGAGAAATGCCCCTCAAGTTTATTATGTAGTAACAAAAAATTCATTGTTTTTTAGTTTAGAATACTGTTTTTTCCCCCTAGAGTCTGCAATTCTAGGCACAAATTTAAGAGATTACTTACCACAGATACTGGAATAATAATTTTCTATACACTTCCAAAATAAGAAAAACATAAAATCAAACTAAAGATGGTAGCAAAAGTGTTGCATGGCAATAGTACTTTTTATTATATTAGCTTAAAACATTTGTAGGCATCTTGTTCCACAGGAGCAAAAATATCCATTTGTTCCAAGGCCTTATTTTTCTGTGCCCTATCATGCTTCAGTTTAGGGCAAGTTATTCTGACATCAAACTTACTTTTTCATGGTGGTTGTTGTCAGAATTCATTCTGCTGGGCACATGTAAGCAATTTGAGTGACATAGAATTTCTTGAGGCACACTATGTCACTTACTGTAGATGCTATCACTCCAGTTAAGTTTGAAACTTGTCATTGTTAAGTCCTTTTTTATGCTTCCAGCTGCAGGTGTAGCTTAGCTGGAGCATAGTCTTGAAAAAGAGATTAAAAAATCAGTTTATTCTCTGCTGAGATGACCCTAGTAACAATCCAGTTTCATGTATCACATTATCTAATTCCTAGTACTATTTTTCCCCTTATAGCAGTATTGGCAGGGTAAGGGCACTGACTTAAAAAAGAGACTGAGCATACAGTGGGCCTGCTATGTCCATGGGGGATTGGTTCCAGGACCCCCACATGGATACAAAAAACCTGCACGGTCAAATTAGCCTTGTGAGGCTTGCAGAGAGACTGTGAACATGAGGTGAGGCTTATAAGCTCCTATTAAAAATGGTGTAAGGCAGCCACAAAGGCAGCTGCAAGCCCTGACCTAGAGGCACACCACATTCTTTGGACTCTCCAATCTCCACAGAGTGTGGCAGCTGGGGCTTGCTGCCACCTCTGCTATTGCCCTATGCCATTTTTAATAAGGGCCTTATTCTATAGGCCTTGCCTCTTGTTTGCAGTCTCTCTGCAAGCCTTGCGAGATTTGCAGAGAGATTGCGAAGGCTTGCAAGGTTTGCAGAAAGATTGTGAGGTCTTTCAAAGTGAGAATTATACAGTAAGTCCCTATTAAAAATGGCAGCAGCTGCCCGCTTCAGCCTTAAAAGGAACCCATAGCCTCAAAAGGCAGGAGCAGGCAACTACTGTACTCCCCACTAAGAATTTGAATCTATAGTATTGTGTATGTTGGAATCCATGGTGGGTTGAATTCATGGATTATGAGCCCATGGATATGGCGGTGCCACTCTACTCTCTCTCCTCCCCCCCCCTCTCTCTCTCTTTTTCTCCCTCTGCCAGCTCTATAATTCTTTTGCACAACCCCAGAACTCCTTAATATTTCATTTTAGTCTTTAACTGTTTCTACTTTGGACTTATTTGAGGTAAATAATACAGAAAACAGAATTTGAATTTCCCTGAAATAACAGAGAAACAATAAAGGAAGCAGTGCTGTAATTTAAATTTAATTTGTATTTCTTTTGAATCAAGTGAAGGAATCTGATGGGGAGGCAGCTGGGCAGGTTCATTGAACTTGAACTTGGTGTGCTTAATAGTGCATATGCTAAGGAAAACCAATGAGCAAGAGAGAGAGGGGAACACTGGATATTTTTATGGAACAAACTGCATATGGATGTTTTGAACTAATATATTGGAAAAAAGATTATATTTATTCCCTGTGATACATTTCTACTACCATTTTTAGCTTGATATCATGCATTTTTACTTTGAAATAATCTTCATTTGACTTCAGTGAAAATTGATTCTAAAATATGAAAATTGGTAGACCATTGAAAATAATTTAGTGGATTGAACTAATGTAGATAGACAAACTGAACTTCCTCATTTTTCAAAGCAAATCCTAAAACCTGTTACAGAAAGGTAGCAGTTCACACAACTAGCTAAATATTTTAGATGGAATATTTCACTATCCTTCCAAGTGTATATTAGAAGAAAGCTTGACTACATGATAGGAAAAGCATGACCCAGTGGGGTACCTGTAGCCCCATCCTCCTTTTTTGCCCCCAATACACCCCAAAAACCCCATCCTGAAAAGTAATACTTTGCTTTCATCCTCCCCAAAATGCCTTAAAACTAACTGGTGGCCTACCTTACACTAACCACCACAACTTTCCCAACCTACAAAAAGAGGCTGAAGATTATCCTAACCAAAAAACGGAAGTGCTGTGAAATCACTTCCAGTGTGCTAGCTGCATGTACCAGTATAGCTGACCAGGGGAGGTATGAAGATGAAATTTGTCTCTTGCTTCCAGCACAGTTGCCTATCTCTGTTGCAGACTTGCATTTTAGAGAGGGTGGGGTTTTCTGTTTATGAGGTATGGAGATATTGGTGCTAAAACTACACACTATTTCATCAGTGTGGTTTTTGTTTTACAAACGTAGCCTGAACATACTTGAGAACCTGAACCTGAAAATTATTACTGTATTCACCAATATTACATGACATTTGTAAAAAGAGTATTCATGCCACTTCCATTTTTACTCTGATTTCCAGTGTTGGTCAAGTTGTTCTCAGCTGACCTTATGTCATGGAATTCCTTCTTTTTCCCCAAAGAAATCATCCACTTGAGGCCAAGCACTGAAGAAGTGTGTGCATCTAACATTGAGAATCCTAATTTTCATGTTCAGTATTGAAAATAAACACTACAACACTCCATTTTTACTGATACAGCTGAGTGAGCAATATTAGGTGATATTTTAAAGAAGCTATTTTAAACCAACAACATGGAAATATTGTTTTAGAGAGAAATGTAGGATAAAAGCACAGTTTCCTAATGTATGCCAGGTGCAAATGCCAGCAGGCTATCAGAAGGATAGATTTTAGACATGTGTCGGAACTGTGTGAACATTGTTAGGTGATCTCAGTTGACCATGTCTTTAAGGTGGTGTCAATTTTCAATCTGAACTGGTTGACAGTACTTTAAATATTATGTTTAAAGAAAGAAGTGTGCATCTGGCCAGTAATCCAGTTGTAGTAAATGCTGTCCCATAATCCTGTTGTTACCCTGATTTCTGGGGGTCCCGGGAGGGACACCTAAATGCGCTCTCAATTATATAAGTTGGGGAAATTAACCAAGAGCACAGCCTAGCAATACGAGAGGTGGGGTAATGTAGCAAGATCTTGAACCCTATGTTTACGGGGTCAGGCCGAGTCAAGGAGCGCACAGAAGTTGAAATAATAAATGATGTTTTCTTAAAACACAATCAAACAGTGTATGCAGCACACTTACACAGGTAACTAAGGAAATAAAGGTTGGAGTGGGATGGAGGGATTTTTAGAGGAGTTGTTGGTTTGGGTGATACTTCACCTGTCCTGAAGCCTGGTTGGAAGCGGAGAAGCTGGGGAGCGTGGATCTCAGCACGTGAAGCTGAGGGGAAGGCTCGCTGGACAAAGCGAGAGCAAGGCGAGATGTAAGCCAAGAGCGATCCAAGGAAGCGCTCAAAGTCGGGGTTTTTTTTTAAATTATTTTTATTGAATTTCACAAAATAAAAAAAGGATTCTTTAAATTGTAATTTTACATGCATTGGTTCTGATCTTCCACTCTGGTCTGGTCTTCACTTCTCGCAAATCACTCTACTTGTTACATTAGAATCACAATACAATGATTATCTCAAATGTTTGAACATGCATTTCCCTCTACTACACACTCAAAATACTGTCATTTCATCTTGTCAGTTCCCAGCTTTCACTTCATTCTGCTTTCTCAAGTCGACATATTCCAATATGTTTTCTTTCCTCTGCTTATCTCTTATGAACTTCTACTATCCTCTCATATATTTTCTTCCAACTCTCCATTACTTAACTAAAATCTTACTGTTGTAAAAAAAAAAGTCTGTCAGTGTATATCTGGAAGTCTGAGCTATTATTACTGTAACAGTCACTCAACTTCTTTCCCTGGATTCCATTATATTAAAATATCTTATTTCCCACCTCTACTCTTAAATCCTATTCAACCCCTTTCTGCCCTTCAACAATATCATAGTGTTCATTTTCATAGAAATATATCGATATATCAATCATTTGTAAACTTAATTGACATTGCCAAAGTACAATTCTAACACACATAATTCAAAACCCTGTGATTGACTCCAATTCCCATTCCCCTCTCTCATCAGGGACTTTGCAGCCCGGAAATACATTCTGAAAGCTCTCCGTATTCTCATGGTCGCTTATACTCCACGCTGCTCTGTCCCAGAGAGTGAGGGTATTTTACCTGAATAATTTCCCTCACAAACCCCTTCCCATCTTAGTCTTTGCTGCCCGGCGTTTTCCTGAAGATTTACTGTATTCTCAAAGTCGCTTTAATTCTAGGCTGCTCCAACCGTAGGTGTGAGGGAACTTCCATCGTAGACTTGCCCATCTCAATACCCCTTTCCTCCCATCTTGGACTTTGCTGCCCGAAGTTAATTCCTGAAGATTCTTTGTATTCTTATAGACGCTTAAATTCCAAGCTGCTCAGTCCATGGGTGTAAGGGTATTTGCTCAAATAACTTCCATCACAGACTTACCAATCTCATTACCCCTTTCAACCCTTTGACAATATCACAATATTTAACTTAATGAAAATATATCAATCACATACATATGCTTAATTGACATTGCTGAAATACATTCACTTGTCATATTTAGAACCCTGTGCCAAAATCCACCTTCTGTTCCCGCCTCCCTTCTTGGACTTCGCTGCCCGGAGTTTGTTTTTGAAGATTCATTGTATTCTCATAGTCGCTTAAATTCCAGGCAGCTTCATCCATGGGAATGAGGATGTTTTGTTTAAATGACCTTCCAGCACAGTCTCAGCAGTCTCAACAATCACAATATCCAAATAGAAGTCAGAAAACAAGAGTCCCAAAACAGGAGTTAAAAAAAGAAACATAAAAAAAGAAATCGCACAACTCCGTAATTTTTCCTCCCCAGGTATTCTTCAAAAGTCCAAAATCCATAGCAAAAGAACCAATAATCCGCTCGTCTCAGTTCAACCAGAATATTAAAATAACGAATTATAGAAAGTTCAGTGTCCAAATGAAGAGTATTGAATTTTATAAAGTCCAATTTTTTCCTTTAGGGCAATACCAACTGCTCATTTATTTGACATTTTAGACTGTTAGTCCATATTACAAGCCAAAAGTCTCTTACCAGTAATCAATCATCGTAAGAAAGCAGATACACCGTTATAGCCTTTTCTTTAAATTCAGCCCCCCTTTTAAGATGAAAGCACAGCACTTCGCACTCACATTCCTGGGTCCCTCCATTACTTCGCTCCTGTACAGCGTTGCAAACCAGCTCTGTTATGATGATCCCGAAGTGAAGACCAGAACAGGTTATGTTATCTTATTCTTTTCTGCTTGAAACTTGATTTCTTGATTAAAAGTCGACGGCAGCGCTTGTGCCGCTCAAGCGACGATCCCGCTGGCTCCGTCATGGTCCTTCGACCCCCTGATGCTTCCCGCTCCCCCAGCCGGGTAGAGCCACGCGCCAGTTGTGGGGTCCCCTTCGGACCCTTTCCGCACCCCTAGTACCGGAGGGGTGTTTTGCCGCTTCTGGGTCTCAAAAGAAGCAGCTGGAATCCAGCAGGTGGCTGCTCGGAGCCGCACCATTGCGCAGCTTCTTTCCGAGCAGCCGCTCGCGCCCGCCATGCGACCAGAAGGACAAAGTCAGGGGTTTTTATAAGGAGAATTGTGACCACAGGCTAGTTTGGACTTGGGGAAAACACTAGATTTGGGGCTGGAGACAAAGCCTCCGAAAGGTCAGAATTTGAATGATTGAATTGTAGCCAAATTGTCAGTAGGATAGCCAGTATGCAAACATGGAGTACTTGAGCGTTGTATAGTCAGATCATCAAGCTGCCAGCACGGGGCAGAGGATCTTTTGAAAGTTGCGTGCATACATAATTGAGGTACTTGCCTTGAGGTCTCCTAAAGCTGCGAGTTGGCTGTTTCTGGCCTACCTGTATTGTGTTGGAATATTACGGCGATTATCAGCCGAGCCTGTATGCGTGCTTGTCCGGGGGCCTCGCAAGCACGTGGAGGGGAATGGGTATGTGAGACCGAATTATTGATATCAAGAGCTATCTTTATATCCACAAGCTCAGGCTAGCCAGGGCAGTAACACTGTGGCAGTTAGCCGAGACTGTATTTCAAATAATCATTTTCTGTCAACTATTTAAACTGTATACGAACAATCCCTTTGAACTAGACATTATAGTGGTCTCTAGATTGAATGGATATGTGATAAACTTGTGCTGTATTAACACAGATATTTGAATGAACAATTTTTCTGTATACGACTGTGTTCTAATATTCCTTTTGCATCCTGTCTCTTTTGCTGCACTATGTTCCTTCATTTATTTTGCTTTTACCATAATTTTGGAATGTATTATCTGGATTTCTTTCTAGATCATGTGCTTAGAGTTGTGATGTGTTGAGATACATAATTAGGCAATATTTTAAAATTTATGGTGATAAATCCTTGATCTGATAAAAAAATTAACAGTTATGAAAGACAAAGGAATGTTTCCTGCTTCCTCCATCAAATTGTGCCATATTGGAAAGACAGCTTGCTATGTGCATACAAAATCAATCTGATTCTTTCATTTTTCTTTTCCCAACTAAGAATTCGCTTCTCTTGAAATTTAATAGCTGGGTGAGCTGGCAAGAAGTGTATATGGAAAGGATACACCCTTTGCCAGGCTCACCCAGCTTATCGTGAAGCAGTGGTGCCAAACAAACTACTGAAAAACAAATTAGATTTGCGGACTAGTGACTTCACAAATACTTCACTATTTTTGTCCTTTTTTAAAAAAAAAAGTACTTGAAGGTGTACCTTGTCTTTAAAATGACCTTATAAATGCAGAATGGAACTGTTGTGAGAACATTGGCTTGAGTGTTTGTTAGAAAGGAACTATTTTCCAAATCTGTAGAAATAAATACTATTGCATATGAAAGCTAGATAAAGGCTAATTTTATGGATTAGATTTTGCACAGTCTACTAAATATGAAAACCACAAAAAACTGTTGCTCTTAAAGAAAATTATTGTGAATTATTGCTTTGCTTGTCTACATGAAAACATAAAATTTATTAGTGTAATGGAAATTGTTGATATAAAACAAAAACAGGGAATAAACTGTATTGTGTTCTAATAGTGGGAGCAGAGAATCTTTTCAGTACATAGCCAGTAGAAAACGGTGTCTGCTGTAAAATACCGTAGAAGCCTAGAAGATAAGTTCCTTGGAACACTCAGCAAATAGCATGTGCATACATGTGTGTGCATACTTTTAAGTCACCTGTCAACTTATGGCAACCCTGTGAATGTCATAGAGTTTTTTAAGGCAAGGAATACTCAGAAATGGTTTGCCAGTTCATTCTTCTGAAATATAGCCTATAGTACGTGGTATTCTGTTTGTGACCTCCCATCCAAGTACTAACCAGGTCTGACGCTGCTTAGCTGCCCAAATCAGATGAGATCAGGTACCTTTAGATTATTTAGATAAGGCTCCATCAGCTTTTTAATTTCTGGGAAATTTGCAATGTGATCCACTCCATGGCACACTGAAAAGCCTTGTCTCCTGTGCTTTTGTTTTCTGTGAACAATACAAGTCTAGTAACAGGAGGACCAAAATAATCTTAGGTTCTTGAATTGTAGCAGTACTGTGTAAAGAAGGGAAGAGAACAGTATGATACTGATATTGGGGGAGACATCCTTCTGTTACCACTTGTGATATGGATGAGGGGAGTTGGTCAGAGACAACTGGAGGATCTTTATTTATTCATACTGTGTTTTTAGAGTCTGCTGCTTCCCCAATTGCTGTTTTGCCCTATTTGATTTGGAAAAAACTGCTATCCTGTGTGATTTACGGAGGGGAGCAGAGATGACCTGTTCTGGTTCCTTTCTAATGTGATTGTTGGATTAATGCTCTGGGTCTCAAACCTGTTGCATGTGGCAACAGACTGCATCCTGGCACCTGAATATAAGGATCTCAGCATATGCTGTAAGATGTTGGTTGGGAGCATCCAAGAAGACAAAGTGTGTTGCAGAGGAAGGGAGGAGCCGAAAAACTTCGAAAAAATACTTTGGTCTTGAACTGTTGCATAATAGATGAGCTTAGTATTGTATAGTATGATAAGATTTTTTTTGAAAGCCTATTTAAATTATATTGTTTTGTGTCTCTCTTCCCCACCCTGCCATGTGTGGGCTGGATAGTGTGCTAATGAGGGAATGAATGAATACAGGCTACTCTTTCCTTTGTCTTGATAATTTGCTTTTGCCTGTTTTTTCCTCCAAATATGATTTTTTTTTCAGGTAAAGAGGTGGGTTCCTTCATGCTACCCATGCATATGGTTGCGTAGTTCTCATGCTATGACTCATGCCCTGCATTGGCAATCATTTATTGCAGTGGAAGAAGCATTTTATGTGGGCTTGGCAGTGTTTTAATATTACATGAAGGGCAGTGATGAAACGTAAACAGAATCTGCAAGCAACCTGTGCTTACAAGCAGCTTTTAGCAGGTAATCCAGCTGCAGCAACTGAAATTTTTATTTGTTTGCAGGTGAAATCAAAGCTGTAAATATTCCACATGAGTAGGAAGGCTCAAAATTAAAAATAAGCTTTTTCTAACTGTCAAAGATTGCTGATAAGCTTTGAGCTATAAGCTGGCTGCCTAGGGCAGCTGAGAGGAGTCAGCACACTAAGGGAAAAGCAACACCATCTCCTCCAGGGAAGACAGAGGGCTTACCACTTGCTGCTGTCTGCTGTTGCCTCTCTGCCTGGTGAAGTGCTGTCTGCTGGTCATCAATCTCCTCCAGAACTAGGCCCCCTCAGGTACTGAGTAATCACTAGCCAGATTACCACCTGTTCCCTGTGTGCACCGGGATAAAAGCTGGCTGCCTAAGATGGCAAGCCTGCCACCAAGGATGGCAACACTACAAAGGACTGCCCCTTTGGCAGAGCCACTTCAGGTTCAAATGAGGGCCAGTTCCCCTGTCCTGGGGGAAGTCTTTTAAGTGTGTAGTTTTGCTTTTTAATGTCTGCCAGGAGAAATAACGCCTGACATAGAGAGTAGAGGAGGGCAATTAAGCCAGGGAACAGCCATAAATATGATTATGGTCAAAGAGAGATATGTAGTGGAGAGACAGTTATATCATTGTGAGATGGGGGAGAGCCACAAGATACTGGTCAGCCCCAAAATAATCTGGACAGCCTTGTCAACAGATTATTTGAACTGAAAATGCTGCTGTGCAATGCTAGGTTGGTAAATGGGAAAATATCTTTGATCCAGGATTTGATTTTAGATGAGTGTGCCTACCTGGCATGTATTGCAGAGATCTGGCTGGATTAACGGGGGGAGATCAGTCTCTCTGCCACCATTGCATCTGCATAGTGTTGTCCAGTGGAGCTGTCTCAAATGGTTCTGCTCTGCCTCACAGGAGCACCATGCAGACTACTTGGCAGCCCACTGTGAAGAATTTGCTTGACACTTTGCAGATAAAATCACTTGGATTTGCATGACACTTCACAAATGAAAAAACACTTGGATCCACTCTGACTTGGACACTCTGTTTGATACAGGTTGGTATATGTAATTTTGGCACCTGCTTGTCCAGTATCATTGGATACGTTTCAGTTTGTGCAGCCTGAGGATGTGGACGGGATCCTTGGAGAAGTGAGAGCCACCACATGTGTACTGGATTTTTGCCTTTTCTGGCTTATTAAAATACCCTGAGGAGGACTGGTAGAGTGGGTAGGCGAAGTGGTGAATGCCTTGCTGTAGCATGGCAGGGTTCTATCCTGCCTGGTAGAAACTGTGATTAGGGCTTTCCTAAAAATCTCTCCCTGAATCCCACCTTATGAGACAATTAATCGGACTGTCTCCAATATCCCCTTTTGGGGCAAGGTTCTGATGTATGTTGTGGTCTCCCAACTCCAGAGGTTCCTGGATGAAATGGATTATTTAGATCCATTTCACTCTAGCTTCAAGACTAGCTATGAGACGGAGCCAGCTTTGGTCATCTTGGTGGATGACCTTTGCAGAGAACTAGACAGAGGGAGTGTGTCACTATTGGTTCTGCTGGACTCCCCAGTAGCTTTCAGTCCCATTGATCATGATATCCTTCTGATCTATCTCTAAGGGATGGGACTAGGAGGCACTGTTTCACAGTGACTTCATTCCTGACACAGAGAACCCAGAAGGTGGTAGTGGGAGCCTCCTATTTGCCACCCTGGCCATTGGCCTGTCTTGTTCTCCCATGCTGTTTAACATATATATGAAATCACTGGGAGAAGTTATCTGGAGATTTGGGGTTCAGTGTCATCAATATGCAGATGACACTCAATTCTTTCCTTTCCATCTAACTCCAAGGAAACTGTTTCACTGCTAAACCAGTGGCTGTTGTCAGTAATGAACTGGTTGTGGGCAAACAAATTGAAGCTTATTCCAGAGAAGACAGGGGTGTCCTAGTTAGTTGGAAGGCTAATCAGGAAATAGGGATTCAACCTATGCTGGACAGGATTACACTCCCCTTGAAATCTCAGGTTCATAGTTCGGGTGTACTCTTGGATTTATCCCTGAATCAGGTTTTGGAAGTGGCCAGGAGTGCATTTTGCACATTTAAGACTATTGCACCAGCTATGTTTGTTTCTTGAAAAGCCAGATCTGGCCACAGTGACACATGCCTTTATTATATCCTGTTTGGATTACTTTAACGTACTCCATGTGGGGCTATCGTTGGAAACTGTTTGGAACCTTTAGGTTCAAAACGCTGCTGCCAGACTGCTGACTGGTGCTGGTTATAGGAACATATAACTCCCTTGCTGAAACAACTTCACTGGCTACCAATCTGTTTCTGGGCACATTTTAAGGTGCTGGTTTTGACTTGTAAAAGGTCCAGACTTCTGAAGGTCCTATCTTTCTATACAAGCCTGCCTGAATATTTGGCGGTTTTTGGAGAGGTCTCTCTCCATCCCATCATCCTCCCAATTTCTGTTGGTGGGGACATGGGAGTGAACCTTGTTGGTGGCTGCTGCTAGACTTTGGAGCTCCCTCCTGTGGGAGATCTGATCTGCCCCCATTTCTGTTGTCTTTTCACTGGCAGGCAAAGAACTTTTTTAACCGGCCCCCAGCTTTGGCTGACCAAAGTAGACTGATTTGTGACTGAGTATGCTGTTTTAATATGGATTGTGTATTTTAAGTGTTTAATTGTTTTAAATTTTAAGCTTTTAAAAATGTTTAAATGTTTTATTTTTTAGAAAAATCAGTGTTTTAAAAATATTAAAAACAGTGTTCTAACTGAATGTACTATTTAATTTTTTTTAACTTTTTACTTCATATTGTTTTAACTGCTCTGTTTTAAATTTATTCTGTAAGCCACTTTGAATCCCATAAGGGGGATAAATAAAATAATACAATAAATAATCTATACCAGATCAGTGCCATCTCAAACCCCAAAGATGGAGCACGACTGAAATTACTGTTAGTATCTGTTGAAACGCTTTTCTTTAAGTCAGCCTTATGTAAATTGTATGTATTTTGTACTATCTGAAAGTGTGGAGGGAGAATCATGATTAAACCGTCCAGAAGGGTTCAACCTTTGATTGGTCTCACAGGTAGCTTGGTGGACATTAGTATATTTTACATTTTTTCTTCAAGAATGTTCAAGTTTCAGACAAAGGGAAGGCAGGACTCCATCTCCCTGGATTACCCTAAGGGGAAAATGATGGGTCAGATCTAAAGGCCATTCTATGTCTGGCAAAAATAAAGAGATACTTTGATAAGCAGAAGATACAGAACCAATAATTTCCATTCTGAACTAAACAGACAAAATAATGAAAAACTCCACAAGGTGGCACTCTTGCCTGTGTAATTTTGTATGTATGTCTTGAAGTATGTGTGACCTACTAACTGAATGAGTTCTTTTTGTAATTTAACACTGTTTGTGTAGTAAATTGCAAAGACCAATATAAATTATTATGAAGGCTGGGAATGCCACTCCACTTTCTTTTTCAGCCCACAAATACTGATCCAGATTAAGTAGATAGTTGCTTCTACTAGTAATGGCCCATGATTCAGCCTGCTGCTGCATAGTTAAGGTATTAGATAGACTTCTGATATGTATGAATTCTTAGCTGAATACAAGAAACACAAGAAGAAAAATAGAATGAACCGTCTTTCTAAAGAATAATAAAGTCTAATTGCATCTTGACTTAAATTGCGGTGGTCTGTTGGCATGATTAAGGTATTAGCCACACTTATGATATGTATAATTTCTTAGTTGAATACAAAAAACACAAGAAAAAATATAATGAAGCATCTTTCTAAAGGATAATAAAGTCTAATTGTATCATGATTTGTTATAGAATTGCAGTTCATGGAAAGGAAAAACCACAGTACGTACAAGAAATTGGTTACCTAATAAGTTGCCCCACTGTTTACCTATACAAATTCAGTCCCTCAAAGACACACATTTTATGTAAATGTTTGTTTTATCTGAAGACATTTCTGAGGAATTCAAGATGGCTTATAGCAGATGTTCTCTCAACTTTTCAGTACCATCAAATCATTAGAGGCGGCTACAGCAGCAGAAAAACAACGTACCAGCAATCAAAATATTTAAAATATTTCTTCAAAAACTTGAAAAGCAGCAATTTGAAACCATATAAAAATATTTCCCTAAAAAGGAGGGTCTGTGCCATCCTCTGGACAGTTTCTTACGAAGAAATGGAACAAGGTTTTGGAGCCTAGAAGCAGCCACAGGAAAGGCCCTTTCTCTGCTTCCAATTAGATGTATTTTAGGAGCCTCTGGAAGAGGTGTTAATAAATAAGCAGGATCATATTAGAGGAGGTGGATGTGCAGTTACACTGGTTACAATCACACAGGCTTTAAAGTTCACTAGTACTTTGAGTTGTAACTCAAACTAGAAATAAACAGCTATTTTAGCAAGGGGCTGCATATATCTTTAAACATAGACTGCTCTATTTTGAACTAATTATAGATTCTGAAATACCTTTCAAAGTTAGTTTTATACAACGTGTTGTACAATAATATGGATGTGGGTTAAGTAGATACTGTCATTCTGGTCAGGTCTGTATTCTCCAGCAATGGGCATAGTTGGTGCATCATACTTGGTTGTTTAAAGGTGCTCCTGTAGCTGAGATCTGAGCATCTTAGACGAAGCTAGATCCACCCCGCACTATGGGCCTTTGTTTCCAAGGAGATTAGTATGTTCAAGATTGTTTGACACACAGTTCCAGCTAAGCCTACTGTGACGGAGCCTGGGGATGAGACCAGCCTGAGTGATAGGCTGGCCCTGGCAACAGGTTGCCATGTATCCCAGGGGGCTCTGGGTGAAAGAGGAACTCAGCTCATTGGTGCATGGGAGAGGCTGAGCTTTCTGAGGAGGAGTCTTTATAAGGGGATGACTTGCATTTTTCAGAGAGATTCCTTCAGGGAGAGAAGGAGGGAGGATTTTGCTGGATGAGAATTGGTTTTCTTAGAGGCCTAGTGAGAGGCAGAGAAGAAACTAAATCACTCTTGAGTGGGTCAGAAAGTGAGACCCTGACTTAAGGACTAGGACTCTAAGCAAGCGAAGCCAAATATCTGAGTGAGCATGAAAGCTTTGTAGCTGAATACTGAGTTGAGCTGACAAATCTGATTAGACAGTTTTGGAAGTTCTGTTTTGCCTATATATACTTATAATACCCAATACCTTTTCCCTGTTTGTTGTTTAATAAAGATTGCATTCTATTTTTATAATTTCTGACTCAGCAGAGGACTTTTCTTCAGTTCTATTTTTATAGAAACACACTACCACAGATTATTAAATTGTTTTCGAATAAGATCAGAGCGGCTTTACTCCAGGGTTGTATAAGAAGGTGGAAGGGCAGTGTTGGGGTTACCCTCCATATATGTATGGGAGACTGGTTGAATGGGAATTGTAATACTCCATTGCCATAATCTCATAGAGTTGGCTTGCTAGCTGCAGATGTTCATTGTTATTGCATTCCTTCCCTTGGTTCTCAAGACATACCAAGCTTAAGGTGATAGTAGCTAAGCAACCACGGTAAGCCTGACCGACAAGGCTGGCACTAATGATATCTGTGGGAAACATGCATAGTATAATTAGCTAGTTTTGGAATTCTCATTATTATGATTCACTAATGCCTGTTGTCTGGTCATGCTGTTCAATGAAACTTGCTTTCGCATGTTTATTTGTCATGTGTGAATCTGATCCTGACAGGCAGGGTGCTATAGAGAGGCTGGGAGGGCAGCTACCATCTCCAGTCTGTGAAAAGAAAAGCAGGCCCTCTCTATACCTACTGATTAAGAGGATCTATCTTTTCTAGATTCTGTTTCAGTTTGTTAGCCCACATCGAGTACATTCATCTTTCCTGGCAACAATTTAGAATCCCAGCAATCTCCCCAAAATGAGATAGAAGAATTAGACTTGGGTATCAGGTGAACTGCCCTAGTGTTTTTCATGTAAAGGTGAAATAGAATGGTGGTCAAGACAGAATCTTGAAGGGCATCTTACACCAGTGGCCAAGATGTCAATTTGAAATCAGCATCATTTATGGAGCTGATCCTCCAAGGACAGTTGGAACTGTAACATCATGTTCCCGAGTACCATCCGTGCAAACAAGCCCAGAAGGATACCGAATTTAGTGGTGTTGAAAGCTTTTAGGAGGTGCAGTAGAACCAGTAGGAATATACCATCCCTGTTTAGTTTGTTAGTTTAAAATACAGAAAATAAATAAAATACAGGACAGTTAAAGTAGGTAGTTGTGTGATCAGAGTTTGAGCAGAATGAGCATTTTTTTTTTTTACTAAAACACATGAGGAGGTGAAAATTAATGTCTAGTTGAACAATCTTGGTCTTATACAGCCAAAAAGATTCCAGAAACAGATGGAACCTAGCAGAGATAAATTTTGTGAATGTTTACTCAAAAGCATAAAGACAGATGTTTGAGAGAAACAATGAAGTCTTTTTAGCTGTTCATTTGGGAATTGCTAAAATAACCAACAATGTGTGGTATCTCACAGTCATAAAAAAAAAAAGGCATGTATAATGTATGTCTAGGGAAGCAGTCAAACATAATTTTCTGAGGTAGGAAAACTCAAGGAGTCTAATTCAATGAGATGTTCAGATTTATAATAAATGTGATATTAGATGCCAAGATTATATAAGGCAGTCACTAATGTTAGTTGAGGTTTCTCTTCTCTCAAGGTCCCCCTGCCTTCCTTGCCTGTTAAAAATCAAACTGTGGTCATTTTTGGCAGTTAATAGCGAAGTAAGATGTCATCCTTTCACTCAACTGTGAGAGTGAAAGCTGCTGAATGGGATCGAGTGCCTGCAAAAATTTATGTGAGCAGGAAAAATTGTTCCTTTGGGAAAAGGAGCTCAGAGGGACCTGGAAAAGACCCAATTCCAGTGACCAGTGCCCAGATCAGATGGGAAAATAACATTACAGGAAGATTGCTGGATATGGACAGTGCTGACGGGTCAAGGAGTCACCATTACCCCATTGCCATTCCAAAATTGAGCTAAACTTTGCTGCTGCTTTTTAAAGCAAGGGCAGAAGATCATTAATATATAAGGAATAACAGGCTTTTCTCCGAAAGGACTGGGTAAGAAAACATTTTGCATTTAATCTCTACTGATAATTACAAGATATGAATACAGATGTAATATGATCAACGTCATAGAGGATTACATTGAAAAACAAAACAAGAAAATCTTACTGTATATGATCACCAAAGCAAGGATATTGTATGCTAGAGAATGGAAAAAGGATAAGGTACCAGAAATTGAAGACTGGCTTTTTGGAAATACGTGATGTTATGGAAATAGACAAATTGACTATGTTCTTAAAAGATAAAAGAATGGATCATTTTAGAGAAGATTGGGAATGTTTATGTAGCTGTTTAGAGGGAAAATGGGGAAATGCTTCAACACTAGCTTTAAAGGAATGAATATCTATTAACAAATTGAGAGTAAAGAAATACTAAAAATAACAAAAAATTGGATAAGATAAATTAAGATTACATAAAATATTAATGTTGAAAGATGCTTGTTTTGAAACACTCATATGTATACAGACTATATATATATATAGTGTGTGTGTGTATATAAATGCACAATACATATCTACACTATATGTGTGTGTGTGTGTGTGTGTGTGTGTGTGTATATAGTCTGTATGTTTGTATATAATTTAAGGTTTGTATATAATTTAAGGCTGTGATTATATATTGATAAAAATATTAGAGAGATGTAATATTTTGTTCTATGCCGGTTTTATAAACTTTCGATCTTCTGGCTATAAGCCCAGACCCATTTGATTGCTAGTTGTATAACATGTTGCATGGGTAGTACTAAATGCAATGCAGTGGGGATATAGATACTATCAAGAAGTTGCCAGTCAAAAAAGCAGTTCAAGCCCTACAGACTGACTAGTCATATGGTCACTTTTATGTTGTTGCTATGCACCCTAAGTGATTCAAGTTTGATTCAAGAAGAGAATATTTTTATTTCCACAGACACACTTGACACCATGCTTAACTTTACTGCCACACTTTTCAAGTGACACAACCTACCAAAAAAAAAAAAAGAAAGAAAGAAAAAGAAAAAAAAGAAGAAAGAATTGATATCATTCATAGAGACATTCTGTATTCCAGTGTGTCTTTGGGAAGTAATGAATGGGTGTAACACTGAACACACGAACCAACCATACATGACTTGACACCTCACCATTTGATTACCAAGCACAAGGATATATGCGCTGCCTCAAGAATGCCAGGTCTTATTGAAATAATCACAGCTAATATAAAATCTCTGCTTTGCAATGTTTGATCTATGCTTGCTATCATTATTTGATGCTGTAATCGTTGCTGTAATCATTGCATATTGTGTGTAAACACAAGCTATTAATAAGCTGGACCAATAAAATGGCCAAATATCCTATTTGCTTCAGAGATGCTTAAAAAAAAAAGATATGAATATGGACATAGCCTGCTGAGAATTGGAAGGGCTCTAACATGATACACAAATAAGGAAACAATGTATATATTAAGTAGCAATCTTTCTGACACTTTTTAAGAGATACACAAAAAAACTATCAAGGACTAAAATTTGGCTATATAGAGGAGAGTCAAGTAGTATCCTTGAAAAATAACTATGTAAAACTTGAAAATAATAATTGTTAAACACATACGATTCCGAGAGAGGCAAAAAAAATACAAACAATGACAGATTAGAATGGAAGTTTCCAACCAGCTGCAGAAGTAAAGGCTAGCCAAAGCAGATGAGGAAGTGTGGACTTTAAAAGAATGGAAACAGAGTTTGACTACTAATTAAAAAAAATATTTGTGAAATGATTGTGCAAGGACATTGATTTTGACATTGACATGAACTGTGCTAGAATATTGACATTAAGGAAAAATATATACAGAAAAACAACTTTCTCAAAACAGATTCAAAGGGAGACTGTAAATTTAAAATTGGAAGATCTTAGAAACAGACAGTAGATAAAACAATCAAAGGGACACAAAGATGCAGTGATTGAGAAGGGGGTGAAGAAACAGCAGAAGAAGAGGCAGAAGAAGATTTAAAATGTTTAAAAGGATAATAAAGACTGAACTGAGGAAAGTAAAATACACTAAAATCAGACAATCTGGATACAGAACCACATGACTGAGAAAATAATTATCAGTTAGGAAATATTTGTTTAATTTAGTATGTGTACAATTATTCAATATTCTTATCTCCATTTATTTTTATTTACTTATAGATATACAGACATAGACATAGATATAAATCTTATATGCAGATATCAAATTTACTAATCTTTAATTTCAATTAATTATTCTCTGTTACTTTGATTTCTATTTTTCTTGTATTTGTGATATTTCAGGCTATTACACATATTATATTTATTATATAATTTACATTTATATACAATTTATTTCCACTATATCATCATATTAATCATATAATTTACATTTCATTTTAAACATACAACTTTTTCCTCTTTCTATTTTTTTCTTGTATTAGAGTTGAATATTTTTATTTGTTAGCAGTACTGACTATTTAAAGTAAATCAGAATTATCTCTGTTGTTACTCTTACAATCAAATATTTAAGTGGGCTGCTCATCGTTAGAGTGTACTGCCTGGAGATGGACACTGGGGTATTGGTTGAGACTCCTTTTTTCAGGGCCAGAGTCTGGTTATATCGGCCTCATACAGAGAGAGAAATATAAAACAAAATTGTCCAAAGCAGTTAATGAAAAGTTTCAGAGACTATTGCTCTCAGACAGCTTCCTTCTTACACTTAATTTGTCCACAGCAAATTCTTGCACAGCAAATTAGAGATATTGATATTGTCTGCTGTACATACTACTTGCTCCCCTAGTAATCTAGGTTTGTCATTCAACCCAAATGTGGGTGCAAACTATCTAGAAAACTTGACAATCCCAAAATACCACTCGGCATTTAGCAAAGCCAGATTTAATGTAATTCCATCTGCTATATTAGAGGGTCGGTTCCAACAAATTGGATATAATGAATGTGTGTATCCTTGTGGAGCAGGATTAGTAGAATCCCTATCGCATGTCTTTTTCTCATGTAACTTCTATAAAGGATGGCAGGGCAAGGAGCAATACTGAATAAGTTCCCAGGAAGACCTCTGGATTGGTATCTGAAGTACCTGCTAAGAGATACTGAAAAAAAGGTAACAGAAGAAGTTGCAAAGTTCATTTATTCTTCTATCAAAACTCATAAGGCTATATTACAATTGATAATACAATTGGGAGTAGATAAAGACCAACACAGATAATAGATTTTTTTTTTTTTGAGAAGGGTAAAGTAAATGGATGAGTGCACTGATCTTGCTCTGCTATTAAAATGATACTAATAATTTTAATACAGTTGAATACAATTATAATTTTAATACAACTTTTAATATATTCTAATAACTGCATATTATGTGTATGTACACCATATATAGTATCTTTATTGTATTGTATGTATGTGTATATATATATATAGAGAGAGAGAGAGAGAGAGAGAGAGAGAGAGAGAGAATTATATTGCATATTTATATGCTGTTTTAAGTATTGCTGTGTTTAACTTTTACTGCCTCATGGTCTGTTGACTGTAATAAAGGCATTGGAATGGATTGGAACCAAATAGTTATCATTTATTCTTAATTAACTTAATCAGGTATAAGTTATAGGTTACTGCAAATATTCACTGAAGGTATTTATTTATTGGTAAAAATGACCAAGAATGTTATTTGCTTGAAGTGTGGTGGAACCTTTACTAAGTAGCAAACAGCTGTGTAAGAGTGAGGTCATTGTGTTTATTGGGCTAAACGTCAAGAAGATAAGAATATCAGCTCAAGGTTATATTTGACAAAAAAAAGAGACAATAGCTCTTCTTTCCTATAAACAATGTCAAGAAAAATTACTGAAATAACAGTGCCTGCCAGTGATGAATGAATGAATTACAGAAATTATTCCGTTTTATTTTAAGGTTGGAAATACAGATTAATATCTATCTTGTATTAGTGAATAAAGGTATTTTAGTTAAGTTACTGGTGGTGTTATTTTATGTTATAAGTGCAAATTTATCTATTTAAGAATTGTTAGATTGAGTAACATATAGTAGAAAATAATAATTTGATTAACAGATAATTAACTGGCTATAACATATCAAATATATATTAGAAACAGAAAAATATAAAAATTTTGTGTCTAAATTATAGTAGGAAAGACAAGGAGGGTTTAAGCAGATAAAGCACTGAGAAGAAAAAAACAACAAATAGTTAAGAATAAGAAAATAATAATAAGATGGCCTCAGAAGAAGAGCAATTGCTCAAGTTCAAATACAATCTCAGGTTCAAAGAAGACCATCAATACAACTTCAGACAAAAGCATCAGATAGTAATTTATTTGTGATAGAAGGATGGAAATGAAAGATATGACAACTGAAATTAAAAAAGAGGTGAGGTGAGAAAGAAAATGGAGAATTTTGGACAAAAACTAGAAACACTAACTGTGATGGCTATCCTAGGGCCAGAGTAACCTAATAGTTGGTTGCCAGGCAACCAGAATGGCTGCTCAAGAGAGAAATCCAGACTGTTGGTGTGAGGGAGGGGCTGGAGGCTTGAGAGGAGGATTTATAAAAAGGCACACACTGATTAGCGTTGGCAGTCCTGTCAAAGAAAGCTCTGGAAAAAAATTCTTCAGTCAGCCGGGGGGATTGTCTGAATGGGAGGGTTTGTTTTTCAGAAAGTGTAGAGAGAGGCAGAAGAGAAATCAAACAATTATAAATTCTGGTCAGAAAGTGTGACCTAGATTTGAGGATTGAATCTTTGGTGTTAGTGTAACCAAAGGGCTGTTTGTGATGCCGATGCTCATATGAGGTTTTAAGACATACAGAAACTGTCTGAAAGAATCTTGAAGAAGTGTATTAGCTGTGGTGTGTATATGAACTCCAATTTTTGTTATGTGTGTCATTTTTAATAAAGACTATTTTTTATAAATTTTGGCTCAGCTGAATAATATATGGTATTTAAAATTCAAAAAGAAAACATTGCTACCATAATGCTCTAAAGGGGTTCTAAATAATCATTGAAATGCCTCACTTGTTACTCAGAAGTAAAGTTTAAAGGGGAAGGCAGAGGTGTGTATATATGTACTATATAAAAGTCAAAGTTTGTGAGTGATCTTGTCTGTCTGTCTGTATGAGGCAGGCCAAGACCTCATACAATTGACTGTGTGAGGTGAGAAGTCCTCATATGATTGGCTGCCTGAGAAAATTCTATGGAATCCTGGGGTTGGCAGCTCAGGGAGGGGCCTTTAGAATTCTCAGTTGGAGAGCTCAGGTTGGTTGCTGTAGAGACGAGGCCTAGCAGGAAGAAGAAGGCCAGTGTATTCCCTCAGGAACCCAAACTCTGTATGTTAATAACTCTGAATACAGATTGGATCAGGGAATATGAGGAAAAGTTACATGTACTGGATAAGACAGATTGGGGAATTAGAGACACAGGATCTCAAATCTTTCTAACAGGTATTACCTGTGAGAAAATAAAATCCTGGGCAATGCTGGGTATATACGCTGGTCCAGTATATAAAAGTCAATCTTTTTGTCTGTGTCAGGTGAAGACCTCATATGATTGGTTGTATCAGGTGAGGACCTCATATGATTGGCTGCCTAAGAAGATTCTGTGGAATCCTGGGACTTGCAGTTTAGGAAGAGACCTTTAGAATTCTCAGGCAGAGAGCTCTTGGGCCTCAGTCAACTGTGTTTGTCTTGAATAGGCCATTTGCTATGGAGACGAGGCCTAGCAGCGAGCAGAAGGGCTGTGTAGGAACCCAACCTTTGTATGTTAATAAATGAATACAGATTGGATTGGGGAATATGGGGAAAAGTTACAGGTACTAGACAAGACGGTTTGGGGAATTAGAGACACAGGATCTCAAATCTTTCTAACAAGTATTACCTATGAGAAAATAAAATCCTGGGTAATGCTGGGTATATATGCTAGCATATAAATAAAAATGATAATAAATAGATGAAGCATTAGAAAAATATATAATTTAAGAACATATAAATGAATTAAATTCAAAGGAAGATGGATATATAGGCCCTTTCTGCACGAGGCTAGTGAATCGCTTTGTGCCATTTCTTACCAGTTCTTCTGGGCTCGAAACGAGGCGGACTTTCCCTTATGTCCTTCCGCAGGGCTACTCTGTATGTTCCACGCCGATTCGGAGCAGTGTGAGTTCATAGATCCACACTATCTCCACCGTGGCCACTCCCGCTAATCTTACCCTGTCCCCATCGTCTGTGGTTTTTTTTTTTTTTTTTGGCATGGTTCTGTACGTCATTACGTACGTGCGTACGTGCGAAAGTCCGTACTGCCCCCGGCTCCTCCCATGAGCCCTCCCACGGCCCCTCCTTCCTGGGAAGCTTCTGGAGAGAGATCAATTTTTGGAACTAGCAAGGTGTGCTCCGTTGATCTAACTGAGCTTGCTAGTTCTTTGATCCTCTTTCTTGCACCGCTGTTGTCTTGTCCAGATTTTGCGATGGAACAAGACAGGATAAGAAATGTTGCCATGGTCCTGGGTCTGTTTCTGACGGTTCTGGGACTTGCGATGGCAGCAATGCAATGATAATGGACCCGTGACCAAGTTAGGAGGTACAGGCTTCAACAGTGCCCTCAGGCTTCCTTTGCTGCCTCATGGGATCGTGGAGATGATGATGATTTCAGCCTGTATGCACCCCTGCTAGGAGGCTCCTCGGAAAGTGTGCCACGGCCAAGAAGATGGTGGGTTCAGGAGAGGATGCACAGGACATGGTGGACCAATGAGGTCCTGGCTACATGGGATGATGACCAGTGGCTCTGTCTCTTCAGGATGACAAAGGCCACCCTGTTTGAGATAGCAGACCATCTGCGTCCGCACCTGGAGAGAAGGACGACAGAGATGTGTGAACCCATACCTGTGTAGAGGAGAGAGTGACCATTGCTGTCTGGTGGCTGACGACCCCCCTGATCTACAGGAAAACTGTGAACACTTTTGGCTTGGAGATCTCCACAGTTGCCAGAGATAGCCATTGAGGTCTGCCTTGCAATAGAGCATGTGCTCCTGTCCTCAACTGTTTCCCTGGGAGACTATTGGAGGGTATGTGTTCTGTACAGCACTGCTGCTGTACACAATCCACACTGGTATGTGAAAAATAAAATGTTTGGTCCACATATCCTGGGGGCCACAATCCTCATTCACCTTTCCCCTCCTCCCAAGACAAACACCTGAAAGGCGTCCAGAATCTTCTGGCATGCCCATGGGTCCTCATGCTTGCCTACATGGGGGACATGGAACACGCGGTGCTTCCCTTACACATTTTCACACCCACCATCCATCTCACATTGACTCACTACTCTTCCCAGGGCCCAAGCAGTCTCCCTCCAGAAAGTTCTGCACCCCCTAGGGTCACCATCCCCAACTTTGAGGGGGAAATGGGACACGCAGTACTTTCTCAAAGCACTCTCACACACACCATTCACCACAAGGCACTAAGATACACTTCCCAGGGCACAGTCTCCCTCCAGAATGTTCTGCCCCCTCAGGGTCACCATGCCCACCTGTGAGGGGGACATGGGACACGCAGTAGTTTCTCAAGGCACTCTCATACCATCCACCACAAGGCAGTATGCTACACTTCCCAGGGCACAAACAGTCTCCCTCCAGAATGTTCTGCCCCCCCCCCCAGGGTCACCATACCCACCTGTGAGGGGGACATGGGACACGCAGTACTTTCTCAAGGCACTCTCACACCATCCACTACAAGGCACTATGCTACAATTCCCATGCACAAACAGTCTCCTTCCAGAATGTTCTGCCCTCCCAGGGTCACGATGCCCACCTCTGAGAGGGACATGGGACATACAGTACTTTTTCAAGGCACTCTCACACCATTCACCACAAGACACTACGCTACACTTCCCAGGACACAAAAAGTCTTCCTCCAGAACATTCTGCCCCCGCCCAGGGTCACCGTGCTCACCTGTGAGGGGGATATGGGACATGCAGTACTTTCTCTAGGCACTCTCACACCCACCATCCACCACAAGGCACTATGCTACACTTCCCAGGGCACAAACAGTCTCCCTCCAGAATGTTCTGTCTCCCCCCAGGGTCGCCATGCCCAGCTGTGAGGGGGAATGGGACATGCAGTATTTACTCACTGCACACTCACACCCAACATCCACCTCAAGCAAGCACACTACAATTCCCAAGGCCAAGGCAAACAAGAATGTCAAGCCAGGCAATAGGGTCACCATGCCCAGCTGCAAGGGGAACATGGTACATGCAGTACTTGTCAGGGATTCCAGGCAGAGAACCCTGGGAAAATGATCAGCCCACTGCAAAAGATGTTGCATCATGCTCCAGCTGTGGGTGATTGCAGGGTTGCATAAGAAACTGGGGTCGTGTGCAGATGGTAGAGGGAGGTGTGCAAACCTCTGCCTGATTGGTTGTAAATGTGTATATAAGAAGGCAATCCCCAGTATGTATTTGTCTGTTGACCAAACCGGTGTCTGGCGCAAGCCTTTGTCCGTCTGTTCCATGTTGTGTACATATCGGAACGTTGCTACAAGATAAAGTGCTTCCTGTTTGGAAGAAACTCCTCCGTGTGTGAGTATCCTTACTGGGGAACAAGGCTGCTGCTGTTGGCTTGCTGCCTTCTGGTTTTTCCGCTGCATCTTTGTGGGGCTGAAACTCCTATCATCCCCCAACAGTACTTTCTCTATACACTCCCCCACTCAACATCCACCTCTACCGAACACAATACAATTCCCAAGGCCAAGGCAGCCAGGCAGTAGGGTCACCGTGCCCAGCTCCAAGGGGACAGGGGACATGCAGTACTTCCTGTATGCACTCTCCCACACACCATCCAACTTGAGGCAGTGCACTATGCTTCTCGGGGCCCTGGCAGTCTCCCTCCAGCATGTTCTGCTACGCCCTAGGATCAGCATGCCCAACTCCTGGGGGTACATGGGACATGAAGTACTTCCTCTATGCACTATCACAGGCAACATCCAACTCTAGTGACCACACTAAAATTCCCAAGGCCAAGGCAAACACCCTTATAAATGTTTCGCCACACAGTGGGGGGTCACCATGTCGCACTGTGAGGGGAAAATGGGACATGCAGCGCTTTGGTGTATATCTTTAATGCAGATAAAAATTAACTTTTCCCCTTTTCTCCTACCAAGTGCAGATCATGGATGGCTTCCATCAAATGGGATTCCCTCAGTGCATCGAGGCAGTTGATGGAACTCATATTCCCGTGCAGCCACCAAAGGGAAGAGGAGAGGAGTTAATAAACCACAAAAGCTCCTTCTCCATCCTGCTACAGGGCACTATGAATAATTCCAGACGTTTTATTGACATTGTTCTGGGTTTTACGGGAAGAACGCATGATGCCTTTGTTTTCCACCACTCGTCCCAGGAAGGTTTGTTCCCGGAAACCCTACCATCACCATCGATGGCGTTTGCATTGGACCAGTTATCCTGGGCGATGCTGCATACCCCCTTTCCCGGTGGCTGATGAAGCCGTACGCAGGACACCTTGACACAAGAAAGCTTGCCTACAACAAGGTTTTTAACCATTGTAGAAACATTGTGGAACGGGCTTTTGGAAGGCTCAAAGTGAGATGGGCTTGTCTTTCTGCACCATTGACTGTCTCAGAGCAGAACTTTCTACCTGTGGTGTCGGCTTGTGTTGTTTTACACAACATTTGTGAGACAAAGGGTCACATCCTCCACCCAGACTTAGCACCACCACCCCCAGTACGTCTTCTCCATCAACCGGAAGACATCCGTCCGTATGCCTCCGGAAGGAGGCTCCGGGAGGGGGAAAGGGTTAGGGCTGCCATAGCAAGCCTCATCACTTTGGGCAGTGTTTAAGGCCAGCAGTGGGGTCCCAAACCATGTAATGCCACCAGGAAAAGCTGTTTCCCAGAAACTGACTAGATTTCTTTGGTTTTGATTAGTATATAGAGATCCCATAGTTTCCCCACCACCCCCACCTTTCAAAAATACCAAAAAAATATTTAAAGTTGTACTTTCCTGTGCTGGAACATCTTTCCCTTTCTGAGAGCTCCTTTTTTTTTCTATATTACGTAAGTATGTTGTGACCATTTTAATTTTTGCTATTACTGATTTCCGTTAATAAAAATTTGGTTCATAGTTATTAAGACGCCTGGTTTCTTTTCTCATTTACATTTACCTAAGCAGAGTTAAAAAAAGAATATGTGTCACAACTC
Organism: Cyclura pinguis; assembly: GCA_030412105.1. Lineage (NCBI taxonomy): Eukaryota > Metazoa > Chordata > Lepidosauria > Squamata > Iguanidae > Cyclura > Cyclura pinguis. The sequence continues at coordinate 66,960,491 of CM059604.1, forward strand.
TAGGCATTCATCTGTCAACTTGACTGTTGTCAGTGTTGTGCTTTTGCACATTAGAACTTAAATGCATACTATGTGCACAAATCCAGAGAAATATCACCAACCATTTAATAGGAAGAATACTTCAACTATAACAACTGTCCAGAAACAGGACATGGACATGTCCCAAGATCATATGCTAAACAATATAACACCTAGATTGTGAAACATCAAAGACATGTGCTTCCTTTTTGTCATGTCACCCTCTGTCGGATAGATATCGTGGCACATAGGATCCATTAAAAATTGATGGTGACATCAGCACTCCGTCTTCTAAGAAGCACAAGGCACTGTGTTGTTCCATTGTCTGGAATAACGCTGACATCTACAGCTATCCTTACTGCAGTCACACAACACACTGCACTGTATGTCGTGGGTTACGGCTGCAGGTGGTTCACATTAAGGCATTCCACTGCCATGCACATATTGCTAAGAAAAAGAACCCTGAGGATATATTAAAAAAATAAATAAATAAAAGAAACATGATGAGTGCAAAAGGCATAGAGTGGAACAGTGCCTCAGGGGCTATAACGCTGCAATACTTTCTTTGGGCGGGAAGCCTTTCCACTTTGATGTTCTGGATGGGAGGATGAAGAAGTACTTTCCAGCGCAAGGCCCTGACTTGTCTCCCCTCCTGGTGGATTGACACTCGCAGTGGCATCCTTCCTGTATGTGCTTCTTGCGCCCGAAGGTCCCCCTGCCAATGATGATACCAAGGTGGTCGTAGCTGTGGCGCAGATTCTGAGGAGGGAAATTATCTCTCTGCGTTCTTCGGTGCCGGATTCTATATCTAGACGGCACAGTCATACCATTTCCTTCAAGGCCTCATTTCCCTATCTCAGAACTGCTATGAGTTCATTGTGATGGTGTTCCATTTTGCTGATCAGGACCTCAAACTCCTTTGCACGCTGCGCTCTGTTAAGTTCCTGCTATTCCTTTATGAATTCCATTGTTGCTATTGCAGCAGTGAAGGTATCATTTCTTCTGCCACTTTGGTCCCTGGAACAAGCCAATCTAAGCCTGGATCTTGGTGATGTTCCTGCTGTGGAAATGGTACTTACACTGCTTATGGATTCTATGGAAGGTTCCTCTAGGGAGATGGAAATCATATAGAATGTTAAATCATGAGAGGTATGTGCTGTTTGGGCTGATGCAAACACTTTCCAGATAGCGTTCGTCCCCCCCCCCCAAAAAAAATTACTGCCCGAGCAACCCACAATTTCACAAGAGAAGCACAGAGAATTATGAAGACTTCGATTCTGGCATTACAGTGCTAGTGCATGTCCACTTTGCATGACTCGGCAAGCATAGAGGGGACATTTTTATCTTCAGAAGATGGTTCCTTTCCCAATCTGGGCCCTAGACGCTCATGCATAATTTTTTTACTTTGTAAGGTTTTGATGCGTTATCTGCATAAAACCACTGATGGGTTCATATTGGGTAATGAATTCCCTTTTTTAATGAGGATGCCTCAGTATTCCCAGCTTTGACATGTGTTCCTGGAAGCACAGCGTTTCTACTACTGCCTCTGTTTTCCCTGTATGCATTATTTTTGGTGCCTCTTTCACTACCAGGTTTATGTTGCTGTGGTGTACAGACGAATTACTTGGGGCACTGATTATTTCCCAATGTTGCCTTGTCTGGAGCACATGGTGCCCTGCTGTTATCAAGGCAGTGCTGCCGCAGTTGCAAATGAACCTTTGCTGAGAAGGATTTGTTCCATTAAACCCCGACGTTGGACATGTTTACTGTGCATGTCCCTGTATCCCTTACTCCCTTGATTTGCATAAACCTCTCACACTTACTCCTGCTCTGTAAGATTCTGTATATTGCTTCATAATGTTGCCCTAATGCATAACTTCTTCTCTAATAAGGAGATACACCTGGCAGTGCCTGACAGAAATATTCACATCATGTTACTGCCATATTTGCAGGACTGTCCTTTCGTTACAGATTCTCAGAAAGCATTAAAACTGTACCCTCAAGTAAGGCACAAGACAGAGAGTCTCCCTGGGGAAAAGGAGATGTGCTGCTGCTCACCAGAGGCTGGTGGACTCTCATTCTCCTGCCTGCAGGAACCCGCCTGAGAAGAACTGGGAAAGTTGTCTTCATTCCCTATAAGGAGAGATAAGTCATCTTGGTTGGACACAGCTTGTGAGCAACACCATGGCATGTCCATCACAACACAGAGTTAAAGCCAAATGTTTGCCACTCACAGTGTTTCGGCTAGCGTTGACCACGCCATCCACTAATGCATTGGAGAAGCATGGTGAACCAAAGCGGGTGTTTGTGTGTGATTGGCGATGGAAAGCATACCTTGGGGAAGGAAGAATATCCCTACTTTGTGAGTGAAAGAAAGGTGCATTTGAGAGTATGATGGCTTTTTGCCGTTTTCTTACATTGTTTGGAGAGAAGATGGATCTCACAAGTAGTTAGATTCCAGACAGGCCGCATGGTCTGGGATGGATTGTTCCTTCTCTACACCTACCCGCAAAGTGGCAAATGAGGCTTCTGTAGTGAACCCTCACTACAGATACGTATTCTCACTGCATCAAAATAATACTTTCTGTTACCAGAGCACAGCGATGACATAGGTCTAGCATCTGCTCACTACAGAACACACTACAGTTCCCAAGGCCAAGGCAAACACCCTCAAGAATGTCAAGCCATGCAGTAGGGTCACCTTGCCCAGCTCTAAGGGGGACATGGGACATGCAGGACTTCCTCTACGCACTCTCCCACCCAACATCCACTTCTGGCGACCACACTATAATTCCAAGGCCAGGGTGAACACCCTCAGGAATTTGAAGCTATGCAGTAGGGTCTCCCTGCCCAGCTCCAAAGGGGACATGGGACATGCAGGACTTCCTCTATGCAATCTTCCACACACCATCCACATCTGGCGACCACACTGTAATTCCCAAGAGCAAGGCAAACACCCTTGAGAATTTCCAGCCACACAGTAGGGTCGCCCTGCCCAGCTGCAAGGGGGATATGGGACATGCAGGACTTCCTCTATGCTCTCTCATTCCCAACACCCACTTCTAGCGACCACACTACAATTCTCAAGGCCAATGCAAACACCCTCAAGAATGTTTCACTATAGACTCATTCAATAATTTGGAGCCAGGGACAGGGGATTACATATTCCCCAAAAGGCGAGATGTGCCCTTCTGCATTGGGTGCAAGGGTAAATCGCTGTAGCAAATGTATCCTACCATTACCCCATAACCCCAATGTGTGCAGTATATGGGTCTTTCTCCCGATGTAGTGCACTCCCTTACTACTGGGATGGGAAAATTTAAAGGGATAGGGACTACTTATTTCACACGCAGCTACATCAGCAATATTATTTCATTCTCACATTCCTGTGTCCTTACCAGACGCCTCAGGTTCAGATGTGTCCTGAGTGGCTTCCTCTGTATGTTCACCCCTCTCCTCTGCTACTTCATCTTGAAAAGAAGGGAGAAATAAATATGGTTGAGGAAACAGGAAAACAAAATGTACAGACTCTCTGGGGAACTGAATTGCTCATACCTACTGCTGTCCCTCCACCGTCCATAGCTTCCTCACAATCTTCTGCTGGCTATCACTCGAGGTGGAACTACACTGGCATCACCCCCAAGTATCCTTGAAAGTTCATCACCCAGGAAGAACCTGTCCTTTTATTTGCTGCCACAGCATGCCGATAGTCTAGCCTTAGCTTTTTAGTTTTGTTCCTACAGTCCTCCACAGTCCTCTTGTGTCACCTTCTTCTCAACTCCAGCGCTATGTCCTTGAAAATCTCTATATTTCTATGGCTTTCCTGTAGATCCGCTTGAAAACAACATTCCCCCCAAACATCCAACAAGTCCTTTACTTCTGCAGGTCTCCATGCCACCCCCCTCCCTTTACTCTTCACTTTTCTAAGTTCAGAACCCCGCTTGCCAGGGTTGTCAATGTTACCACTAGAAATTTCCTGGGTCTCCATTTCTTCTGTATTCACTCTGTTTTCTGTGACAAACCTTTCTCCTTAAGCTCGCCACTGCTCACTTAAAAAATGGCTGCCCCCAGTAAGGAACTGCACAGTTTCCTGCCTGCGAACGTGCGCGCCTGCTCATTGGAGCCGTGTTACTGCCCTGGCTAGCTCGAGCTTGTGGGATATAAAGATATCTCTTGATATCAATAATTCGGCCTCACATACCCATTCCCCTCCACGTGCTTGCAAGGCCCCCGGACAAGCATGCATACTCGGCCGATAATCGCCGTAATATTCAACACAATACAGGCAGGCCAGAAATAGCCGACTCTCAGCTTTAGGAGACCTCAAGGCAAGTACCTCCATTAGGTATGCACGCAACTTTCAAAAGATCCTCTGCCCCGCTCTGGCAGCTTGTTGATCTGACTATACAACGCTCAAGTACTGGAGGGTACAACCCACTGCCCAAACGTACTCCTCAGATCGAGTACGCCTTTGGGGCATATTACACAGGTTCGGACTGGACATGAGCCAGTTCGACAAACGGCCCACTTCTGAACTAATTGAGGCCCTGGAGAAGCAGCCGGTCCAGGGTGTGACCAACGGCCCCCCTCTGGCTGGATACTACCCTAACCTGGCTCTGCAAGAATAGGGGTGCCCTCGGTCCAGGAAGCTTCCTCGCAACGTTGTGGCTAGGTTGAAGCCAGACAGGTGGGGAAAGTTCTGGGTGAAGGCAGGCACTAGGACCGAGAGGGAAAAGACCCCTGCCACCCCTCCTGCAGACTCCAGAGCAGCGCCAAAGGCGCTGCTCCCTAACCTGAGAAGACAGAGTGAGCCCACCCCTGACACTATCCATTTGACCGAGTATGGCGGGGGGGGGCCCAATACAAGCCCATCAGGAAACCCAAGCGCCCCAGGCACACTAGAACAAGACAGATTGCACCTCCTCCTGACTCAGCCCCGAGTGCGAATCCAGCCACCTTCGAGACCATAGTGCTTTCATAGCACAGAGAAGGATTGCACCAGGCTAAGGTTCAGGAGGAAGCCCCCACCAAATTTGACCAGGCACAAGATATTGCCAGCATGTGTGAGAGCCAGGAAGAGGAGAGCACACAGCCAGGGGAAGCCAGCCCCAAGATTCCGAAGCTCTCCATTGTCCTTGCTCTGAGCCCCTGCCTAGAAACCAGCAGTTTGCCCTGGGATTTCCTTGAAGCCTTGGCCAGGAGAGTCCTTCCTCTCCGTGCCATCTTTCAGGGGAATTTCACATGGGATTGGGAATTCAAACAGCAAGGTGCTCCCGCCCAGCCAGAGCACAGGCTAGCAAAGGCACTCATCCTGGCACCCCCTGTATGGACCATGCACACTCCCTTTGACTGCAGTCCAGCTGGGGAGATGTCAATAACGGTGAGACCTAAATGCCCCATGGAGGTAGAAATGGCTACTGCCTTCCCCTCCGCAAAAATGTACTGGTGCCAGCTGGTTTCCAGGTTCAGTGGCACCTACATTATTGTGACTCTGGTGATATTGAGAGGGGCCAAGACAGTTCTTGGCTTCATCTCGATCACCACCCTGAGGTCCACGAGGCATGTGAGTCCGAGAGCAGCCTCCACACTAAATTTAGAGTACGGGTCACAAATCAGGAGCAGGCGCTGCCGCTCTTGCCAGTAATTCAGGAAACCCGGAAGAAAGAGTGGAAAGACCTGCCTGTTGATCCCGCCTCTGTGGTCATCCCCAAGCCGGAAGATCCAGGCACCCAAAAGCCCAATGTGTGCCCTGTAATTTCTCAGACTTCCTTAAATGACAAGGAAGTACCCGCCGTTAATTGGTCCGAGACGCTTTTCTCCATTTACGAGGCGTTTGACAATGGTTGAGCTGCCATTGTCTGAGTGGGATAGAGGCGGAGTGGCGACCCCTCTGGATTCCCAGCCATTGTAAATAGTTCTGCCATGTAAATAGTTTTGATAGTGGTGTTCCCTCTCTCTTTCTCCGTTTGACAAAAAGCCTACCCGGGCCTTCAGGCTTTTGTTACCAACCCAGAGTCCAGCTCCCACGAGGTGGGGAGGTCGTGCATTCAGAACCAACATCAAACCACCATCACCTTCGCAGCACCCCCCATGGCTGCATTCCATTGCTGAATGCGGCGGCATTCGGGGGGGGGGGGGCTCAGCAAGATTTCGGCCGAGAGAGAGCTAATCTCCAATGAGATGGCTTCTGCTGTTGAATTTCGTGGTCGGGGATGAGATGGCTTATCCCTGTCTCCGGGACGATGGCTTGATGCGGGTTCTGAATTCACAGCTCCACTGCCTTAACAGGCCTAGCCAAGGCCAATACTGCTCTGTTTTCTGAAGCCATTTAAACCTGTTTCCTGCTAAAACTTCACGGTCATAGTGAAAAATTTGGTTTTATAGTTCCAGTTTCACCCGTTAGGCTTTGAGCTGGTAATTTGCATTTATTGTATGCATTGGCTACTAATCATGTCAGTTCTTTTGTTAAAACTCTAATAGGTTCATTGATCTGGAGGACTGGGAAGATCCCGAGGTCGTACCATCGCCCCTGAGTATCGTGTGTGTGTGTGGGGGGTGACGAAGAAAGTTGCCGCTCCATCTGATGGCCTGTGCTTGGAGATTCCTGGTTCCTCGACAACCACCTGAGACTGTGAGGGAAGGTGACCATGCAGCCTTCCGCTTGCAAAGACAGACTTTTGCCATTCCTGCTACCGTTTACTCGCCCGAGAAAACCCAATGCTCCAAACTCCAAGCTCCAAACTCTGCAAAGCCTCTCTGTTCCTGAACTTGCAGCAAGCCAACTAAGCTGCACCAACTTGGACATTTTGTTGCTGTTCCTGTTCCGCTACTCGGATGGACTTATGTCTTGCTCACTCACCCCAGCTACAAGACTACAAGGCTTTTCCTGTTGCAAGGGGGGGGGGTGCAGAGACTTTTGCTCGCCCCTCACCTCCCCTGGACTACGAACTCTCATCCCATCATCCACATTGAATGGATTGCTCCTTGGATTGCTTTCATTGCCAGACACTGCATTGGATTTACAATATTTCATTGATTATTTCTCATTACATTTGTTATTTACAACCGTTGCTCATACTTTGACAGTTCCCTATTGACGGGACAGTCTGACATTGATTATTGTTTAATGATTGATCGTTGTTTAATTGACGTCTGTGTGCTTGTGTTTAGGTTTAGGTTTTAGTTAGGAAGATTGTTATAAGATAGAGACCCTTTGCTTTCTCTTTTCCCGTGGAGTAATACTATCACCCAATCTGTAAGCCCCTATTCAGCTCTAAAATGATTTTTGATTTTTAATTGGAAAATGTTCGATATTGTCCTCAACATTGCCCATTTTCGGTGGGGGGGGTGTTACTGCCCTGGCTAGCCTGAGCTTGGGGGATTTAAAGATATCTCTTGATATCAATAATTCAGCCTCACATACCCATTCCGCTCCACATGCTTGCGAGGCCCCTGGCCAAGCACGCATACAGGCTCGGCCGATAATCGCCGTAATATTCCAACACAATACAGGCAGGCCAGAAATAGCCGACTCGCAGCTTTAGGAGACCTCAAGGCAAGTACCTCCATTAGGTATGCACGCAACTTTCAAAAGATCCTCTGCCCCGTGCTGGCAGCTTGATGATCTGACTATACAATGCTCAAGTACTCCGCGTTTGCATACTGGCTACCCTATTGACAATTTGGCTATAATTCAATCATTCAAATTCTGACCTTTCGGAGGCTTTGTCTCCATCCCCAAATCCATTGTTTTCCCAGAGTCCGAACTAGCCTGTGGTCACAATTCTCCTTATAAAAACCCCTGACTTTGAGCGCTTCCTTGGATCGCTCTTGGCTTCCATCCCGCCTTGCTGTCGCTTTGTCCAGCGAGCCTTCCCTTCAGCCTCACGTGCTGAGATCCACGCTCCCCAGCTTCTCTGCTTCTAACCTGGCTTCAGGACAGGTGAAGTATCACCCAAACCAACAACTCCTCTAAAAATCCCTCTATCCCACTCCAACCTTTATTTCCGTGGTTATCTGTGTGAGTGTGCTGAATACACTGTTTGATTGTGTCTTCAATAAAACCAAATTTATTATTTCAACTTCTGTGTGCTCCTTGACTCGGCCTGACCCCATAAACATAGGGTTCAAGATCTCACTACATTACCCTGCCTCTCGTATTGCTAGGCTGTGCTCTTGCTTAATTTCGCCAACTTATAGATTGAGAGCGCATTTAGGTGTCCCTCCCCAGGAATCAGGGTAATAGCCAAACTACAAAATGTCTCTCCGAGGACCCCTACAGGACAGCAGAGGAATCGTTCAAGGTTTGTGGGTTTTTGGAGTGGAGAGCTGTGGGTGTGTACTTTGTGAGATTGGTGGTTTTCTAGAGTTTTTTCGTTTCCCATTGCCTGGCTTCCCCCTGTCTTGCCCCAAACCTGCTTTCTTTCACTGTTCCCCTCACTTCTCTGCCCTTCTATTATTTGTTTTCACATTTACTCTTCCCCTTTTCATCCTTTCCTGTGTGAGGTGTGGTGTGGTGTTCCTTGGTTGAGAAAGTGTGTGGGTAAGGTAGAGTAAGAGAGAGAGAAGGGTGACTGAGACAGAGTGAAAGTGAGAAGACAGAGAGAGGGAGAGGGAGAGAGAAAAAGTGTTATTTGCAGAGGTTGTGTATTCTTTCTGTGGACTGATGATGGATCATGAGGGTGCTGTCTGGGCTGATGGAGAGATCCAGGAACTTCTTGGATTAATCTGAGCCAGCTCTGGCATCGCAATTTTGATGCAGAGCACAAATTATCCAAATAAAGAGTATTATGTGCGCATCGCCCAGCACCTGTCCTGCAAGGGGTACGAGAGGACACCAGCGCAGGTCAATTCAAAATTCAAGGCCATTAAGGGTGCATTTTATGATGCCCTAGAGAGGTTCAAAGGACACCCCTCCCCTAGCACCGCAAAACCACCATTCTATTCCACAATGCTGAGGTTATAGAAGGCAGTGGGGCATCCATCATGGCAGGACAGGCACAGAGGACGTGAGTAACTGCTTCCACTCTCCTTCACATGAACAACTATATGTGAAAAGTTGATATCATTCTTTCAAACAAGGAGGGCTGCTCCTTTCTGGTGCAATCTGCAGCCACGCAAAAATCTACATGTGCTATCCTGACAGGTGGAAGACAACGTGAGACAGGCTCCCGTTGTCGGGATCGCCCTCCATACGTAGGGGTTGATGGGGTAATGCGTACTGTAACAATTAGTTGTAGCACTAGGGTTTCGCCTTGCTTATTAGTTTACAGTCATAGGGCAGCTGTGCTGGACATTCCATTCTCTCCTTTCTCAAGACGTTCCCCAGTAGAAGAGATAGTTACTATAGCAACGCCTAGAGGTCGTCTTGATCTGATAGTTGAAAGAAGACACCCCCTTATCTCTGTGTGAACCTGTGAAGCTTAATACTACAAAGCGTGGGAAATATTTCCCACTTGGATCTTTTAATGTCTGTATGTCATAATGCTCAGCTCTCAATAAATCTGTTTGGAAGTTTATTGAATCGTGTTTGAGTCTGATCCTGACACCCGTGGTGTGGAGGAGGGAGGCAGCACTCAAGAGAGGGAAGGTAGGGGCAAGACAATTTTACCTTAACCAGACAGATTATTGTGCCGACCGTTTTATTTCTCTTCAGTTCGGCAAGTGCCAGACATTTGGCTCATTGCATTTTGGATGCATGTCAGTTTACCATGCTATACCATTGGTAGTACTGTTGTGTCTTTTTTCCCTCTCCTGCTACAGGGGAGGAGAGCATTGTGATAGGGGACACAACTTCCGCAATGGAAAAGGAGTAAGACCTGCCAGGGCACAGCATGGCGCAAGGTAATCAATTTTTTATTTTGTGCTGGAAAGGACAACCGCCATTACTTTCTCAAACATTATTTGCGAGCATTATGGTGCGCATTAACTTTAAAGGCTTTACCATTCTTTTCTCAAAGCCACAGCGGCATGAGCAGAAACAACTGCACCGTCTTCCTCGGCCTCCAGCCGCGGGAGGCTCGTCATTGACCTCGCTGAGGAAGAATCCCAGAATGTGGGAGGTCAGCCTTTTTTCCAGTTGGAATTGTACTGTGTGGTAAGTGAAAACAAGCCCAGAACACATCGAGAAAATTTATTTTGAATGCTGATTTTATTTGTTGTACAGCGGAGGTCATGATCCAGGCAACAGGGCAAGGGGCAACCGCAGAAGAGATTCCGGGACCATCCACATCCAGCAAGTGTATCTGCATTCTATCCTTGTTAATTTTTGGATTGTGCTGATGGATGTGTCCTTGCCCTCTACTTTTCAACAGCAACGTATGTACATTGTAAGTCACTGGGTTGTTGTTTAAACCTTTTCCGTAGCTCCAGCACCACGTTGGCGAGAGATGACCCAGGTGGAGGCTGTCCTGGACTGCCTACAACAGATAGAGGATAACACCACAAGCCTCTGTAAGTGCATGCTTCCTGTGACGGGGAAAGATGGCAACCCTGTCTTGGTCTCTTACTGCAAAGATTTTTGGGGACTGCACGACTAACCTATACCAAACTGTTTTTTTCTCCCCACAGATGACACCCTGCAGCGGAACCTTTTTGAATTTACTACTGCCCTGCAGCTCTCAATCTCTCAGTCGTATGAAAGTATTACCAGGGAGATCAGAGACCTGAAGGCCATCCTGAGAGAGAGGACAGAAGACATTTAATTGTTGTACATCACAAATAGTTACCCTTCCTTTACCAACCCTCCCAGAGCTAGTTACCCCCCCAGGAAAAAAAAAACTCCCCCCCTTCAATGTTAAAAAAGTTTGCTGTAATTTTGTATAAATGTTTTTTTAAAAAATTTAGTATCTTTGCCTCCTGTACATACTTTGTTTCCAAGGATCCATAGTGTTGGCTCAATGCACCCTCTGTGACAGTTCTGTACTTCTGAGTGCTTCAAATGAAGTGGTGTTGCATTGCTTCTTTCAGGAATGAATGTCCGAAGCAGTACATATCCCTTTGCCTCTGTGAAGGTATATCTGGAGAACATGGGTACAGGCAGAAAATACTCAGGTTTCTTTGCCTTGTCCCTATCAAACAGCAGTGATGGAGTTAGAGGTGTAACTTGGGTGTGGTAGCACAGTGAGGAAGTTATGCATGTCCCATTTCCCCCGTGGAGCCGGGCACAGTGACCCCAGGGCGTAGCAGAACATGGAGGAGGGAGGCTATCTGGGCCCGGGGAGGTGCTGTGTAGTGGCCTAAGGTGGATGGCGGGTGGGAGAGCTCCTTCAGTTAGCACTGCAGGTCCCATGTTCCCCTTGGAGCAGCGCATAGCGACCCTACTGTGTGGCTGGACATTCTTAAGGGTGTTTGCCTTGTCCTTGGGAATTATAGTGTGGTCGCAAGTGGTGGATGTTGGGTGGGAGAGTGCATAGAGGAAGTCCTGCATGTCCCATGTCCCCCTTGGAGCCGGGCAGGGAGACGCAACTGTGTGGCTGGACATTCCTGAGGGTGTTTGCCTTGCCTTTGAGAATTATAGTGTGCTTGCCAGAGGTGGATGTTGGGTGGGAGAGTGCATAGAGGAAGTCCTGCATGCCCCATGTCCCCCTTGGAGCTGGGCATGGCGACCCTGTTGGGGGCAGAACGTTCAGGAGAGTGGCTGTCTGGGCCCTGGGAAGTGTAGTGTAGTGCCTTGTGGTGGACGGTGGGTATGAGAGTGCCTTGTGGAAGTACTGTGTGTCCCATGTCCCCCTCCCAGCTGGGCATGGCGACCCTGGTGGGGGTAGAACCTTCAGGAGAGTGGCTGTCTGGGCCCTGGGAAGTGTAGTGTAGTGCCGTGAGGTGGATGTTGGGTGTGAGAGTGACTTGTGGAAGTACTGCGTGTCCCATGTCCCCCTCCTAGCTGGGCATGGTGACCCTAGGGGGGGCTGAATCTTCTGGGGGGAGGCTGTCTGGGCCCTGGGAATTGTAGTGTGGTGCCTTGAGGTGGATGTCGGGCATGAGCGTGTAGTGAGAAAGTACTGTGTGTCCCATGTCCCCCTCCCAGCTGGTCATGGTGACCTGGGGGGGGCTGTACCTTCTGGAGGGAGGCGGTCTGGGCCCTGGGAAGTGTAGTGTAGTGCCCTGAGGTGGATGGTGGGTGTGAGCGTGCAGTGAGGAAGTACTGCGGGTCCCATGTCCCTCTCCCAGCTGGGCATGGCGACCCGGGGGGGGGCTGAACCTTCTGGAGGGAGGCTGTCTGGGCTCTAGGAATTGTAGTGTGGTGCCTTCAGGTGGATGTTGGGCATGAGCGTGCAGTGAGGAAGTACTGCGTGTCCTATGTCCCCCTTGGAGCTGGGCATGGTGACCCCGGGGGGGGCAGAACTTTCTGAAGAGAGGCTCTTGGGCCCAGGGAAGTATAGTGTGGTGCCCTGAGGTGGATGTTGAGTGCGAGCATGCATTGGGGACGTACTGTGTGTCCCATGTCCCCCTCGGAGCTGGGCATGGGCGACCCTGGTGGGGGCAGAACCTTCAGGAGAGTGGCTGACTAGGCCCTGAGAAGTGTAGTGTAGTGCCATGAGGTGGACATTGGGTGTGAGAGTGCCTTGAGGAAGTACTGTGTGTCCCATGTTCCCAGCACAGGTTCATGTTAAGGGCATTTTTAGGGGAGAAGAGTTTATGTAGGTTTTTTTTTGTTATGTGGGGGAAGGAGAGGAATTATCAGGAGGGGTAAGGGGTGTGTCCTAGGGAAAGTATTGCAGGTCCCATGCTGCCTGCAAGGCTGCATGTGGAGGCTATTTTCAAATGAAATTGAGAAGTATATAGGGAAGAGAATTTGGATGAGGGGAAGATGGGTAGTGGTCAGTATTTTGAAATGAGAAAGGAAAGAGCATGCAGCACTGGCTCCGAACGAAAAGTCCAGCAACCATTATCCCCATCCTCCACGACTACTTCCAACACCATGGGCACATAGAACACTAAACATGTAACCTGAGCACTATAAAAATCATAGAAATTTAAAGCCACACTACATATCTGCAGCCTTTTTCTTGCTGTTACTGTGAATTAGGTGATTTTTGAGGATGAGAAAACGGCGGCTTCCTGTCTTTTGTTCGGCGGGACCAACCACTGAAGCTGACCATGCCCACAGCCCACCCTCTGCTGATCACCAGGTTGCATTGGTGCGAATGTGCGCATCTGCACCACTGCGAAAGTATGAATTGGCGCGGTCCAGAAAATTGAAAAACCGTGTTCTTCCGTTTTTCAAATAGCGCACTCTACGACCACTTGGGAGCGCATTTAATCGGACTTAGGTGCGGAACAAAGGCAAATAATCTGAACCTTGTCCGCTTTAAGGCGCAGACGATCTCCATTACCAAGGCGCATTGGCTTGTCTTAATTTCCTCATACAGAAAGGGCTCTAGATGAGCACCCATACTTTTAGAGAAGGAATTTAGGGGAAATGAGGAGATTAGGGAAAGAAGACTGTTTGACAGAAAGTGTTAGTAAGAAGAATAAAGTCTGTGTTATTACAATACTTTGTAATGTCACCTTCTACGCCCTTAAGAAGGACAGCTTCTTCTGAGAAACAGGCAAATGACCAGACGTTTCTTGGTTTAAAGGCTAAGGCCAGATTTATTGAGTACAAAAGTATAAAAATATGAAATTCTGCTGCAGCAGGATGCCGGAGGTTCGGGACAAAGGCCCAAGGCTTGGCAAGGCCTTTTTATCCAGGTAAATAACATACACACCCACTGCGGCATTTTTCCACCAACCACAGACCACCTGCCCCATATTAGGTAATGTCCAGAAACTTCCATCCATATAAGGAAATGTCCAGAGGGGCAGGTAATATGAGGTTTCCTCCAATCACAAACTCCCTTCCAAATAAGGCAATGTCCAGAGAGAGGCGCTTCAGGTGAGGTAGAGTCACGAGTCAGCAGACGGGAGGGGCTAGAATTCCTGTGTATGTGACTACCTCCTGGCTTGTAATGATTATCTTTCCTTTACTCACAGTAATATAAATATGATAGTGAGTTTTGTTACTGTTTTTCTATTGTATTTTTTATTGCTTGTAATTTTTCTAATTGGTTTAGGGATTAAGAATTGTTATGTGTTTTACCAAGTTACCAATTTTCTTTTAGTAAAAATATATATTAAAACAGAAAATCAAACTCTGGAAATCTGCTTCTTTGTTCTGATAATCTTCACTTTACTAAAAAAAAAAAAAGTCCAATGAACAATAATAGATAGGGCAGATATGAATTAGATGTGCTGTTGATCTTCGGAAGATGGAGTTATAAATCAGACCTTAAAATTCTGAGTATAGCAGTTAGGTACTCTGTTCATTTGACTCCTGTTTATTTAACATATAGCGGACCCTTGGTATTTGTGAGGATTTGGTTCCAGGACACTTAGTTAATACTAAAAATCACACATACTCAAGTCCCTATCAAAACATGGCATAGGGCAGCAGTGACAGCAACTTACTTATCCCAGTTGCTCCCTTAGGAGCTACCAGGATTGGAGAGGAAGTTTCACCTCACTTTCTCATGGCTGGCAGAGGCACTCTACCTACCCCAGTCATTTCCTCGCAAGCAGCCAGGATTGGATCCAAGCCCAAACCCTGGAAGTGCAGGAAGTACCTCTGAGAGGAAGCTACACCCCACTTTCTCAAGACTGGCAGAGGCAGTGTACCTCTCCTGGTGGCTTCCTCCCAAGCAATCAGGATTTGATCCAACCCCTAAAACTTGGAAAGGGAGGGAACACGTTAAAGAAGAAGCTACATCCCACTTTGCCTTGGTTGGTAGAGGCAATGTAATTGTCTTGGTTGCTCCTTCCCGCATGAGCATATGGGAGGAGCTTGCTTCTTGCGAGCAAGCCACCAGGATAAGTACGCTGCCTCTACCAGCCAACTTTCTGCCTGCTAGCTGTTACCTCAGCCCTCCAGGCTGGTGGGGTTGGCTTTAACTGCTAGATACCAAGGTGCCTCTTTTGGCTTATTCTCTCTTTCCCTGGAATTCACCCAATTAACTTGAGTCTTTAACTTTGGGCAGTTCTTCTTGATATGCCCCTGATCTCTGCACTTGAAACATGCTGTTCCAGCTTTGGGCTCCATCTTGCCCTACGGCCATTTCTGCACTAGACTGTTATAGTGCTATTATTCCACTTTCAACATCCTATGGAATCCTGGGGTTTGCAGTTTAGGGAGGGGCCTAGTGTGGAAAAAGCCTATGAGTCCAGTTGTTTGGTTTGACGCTTTGGGGAAGTCATTTCCCTACCTTTGCCTGAGTGGGACCCCCTCCCTGGGTTAGCCCTGGGCATTACACACTATATCCTGGCTATAGTACGGATCAGGCTCTTTTCTTGGCTTCACTGAGTCTCTCTGCTAGTTTGGCTGCAGCTGCAATTGCCTTGGGGGCTTGCGCTTGTTCCCTCGCACAGGCAAGGTTTGCAGGAACTGCTCTACTTCTATCAGATCTGCCACCAGCACTCCTTTCAAACCATAGCTTCTTCGCTCTCTCCAACCAATGACCTAATGTGTAGTAGGTTTTCTGGTCAGTTTGCTAATGCTGCAAGAGCCTCTAGCATGCATTCTCTGGTGTGAGCCCTAACTTGATACACACTTCCTCCTGGAACCACTGGTAGTCTATCATTGCCACCGGCATCTCTGTGGTGAGGTCAGACAAGGATCCATGGAGGTGTGGTCTCAGGTGCTGTAGCCCTGGCAACATTGTTAAAATTGGCCAGGTATGCATAACACTCCTTGCTGTCCTGGTTTCCAGCAAATTTATACTTGGATATTGGGATAGGGCCACCTAACATTGAGGCTTGTTGTTGAAGTTTAGTCATGGCTTCTGCATGAGCTCATTCTTTCTTTTCATCACATCTTTTCTCCAGTTTCAGATTCACTGCTTCCTGCTTCAACTGCTCTGCCTTTAGTTCATGCTTTTGTCTTTCTGTGATGACTTTCTGCTGCCACTTCTCTCTCTCAAACTGCAGCAGGAACTTGAGAACTTCCAAGTCAGGGTGCACTGGCCCTTCTGACCCAACAGTAGGTATTGCAGGGATGGTGTTGGACACTTCCTGGCATTGCACTACCTTTACTCTGGCTAAACCTTGCTACTCTAGCTACTCCTTACATTTCCAGAAAAGCTTGGGGGGGGGGGACTAGATGAAATTTCTGGCAACAAGGTATTCCTGCTGGCCTATGCTGGGGGGGGGGACCACTGCTGCACCTCTCCCTTTCCAGGGAGTTGGGGGGGGGGGAATTGTAGGCCACTTGGAAAAACTACCAATCAGGTCTCATTTTGGGTTTCCATAGTAAAACCTGCTAACCTCACAATAAAGCAAGGAAAAGGCAACAAGTAACCAAAATTGAGAAAAAAGAAAAAAAATCCTGAGAAAATCTCTCCAACAATCTCTTTTTTGGGAAAGTCTCTGGTATTCTAAGATCCCACTGTTGCTACCATGTGGTGAAAAGAGAGGGCTGGTAAATAATTGGGTTTTGCCCAGACTTGCCCAGTGCAGTGGACATAGTACTACCAAGCCCTTTCTTGGAGATCCTTTCCTTTCCTGGTTTATGGAGTTGTAGTTCTGCCCACTCTCCCCCCTTTCCTTATGTTTTTTTGGGGAAAGGAAAAAAACAGTATTTTACAAGTTCCTGCTAGAGCCTGCCATGGAAATGTGTGACCAGAGCTTCCCAGTCTCCCTTAAGTAATAAAGCAGGCTTGTTATAAATACAACACTTTAATAATAAAAAGTAGGAAAATAATATACTTAGAATTAATAGAAGATCTATTAAGCCACCTGAGTAGCTTAGAGCACTAGCTCTCTGCACACCTCCCCTCCAGAAGCACCAAATCCACAGGAAGCACCAAATCAACAGGAACAGGCATAAAGAAAAGAAAGATTATTCTCCAACTCCAGGTTGCCTTCCACAGCCCTCCAGCCCCTTTCAAAAGAACTTAAAACCTATGCATCTAACTAGATGATCTCTGGTTTTATTATAACCCTTTCCTGGGATTCCTTTCCTTGCTCTAAGATGGAATTGTTAGCTGCAAGCTTACATCACATAGCCTCTCGTCATTTATCCCCAAAGCCTTCAGTTCTCCCTCTTCTCACCTCAGGATGAGGTGAGGATGTCAAGGTCAATCTAGTCTCTCTCCCATAATCCTTTGCTCAGACCCCTTGAGTTAATTCTTTCTGTAGCCTGGCCATTACAACAGTGTACCTGTGGAGAGCCAGAACCTAGCGTCTGTGACTGAAGAACAATCAGGATCAAAGAGCAAAAACAGAAAGCAAAATCAGAGAACAAACCAGAAGTCAGGACCAAGAGCAAGACCCAAAATGCAAAACACATCCTAGTTTTCAGATTGAAGTTGCTGCTCAAGGCTGAAGTGGAAAAGGAAGTGACATATTCACCTTCTGGCCTAGGAAAAGCCAGTAGCTACCTGACAAGATAGATCCAGCCCAGATCTACAGAGATCTTCTCTAAGAAACTGCAGTGACTTGGCTCGTATGTTGGGTGTGGTCAGCAGTGCCTGGCAGTATATTAGAGAATACTCATTACAGTGGGACTAAGTGATGGCTTTTTGAGTAATGATTTAACTGCTACCTCTTTCTCAAACATGTATAAGCCACATTTCCCACAGTTAGGCATTTATTACAGCTCTTATTCAGCAGGATGGGCAAAAATCAAATAAACAGTGAATTGATAGCACCAGTCCAAGAATTTTGTGCATATTTATTAGCTACACAAAATGGAAAACATCCAATTTAAATGAACAAGCATGTATTAAAGGTACATCTAGTGGTACTGCACCCACTCCAGAATCAAAAGAGTGGACATGAGAAAATTCACCTGTAAAGTTCCTCACACACTGGCCAGGGCAGGCTGCTGAGTACTCCTGTATCTCTAACAAAAATGTAAATAATCTTTGAACTACTCTAAGTGAGCTAGCTAGGTGTTCAGTCACATTTGTGACAAACTTTCACCCTTGGTCACTCTAGTCTTTCTTGCAGTCAGCTTCTCAGACTACTAAAGAACTAACTGAATGGGGCCCATTACAAAGGCAGACCAGCATTCAATGGGTTTGCTGGCTTGCATGACTCTCCTAATACTCTCTCTCTCTCTTTTTTTTTTTTTGGAAGGCTTATGTATGGGCTTTTGTTTGTATATGGCCATGTGCTCTCCCTGAACACATGATCTGAGGGGCAGGAATTCTGCTGGGTCACTGACTCGCTTGGGAGCAGAGATAGCAGTGACTTGCTCTAAATAACTGCTGCCTTAGTCTTTAGAGCTCAGTCTCTGTGGGCCATGTCAATAGGAGTTATAACAGTCTGAAAGGGGTAAAAACAAAATAACTGCAGGGATGGAGGAAGAAGGATCTGTCATTATCTGTTGCAATGTGTTTGCAATGCTTGTCTTCTTGTCAGAAAAAGCTCCCTGACTATGTTTGCAGCAAATGCAAACTTGTGGCTTTCTTGGAAGAGAAAGTCAATACACTGCATCTATGTCTTGAGTCTCTTCAGCATATCAGAGAACATGAGGATGTCCTGGATAGAACAGAAGGATAATTGATGCTCCAGAACCCACAGGAAGAAACTGCTGATGAAAATAAAGAGGGCTGTAATACTTAGGAAGCACCCTGAAAGACAGTCACTGTTAGGAGCAGACTATGCTCCAATTAAGCATTCACTTCCTACACTTTCCTAAGGACAATGATGATGATGTGCAAACAGGAGACCAGCAGCAAGAGACACTGCATGCCAAGGAAGGAGCCAGCCTGACCACCAACTGCAACAAGAAGAAAAGAAATGTGATGCTCGTAGGTGATTCATTGCCTGGAGATATAGAGGAAGCTGTTTGCCAAGTTGAATTGAGAAGTATGCTATCTTCCTGATGTGTGTATACAGGATGCCACTGACAAGTTACACAGCTCATCAAAAACACAGAGTAGTATTCCTTTCTTTTGATGCAACCAAATACAGTTGGTGGTTAAGTTGGCTTCTGCAAAGAACACCTTTGAGCAGATCACCTTGGGCATGAAAGTGAAGAGTTTAGAGGCACAGGTGGTATTCTTGGCAGTACTACCAGTAAAAGATAGAGGAACAGGGATAGGAAGGTACTACCAGGGAATGACTGGCTATGCAGGTGGTGTTGATAGAAGTTTCGTTTCCAAGACCATCATTTTCACTTAGACAAAAGACTACTGGCTATAGACTGGTTATACCTCACAAAGACCAGGAAGAATGTCTTGCAAAAGCATGGTGAATCTGATCAAAGGGGCTTTAAACCAAATCCTTGGGGTGGGGTTGGAGTAATTTTAAATATCTGCCTAGAAGTAAGCTTTAAACATAAGGATGTGAATTTTAAAGGAGAAGTTAAGGGAGCGAATGGGAGTCCCTGAAAAACTAGCAGTAGAATAAAAGATGAGAACAAACAGTGTCATCTATAATCCAGTGCACAGAGTTTGGGAAACAATCTTGAAGTTCTAGTGCAGGAAGGTAAATATGATTTTATGGATATAACAGAGACTTGATGGGATGACTCCCATGACTGGAATATAACAATCAAAGGACAGGATATTTCAAAAAAGAATAGCTTGGAAAGAAAAGGAGAGGGCAGTAGCACTGTATGATAAGGTCAAGTTCACTTGTACAGAAATCCATGGAAGTGAATAAACGACCAGTTGAGAGCACTTAAGCAAAACTAGAATCATGGAACCATAGAATCATAGAATCATAGAGTTGAAAGAGACCACAGGGGCCATCGAGTCCAACCCCTTACTATGCAGGAACACCTGTCAAAGCATTCCCAACAGATGGCCACCCAGCCTCTGCTTTAAAACCTCTAAAGAAGGAGATGCCACCACACTCTGAGGCAGCATATTCCATGGCTGGACAGCTCTGACCATCAGGAAATTCTTCCTGAAGTTCAGGTGAAATCTCCTTTACTGCAGCTTGAATCCATTGCTCCTTGCCCTAGTCTCTGGAGCAGCGGAAAAGAAGCTCGCTCCCTCCTTAACATGACATCCCTTCAACTATTTAAACATGGCTATCATGTCCCCTCTTAACCTTCTCTTCTGCAGACTAAAGATTCCCAGCTCCCTAAGCCACTCCTCATAGGGCATGGCTTCTAGAACCTTCACCATTTTGGTTGTCCTTCTTTGGACACACTCTAGCTTGTCAATATGCTTCTTGAATTGAGGTGCCCAGAACTGGACACAATACTCTGAATGAGGTCTAACCAATGCAGAATAGATTGATACCATTACCTCCCTTGATCTAGACATCATACTCCTATTGATGCAACCAAGAATCACATTGGCTTTCTTGGCTGCCACATCACACTGCTGACTCATGTTCAGCTTGTGATCTATCAAGATTGCTAGATTCCTTTCACACGTACTGTTCTCCAGCCATGTGTCCCCCATTCTATATTTGTACATTCCATTTTTTTCTGCCTAAGTGCAGGACCTTACATTTCTCTCTATTGAAATTCATTTTGTTAGCTTTGGCCCAGCTCTCCAATCTGTCATGGTCATTTTGAATTTTGATCCTGTCCTCAGGTATATTAGCAACCTCTCCTAATTTGGTGTCATCTGCATATTTGATCAGCATGCCCTCTAATTCTTCATCCAAGTCATTGATGAAGATGTTGAATAATTGAATAGCACTAGGTCCAGGACAGAACCCCACTAGTCACTTCTCTCCACAATGAAAAACAGCCATTGGTGAGCACCCTTTGGGTATGGTCAGTCAACCAATTACAAATCCACGTAACAGTAACCCTGTTCAGCCCACATTTTACTAGCTTCTTTGCAAGAATATCATGGAGAACTTTGTCAAAGGCCTTACTGAAATCAAGATATGCTATATCCACAGCATTCCCTTCATCTATTAAGCTTGTAACTCTCATAAAAGGAGATAAGCTTAGTCTGGCATGACTTATTTCTGAGAAATCCATGTTGACTTTTAGCGATTATAGCATCACTTTCTTACAAACTGACTGTTTAATCATCTGCTCTACGATCTTTCCTGGTATTGATGTCAGGCTGACCAGTCAATAATTATTTGGGTCCTCTTTTTTTCCCTTCTTGAAGATGGGGACAACATTTGCCCTCCTCCAGTCTGCTGGAACTTCTCTTGTTCTGCGAGTGGTTCTAAAATGACTTCTGCTAGCTCTTTTAATATCTTTGGATGTAATTCATCTGGCCCTGGGGACTTGAATTTATCTAGTTTAGCCAGATATTTCTGTACTACTTCTCTACCTATTCCATGTTGCATTTCCCCCCCTTCTTCACCTGCTCCCCACCCCCCAGGCTAAGTATTTTTATCTTTTTGGGAGAAAACTGAGGCAAAGAAGGTGTTAAGTAGTTCTGCCTTCTCTCTTCCCACTGTTAGTAATTGGTCGTCTTCTCCACACAGTAACCCTATCATTTTCTTGTTTTTCCTTTTGCTGCAGACATAACTAAACAAGCCCTTTTTATTTTTTTTTATGTCTCTGGCAAGCCTGAGTTCATTCTGCACTTTAGGTTTTCTGACCTTCTCCCTACAAATCCTGGCTACTTGCTTGAATTCCTCTTTGGTGGTTTCACCATTCTTCTATTTCCTGTACATGTTTCTTTTAACACTTAGCTCAGCTGAGGGTTCTTTCGTCAACTATTCTGGTTTCTTTAGACACCTGCCATTTTTTTCTCCTTATTGGCACAGTTTTAAATAGTATCTTCAGTATTTCGCTTTTAAGAAACTCTCATCCGTTGTGAACTCCTTTCTCTTTCAATATTCTTGACTATGGGATTTCAGCAAGTAACTCCCTAAGTTTACAGAAATCAGCTTTTTTAAAGTCTAGGATGTGTGTCTGGCTACACTTGGCTTCTCCTTCCCACTGAATGACAAATTCCAAAAGAGTATGGTCACTCCCTGCTAAGGATTCCACCATCTCAACCTCATCAACAAAGTCATCCCTGTTGGTCAGGATCAGATCTCAAATAGTTGATCCTCTTGTCGCCTCTTCCACCTTCTGCACCATGAAATTGTCTGCAATGCAAGCAAGCAAGCTGTTGGACCTTGCAATCTTGGCAGAGTTTGACTGCCAACATATATCAAGATCGTTGAAATCTCCCATTACTCTTTTTCTCTTTTTTGAATGTGTGGTCATCTGCTCCAGGAAGACATCATCCAAGTCCTCAGGCTGGCCCAGGGGTCTGTTGTCGGATTGCCCTCCATGATACATTAATAGGTTATGTAGTATGTAGTAGATGTAGCTGAGAACCATTAGGTAAACACTGCCTGGTACTGGAATGGAATGCACTGATAACAGCAGCCAGATTCCCAGGGACTTCAGATGAGGGAGGGGTCTCAGGGGATCTTAAGCTCAATCACTTTCACTTTCCTTTAGTCTTCGCGCTAAAGTCATTACATGTATTTCATTCCAGATAAATAGTACTTTATGCATCACACTATTTGCATGTAGATTCTGTTCCTAACAGAGTGTGAAGACTCACAATCCAACACTACAAAATGTTTCAAGACATGGTGCTAGACACTGAAGATGATACCCAGCAGGAGGGAGCCGCTGGAGTGGCAGGGACTGAAGAAGCTGAACAAGCCGAAGGAGCTGAAGCGATTCCAACTTTTACACTGGCTGTCAGAGCTAAGGTGCTCCCTTCAAATCCCATTGTTACTGCCCTGGCTAGCCCGAGCTTGGGGGATATAAAAAGATATCTCTTGATATCAATAATTCGGCTTCACATACCCATTCCCCTCCACCGCTATACACATTCAAATTATGTCCTTTCGGAGGCTTTGTCTCCAGCCCCAAATCCATTGTTTTCCCCAAGTCCGACCTAGCCTGCGGTCACAATTCTCCTTATAAAAAACCCTGATTTTGAGCGCTTCTTCGGATCGCTCTTGGCTTCCATCCCGCCTTGCTGTCGCTTTGTCCAGCGAGCCTTCCCCTCAGCAACACGTGCTGAGATCCACGCTCCCCAGCTTCTCCGCTTCCGATCGGGCTTCAGCACAGGTGAAGTATCACCCAAACCAACAACTCCTCTAAAAATCCCTCTATGCCACTCCAACCTTTATTTCTATAGTTTCTCTGTGTGTTTGTGTTGCATACAGTGATTGACTGTATTTTCAATAAAATTCACATTTGTTATTTCACTCCGGTGTGCTCCTTGACTTGGCCTGACCCCTTCAGGTAGGCGGAGTACTCCTGAGGGGCCCTTTGGGTCTAGGTGACCCTCCTGTCCCCAAACGGTTGCCTCGTCCTTTTGTCCCTAAGCTGTCGAGGTGGAAGGCCGGGCTTAGGTGTACAAAAGTGACTTTGTTTGGGCACGCTGGAGTTAGGTTCCGCTCCCTCTTTCCTAGCGAAGTTCCTCAGAGTTCGTCTCCCTAAAATCTCCCAGGGGTCTAGGTGATCCTACCCGTCACTCCAGGTCCTGGTCCTGTTTTGCCAGGAAGTCTTGCGGTAGACATGGCTCAGGAGAGCGAAGTTGCAGTTAAGGACCTCATGTTAGAGAGGGAGGTCTGAGGAAAGTTAGAGAAGTGGGTTCTCAGTAAGGGGAAATGTCCTTGGAAGGAGTCTAGCTTCCAAACGACAGATCCCTTTGCCACGTTAAGGGAGGCGTACACTGAGGCGCGCCAGACAACCCGTTTGGGCCGTCAAAGGATGCTTTGGCCGCCTGGGGACTTTGGCTGACCGCCAGAGATGCCTCAAAGGCCCTGGTTGAGACCAGAGATAAGTTAGGTGAGGTAAAAAAGGAGAATGCCTGGCTTCATGCTGAGATGGAGGCTTTGCGCGTGGACAAAGTAACATTCGCGTCCGTTGCGCAAGCCAATGCACAGAAACTGAGTGCTGCCACTTTGCAGGCTCAGACTTGGGAGGAGAAGGCCCATGCCTTAGAGGATGAGCTTGCTCACGCCCAAGCTGCAGCCAAGTTCACGGTGAGCCAAGCGAAGGAGCAGCACGAGGCTGTCAGTCACGAGGCTTGCCATAAACAGATTGAGGCGCTGGAGAGCCAGCTCCACAACCGCAGAGCCCTGATCTCCGCGGTGTGCCCTGAGCTTCTCCCCTCGTTGTCCCATGAGGAGCCGCTGCCAGAGGACGCCCTGGCCACATTGTCCCATAACCCGGACTGGAGCGGCCACACGGCCCCAGTCCAACCAGTAGAAACTAGGTCCATGACAAAGCGGACCACCCCCCTTGGTGAAGGCAGCTCAGAGAGACTTGAGATGCAGGAAACTCAGGTCACAGAGACTACGATCCCGTGGTGAGCGACGGAGGCCAAAGCCATTGCGGACCAACTGGGTCCTCTAAACCGGTCTACCAGGATCACGTGGTTGAATGCGGTGATACACTCTCACCTGACAGCCAACGGCCAGGACCTGACCCAGTTGGCTCAGCTTTGTATGTCCCCTTCCGAGCTCCCTACCCTTGAATCAGCCGTGGCGGCTCAAGGCTTGGTAAGACTTGAGGCCCACGATTGGATGAGGGAGGTGATAAGGATTCTTTGGCCAGGAGAGAGTGCCAGTGTGCTCTACGTTATGGAGCAAAAGGGTCCTCGAGAGATCCCTGAGGCTTACGTAGTGCGCAAACAGCTGTTGGCCATTTTAGCGGAGAAGGTTCCCCCAACTCCTGCTGGCTATAACTTTGACCACGTGGAGTTCAAGACTCTGTTGTATGGAGGCTTGAACCACGAGACAAAGATGGCCCTGGGATTAGTGGATCCTGCCACCACCGGATGGGAGGAATTCGGAAACAACCTCCGACGGGTCGCAGACCTGCTGCGAGAGGCTGGTTCTCTGAAACCTCCCGCCAAACCTCACAAACGTGACGCCGGGAACTGGGAGCCCATATCGGAGGTGACATACTCCAATTATGGTCCCCATTCCCAGCACAGGAGATCGGCTCTGAATTCAATTCCCAAGGGGAATTGGAGTTCGTGCCCTAAACAGGACAACAGGCAGTGGAAGGCTAGGGACTCCTGAGGCCAGCCTGGCAAGACCGGGCACTCCTCACAGCCGCCCTATGCCCCTAAACAGACCCCTGATTCGAACTCTCCCAGCAAAACGTCTGGTGGGTGCGACCCCACAGCCCAGACGTACTCCTTGGACAGAGCGAGAATCTGGAGCATGCTTAAGAAGTGCGGACTGGACATGAGCCAGTTCGACAAGAGGCCAACATCGGAGCTCATTGAAGCTCTGGAGAAGCAGCTTCAGGCGGAGAGTAAACAGCCGGTCCAGGCCATGACCAACGGCCCTCCTGTGGCTGGATACTATCCGAGCCTGAATCTGAAGGAATTGGGGTGCCCTCGGTCCAGGAGGCTTCCCTGTAATGTCGTGGCGAGGTTAAAGCCGGACAAATTGGGAAGGTTCTGGGTGAAGGTAGGCATTGGGACCGAGAGGGACAAGACTCCTGCCACCCTGCTAGTGGACTCCAGCGCGGCACTGAATGTGCTGCACCCAAAACTCATGAGGCACGGTGAGCCTACCCCCACAAAGGTCCAGTTGTCTGGATATGGTGGGGGGGGGGACACCTAGCTAATACCTGGGACAACATCCCAATGGCCATAGATACGTTCCATTTTAAACTGTGGGCTTGTGAGAACCGAGGGGAAGACGAAGGTCTTTTAGGCATCGGATTCCTCCGGGGAAATAAGCTTACGGTGGACTATGCGAACGGGTTTTTATGGCAATTGGACCAAGGCCCTTTAGAGATTTCTGCAGTTCACCGCTGTGCTGCCATCAAAGCCCCTGCCCCTGTGCAGTGCGTCGCTAGCGACCCATGGGTGCAAGCTTTCCCTGAAGTGTGGATTCGAGACAAAATTGAGTGTGGCAAGGTGAAAGGTGCTTGCGTGCTAATTGAGGGCAAGGACCCACCACTGCAGAGGCAGTACAAGTATCCTACAAAAGCAGAGGAAGGTATAGGAAAGATGATTGAAGGTCTCATCCAGTGGGATGTCTTCACTCCTATGCAGTCCATCTGCAATGCGCCCTTGTGGCCAGTGCTTAAGGCCGACGGTAAAACGTGGCGAATGACGGTGGACTTTCGAGCCCGGAATTCTGTCACACACACCCCGTTGCACCAGTCGTGGCCAAATACAACGAGATCTTGTCTGCAATTGTGGCTGGGGCCAAGTATTACAGCGTGTTGGATTTGGCCAACGCATTTCATTCCATACCGCTGCACGAGGCGTGCTGGTATAAATTCGCCTTCACGTTTCGGGGACAGCAGTATGTGTTCAAGCACACGCCCCAAGGTTTCCACTCGAGCCCTAGCATCTGCCACGCGCATGTGGTCAAGATGTGGACTAGGCTGCAGCCAGCCTCGCGAGCCCACGTTTTGCCCTACGTGGATGACATCCTCATCCACTCCGATTCTGAGGCTAAAACTAGGGACATCACTCTTGAAGTGTTGGCCATCCTCAGGGACACTGGGTTCAAGGCCAACAGGGAGAAAGCATAGCTGGTGACCACGGAGGTTAAATACTTAGGACTCTGCCTAGGCACAGAAGGACGCACACCAGATGCCCAAAGGGTCAAGGTAATTTCCAAATTGCCAGCCCCTACGGACGTGCATTCGCTCCGCTCGCTCCTGGGAACCTTCAATTTCTCCAGGGACTTTATTGAGTCTTTCGCCTCCAAGGCAAAACCTCTGTATGCCCTGTTGAAGAAGAATGCCCATTGGGAGTGGGGAGAAGCACAGCAGAACGTGTTTGCCCAGCTCAAGGAGGATCTGATGAAAGCGCCAGCTCTGGTGCATCCTAACATGTCCAAACCGTTCCTCATACAACTAGCCACCTTGGATAGGAGTATAGGAGCAGTTCTATCACAGCAGTTGAATGGCACTCAGCGAGTTATAGCCTATGCCTCCCGTAATTTGAACACACGTGAGACCAAATTTTTGCCTTGCGAGAAAACATGCCTCGCACTAATCTGGGCCTATATTTTGAATCAGATTTTTCACCCACTCGTTGTTAAGAACAACGGGTTCCAAATCCGACGGAATGCTAGTGTCAATCCAGAAAGCTTCTGGCAACATCATTTTACGCCCAGTCATAACCATGTGTGGCGTAAAACCATGTGCAGCCACTGTGCCTCTAAATGCCATTGAAATGATGGGCAGCTTGGTGTGCCAATCTTTCCTAGAGGAGCACACTACCTTCCGGAGTGCTTCCTTCAGAGAGCAATTGGTACGCTCAATTTGGCCAGAGCTTTGCAGATGGTGTGCAATGTGGAATCGCTGGCATATGCCCAATGCCTTGCACAACTCTCGGGTCACCTCCCCAGTGAAGTGAACTCCAAGATCCGAGTCAAGGTCACGTGACACGCCCCAGTGAGCCCAGACATTATTGAACAGTAGCCGCGCAGCTGTGCTGGCTGTATTGTCTCTACATGGAAAAGCCTCGACCCATTTGCTAAAGGGATCAATTACCGTCAAGCAGTACTTGTTCCCTCTAGGTGTGGGAGGCAAAGGACCTATGAAATCAATTTGGATTCGGGTCCATGGACCCTCAATCCTTTGATGCTGAATGGGAGCTTTGGGTCCAGTGGGGTCAGCATTGACCATGGCACAAGATAAGCAGTTGTCAACCCACCGGTTAACATCTTGTTTCATCTGGGGCCACCACCCGGTTTCCCTAACACAGTCTAAGGTGACACCACATCCGCAATGTCCCTCTTCATGAATAAACTGTATTACATCTCCTCTCAGGTCTCTGGGCACAATCCAATGGCGCTGGCCACTGGCATCGATCGCCCAAAACACTCCATCAATTTCCTCTACCTTAAAGTGGCCAGACTCATCAGAGCCGTTCCTAGCCAACTCAGCAATCTCAGGGTCACCCTTCTGAAGGGTGCCCAAGTCAAACATGGGAGGGAGCATCAGCTGCTTTGGGTTGACGTTGATGGCGTCGATGGGCGCCCCATCATCTCGCAAGGCAGTGTCCCTAGCAAGAGCATCTGCTCAGCTGTTCCAAATACAAGAAGCCATGCCCTTCCTTTGGTGCCCTTGGACATGAGTAACCCATGTAGGGGCAGTTCTTTCCTCAATTTGGGCAGCTATCCTGACCCATTTATCCAGATGGGCGATGGGTTTCCCATCTGCCGTTTTGAAATCATTTTGGATCCAGATTGAAAGCCACACACTGGCTGCTTTTGCAGTCCAATCTGAGTCAGTGTAGATGGCTAATGGGCAGTCAAGTGGTTCGCGCTCTAAGATGGCCTTTAGAGCTTCTACTTCCACCGCTTGGCTAGAGTGAGGCCTGGCTTTCCCTTGTAGGGTGAAGGAATCTGTGACTCGGATCGCTCCATAGCCCGTCTGTGGGCTACTGTCCACGTGCGTGGAGGAACCGTCACAGAACCAACATACAAAGCCTTGCAACTGAGCTTCTTCGAGGGAAGCTCCCTACTCGACAGGCCAATTGGTATTATACAATGGAGGTAAAGAACACTCATGCTGTTGGAAAATGCAGGGGGGCATGCTGTAGATCGCTAGTATGACCCACAATTAAACTGTCCTTAAAAGCAGGACAAAATACTTGTTCAGTCCCATAAAGCTGCCAGTGAATGAGACCAGCCGGTTTTGACTAAAAAAACTACTCAGTTTATTGAAGCAAGCGTGAATACATAATCAGCAAACTAAGTAAAATCCATGTCTGAACAAAGACAGCAGTAGCAAAGAGAACACATGAAGAGAAAAAGAGAAAGTACACTGCCTGTTTTCAGGCTGCTCTTAAGTAGACTCTTGTCAACATTTTTTCACACCATGAGATGGGGAACTTTGGTAGCCTAAACACTACGTTTGTTATGAGAAGCGAAGCTGAAGAGACTCTCGGGGAAAACCCTTATCTGCTTTGTGAGCTGGGAACAGCTGGACCTCATCAGAGAGGACAGCACAGTAAATAAGAACACAATTTAACCCTTAACACAGACAGAGCCGTCTTGGCCTGCAAATGTCAACACTCCCCTTCTTGATTCATAGCTGTCCTGCTCACTGGAAACTGCAGGACCCATCAGCCCCAACCTGTTACGCATTTGAGTATGATTGACAGCAGAAAGCGGCTTTGTAAAAACATCAGCAATGTTCTCCTGTGAAGTACAATAAGTCAGACTTATGACCTTGCTTTGCACAGATTGCTTTACATTCTGATACTTGATGTCTACATGCTTTGTCCTGGACTTCACCCTGTCACTTACAGCCATTTGAATACACGCTTGGGAATCACAGAACACTTTCACAGGCGTGTTTACATGTATGTTCAGGTCTTTTACCAACTGCAAGAACCACACCAATTCATTACACAGAGAATTTAAACTGGAATACTCAGCTTGAGCAGTGGAAGTTGCTAGAGTACTTTGTTTGTTCACTTTCCAGTCAAACAGAGCCCCACTGTATTGTACTACATAACCAGAAGTGCTTTTGCGCAGTAAATAAAAACACAATTTAACCCTTAACACAGACAGAGCCATCTTGGCCTGCAAATTTCAGAGAACCAGCCTCTCGCAGCAGGTCTGCGACCCGTCGGAGGTTGTTTCCGAATTCCTCCCATCCGGTGGTGGCAGGATCCACTAATCCCAGGGCCATCTTTGTCTCGTGGTTCAAGCCTCCATACAATAATTGGTATTATACAATGGAGGTAAAGGACACTCATGCGTGGCTCCGGTCACAACTAGACCATAGGGAGCCGGAGGATCTTGCGGCTGTTTTTGAAAATCCACCCCGCGCAACACCAAGGAAACGGTCCATTTGGCTATCCTGGCGTTGGACACCTGGCCATTCTGGACCTTCCCAGACAGAATGTACTTAAGCGGTGTGTGGGAGGTCTGGACAATCACACGGGCGCCTCCGATCATAAATTCCCAGTGCGTTAGAGCCCAGATTAGTGCGAGGCATGTTTTCTCGCAAGGCAAAAATTTGGTCTCACGTGTGTTCAAATTACGGGAGGCATAGGCTATAACTCGCTGAGTGCCATTCAACTGCTGTGATAGAACTGCTCCTATACTCCTATCCAAGGTGGCTAGTTGTATGAGGAACGGTTTGGACATGTTAGGATGCACCAGAGCTGGCGCTTTCATCAGATCCTCCTTGAGCTGGGCAAACACGTTCTGCTGTGCTTCTCCCCACTCCCAATGGGCATTCTTCTTCAACAGGGCATACAGAGGTTTTGCCTTGGAGGCGAAAGACTCAATAAAGTCCCTGGAGAAATTGAAGGTTCCCAGGAGCGAGCGGAGCGAATGCACGTCCGTAGGGGCTGGCAATTTGGAAATTACCTTGACCCTTTGGGCATCTGGTGTGCGTCCTTCTGTGCCTAGGCAGAGTCCTAAGTATTTAACCTCCGTGGTCACCAGCTATGCTTTCTCCCTGTTGGCCTTGAACCCAGTGTCCCTGAGGATGGCCAACACTTCAAGAGTGATGTCCCTAGTTTTAGCCTCAGAATCGGAGTGGATGAGGATGTCATCCACGTAGGGCAAAACGTGGGCTCGCGAGGCTGGCTGCAGCCTAGTCCACATCTTGACCACATGCGCGTGGCAGATGCTAGGGCTCGAGTGGAAACCTTGGGGCGTGTGCTTGAACACATACTGCTGTCCCCGAAACGTGAAGGCGAATTTATACCAGCACGCCTCGTGCAGCGGTATGGAATGAAATGCGTTGGCCAAATCCAACACGCTGTAATACTTGGCCCCAGCCACAATTGCAGACAAGATCTCGTTGTATTTGGCCACGACTGGTGCAACGGGGTGTGTGTGACAGAATTCCGGGCTCGAAAGTCCACCGTCATTCGCCACGTTTTACCGTCGGCCTTAAGCACTGGCCACAAGGGCGCATTGCAGATGGACTGCATAGGAGTGAAGACATCCCACTGGATGAGACCTTCAATCATCTTTCCTATACCTTCCTCTGCTTTTGTAGGATACTTGTACTGCCTCTGCAGTGGTGGGTCCTTGCCCTCAATTAGCACGCAAGCACCTTTCACCTTGCCACACTCAATTTTGTCTCGAATCCACACTTCAGGGAAAGCTTGCACCCATGGGTCGCTAGCGACGCACTGCACAGGGGCAGGGGCTTTGATGGCAGCACAGCGGTGAACTGCAGAAATCTCTAAAGGGCCTTGGTCCAATTGCCATAAAAACCCGTTCGCATAGTCCACCGTAAGCTTATTTCCCCGGAGGAATCCGATGCCTAAAAGACCTTCGTCTTCCCCTCGGTTCTCACAAGCCCACAGTTTAAAATGGAACGTATCTATGGCCATTGGGATGTTGTCCCAGGTATTAGCTAGGTGTCCCCCCCCCCACCATATCCAGACAACTGGACCTTTGTGGGGGTAGGCTCACCGTGCCTCATGAGTTTTGGGTGCAGCACATTCAGTGCCGCGCTGGAGTCCACTAGCAGGGTGGCAGGAGTCTTGTCCCTCTCGGTCCCAATGCCTACCTTCACCCAGAACCTTCCCAATTTGTCCGGCTTTAACCTCGCCACGACATTACAGGGAAGCCTCCTGGACCGAGGGCACCCCAATTCCTTCAGATTCAGGCTCGGATAGTATCCAGCCACAGGAGGGCCGTTGGTCATGGCCTGGACCGGCTGTTTACTCTCCGCCTGAAGCTGCTTCTCCAGAGCTTCAATGAGCTCCGATGTTGGCCTCTTGTCGAACTGGCTCATGTCCAGTCCGCACTTCTTAAGCATGCTCCAGATTCTCGCTCTGTCCAAGGAGTACGTCTGGGCTGTGGGGTCGCACCCACCAGACGTTTTGCTGGGAGAGTTCGAATCAGGGGTCTGTTTAGGGGCATAGGGCGGCTGTGAGGAGTGCCCGGTCTTGCCAGGCTGGCCTCAGGAGTCCCTAGCCTTCCACTGCCTGTTGTCCTGTTTAGGGCACGAACTCCAATTCCCCTTGGGAATTGAATTCAGAGCCGATCTCCTGTGCTGGGAATGGGGACCATAATTGGAGTATGTCACCTCCGATATGGGCTCCCAGTTCCCGGCGTCACGTTTGTGAGGTTTGGCGGGAGGTTTCAGAGAACCAGCCTCTCGCAGCAGGTCTGCGACCCGTCGGAGGTTGTTTCCGAATTCCTCCCATCCGGTGGTGGCAGGATCCACTAATCCCAGGGCCATCTTTGTCTCGTGGTTCAAGCCTCCATACAACAGAGTCTTGAACTCCACGTGGTCAAAGTTATAGCCAGCAGGAGTTGGGGGAACCTTCTCCGCTAAAATGGCCAACAGCTGTTTGCGCACTACGTAAGCCTCAGGGATCTCTCGAGGACCCTTTTGCTCCATAACGTAGAGCACACTGGCACTCTCTCCTGGCCAAAGAATCCTTATCACCTCCCTCATCCAATCGTGGGCCTCAAGTCTTACCAAGCCTTGAGCCGCCACGGCTGATTCAAGGGTAGGGAGCTCGGAAGGGGACATACAAAGCTGAGCCAACTGGGTCAGGTCCTGGCCGTTGGCTGTCAGGTGAGAGTGTATCACCGCATTCAACCACGTGATCCTGGTAGACCGGTTTAGAGGACCCAGTTGGTCCGCAATGGCTTTGGCCTCCGTCGCTCACCACGGGATCGTAGTCTCTGTGACCTGAGTTTCCTGCATCTCAAGTCTCTCTGAGCTGCCTTCACCAAGGGGGGTGGTCCGCTTTGTCATGGACCTAGTTTCTACTGGTTGGACTGGGGCCGTGTGGCCGCTCCAGTCCGGGTTATGGGACAATGTGGCCAGGGCGTCCTCTGGCAGCGGCTCCTCATGGGACAACGAGGGGAGAAGCTCAGGGCACACCGCGGAGATCAGGGCTCTGCGGTTGTGGAGCTGGCTCTCCAGCGCCTCAATCTGTTTATGGCAAGCCTCGTGACTGACAGCCTCGTGCTGCTCCTTCGCTTGGCTCACCGTGAACTTGGCTGCAGCTTGGGCGTGAGCAAGCTCATCCTCTAAGGCATGGGCCTTCTCCTCCCAAGTCTGAGCCTGCAAAGTGGCAGCACTCAGTTTCTGTGCATTGGCTTGCGCAACGGACGCGAATGTTACTTTGTCCACGCGCAAAGCCTCCATCTCAGCATGAAGCCAGGCATTCTCCTTTTTTACCTCACCTAACTTATCTCTGGTCTCAACCAGGGCCTTTGAGGCATCTCTGGCGGTCAGCCAAAGTCCCCAGGCGGCCAAAGCATCCTTTGACGGCCCAAACGGGTTGTCTGGCGCGCCTCAGTGTACGCCTCCCTTAACGTGGCAAAGGGATCTGTCGTTTGGAAGCTAGACTCCTTCCAAGGACATTTCCCCTTACTGAGAACCCACTTCTCTAACTTTCCTCAGACCTCCCTCTCTAACATGAGGTCCTTAACTGCAACTTCGCTCTCCTGAGCCATGTCTACCGCAAGACTTCCTGGCAAAACAGGACCAGGACCTGGAGTGACGGGTAGGATCACCTAGACCCCTGGGAGATTTTAGGGAGACGAACTCTGAGGAACTTCGCTAGGAAAGAGGGAGCGGAACCTAACTCCAGCGTGCCCAAACAAAGTCACTTTTGTACACCTAAGCCCGGCCTTCCACCTCGACAGCTTAGGGACAAAAGGACGAGGCAACCGTTTGGGGACAGGAGGGTCACCTAGACCCAAAGGGCCCCTCAGGAGTACTCCGCCTACCTGAAGGGGTCAGGCCAAGTCAAGGAGCACACCGGAGTGAAATAACAAATGTGAATTTTATTGAAAATACAGTCAATCACTGTATGCAACACAAACACACAGAGAAACTATAGAAATAAAGGTTGGAGTGGCATAGAGGGATTTTTAGAGGAGTTGTTGGTTTGGGTGATACTTCACCTGTGCTGAAGCCCGATCGGAAGCGGAGAAGCTGGGGAGCGTGGATCTCAGCACGTGTTGCTGAGGGGAAGGCTCGCTGGACAAAGCGACAGCAAGGCGGGATGGAAGCCAAGAGCGATCCGAAGAAGCGCTCAAAATCAGGGTTTTTTATAAGGAGAATTGTGACCGCAGGCTAGGTCGGACTTGGGGAAAACAATGGATTTGGGGCTGGAGACAAAGCCTCCGAAAGGACATAATTTGAATGATTGAATTATAGCCAAATTGTCAATACGATAGCAAGTATGCAAGCGCAGAGTATTTGAGCGGTGTATAGTCCGATCATCAAGCTGCCGGTGAGGGGCAGAGGAACTTTTGAAAGTTGCGTGCATACATAATTGAGTACTTGCCTTGAGGTCTCCTGAAGCTGTGAGTCAGCTATTTCTGGCCTGCCTGTATTGTGTTGTAATATTACTGCGATTATCGGCCGAGCCTGTATGCGTGCTTGTCCGGGGGCCTCGCAAGCACGTGGAGGGGATAGAAGGCCAAATTACTGATATCAAAAGATATCTTTTTCATATCCCCCAAGCTCGGGCTAGCTAGGACAGTAACAGACTTCCACTCACTCCCAAACTAGCACCCCACAAAAGCAAGACCCCAAAGCCACAGGCCAAGCGCTCAGACGATGGATCCTTAGCACGTGCTTGCTAGGACAATGAAAGTCCCCCACCACCTTCTGACTCCGACAGTGACGAGTGGACTCAAGACCAGACTGTATATGTAAGTACCACCAACTCTCATTGTGTTTTTGTTACAGTACAGTTGCAAAGGAGCGATGGGGCACTAAGGGACTACAAGGCCTTAGTTGACTCAGGATGCACTACGAGTTTACTGAACCCTCTAGTGGCCAAAGAACTACTTGTTGAATTTGAACCAATGAAAAGAACTGTTAATTTCACTCAGATGGACGGCCTTCCAATGGTGGGAAAACCACTCAGTGAGCGCAGCAAGCCTATAGATGTCCAGGTGGGAAGCATACAAGACCCCTTACAATTTTTAGTGCCAGACAAAATCAGATTCCAGGTGGTCCTTGGGCTTGACTGGTTAAAATTACATAACCCTAAAGTTAACTGGTCCCAAGCCTCCGTGACACTCAGGCGGAAGGGCACTAGGACCCCATGGAACCCCTTCTAGAGGCAGCTAAAGATGCTGCAGCACTGGAGCTTAGTGCCGAGGAACTGCAAAAAATTCCCCAACAATACTGGGACCTGCAAAGGGTTTTCAAAGTGTGCAAAGCTGACAAGCTCCTGTCTCACAGACACTTTGACTGAAAATTGAGACTTGTGAAAGATGCTAAAATTCGAAAAGCCAAGATATACCCTATGACCAGACAAGAACTGGAAGAGTTGTGGAAGTTCTTAAGCAAAAACCTGCAATGCAGTTTCATTAATCCATTCTCCTCCCCCACCACCAGTCCAGTATTCTTTGGACAAAAACAAGACGGGGGGACCCGAGACTCACCATAAACTATAATCTCATTAATCAGGCATTGATCCCTATGATAATGGGAAGCGCCTGCCATAGTGCAAGAACGAATTGGGACAGTGAACTATCTCATACAGTTTCCAGACTCTAAGGTTAAGCCAAAAATGTATCATGTGAATTCACTGAAACCCTTCTACGAGAGGCCCAGTCATCTTCTCATGCTTTCAGTCCAGGAAGATGAGGAGGAAGAGTAGCCTGAGGGAGCTTTCTATGATCAGGAGAGTGGTAGCTTGGAAGATGTTAAACCCTCCCCAAGACTCAATGCTAAACAATGCAAGGCATTCTCTCAACTGACAGGCAGGTTCACTGCCCTGCTTTCACCTATCCCAGATTGCACCACAGATCCTCAACATGTGGTAGCTGTAGATGATAGCAGGCCATCAGCAGAACAGCCATGGCAAGTGTCACCTAAGGGGAAAGAGGCAATAGAGAGGAAGGTGAAAGAGATGTTGGACATGGGGATTATTTGCCCATCACATAGTCCATGGGCATCTCCAGTTGTCCTCGTGCCCAAAAAACGGGGGACGGACATATGTTTTTGTGTAGATTATAGAAAACTCAGTGATGCACCCTGAACATTATCCAATACCCAGAGTGGATGAACTGTCGGAGAAATTGGGGCAAACTAAGTACCTATCCAGCCTCGATTTGACTAAAGGCAAATCATCCTAGCAGAGGAGTCTAAGCATCGAACAGCGTTCATCACTCACATGGGCCTGTTTGAGTTCAATGTAGTTCCCTTTGGACTACACAATGTGCCTGCAACTTTCCAGAGGCTGGTGGACTGTTTGCTAAGAGGATGCGGTGATTTTGCTGTTGCCTATTTAGATGACATTGCAATCTTCTCAGACTCCTTGGAAGACCACCTGAAACACCTGAAGATTGTCTCCCAATACATCAGTGATGCTGGACTGAAAGTCAAAGCAAAAAAATGCCAATTTGTGCTTGACAGAGTGACCTACCTTGGCCATGAAGTGGGACAGGGGACTATCATTCTGTTGCAAGTCAATGTGGAAGCTATTAATAGCTGGCCCATTCCCCATTCCAGGGAACAGGTGCAGTCCTTCCTTGGCCTAGCTGGGTACTACAAGAGATTTGTGCCCAACTATAGCCAAGTGGCTGCACCTCTAACAGATCTGACAGGTTCCAAAAAGCCAAAAAGACAGCAGAGTGCCAAGAAGCCTTTGCAGCCTTGAAACAGGCCTTGATGGCGGATCCTGTGCTCATGGTGCTAGACTTTGACAAGCTGTTCATCGTGGCTACAGATGCTTCTGACAAAGGCATTGGAGCAGTCTTACTGCAAGAGGGTCCGGATGGCACCTTGCATTCCATTCTGTTCCTCAGCAAGAAGCTTTCTGTGAGGGAGTCTAACTGGTCCATACTGGAGAAGGAATGCTACGCCATTGTGTACGCACTAGAGAAGCTGAGACCATATGTATGGGGACATCGCTTCACTCTCTAGACTGATCATGCTGCCCTCCGATGGCTCCACACAGTCCGGGGAGCTAACAAGAAGCTATTCTGATGGAGTCTGTCCGTACAAGACTTTGACTTTGACATTTAGCTGGAGCTGCTGGCTGGAATTAAGTGGTCAAGAATAGTGAAAGGGAAAGGAGTTCAGGAGGCATGGGACTTCCTTAAAAGGGAGATACTGAAGGCACAGTCTAAAACTGTGCAAATAAGAAGGAAAAATGGAAGGCATCTGAAGAAACCAGAATGGTTGACTAAAGAACTCTCAGTTGAGCTAAGTGTTAAGAGAAACATGTACAGGAAATGGAAGAAGTGGGAAACCACCAAAGAAGAATTTAAGCAAGTAGCTAGGAGATGTAGGGAGGAGGTCAGAAAGGCTAAAGCACAGAACGAACTTAGGCTGGCCAGAGACATCAAAAACAATAAAAAGGGCTTTTTTAAATACGTCCGTAGCAAAAGGAAAAAGAAGGAGACGATAGGGTCGCTGCACAGAGAAGATGGCGAATTACTAACAGGGGGAAGAGAAAAGGCAGAACTACTTAACACCTTCCTTGCCTCAGTTCTTTCCCAGAAGGATACAAGCACTCAACCTCGCGGTTGTGGAGCAGGGGAGGAAGCAGGGGAAATGAGGCACATAATAGGTAGAGAGGTGGTACAGGAATACCTGGCCACACTGGATGAATTCAAGTCTACAGGGCCAGATGAATTGCATCCTAGGATATTAAAAGAACTGGCAGAGGTCATTTCGGAACCGCTTGCTATAATCTTTGAGAAATCTTGGAGGACAGGAGAAGTTCCAGCAGACTGGAAGAGGGCAAATGTTGTCCCCATCTTCAAGAAGGGAAAAAAAGAGGACCCACATAATTATCGCCCAGTCAGCCTGACATTGGTACCCAGAAAGATTCTGGAGCAGATCATTAAGCAGTCAGTTTCTAATCACTTAGAAAGCAAGGCGGTAATCACGAGAAGTCAACATGGATTTCTCAAAAATAAGTCATGCCAGACTAATCTGATCTCTTTTTATGATAGAGTTACCAGCTTGATAGATGAAGGGAATGCTGTGGATGTAGCATTTCTCGATTTCAGTAAGGCCTTTGACAAAGTTCCCCATGACATTCTTGCAAAGAAGCTAGTAAAATGCGGGCTGGACAGGGCTACTGTTAGTTGGATTTGTAATTGGTTGATCGAACGAACCCAAAGGGTGATCACGA
This sequence comes from Cyclura pinguis, assembly GCA_030412105.1. Classification (NCBI taxonomy): domain Eukaryota; kingdom Metazoa; phylum Chordata; class Lepidosauria; order Squamata; family Iguanidae; genus Cyclura; species Cyclura pinguis. The sequence goes on from CM059604.1 coordinate 66,998,470, forward strand.
ATGGCTGCTTTTCACCCTGGAGAGAAGTGACTAGCGGGGTGCCACAGGGTTCTGTCCTGGGCCCAGTGCTCTTCAATATCTTCATCAACGACTTGGATGAAGGAATAGAGGGCATGCTCATCAAATTTGCAGATGATACCAAATTGGGAGGGGTTGCTAATACGTCAGAGGACAGGATCAAAATTCAAAATGACCTGGATAGATTGGAGAGCTGGGCCAAAGCTAACAAAATGAAATTCAACAGAGAGAAGTGTAAGGTCCTACACTTAGGTAGAAAAAATGGAATACAGAAATATAGGATGGGGGACACGTGGCTGGATAGCAGTACGTGTGAAAAGGATCTAGGAGTCTTAATAGACCACAAGCTGAACATGAGTCAGCAGTGTGATGCGGCAGCCAAGAAAGCCAACGCAATTCTCGGTTGCATCAATAGGAGTATGGTGTCTAGATCAAGAGAGGTACTGGTACCACTCTATTCTGCTTTGGTTAGACCTCATCTTGAATACTGTGTCCAGTTCTGGGCACCCCAATTCAAGAAGGACATGGTCAGGCTGGAACAGGTCCAGAGGAGGGCGACCAAAATGGTGAGAGGCCTGGAAGACATGCCCTATGAGGATAGACTTAGAGAGCTGGGTATGTTTAGTCTGCAGAAGAGAAGGTTAAGAGGGGACATGATAGCCATGTTTAAATATTTGAAGGGATATCATGTAGAGGAAGGAGAGGGCTTGTTTTCTGCTGCTCCAGAGACCAGGACAAAGAGCAATGGATTCAAGCTGCAGGAAAGGAGATTCCACCTGAACCTCAGGAAGAACTTCCTGACAGTCAGGGCCGTCCGGCAGTGGAATATGCTGCCTCGGAGTGTGGTGGAGTCTCCTTCTTTGGAGGTTTTTAAGCAGAGGCTAGATGGCCATCTGTCGGAAGTGCTTTGAGGGTGTTCCTGCATGGCAGGGGGTTGGACTGGATGGCCCGTGTGGTCTCTTCCAACTCTACATTTCTGTGATTCTATGATTCTATGATTCAACATGTGGCTTGAAGTTCCAATGTTGTTGCAGACTCTTTGTCACGCAGAGAACTGGCAGGAGGTTAAGAGGGATGAGTTTTACATGTCTGTTATTGACAACATGGCTAATCTGTACTGTTGTGTGTTTGCATGTATTCTCTGATTCTTTTCTTTCTTAGGTTATAGGATGAAATCCCAGCCGGTGTGGCTCTAGCCTTCAGCTGTTTCCAGACTGTCTGAGATTTGGGGGACGTGTGATAATGGGGTTTCCCATTATCTAGATTTAGCTGAAAGGCGATACTTCCCTCTTCAGGTAGACCAAGGGTTAACGAGGTATTGGGGTTAGGTTACACTTTTTATTGTGTGTCAGCCTCACAGGTCATGGGGAGAGAATTGCCTGATCAAGGGGGAAAAGGTGAGCATCTTCGAGATGCTTCGATGGAGAAGTTATAAAAATCCTTGAGAGACCATGAGGGAGAGAGACAACAAGAAGCATCCTGGAGATGAGATCTGTGCCAGTAGTAGGCTGCAGGCCCTAGGCCTCGCCTCCTGGCCTCACTCTTCTCTTAGATAATCTAAGCCTGTGAACTCTAATGTGAGTAGCTAGAATATTAGATAGTTAGTTGCGTTAGGGATTTTTGTTATTTTGGAAGTTGGCTGATCTTAAGAATGTATCTGGTTTTTTTATAACTACTGTAACTTAAGCGTACCTGAAAGGGGGGAGCCTCTCATGAGTATTATTGTCTTGTTTACTTGCATGCCTTAAAATAAATACTTTTCTGTAGAACCTCTGTTTCCTCTCCATTCCTACACCATTCATTGGCACACACTTAGATAGGACTTCTCTCACTTAGGAGGGGGAGGTGAGGGAAGGGAAAGGTTCTTAAGCATAGAGATTGGCAATCCACTGAGCAGGGTCCCACTGTACTGTTCAGTTAATTCAGAATTCAGTGGGTGGTGGCAGTATGAGGATTTAATAAACGTTGGGGAACTTCCTGCTCCTATTCAAGGCCAGAAGTCAGTCTTGGGGGGTGGCTAGGGTGTTCAACCAGTATGACAATCCCCAACGCCTATTCCATTCCTCTCACGGTGGATATAATGGCACAATTAGTACAAGGGAACTATTTCACAAAACTGGATCTCCGGGTGGCTTTTCTTTGGATAAGGATGGCTCCTGAAAATGAATGGCTCGCTGCTTTTTCCATCCCCCTTGAGAACTACCAATGGACTGTGCTTCCCTTTGGTTTGCAAGCAGGGCCTGCCGTGTTTCCAATGTTTCTGAACTCTGTTCTGCAAGAATTTCACCACAACGATGTTGTGGTTTATTTGGATGACATACTGATTTATTCCAAGACTCTCCCAGAACACGTAGAGCTCATCCATAAAGTGTTGCAAAAATTTATTGACAATGAACTGTATGTTAAGTTGTCTAAGTGCGAATTCCACACACAGACATTTGACTACCTTGGATACAGAGTTTGCAACAATACACTGAATATGGACCCCTCCAAAATTCAAGAAATCTTGGACTGGCCAGTTCTGAAAAATCCACAGACAACTTCAGCAGTTCCTAGGCTTTGCTAACTTCTACCGCAATTTCATTGGCAATTTTGCCACCCTCGCACTGCCACTAAGAGACCTCTTAAAGACCACGTCTGTTAAAAAGAACCAAAAAACACCTCCACCAAAGAAACTGGTATGGACTGAAAAATGCCAGACTGCATTTGATGAACTCAAACGCATGTTCACTACTGAACCACTGCTCCTTTTCCCCTACCTGGAGAAGAAATTCATTGTGCAAACAAATGCCTCCGATTTTGTGATGGGAGCAGCACTCCTACAAAACGACAACAACGGACAACTGAAACAATGCATGTTCATCTCACAGAAATTTACTCCAACCCAAAAGAAATGGTTAATATGGGAAAAAGAAGCATCAGCAATACATTTCACTCTCAACACCTGGTGACATTTCGTTGAAGGTGCCAGACTACTTTTTGAAGTTTGGTGCAATCGCTGAAACCTCGAGACTCTAGAAACTGCCAGAAAATTGAACCCCAAACAAGCGCTTTAGGCAGAATTCTTTCAGTGCTTCAACTTCAAAATAATCTTCAAGCTGGAAAAGTCCAGCACTCTTGCAGATCTGCTTTCGCAACTCCCTAACCATGAGGCACCTGAAGATACACCTGAACCCAAGCAACAGACACTCTTCACCCCAGCACACTTCGACTTGGTGTGACCACCCGTGCTCAAGCGCAACTTCAATCTACTGTCTCCACAACCTTTGACACAGACTTCCTCACTTCACTGAAAACCAACTACATCAGAGACACATGGCTAAAATTGCACCCTGACCTAGTCACTTGGACTGACAGAATTACCTTTGTCAGCTGCAAATTATACGTCCCACTGCCATGCAGGAATGTTGTCCTCAAACAGCATCGCGACCTTAAATCTGCAGGTAACTTTGGCTTTCTCAAGACACTACATGCTATCAGAAATAAATTCTATTGGCCTGCCCTTCACAAGGACGTACAAGACTACATTGAAAATTGTCCGACCTGGGACTTCCGGTTCGGTGTTGAATGGGCGAAGAAGGGGGGAGATCGCGATCCAATCTCCAACCAAGAAAGGGGCGGCGATCTGCAGACTGCTCTAAAGTCTGCAGGTGGGAGCCCCAGGAACTAAGGGGCTCCCTGAAGATTTCTGGTTTAACTGCAAGAGTCCTAGCAAGCAGTCACTCAAAAGGAATGACGACTGAGAATGAACTCAGTCACAGAAGTGGAGCCACTACATCGTCAAGCAGGAGGAGAAACTTTTTCCTTCCCGCACCACAATTGATCCGTCGGACCTCTTGAAACTTGTGAGTAACATGAATTGAATTGCTTAAAATCAAGAAGAGTTCACTGTCAGTTAGGGAAACACCTCTGATTAGAAGCTTTCCGATCATTTTTCTTTTTTTCTGATCGTGATCTGCCCCGACCTGTCTTGAGGTTCACCAGCCTTAGGGCTGAGTCCCTCTTGTTTGTGTTTTGCTTTTTCTTTTATGAGTCCAATGCCTAAATTTAGATCCCAGAAGTATAAAATATTCTAATTTCTTGCTTGATCTGAGAACTGTGGAACTCCGTTTTGTTCTTTTTTGATTTCCCTTTTTCTCTCGCTCACTGCGTATCTGCTCCCTTGCTGTGAACTTGTTGAGAACAGCTTGAACAAACTGGACTTGCTGATTAAAGGGGGAAAGTTAATAAAATTAATGACAGTCTTGAAGATAAGGCAATTTGATTTTGAAGTTAGCCAGGAGCCCTAACTTGCTGTATTGCCCTGTTGCTTAACACCTAACTAGAATCTCCCAGTCAGCAAAGAAGCCATTCTTATCTTGTGGCTAATGGGAGTATAATGACCTTGGAAATGCCGATAGCCTAAAGAACGCTTCTCCTCTGATTTCTTTTTTTGAAAGCAACATACTGTATCACCTCTTAAGACAACATAACTAAAAGTTCTGCTCCCGTGTTTTGGATTTTCGATTTTCTGGCCTTTTGGACCTCTGATATTTGATTTTTGGATTTTATTTTCTTTTTCTTTTTCCTCCCCCCTCTTTCAGCCATCATCCACAAATGGATGGACAGACCAAAAGGGTTAATCAATCCCTTGAACAATATCTTCGATGTTTCATCAACTCCAAACAATCCAATTGGGTACCCTCCTCCCATTTGCCAAATTCGCCTACAACTCTGCTACGCATGCCTCAACTGGAAAATCACCCTTTGAAGCTGTCTACGGAATGGTCAAAACAGTCAAAACAGTTTCCTTTGATTGCTCCCTCTGACACATATCCTCCCTCTCTCAATGACTGGATCCGCACATTTCTGGTACCTGGGACTCTGTGCACTCCGCCATTCGCTTGTCCAAAGCTTCTCACAAGCAGTTCGCTAATGCAAAGCAGCAACAAAACCCCCACTATAAACTGGGAGATCTTGTCTACTTGTCTACCAAGAACTTAACTTTTGAGGGCCCATACAAAAAACTTTCTCTTAAATTCATTTGCCCCTTTCCTATTAAAAAGTTGTGAATGATGTAACTCTTGAACTCTCATTGCCCCCGAAGTACAAACTGATTCGCCCTGTTTTTCATTGCAACTTACTGAAACCAGCCCCTTCTTCGGACTATTCACCAACTGACTCTGGTCTCACCAAGGTATCTGAGATCCTCAATTCCAGGATCCAGAAGGGCTGGCTTCCATACTTGATTCTCTGGAAGAACTTCCTGCCTCAGTTGGATGAATGGGTCCCTGCAACTGATGTTTTTGCTCCTGAACTTGTTGCCTCTTTTCACAAAACTCACCCTACTAAGCCTTCCTTGCCTTGATACTGTCATTCACACACCTGTTTCACATATTTTTTTTTCTTTTTGGGAAGGGCAGGATGTCAAGTTACCCTCCATGATATGTTAATGGGCTATATAGTATGTAGTAGATGTAGCTGAGAACCGTTAGGTAAACACTGCTTGGTAGTGGAACGGAATGCACTGATAACAGCAGCCAGATTCCCAGGGACTTCAGATGAGGGAGGGGTCTCAGGGGATCTTAAGCTCAATCACTTTCACTTTCCTTCAGTCTTTGCACTAAAGTCATTACATGTACTTCACTCCAAATAAATAGTACTTTGTGCATCGTACTATTTGCGTGTGGATTCTGTTCCTGACACCTGTAGCAAACCCCCACAATCACATCCCTATTGTTTCTTGCTCCCTTAATTCTTACCCAGATGCCCTTGACCTGGCTTCCTGGATTTAAGTCATGGATCTCCTCCTTTCTTGTTTGATCTATTTCTGTGAAATAGGTTATGCCCCCTATTCCTACATTCCAATCATGAGACTCATCCCACCACGTTTTAGTGATGCCTATTAAATCATATTTACTTTGTTGTATTAAGAGTTTGAGTTCATCTTGCTTGTTTCCCATGCTCTGTGCATTAGTGTAGAGACACTTAAGACCATATGCCCTTCCCGGAAGTCCTGTACTAAAGTTACTTTTCCTCCCACTGTTGGTCTCTAGTACTGCTTGGCCTGCTCTATCTATATCATTCAGGCTATTTTTCCCAGCACTCACTGAATCCTTGCCCTGTATAATACTCTCTCCGTCCCCAGCCGAACTCAGTTTAAAGACCTCCTGATCCGCTTTGCAAGACTGTTAGCAAAAACGTTCCTGTCGACAGATGTGAGGTGCAGCCCATGCATTGCCAAAAGACCATCTTCGTGAAAATGGAGACCATGATCTAAAACCCCAAATCACTCCTGGCAGCACCACCTACGGGGCAGTTGTTGACTTCCACTATTCTTCTTTCCCTTTGTAGGCTACGTCCTTCCACAGGGAGAGAGACGAAATGACAACCTGCGCACCAAGGTCCTTCAGCTTCCTACCCATAAGCTCATAATCCTTTGTGATGCAGTGAAAGCTGTGCCTCGCAGTGTCGTTGGTTTCCAATGTGAACCAAAAGGAGGGAGTTACAGTCAGTGGGCTTGACCGGTCTCGTTAGCCTCTCTGTTACGTCGTTGATTTTGGCCCTGGGGAGACAGCACACATTGCAATTGATCCTGTCTGGGTTGCAAATTGTCAGTTCCGTTCCTCTCAGCAAGGAGTCCCCAACCACCAGAATTTGTCTCCTCTGAGGCTCATTTGGGGTTACTCAATGAGCCGATTCTTCCATGGCTGCCTGGACATTTTGTTCAGGCTGAGACTGTTGATCCTGCTGCTGTTGAATTTCTTCTTGCTGGTGTTCGAGTTCTTGTTGCTGACATTCAATTTCCTCTTGGTGACATTTCATTACTTCCTTCTGCTGTTCCATTACTTCTTCCTGCTGTTCCACTTCATCATTGGAAGTGATTCTGTAGCACAAGAGTCTCTGTTTGGTACCTGGCCCTTCTACTCCTCCATGTCACATTCCTCTCCTGGTTTCGTGAACCAGCTTCCTCATCCAGTAGCTCCTTGATGTATTCCGTCTTCAAGAAGGTCCTCTCCACCCTATCCAAGAACTCCTCACCCTCCCTAATAACGTGAAGATTAGAAACCCAGTTCTCCAGCTGGTGAACCTTCTCATCCAAGAGGGCCACCAGCTTGCATTTGCTGCAGGTGTACCCAATGACATCTTGTAACAAGAAAAGAAAGATGCCACAGGCATTGCAGGTGACTGCAGCAGTTCTCTCACTCTCCATACTTGATAATCTAGACAGTCAATTTAGAAAAAGTAAAACTGGGTTTAGTCTTCCAACTCCCCTGGTAAAACCTACATCAACACTCCTGTTTGCCAAGTTCTTATTGTCAAACTACCAGGACTGAGGGTGCAATTGTACAGTGATTCTAGTTCCTCCCTCAAGCTGCCCAACCAACCTGGATGTTGTGGTCAGGCAGACTGCCTTAGGAGATATTCAACCCAAGAAGCAATAAAGTCTTGCTAAACTTGTAAAGCCAAAGTGCACATGCTGAAGGCTGTCGCCACTGGGAGCAGTTATAAAGAGCTGCTAGCTCCTTCCCCTAGCTAGTCAGTTAGACCGTGTGCTCAGGGAGAGCACACAGCCAGAGCAAAACAGGCAAACAAACAAACACAGCCCCAGAAGCCTGTAAAAAACACTCAGTCAAGGATGTCTTCTCAGACATAGCTCATCTTCCGCTCTCTGCTCTGGAAGTAGAGAAATAAATTTTAAAAAAAAATGTAGGAGAGGTTTACTACAGGCTATCAAATCAAGATTGTGGATGATGTGTTTCAGAAACAAACCTCAGAAATTTCCGAGAAGCAATAACTGGTAGTTATTTAGGACTTCAGTTATTCCCATACGAGATGGGATACTAGCTCTCCTAAGTACAGGCTCTCCAAATTTCTACTATGCTTTGTAGGTAATTTCCTCTTTGAAAAGGTGGAATAAGAAACAAGGGGATCAAAAATCCTGGACTTGATCCTAATCAACGCAGGGGAGTTTGTCTCTGCAATCAAAATTGTTGTTATTTTAAGGTGGAGTGATCATGTGATGCTAAAATTCACAGTTGTAACACAGGGTAAAAAAAGTATAGTCAAACATGGACCTTGAATTTCAAGAAAGCTGATTTCATCGAACTCAGAAAAGTACTGGGCAGAATCCCAATACTAGAGAAAGAAAGAAGACACCCAGAATGGGTGGGAATTCATGAAGAAGGAACTATTAAAAGCACAATCACAAAAAATTCCTTAGAAAAAGAAAGATGGGAAACATTTGGAAATAGCCCATAAGGCTGCTTAGTAAACTTGAGAAGGAAAAAAAAAGAAAAAGGAGAATATATAAAGAATGGAGGGAAGGATGAATCACTAAGAAAGAATACTAGATATGTAGCCCAAGCTTTCAGGATTAGCATAAGGACAGCTCACGCTTCAAATGAACTGAGAATGGCTAGACAAGCAAGGAGCAATTATCACAATGGGAAGGCAGGACAGCTCAATACCTATTTTGCTTCAATCCCCCCTCCCCAAAAGTGGACTATATGCATCAATGCAATGACAAGCTGGAACATGTCTAAAGGAGGGCAACCAAAATGGTGAAGGGTCTGGAAGCCATGCCCTATGAAGAACGGCTTAGGGAGTTGGGTATGTTTAGTCTGCAGAAGAGAAGATTAAGGGGGGACAGGATAGCTATGTTTAAATGTTTGAAGGGATGTCATGTTGCGGAAGGAGCGGGCTTGTTCTCTGCTGCTCCAGAGACTAGGACAAAGAGCAATGGATTCAAGCTATAGGAAAGGAGATTCCTAAGGAAGAATTTCCTGATGGTCAGAGCTGTCTGGCACTGGAATGTGCTGCCTTGGAGTGTGGTGGAGTCTCCTTCTTTGGAGGTTTTTAAGCAGAGGCTGGATGGCAATCTGTTGGAGATGCTTTGATGGATGTTCCTGCATAGCAGGGAGTTGGACTTGATGGCCCCTGGGGTCTCTTCCAACTCTGTGATTCTATGATTCTATGACCTTGGCAGGGAATCTGGGTTGCAAACCAAGATTTGATAAGGAGTTAGTCAGAAATCATCTAGTTAACCTGAATGAGTTCAGATCTGCAGGGCCAGATGAACTGCATCCCAGAATACTGAAGGAGCTTGCTGACATACTTGCAGAACCACTTACAATCATTTTTGAAAAATCTTGGAGAATGGTTGAGGTGCCAAAGGACTGGAAATGAGCAAGTATTGCTCCTTTCTTCAAAGAGATCCAGGAAACTGCAGGCCCGTCAGCTTCATCTCAATACCAAGAAAAATATTAGAACAGATTATAACAAATCCTGCCAAACTAATCATTTATCTTTTTTTTATTAGGTCACTAGTTCAGTAAATGGTGGGAATTCTATGGCTGTCATTCATCTGGATTTTAGCAAAGCTTTTGATCAGGTCCCCCATGATATGCAAACAGGCCAAATATGCAATAGATGGAAACGTAATCAGATGAATCCATAATTGGTTGGAAAATGGTACTCAAGAAGTTGTCATCAGTGGCTGTGCTTCGCATCGGAAGGAGGTCTCACGTGGACTATCACAGGGTTCTGTCCTGGTGCCAACACTTTTCAATATTTTTATAAATGGTCTAGACTGTGGGCTGAAGGGAATCCTTATCAAATTTACAGATGATACAAAACTGGGTGGAGTAGCTAACACATTGGAAGATAGGAACAGAATTCAAAAGAACCTCAATAAACTAGAAAACTGAGTTGAAATTAATAAAATGAAATTTGGTAGCGACAAATACAAAATTCTACACTTAGGCCACAAAAACCAAATGCACACATACATTATGGGGGATACTTGATTCAGCAGTACTATATGTGAAAAGGACCTTGGAATTATTGTTACCATAAGTTAAACAGGAGCAGTGTGATACTGTAGCAAAGAAGGCAAATGGTCTCATAGCTTGCATTAATAGAAGCATAATTTCCAAGTCCTGGGTAGCATAATTTCCAAGTCTCACTATATTATTTGCTGGGCAGGCCTCATCTGGAGTACTGTGTTCAGTTGTGGATGTGTTACCCTGTTTTCTGGGGGTCCGAGGAGGGACACCAAATTGCTATCAAAATTACACAAGTTGGGGAAATTAGTTCAGAGCACAAGTTGGCAAAACGAGAGGCAGGGTAACTTAGCAGGATCTTGCAACCCAATCTCTATGGGGCCAGGCCAAGTCAAGAAGCAGACTGGTTGGAAAATAATGAATGGTCTTTATTAAATACAGGCACACAATGTAAGCAACACAAGCACACAGATAACTAAGGAAAATAAAGATGTGAGTAAGGAAGTGGGATTTTCAGAGGGATAGTTGGTTCGGGTGATACGAAACCTATCCTGAAGTCCGGAAGAAAATGGAGAGCAAAGCTGGGGTTCGATGTATCTCAGCACGTGGAGCTGAGGGGAAGCTCGCCCAGCAAAGCGGCAGCAAGGCGGTCTGGAACTCGGGAGTGATCCCAGGAAGCGCTCAAAGTCAGGGGTTTTTATAAGGAGAATTGTGACCGCAGGCTAGGTCAGACTTTGGGAAAACAATAGATTTGGAGTTAGAGACAAAGCCTCCGAAAGGTCAGAATTTGAATGATTGAATTAGAGCCGAATTTATCAATAGAGCAGCTGGCATGCAAATGCGGAGTTCTTGAGTGTTGTATAGCTCGATCATCAAGCTGCCAGCGCAGGGCAGAGGATCTTTTGAGAGTTGCATGCATATCTAATGGAGGTACTTGCCTTGAGGTCTCCTAAAGCGGCGAGTCACCTGTTTCTGGCCTGCCTGTATTGTCTAGGAATATTACGGCGATAATTGGCCGAGCCTGTATGCGTGCTTGTCCAGGGGCCTCGCAAGCACATGGAAGAGATATGTGCAGCCGAATTAGTGATATCAAAAGATATCTTTTATATCCCCAAAGCTCGGGCTAGCCAGGGCAGTAACAGATGCCTTACTTTAGGAGCAATATAAACAAGTTGGAGCTAGTTCAGAGAAGGGCAATGAGGATGATAAGAGGCATGGAGAACAAAACATATGAGAAGTTAAAGATGCTGGGTATGTTCAACCTGATGAAGAGAAGATTGAGGAGTGACATGATTGTACTCTTTAAATACTCCAAGGGCTACCACAGAAAGGAAGCTACTTACTTGTTCTCTGCTATCTCAGAGGGTAGAACTAGGTCTAATGGTTTTTAGTTACAGTAGGGTAGATTTTGATTGAACATTAGAAGAACCTCTTGACAGAGAGCCGTTTGGCATTGGAACCAATTGCCTAGAAAAGTGGCAGGGTTTCCTTCTCTGGATGTCTTCAAAAAGAGGCTGGACAGTTACCTGCTGGGGATGTTCTAGCTGGAGATCCTGCATTGAGCAGGCAGTTGGACCTGATGGCCCATATGGCTCCTTTCAGTTCTGTGATTCTATGATTCTTTCTCAAACCTTTAAAAGGTTTGAGGTGACACTGAAGTCTAAACCCGACCAAGCATTGACCTGGCCCTAACAATGACACTATATGAAATCCCCTATCCTGTTATCATCCCAAGAGAAGGGGAAAGTCCAATTTCACTTAGCAGCCATTTACAACTAAGCATTCACTGTAAAATTTGCTAAGATAAGTACACTTTCTCCTTCTCCACAACTTATGGAAAGTTAATTCCAATTCCATTTACAATTTACAATAGAAGAGAAATAACTGGGTAGCACTAGGAATGTGTGAGAGCCATGAGCCATGGGAAGCTAAAACAAGAAATGGAGGTTATACGCATTGTAATTCTTGGGGTGAGTGAGCTATAGTGGATCGCTCACTCTAGGTAATGACACAGAGTTTTACCCAGGAAATGAAAATTTTAGAAAAAGTGGGGTGGCATTTATAGTGAAGGGAGTTGTACCAAAAGCAGTCATACAAAGTCTAACTAAGTAATATCAAGACTTCAGGCAAAATCCGTCAATAGAAGCATAATCCAAGTTTATGCTCCAAGTACAAAAGTAGAAGAGGAAGAAACTGAAAGATTCTACTGTGGAATCCAGGAAGAAATTATCACACACCAAAACAGAATTTCTTGTTAATCATAGGTGATTGGAATGCAAAAATAGGAAACAGAGCAGGATCAAAGATTGTAGGAAAATTTCGCCTAGGATCAAGAAATGAAGCAGGAGAGCAACTGACTGAATTTGATGAGGCCAACAGTTTGTTCACTGCAAACACATTCTTTCAGCAATGAAAGAGACAACTGTATACGTGGATGTCACCTGATGGCCAATATAGAAATCAGAAGATAGAGAAGTGCTATTCTTTCTACAAAAACAGGAGCAGATTGTGGCACAAACCATGGACTGCTAGTATGAAAAACTAGAGTAAAGCTAAAGAAGAATACTAAACCAATCATCATGCCAACATACAACCTGAAAAACCTTCCTATAAGATGTAAAGATAATGTTAGAGTAGATTTACTCTATTAATCCTAATTGACTGGAAGCCAGAAGAACTCTGGACCAAAGCCAGGGATATTGTCAAGGAAGAGTGCAAAAAAAAGACTCTTATCTACAGCTAAAATGAAAGAAAAACCTCACTGGATGACAGATGAGAAGAAAAAGTAAAAGGGACGGAAATAGGGTCAAAACTTTGAGTGCAACTGTTCAGTGACTTGTCCACAAGGACAAAAAGATAACTACTATAATAATCAATGCAGAGAAATAGAAGATGAAGCAAGGCAGAACAAGAGACCTCTTCTACAAGATCAAAGAAATCAAGGGTAAATTTACATCAAGAGCAGCAATACTATACAACCAGCAGGGGAAGACACTATATGAACAAGGAGAAGTAGAAAGATGATGGAAACAATATACTGAAGAATTATATAAAAAGATGAAAGGATGATAGATTCCTTTATGGAAGAACCATTTGAAGATGAAGAACCATTGAAGAACCATTTGAAGACCATTTGCTGTCATGTCAACTTCATCCTATGTTGATCCTACAAATGAGAGACCCTCCAAGTTGTCCTATCATCAACAGCCCTGCTCAGATCTTGCAGACTCAGGTCCATGGTTTTCTTAATTGAGTCTATCCAGCTGCAATGTTGGCTTCTTCTTTTCCTACTTTTCCTACTGCCTTGTACCTTACCAAGCATTATCATCTTTTTCTAGGAAGTAAAGTCTTCTCATGATATATCCAAAATACAAGTCTCAGGCCATTTCTGCACTACACTCTTATAGCATGATTATTCCACTTTCAACATCCTATGGAATCCTGGGGTTTGCAGTTTAGGGAGAGGCCGGCTGGCCATTTGTATACTTTACTTTGTTAAAACTTATATAAGCTTAGTATTTGTAATATTTCATTCTCAATAAACAGCATATAATCTATATAATCTATAAACTAATATTTATAATTATTTCTAGTGCAGTATTAAACCAACTATCATTCAGTTTAAATTTAGATAAAATGTAAACTTTGCATTAAAAAGTCTGTTAAAAAAATCACAGTGTTGTGGTTTCCATATATGAAAGTCTCTTTCTGATTTGCTGTCTCATTGTTTAGAAAGTAAATGGTTAACCTGTTTTCACATTCATACTGATAATAGCATTGTTTCAAAGAGGTCAATAATGCACCCCTTAATTTCTTTTTCTCTTAAGAAAAAAAACTCTCCTCCTCTCTCTCCCCCCTCCTCTCCTTCAGCTGCACAGGAATTTTGGGGAGATACTTTGCCCAGTTTCTTTCTCCTTTAGGTGGGCAACAGCACCAACAGACCACAATAGTCAGTCTTGTTCAGACAAGCAGTATCAGCATAGGATCACAATGCCAAGTCTCCTTCAGAGAGGCAGTACCCATGAAGCCAACTACTGCATATAATTTCATACCTTAAAAAAGATTAATCTCAGCTCCTCATCACCCAATAAACACACATATGCATCCTATAATTTCGAAGATATGACTATTATGTTAAACAACAATTCAAACACCCTTCAGTAATATATAGTTATTACATTTAGAACCTATTATTATGATCTGGACCAAAGCTTCATCTCCAGACCATTTCTTCAACTGGGACTTTCTGCTCAGAAGCTTCACAGACTGGTTTGCCCATTCAATTGGTGAAGCTTTGTTTCAGGTTAGCCACAGTAAATCTTGGTATTGCTTCCGCTTGAAGAGTGGCCATCTTCATTGCTGAAAGCTGCTAAGAGTTTGGTAATTTCCACTTGTTCTGACCTATGTTGCTGTGAGGACAAAGTAATGTACAAAGAAGCATATATAATGACTACTGTGATGTACTCACAGATCCCAGAGCTTTTTTTTAGTGTGGGAAGGCTCAACACTGGCAGACAGGTCATTATTATTGCATTACTGTTGTTGTTGTTGTTGACTTTCTGAAAGTATGCTTTTGCAAAACAACAAAAAAAACAATACATTGCATTCATCACTGTCATAATTGTTGCTAGCTGAAGGTTCAACAAAAGCAATTTGAGTACCATGAAAGCAATAGGAAAATAATCATTATTTAGTACATTTCTGATAGATAATTCTGGAGGGGGCTCAATTACATAGGATACTTGCTGGTCTAATTTTGATCATTTTTTTGGAGGGGGTGAGCTTCAGCCCCCCTGTTCATGGCATATTGAGTTCTTCTCTACTTCCCTGTTTTGGGGTCTGTCGTGTGAGTGCATTTGTATATATGTATGTATGTATATGTGTCTTTAAGTTGCCTGTCAATTTATGGGGACCCCATACATTTCATAGTGCTTTCTTAGACAAGGAATACTCACAAGGCGATTTTGCCAGTTCCTTTCTCTGAAATATAGCCTGCAGCACCAGCTATTCACTGATGGTCTCCCATCCAAGTATTAATCAAGGCTGACCCTGCTTAGCTTCCAATCTGGTACCTTGAGCAGTGGTTGTTGTTGTTGTTGTTGTTTTACTTTTTTTATTAAAATAATAAAGAAAAACAAAACATCAAAGACAAAATAAAACAATACCATAACAATACAAAACAAAACAACAACATACTAACAACAAATCTATTACAATGCAATAATGAGAGCAACAAAACTATATCCCTCCACTAATACAAACAACTAACTATCAACTAATATAAACATCTAACTAAAATTAGTTCCCATCCCATAAGCAGCATGCAGCTAAAATAATATACCATTTTTAAAAAGCTGTTTAGACTAAATCTGATTATAATAGTAAACAATTAAAGATATCTAGGTGTTACCCTGAAAATTGGGGGTATCTTGAGGACACCCAAACCAGGCTTCAAAAATTAAGGGAATTAGCAGCACTACCCAGCAAAACTTGCGAGAGGTCAGGGCAAGGGATCTTCAACCCTATGTCTACGGGGTCAGAACCACGCAAGAGTCAGAGGAACAATCTAAAATGGTTTTTATTGAAAAACTAACGGAGAGGGTCACATACACATGTTATCAAATATTCCTGCAATCTTACAAGGGCTACAGAAATAAAGCTGGAAATAAGCAACCAGTTGGGAGAGAAGGCATACGGACCTTAGTCTAGGCTTCCTGGGAGAAGGAGAAGATTAGCAAAGGCTCAGTGTAGAGCACCAAGGGGAGGCTGGATTGCGGGCTGGACGGCTAGCAGCAATGGTGTCTTGCGGAGGATTGGGGACGCGAGTCGCGGTTGGCTCTCAGCAGTGTCTGAGAGGCTTGGATGGGAGGCTTCGGTAGCAGTGAAATGGGCCCTTCTGTCTGGTCTAGGATGCTCTCCAAAGAGGCTCCAAAAGTGGGGAATATTTATAGCCAATTTCTGTCCTCAGGCTGCGTATCAGCTAGCAAAGTGGCGTTAATGGGCGATAACTGCGGAATATAATGTTAAGCAAATATCACAACCCTTCCTCGGTATTGTTTCTTACTGGGAAGTCCAGGTGCATGATAGGTTTAAAATTCCAAATTGATAGGCTTTGATTGTCTCAACGTAGCTTGGGGCTGTGACAGTGTCAATGACTCACTTCATTAATCAAGGAGCGAGTCTATTGTGGCTGCCTACAGATATGTGACGTGGAACAATAGGTCGTCGTCTGCATTCCCATACAGCAGAGAGGGGTGGTATTGTTTTTAGGAATTTCTAATTCAAAACCAATTTTTAACTGAAACTGATCTTTGCTAACCAATGTCCAAGTTGGGGGAACCAAGCCATTTCTAGGGGTCCTCTCTTAGGATTACTTTGGGCTGTAACATAGGATCCAGTTAACAATTCTATATTATTTTTACCAATAGAAAAACAAATTATGCTAACTTACATTATCCATTTATAATTATGCTAACTAATATTTCATTTGTATACTTTACTTTGTTAAAACTTATATAGCTTAGTATTTGTAATATTTCATTCTCAATAAACAGCATATAATCTATACACTAATATTTATAGTTATTTCTAGTGCAGTATTAAACCAACTACCATTCAGTTTAATAAAGAAAAGGATCACCTTAAGTACTTCAAAAATCTTAAATACTTCATCTCATTTTGATCTTATTTTAACATTATTCTCATCTAAAATCATAGGTCTTGACCAATAACATTATTTTCCTCAACATTAATTTATCATCAAAATTCACGATCAGGGGGGAAAAAAATCAAGCCAAAAGTCCCTTTTATCTAACGTCATATGTATTATTATTATTAACCTCTCTTACTTCCTTTCAGTACTGTCAAAGTCTGATCTACAAGACTTAAAAAGTCACTTTGCAGCCAAATCAGGATTAAACCATGCCTAGAATTTTTATAATTACAAATCCAAATTTGTGAATTCCTCTTGTAAATTAACCCATTCACCACTACCTCCCTATCCCAGAATGAGTCTGTCTCCAATTTAATGTGGTCTTTTCCCCCTAACATATCCTCTTCCCAAAAAGAAACATTTTTCAGTTTCATCATAAAAGTCTCATAAGCTTGCTTGGGCATTATCTTCATTTCAATCAAATTTTGGGCTTGTAATTTGAAAGTTGTGGACAATGGAACATCTTCTCCTCCTTTCTCCAGGCTCTGAGAATCTCCTGCAAGGTCTGTTCAGAACTGGTGTCCTCTTGCTTCCACTCTATGTCCAAATCCAAGTCAGAGACCGACTCTTGTAATACATCCTTACCCTCCTTGTATGAACGAAAGGGTGACAAAAATGGTGAAGGGTCTGGAAGCCATGCCCTATGAGGAACGGCTTAGGGAGCTAGGGATGTTTAGTCTGCAGAAGAGAAGGTTAAGAGGGGACATGATAGCCATGTTTAAATATTTGAAGGGATGTCATGTTGAGAAGGGAGCGGGCTTGTTCTCTGCCGCTCCAGAGACTAGGACAAGGAGCAATGGATTCAACCTGCAGGAAAGGAGATTCCACTTGAACCCCAGGAAGAACTTCCTGACAGTCAGAGCTGTCCGGCAGTGGAATTTGCTGCCTCAGAGTGCGGTAGAGTCTCTTTCTTTGGAGGTTTTTAAGCAGAGGCTGGATGGACATCTGTTGGGAATGCTTTGACGGGTATTCCTGCATAGCAAGGGATTGGACTCGATGGCCCCTGGGGTCTCTTCCAACTCTGATTCTATGATCTGCATATCCTTGTGCTCGGCTGTCCTCCATAGTGTCACCTCCATCATCCCCTTTCCAAGAAGACAACTTTACTGTAATTTTGTCCAGTATCTTGTCCAGGGATGATGAAAACTGTCGAAACTCTACCAAGAACCTTAAGAAATAGCTTGGAATTTCATCTGAATTGTCTGAAGTATTTTTAATTTGAGTGTAAAGATCCATTATTAAAATCTTCTGAAAATGTATTCGAAGTCTGGGAGTAATGCCAAGTGTTCTCACAAAGATAAGAATACATAACAACCCAATTTTCCCAGGCAACAAAAAGTCCATGTGAAAAGGGGGTGTAAACAAATCCCGGGGGGGGGGGGGAATGGCAATGACAGGCTTTATATTAAAAAGAAAAAAGAAATTGCGTGCCAACTTTTTTTTAAAAAAAAGAAAAATAGAATTCCCAACAAAATCCCATCAAAATTCAATAAAGTTCAGCAAAGTTCATCCACGATATAAACAAGTACAAAGGCAATTCTGAAACCACAACAAGATAAATAATACAAGTCCTAGTTCAGAAAAGGAGAAAAAATCCTAATAAAAAGAATATAATACTCAATATCCCATAAACATTCCTAGATTAAAAAATGACTGTGAAAATAAGCAATAAAAATATTTTTAAAAATATTAGGAACTTATAAAAGGTAGATCCAAAAATGTACAGCTGCAGCAGCTTGGGGTTCCTTGCTTAATCCATTTATTCAAAGTAAATGCCTCAGTAACCCAAGGAATCTGGTGATCTGATGATGTAATGTCCATTAATGGGAAAAAGAGTAATCTCCCTGGCTTCTCCAAGGCTTGCACAGTCTTCTTACAGCCAGGAGCCTCCATTACAGCTGATCTTATCCAGGTCAGCTGATCACGGGGCTCCACACAGCTGCTACAACGGTCTTCGGCTCCCCTGTAAATCAGAGGAGCCTTGTTTTGACAGCTGTTTTTCTCCTGTCAAGTTTTCAAGCCTTGAAGTCCATGCTTGCACCTGTCTTTATTGACAGGTGCTACTACACATCCTCCATTGCTTGTGGTGGTGTGCCTTCAAGTTGTTTCTGAGTTATGGAGACCATAAGGTGACCCTGTCTCCAAACCAAACTGTCCTTTAGTTCCTGATTTTGAGAAAAAAAATAATTATGGGTTCCACAAAAATGTGGCAGAATTGCCCCTGCTCAAGGTCCAATGTTGTTTTTGCTGTTGTTGTGTGCCTTCAAGTCATTTCTGGCCTATAGAGACCCTAACATGAAACCCAACAGTGAGTTTTCTAGTTCTAGGTTTATTCAGAGAGGTTGTACCCTAAGAGATGACAGAAGTTAAGGTCCACTTGCAATGCCAGCATCTCCTTAGAATTTGGGGGAATTATAGCTCAAAGGAGGCCTGCAAGAGGAGGGTCATGGCAGGATCTTTTCACCTACGTATATCAGTACTAACTGTAGTGAGGACTCCAGTTAAGGTTAAACAAAGCATTTTACTTGAATTGAGAAACACACAAGAAACCAGGCACTCTTAAGATCCATACAAGGCTATTGAAAAGTGTGGCAAGAAAGGTTGGTTAGAGAGAGATTGGGTACAAAGAGTAATAGTTCCTAGTCCTGAAAAAGAGGTCACAGCAGAGTAGCTCAGACAGCATCTGAGGATAGTACAGAGGAATGGCAATCTGGGGCATCACATGCAATGTATTACGTCCAACGTACTACTTATGGCTGAGGTTGAAGCTGGGGTTTTATACTCTATTTTACACCCTGAAGGGGTGTGTTGACAAAGCTGTAATGGCTTTCCCATGAGATTAAGAAAGGGGTCTGGAATGGGCTGACTGCTTAACTCCAGAGTGACAAAACATTGATGGAACTCATGACCATCTCTTAATGTTCGGTCAGGTAGGGTGTATAGAGAAGATCTCCATAGGACAAGATTGAGGGATGGTCTCTGATTGCTCACCAATCCAAGCAATTTGTCTTTCATTGTATTCAGACATGCAAAGAGCCTGGAGTAGTAAAAGGATTAGCATAAACCCATCAGCATTGGGTTTTCCTGCTTAATCCTCTCTGGATTTATACCCTGAACATGTCACAGGTCAGCTTGATCGTGAAACACATTCTCTGCTCAATGTGACTTTGATCATGTTCTTCAGTCATTAATAAGTCAAATTTTGGAAAATTGCATATCTTGCAGGAGCGATGATAGGGGATGGTAACAGGGGTCTGCCTTTGCTTTCCTCCTAGGCCGAGAGAGTGTGACTTGCCCAACGTCACTCAATGGGTTTTCATGGCTGAGCAGAAATCTGAACTCAGATTGCTAGAGTCCTAGTCCAATGCTCAAACCGCTACATCATGCTGGCTTACAGAATAAAAGCAATATCATTTCCCTTTTGTGGGCTGCATTTCTGATCCTAATTATACAGTCAGATCAATCCTGACTATCAGGACCAATGCTTTAACTCTGAATCACTAAAATTTCAAACATAGGCACAGAGATGAATTCTCAAGAAGGAAATTCAAAGATTAACACTGGGCTATGATATCAGCCTCAGAAAACCCCTTGATAGGGTAGTAGTTGAAAATGACTTAAAGGCACACAACAACTGGAAACCCCCTGCATAAATCTAAGTAGATCTTTGGATCCTGATTTCAGCACTTTAATCCTTCCTTGATGCCTTTGATCTCTGACATGGAGGTTCTAATTCATATTTGCCACTGGACTGCAGTTGTTTTTAAATGGAGAAAAAAAAGAGAGAACTGACCTTTGCTCAGGATAGGATTAGGCATTTAACATCCACCCAGCCACAGAGCCCTTTCCGTGTTCCTTGCTACTCCTTTTGGATGAAAGGGGTGCTTTCAGCACTCGTCTGAGCTGTTTTATTGTAAAATTGCCGCGGTATGCCAGCTTCGTTTCAAGCAGTGCTGAAAGTCACTTATTGTTGTGAATCACCATGTTGCAGCAAGACTCCTGCCTTCAGTCTCAGCCAAACTATCTTCTTGTCAAAAGTGAACCTCTTACCTGAGCTGACAAAAGTTATCAGAGAGCCTGCTATTTTTTGAGGAACGCAGCGATTGCTCGTTCAAGAGGAGACTTAAAGTTTTGTGTGTGTGTGTGTTTTAAAAAACCCTTTGAGGGAAGACTTGATGCTATAGCGAACGATGTGCCGTCCAGCAGGTTAATTTCAGAGTAAAATGAACGGGAAGAATCGAATCACGGGCGAACAAAAGGGTTATGAAAGCAGGCAGACACGGCAGGAGCATTTGGTTGTCCACGGCACTGAACAGGGCCTTGAGGAGAAGAGACACACAGCAATTCCTGCCGCCTCATTGGCGCCCTCGGTAGAAGCATTCCGCGACCCAGGCGCCGCTCTCACGGTCTTGTCTTGTCAGTAGCTTCCCGCGGCGCTTTCCTTGTCCTGAAGGATCCTGGAACAGCCGCAACATCCTCACGCCCCTTCTCAGGGAAAAAGCGGGCGGGGCGGAGAGCGGAGGAGCAAGGGAGGAAATGGCAAGCGGAGCTGAGTGGTGGCGGAGCGGAGGCTGCTGCTTACATCTTCGTGGAGGAAGAAAGAGGAGGGGCGAGGGGCGGCAGCGCCAGACCAGAAGGGTGGGATTTTGTGAAAGAGAGCCCCCTCTGCCCGCCCACCGAGACTAAGTTCTTTCTCAGGGGTTGGTGCTGTGGAATGAAACCTAAGTTCTGTGTTGGAGGGAACGGCTGAGGACTCGAGTCTGCTTCAGCAGTGCCTCTTTCCCTTCCCCATGTGTGCTGCTGCTTCTCCCCAAAGGTGGTGGCTTCGCCGCGGACTGCTGTCGAACCCTTCAGGATGGAGATTCGTGTCTTCTGGCTGGTGCAACTTTTCCTCTCTGTATTGTGGGGTAAGTACATGGTGTTGCAGTTTTTGGATTATCATCTGTTAACTGTCACTGAAACGATTTCTAATTGTCTTTTGTAACATTTTACGAAGAAGATATGGCACCCTTAAAATGTACTAGAAAGGCACAGATAAGCAATGCACGAATTCTTTGACAAAGAAAAACAAGAGTTTGACGAAGTTGTCACGTAGCTATTTTTCACATTCCTTTCTGGCCGTGTTTTGAGGCTTTTTTGATTAAACAAAGATTTTGTTAATTATACTATAAACGTTTTCAGCAAAATACGGTCAAGCACATTCCTCTCTCAGATTTCTTTTGAATTATGTAATGAGAATGCCTGTATTCTCAAGTGATACAAGGCTTGTGGGTATGCTAAATGCAAAAGCATGGAATTGGATTATTTTAGATAGCATCTAGCACCCATATTGCTTTGGGATGTTGTTATAGCCATGACATCATTTGCAACCTATTCTTCTACTGCCTTGAGTACTCTGCAACAGTTCTCATTTAACCTTTCATCAATTCTGTGAATTAGAATTAGAAATTTATAAATTAGAAATTTATAGCAGAAGTTGTGCAATCAGTTTTCCCAAGGCTATCCAGTAAAGACTATCTGAAAAGCTGCAAGGAAGCGAACTTTAGTTTGTCACTGTATAAAGACTCATCAGAGAGCTGCAACACATAACAGGTTCCAGCAAGTGTACCTGTTTGATACATAATATTTTTGTATTAACAGGTATAATTTCCCTAAATCTTGCTTTAAAAGTAGACTTAAAGTGCCCTTAATAGAGTGGCTCTGATGAGCAAACTTTGAACTTAGCTTCTGTTTGGCCCCAGAATTACATCTGTGTTAGTAGTTACATCATGTATCTTACTTCTGTTTTTAATAAGAAACATGTACAAGTATTTTCACAATTATTTTTGTATTGATTTTTGTAGGCAAGCCAAATATGATGAAGGTTAATTTCAAAGGTTATTTGTGGGAAGAGGGGGCTGAGATGGGTTCATTTCCTACCAAATGAGATCTAATGACAGGTAATAAAAATGATTTTGTTACAAAATAGGGCAGAGATTTTCTTACAGATCCCACCCTTTCCCCATTTCCTTCTGAGAGCAAACTTCTGTTCCTAAAACTAGATGAGTATCTCTTGTCTTCTTAGCACATGGCATTTATTAATAGGCTGGTTTGCATTACAGTTGTATGTATAACCAAACAATTTCTTTTCTAAGAAGAGACCAGTTTTCCCTAAAACAGAACATTTTACTTTGACACTTCAGAGATAAATGCCCAGCAGGCCTGTCTATTAGTTTACAGATACCAGGATGTTTATCCTAAACCAGTTCTTTGGAAGTTTATGACCAGTTTTAGAACTGCCATTTTCTACAAATACTAGGAATAACCATGTGCACCGTAAGAGAATGTCCACAAAGCACAAAATCCAAAAAGACACAAAAATGTTGGTGCTAGCTTATGAAACCAAGAGTTTCTTCGTCAGGCAAAAACATTTTTTAAAAATATGCAGAAGTGAAGTGGGGAAAGTGACTGTCTCAGACTTAGGTATTCTGTATGTTGCTTTCAGGAAGAGTCTGCAGGCTATCAAATTAGGTTCATTAGGCCACATTCCCAGTGACTTGGGCCAGCTGGTGGAAGCAGCAGCAACAATAAAAGAGCAATAGTATTTGCTTCTCTGTTTGAGAATATAAAAGGTCCCCTTGAAATCTCAAGACCTATATTTGTTAGATGCCTCAGAACTCTTTATAGGAAAAGAAGTATTTACTGTGATTTTCTAGCTACCATTTCACTCTGATCCCATCTCCACCTAGTTATGTGTGCATATATATCTGTTCTCTCAGTATTGAAGTTTTAGGAAAGAGACTATAATGCACAAATTCTCAAGCTAAAATAAATCCATTAGTCTCAAAGATGACACAAGATTCTTTTCCTCCAAACTTTTGATCCTGAAAGACTAAAAATCTCTTCTACAATGAGACTTTGCCCAGTTCAACCCTTGCTTCTTATTTTCTTCCACCCTCATTATCAATTAGTTGCAGTATTTGATGTTTCCTTTGCCTAAAAGTTTGGTAGTGATTTAATAATAAGAGAATGGGATCTGCTGCTTCATCACAAAGGTCTATAGATACAAACCTGAAATAAAATTAGAAATAAAATCAGATGTGGCCTCAAAGATTATTAACACCTGTACGGTAGGCTTTTCCTCTTAAGTAATGGTATATGATGCAGAAAATATAAGTAACTACACTTGTCTATTTGAAAATATGCACGCATGTGCCATAGTAGGTCACCCATAGTACTATTATTATGATCAGCTGAAATGTCACAAAGCAACAGAGCTTGGCTTTTTTTATTTTTTGGCCTTTTGGATATATTGAAAAGATTTAATTTTTTTTGTTGTTGTTGTTCTTATTCTGGCCCTTTTCACACAGCAAATAAATAATATATGTGAGTTGTAAACCAGAAAATAACAAACATGTGAGACAAATATATTTAGAGACATATGGATTGTATAGGTATATTCACCAAATAGCTGTAGCTCACTGGCAAGTGTACAATTAGAAAATCCAAGTTAGTTGCTGTGTAATATGTGGATGGCCTTCTAGGCCAGGGTGGATGATGTTCACCTATTCTAAAGCGAGATCTCAGGCATACTGCATAAACCTATTCTGCCTCTGTTCTTACTGATTTGCAACATTGGTCAGAAACAAGGTTTACAAGGGCTTTGAAGAGTTGGATTTCCACTGTTTTTGCTGTCTTCAAAGTGAACAATATAAATAATCAGCAAAAACTCCCTCTGTGTACCTCTTTTGCTTCAGTATTGGCAACTAAGGGATATCTAGTACTTGTGAGGAGCAGGACTTTGCTACGAGGTTTTCTGCTCTTCATCTTAATTCTATAAAATTATTTTCAGAGCACAGTGAGCTCAAGAAACTGAGGCATGTCTAGAAAAGAGGAGGGAAAAGCGAAGGGGGGGGGACTGCTGCCCAGTTCACTGGCCAATCAAGGCTTGAATAGGGTATGCACAAGTGTAGTGTTCAGCTAAACTCTGAACAGGAAGTTCACATTACATGGAATCATAGAAATAGACTGAGGTGGAGATCTACTGTAGGCCTCCAAGCTATACAGAAGATTTGGATAATGCTTTGCTAAAACAAAGGACTAAACATTCAAGAAGGAGACATATAGTAGTAACGGAGACTTCAAACACCCTTATATTGCTGGGAAGTCAGAGTTGGCCAAGAATATAAAGTTCAGTACATTTGTCACAAACCTTATAGGCAATTTAATTGTACAGAAGGTAGAGATAGAAAGAAGGGGATTAGCTATTTTGAATTTGATCCTAACCAACCAATATGAACTGGTCAGTGTGGTGGGAGTGGTGGAATCCTTGGATGGCAGAGACTGTGCCCTATGGAGATTGGTTGTACATGGAAAGGGGGAAAGCAAACATAGTCATACATGTACTCTAGACTTCAACAAAGCTGATTTCTGTAAGCTTAGGAAAATCCTGGGGGAGGTTGTGTGGTCAAAAATTCTCGCGGTGGAGAGCTGGGCCAAAACTAACAGAATAAATGATAAAGAGGATTCATGGGAACAGGATCTTGGGATCTTAGTTGACCTCATGTTAAACACAAGTCTATAATGTGATACAATGGCCAAGAACTTCAGTGCAATTTCAGGCTGCATTAACGAAGGTACAGTGTCCCGATTGATGGAAATAGT
Source organism: Cyclura pinguis (assembly GCA_030412105.1). Lineage (NCBI taxonomy): Eukaryota > Metazoa > Chordata > Lepidosauria > Squamata > Iguanidae > Cyclura > Cyclura pinguis. Next base: position 67,023,607 of record CM059604.1, read on the forward strand.
AATGCCATTCTACTCTGCTTTGATCAGACCTCGCCTGCAATATTGCATCCAGTTGTGGGTACCACAATTCAAGAAGGATATTGACAAACTGGAATGTGTCTAGAGAAAGGCAAGTAAAATGATCAAAGGTCTGGAAACCACGCCTTATGAGCAGTGACTGATGTAGCTCAGTATGTTTAGTTTGGAAAAGATAAGATTGAGATGTGACAAGATAGCTATCTTTAAATATCTGAAGGGATGTCATATAGAAGAAAGAGCAAGTTTGTTTTTGCTGCTCCAGAGAGTAGATCACGAACTGATGGTTTCAAATTACAAGAATAGAAATTCCACCTAACGTTAGGAAGAACTTCAGTAAGAATTGTTTGACAGTGGAAGAGATTGCCACAGAGGGTGGATGACTCTCTGTTGGATGAAAATCTTTCAGCAGTGTTTTAATTGTGTGTTCTGCATGGCAAGGGGTGGGATTAGATGGCCCTTGTGCTTTGATATGATTTAATTGGAAAAATATATTAATTGGCAAATGTTTAATTGGCATAAAATATAAATTTTATATTTAAAATTTATAGCTTATAGCTGAAAGTCCATGTGAAGATGGGACACTAGCTGGAAAGCAGAAGTGACCTCAGCATGGCCACATCATGGGTTCACCGTGGATTAACTGGGAAAGTCTTACTTAGTGGGTCTAAGCTAGTCCTCTCAATGGCTCAGCATCAGAAACAATAGTCAAACTGCCCAGGTGCAGACAGCACCCCTGCTGTGCACATTTCCTACTGAAACCTTCCTCCAGTCACATTACCCAACGAAAACACTTAGAAGCTGCCAGAAAGCAATTGACTCACACCCCTTCAAGGAGGGAAACAGAGTATAAAAATCCCCAGTTTTGAACAGCTAGATTGCAGTTCACCAGTTGCTGAATGTCTCTTTGCCACTTTGATTCCTGGCTGTGTACTGTCCTTGGATGCAAGTCTAAATCACTATACTGCTTCTTCACTGCTCTTCTGGACTGGTAATTATAAGCCAAAACCCTCAACCTCACTATCCATATTTTTTTCTCCCTTTATCTATTGGTTAGCTCTTATGTGAATGAATGACTGTATTTGTGTGCACGCATGAGTGAATTCCCCTCAATAATACACATTTTTAGTCTACTTTTGAATCTCTGGCTTGTTCTTTCCTGTGTGACACTGTAAACATTGATGGAAAGATCTTGTTAAGTTACCCCCCTCTTGCAGGCCTCCTAATTTTATGTAATCTCTGTCATGTGGGTGAGTCACATGAGCCACCTACATTTTGGGGTAACACTTGCAGCCTCTTTTGACTCTAAGATTCTATAATGGTCTCACTAAGCTATGGTGAACTAGCTTATTTCTCAGTTTTCACTTGTTAGTCATACTTCAGAATTCAATCTGTCATTAAAATTTGTTTTGTTAGTGTAGAATTCAGGTGTAAACCATGCTCTAACTTCCCAAGGTCAGGCTTGACAGTGGTTTTCAGTGTAAAAATGGGTGGGAGGGCATTACAGCAGATGACAAGTACATTTGTTACCCTGTTTTCTGGGGGTCCCGGGAGGGACACCAAATTGCTATCAAAATTATCAAAGTTGGGGAAATTAGTTCAGAGCACAAGTTGGCAAAACGAGAGGCAGGTAACTCAGCAGGATCTTGCAACCCAATGTCTACGGGGTCAGGCCAAGTCAAGAAGCAAACCGGTTGGAAAATAATGAATGATCTTTATTAAATCCAGGCACACGATGTATGCAACACAAACACAGAGATACCTAAGGAAAATAAAGGTGTGAGTAAGATAGCGGAATTTTTAGAGGGATAGTTGGTTCGGATGATACGAAACCTGTCCTGAAGTCTGGAGGAAAATGGAGAGCAAAGCTGGGGTTCGATGTATCTCGGCACGTGGAGCTGAGGGGAAGCTCGCCCAGCAAAGTGGCAGCAAGGCGGTCTGGAACTCGGGAGCGATCCGAGGAAGGTCTCGGAATCAAGGGTTTTTATAAGGAGAATTGTGACTTCAGGCTAGGTCGGACTTGGGGGAAAACAATAGATTTGGAGTTGGAGACACAGCTTCCAAAAGGTCAGAATTTGAATGATTGAATGAGAGCCGAATTTATCAATAGAGAAGCTGGTATCCAAACGCGGAGTACTTGAGCGTTGTATAGCTTGATCATCAAGTTGCCAGTTCGAGGCAGAGAACCCTTTGTAGGTTGTGTGCATACCTAATGAGAGTACTTGCCTTGAGGTCTCCTAAAGCGGCGAGTCAGCTGTTTTCTGGCCTGCCTGTATTGTCTAGGAATATTACGGCTATTATCGGCCAAGCCTGTATGCGTGCTTGTCCGGGGGCCTTGCAAGCACGTGGAAGGGATATGTGAAGCCGAGTTAGTGATATCAAATGATATCTTTTTATATCCCCAAAGCTCGGGCTAGCCAGGGCAGTAACACATTTTCCTCATTATTTCAATAATGGCATAGCATCCACATACAACAGCTTTTAAAGTGAAGAGCCTCCAAAGCAGAGGGTGGTAATATGGAGAACTGAATCTTAATGTTTTTTCACTCTCCCTGGAGATTCAGTACTGGAATATATTGCTCTTTTACAGACACAGACAGGGAACATTTTGTGGTCTTTTAGTTCATTATTTGCTAAATCTTTATGCTTGCAAACAATTTTCACAAGAAGAATCATGTAGTGAAGCTTTTTCTTCTTGTTGCCTGATTCTAGTTTTATTACATAAGCTGACCATGAGACTGAGCAAAATGAGATGAAATGTGGTTGGTAGGTGGGTGGGTGGGAGCAGAGGAGTTTAACAGTAGTATATCAAGGTAACAACTAGACAAGAAGAAGAAGAAAAAGGTCTTCTAAAAATTAGGTGGCCTTATTTTGAAAGGGAGCAGATAGTTGCTGCTGTAAACTAGTCTCTCACAACAAACTTCTAGTTTTATATGCATGTATTTTCAGAGCAATTAATTGGTATTTGAAGGAAGTCAAAACAAATACCGTGGTTCTGTGTTTCCAGGTTAAGTTGTTTGGGCCATTTATCCATCTTCTTCATTTGCATCTTCATGATCAGGAGAATTCTTGGAAAAACAGATTTGTATGTCTTAATTTGAAAATGTTGTAAAATCTGCAATGAACACAGGCATACAGTTGAGAATAGCATTGAGTATCAGATAAGTAAAAAAAGCATAAGGACTAACATTAAAACTGTTGATTAACTGTGAAAGGACAGTTTTGGCAGCTTACCATGGCAATGGAGGACATGATCTAGCGAGCACTGCTAAATCATGGCCCCCAAAAGCATTGTGCTTGATGCCCCCCCATCATGCTGGTGGGGTCCCTGACTCACAGGGAGTCTGAAGACTCCATCAAGCCAGGATCAGGACCTGCAATGTGTCTGCTTGGGAATGGAATGGGCACAGCAGATGCTGAGGCTCTGTGAGAATTGTGCCGTTTGGTGGAGCTGGGTGTGTATGTGCAGACTGGACCCCCTATAGAGACACTACATTCTCTCCAGCCAAACCTCTTGTTAAATATGCAATTCTGCCTTTATAGTTCTTGCTTTTAGAAGAGAAGAAGCTATTTGCATGCAACATTTTGAATTGTTGCCTATTTGCTTTGAAGTCTTCCTGCATTCTATTTAAAGGGACAGTACTGCTCTTTGAATTAACATTGGAACCACTTTAGACGAGGATGTGGATTTTGAACTTTTTTTTCTTTTGAGTTTTTGAAAGATCGACAGCTTACTTTGATTTTGGAGTGTCTGTATTTGTTTTGGAAATAACTTTGTTTCTTCCTCTAATTTAAATACTCAATAAGATTTTGTTTTTACTAGTAATATAATCATACTGGGAAGCTGGAACTTTAAAATTACTTGCCCAGTTTGATTTCTGCACAGTGCTATTCTAATTTTAATATCTATGGGAAAATTTACAAACAAGATATCCTCTTATCTAATATTTTGAGAATACAGCCTTACTGTTTAAGAAACATAGGGAATACTGAATAAGAACTATCATGGTTGTTATTGTGGATTGTGACATTCAAACTAAAAAAGACTTAGAAAACAGTCCTGAAGATATATATCTGAAGGTATACCAGAATATTTTTTTCATTTTCTAGATGAATTCAGAGAACTAATTTGCTTATTGAGAAAAAATTTGAAGTGGTCTCAGAAAAGTTGTTACCACTGTCACAAGACCTAAAAAGATAAATTTTTTGAAGATGAGGATCTTAAGTTACAGCAAATGGTTGAAATTGGCAGTTTGAGCAAAAATGTAACTGTTACAAGAAATGACCTCTGACTCAAAAATGCTTCAAAATGACATAAATACACAGAAAGAAATGGAGAAAGCTAATACAACTGATTGAAAAGATGGAAAATACAAGGGATGTCACTATCCTACAAGTAATTGTGGAGTCTGATGCCCAAAATTATGGTCACCTGCCATCATTTTGGAATACTTACAATAAGTGGCCTGTAAACCTACAAGCAGTTTGCTTTGGAAAGGAGAATAGTAACTCATTGATAGATGCATTGGTGGTTAGACTTCCAAGGAAAAATATTCTTGTCAGCTCAATCAGACCTGAAGAATTAATGTTTATGTATAAGAATGAGAGACATAGGTTACGCACAATTGCTTTGATAAAAGACTTTTTAGGATTATTTATACAAAGTTTTTAGGAAAAAGAAAAATAGAGAGCAATAAAGGAGGAAATACATCCCTGTTGATGAAAATGGTTTATGATTTATGGCTTATGTAAATGGTTGATGACTACTTATCTATGATTCTGGGTTTTTTTCTTTTGGGAAATGAAATGTAGAATGAAGTAAAAAGAAAAAAAGTCTGATGATGAAAATGATTTATGATCCATGGTTTTTGAAAATGATTTATGATTTTGAGTTATTAAAAATAAAAGTTATGAAGAGATTGAGGATATTTGATGATGAAAGATAGCTTTTTCTTTTAGTTCTTACTGTTAATATTAGATTTATTATTCTTTAGTATTCCAAGTAGCAAGATGAGTACTTGGAAAATAGTTTTACTTTCTTACTTTCTGGCTTCTCTTAAAAGAAGTACGTACTATATACAATATTATTACCTTAAGAACTACTGATTTTAGCATAGAATAGAATAAGTTACTAATGATAAACTGTTAAGTAATTATTAAGCTTTTAATAATGATTAAAATGATTAATGATTAATTGAAATAATGATTAAGTTAGAATTATTATTAATAATTGTCATTTTAGGTTTATTAACAATTAACAAATAGCAATTAACAGGCAACAAGTATATACCTTAAATTTAGCTTATGATTAAATGATAGTTGTTCCTATTAGATTACTATTTGCTGTTTGCAGCAGGGATGGGAACCACCTTTTTTAGTTATATGTATCTTGGTGTTTTTCTGTAGTCTAGTTTGATGTTTGTAGATTTATTTTCCTTTCTGTTAGCTTACTGTGTAGGTTATTTAATACTTTATTTTCCTTTGAATTATTCTGTTTTATGTATTGTTATTGTGTGTAGTTACTTTGTTGTCTTTTGTGTTATTTCTTTTTATTATTCAATAAAAATATATTTAAAAAACTGTGAAAGGGCAAAAGATGATCTTGTTAATGGGGTGGAGGTCGCAGGATCCTTAGATGAAAGTAACGATGTTCTCCTGCAGTTTATGACACAGCAAAAATTAGAAGCCAAGCATAGTCAGATACACATTCTAGACTTATAGAAAGCTGATTTCAGTAACCTTAAGGAAATACTGGGAGTGATCCCATAGTCAATGATACTTAAAGAAAAGAAAGTTCATGATGGATAGGAATTTCTTAAAAGTGAGATATTGAAAGCACAATTTCTAACAATTCCAATGAGGAGGGAAAATAAGTGTCTAAAGAATCCAAGATGGATGTCTATTAAGAACTTTCAATGAAGCTAAGATTTAAAAAGGACATGTGCAAGAAATAGAAAAAGGATGAAATCACCAAAGAGAAATGCAAACAAATAGCCAGCAAGTATAGGGAGAAAGTCAGAAAAGCTAAAGTGCAGAATGAGCTCAGGCTAGCTAGAAGGTTAAAAACAGTAAGGAAGGTTTTGTTTTGGTTTGGTTTGGTTATGTCTATAGCAAAAGGAAAAACAAGGAAATAGTAGTGCATTTGCATGGAGAGGATGGTGAAATGCTTGCAGGGGACAAAGAAAAGACAGAACTGCTCAACACCTTCTTTCAATGGCGTAGGGATGGGGGGGCAAGGGGGTGGTGCACCCTGGGTGGCACTTTTTGGGGGGCATTTCCAGTCCTTGCCTGCCTCCCACATGCTGTTGCCCCTCCCCTGCCTGCTGTCACCCCTCTCCCCCGCTGTTGCCCCTCCCCATGCAGCATTAATCCTCCCCCCGCCCCTGCCTGCCCCTGCCCCCCCCCACTTGTGCCAAGCTATACCACTGACTTCTTTGTCTCTGTCTTCTCCTAAAAGGAAAACATTGCTCTGCCTGGGAAAAATGGAGCAGATGATATGAAGGGGAAATGCTGCACAGCATAAGTAAAAAGGTAGTACAGGTATACTGTATACTCTAAATGAATTCAGATCTCCAGGACTGGATCAACTGCATCAAAGGGTATTAAAGGAACTGGCAGAAATAATCTCAAAACCCTTGACAATAATCTTTGAGAATTCCTGGAGAATGGGAGAAGTCTCAGCAGACTGGAGGAGGGCAAATATTGTTCCCATCTTGAGAAAAGGAGAAAAAAAATTGATCCAAACAATTACTATCCAGTCAGCCTGACATCAATACCAGGAAAGGTCCTAGAGAAGATAATTAAACAGACAGTCTGTAACACTTAGAAAGGAATGTTGTGATCACTAAAAGTCAACATGGCTTTCTCAAAAACAAGTCATGCCAGATTAATCTGATCTCTCTCTCTTTTTTTTTTTTTTTGGTTGATGAAGGGAATGGTGTGGATATGGCATATCTTGATTTTGGTAAGGCTTTTGACAAGGTTCCTGATGATATTCTTGCGAACAAGCTAGTAACATGTGCGGTAGACTGTTAGGTGGATTTTAAGGTGGATTTTAATTGGTTGACTGACTGAACCCAGAGGGTGTTTACCAATGGCTCCTTTTCATCTTGGAGAAAAGTGACTAGTGGGATGCCACAGGATTCTGTCCTGGGCCCAGTACTATTCAGTATCTTTATCAATGATTTGGATGATGGCATTCTTATCAAACTTGCAGATGACACCAAATTAGGAGAGGTAGCTAATACTGCAAAGGACAGGATCAGAATTCATAATGATCTGAACAGATTATAGAGCTGGGCCAAATCTAAAAAAATGAATTTCAACAGGGAGAAGTGTAAGGTACTACATCTGGTCAGGAAAAAAAATGAAACGCACAGATGTTAGATGGTAGCACCTGGCTTGACCACAGTACATGTGAAAATGATCTTGGAGTCTTAGTAGACCACAAGCTGAACATGAGTCAGCAGTATGATGTGGTTATTAGTTAAGTTATTAATTAGTTAAATGAGTGACTGTGCTAAGGAGCCAACACATGTTACAGTTCCCAGTTGGTTCTTTAACCAAAATCTAGTTCCTTTGGATTTTTGAAAAACCATTTCTTCCTTTTTGCTATCTCACCACGGTTAGGAAATTACTGTGTTTAGGTCACGAGATTCAAAACACTGCCAACACAAATGGTTATAGGAGTCTTTGCTTATTTTAATTTATAGTTAGAGTATGATAGAGTATTCAGTTCTGAGTATTTAATTTTTTCTCTATAATTCCCTGACCCTATTATTCTCTGCTGTCCTCCCCAAGCTTACGAGGCAGCAGAAGCTTCCCCCTTTCTTTTTCTCCTCAACACAGGCAGGATCAACCCAAGACATTTTGCTGTCTGAGGCCCTTCCATGGAAGTACAGTATACATAAAACATTACTAGCATGTGCCTTCTGTGTTTTTCCTCCTCACAGTTGCATTTAACTGCTTTTTTTCTTGAATGACCATTTGCACACTTTTGTTAGTTTTTGTTTGTGCCAATCATATTTTCATGCATACATAGGAAGTCTTCTGTTTATACCCTGCATCCTTGCTTTGGACCACATTCATTATCCCAGTCTCTGAATTTTGCTTGCCTCATTTCCTTTGTTTTTTTTTTTGTTTTTTTTTTACATCATATTATGATTGTTCTCAATCTTTTCCCACAACTGTCTGTGCTACTTATGAAGGTCAACTAACATAATGGCTAATTAGTAACAGAGCAAAAGAAAAGTGTGGGGTAAACTGTATAGTTTGCTTTTTGAAAACAGGTGTCCTAGTTTCTTTAGTTAGTTTAAAATATTTATTTTTATTTATGTGCCTCTAAAAATGGGAGAATTTTTATATTGTTTACTTGCTAATATAACCTGAACCAGAATAAACTATTTAAAAGGAACATTTTTTTCTGAAGTAACTAGCAGAAGAGAATATCTTCATGGGTTCAGTTTTCAGAGATGAAGAATATGTGGTTGTACAAGACAAGTTTGTTTCAAGTTTTATTGCAAAATACTGATATTTGGTGGATTCAGCCAAATCATCATTGGCTCTTTTCCGCTGTTATTCCTTATGTTTCTCTGACAAGTAAAGTCGTTGTGCCTCAGAGCTAAATAATATGCTACTTTAAATATATATCATGGAGTTTACAGTAGTTTCTTTTAAAAAAAAATCAAATAAGCATACATAGCCCTGATTTGTACAGAGACTATCTGTCAGGTAGCCCTCCATATTTCAGTTATGGGACATGTAGTAGGAGTTAATTAGCAGCTTGCTTGTAACAAGGTATGAGAACCAGAGACCGTTAGATAAACAAAGCTAGGAATGTAGTGATAAGCACTGCCAGGCTGAAACCAGAACTCCAAGGTCTCTTGTGGGCGGGATGAGAAACTCTTTGCTTTTAATGTTTTGGGTTTTGCTAATTGCCTCCAGTTCACTCACTGAAGTCCTGTACTATGTATCACACTCCTAATAAATAGTGTATTCGCACTGTTACATTTGTGTATGTGAATTCGGTTCCTAACACTGTCTGTCAGGGCGTAGGAGTCAGCTTCTCCAGGTGAACAGTAGTCTCAAAGGAAGGCAAGGAAACACAAGGCTATTAGGAGCTAGTCAGGCTGGGGTGAGAGCCAGCTGGCTCCAGTCTCTTTAAGGTAGGCAGAGGGTGGTGGCTGGATACCAGAAACAACTCCTGTGTTTGCCAGCACGTGCCCTTGTGTGCTACAGACTCCCTGCTTTCTAAACTTGATGCTCTCTGTTTAATGTTATGTTTATTCTAAGAAGATTGACTGGGAAGCTGTTCGTACATGGCCTCAGTTAGCCTTGCTGTGATAGGGAATAGGAGCTATTTTTTTCCCTCCCTGTACACAGTTGAGGAACACCTGGAAGTGACATTTTAAAAAGTTAAAAGTAATCCTGTGGTACTGGCAGTTCCTGAAAGCTTTTGTGAAGACCTCAAAGAACACTCAAGACCAGGAATCCATTCACATTACAGAATCATAGTACTATGATTCCATTTTAACTGCCGTGTTTCTATCTTATAGAATCCTGGACCCGGCAGTTTAGAGAAAAGCATTTAGAAGTCTCAGCCTAGTGCATCACGAAATTACAAAAACCGGTATTCCGTAGAGTGGAACTATAGCAGTTAGACTGTAATAATAGTGCTATTACTGTGTAGTGTGACTGGACCCCAGGTTAAAGGAGCGTCCTTTCAATTCTTTTAAAACTAATGACCAGTGATCGGCTCTCTTCTCATTGATGTAGCTTTGTTAGTCTGGATCAGTATGCAAAGGGATCTTGTAGTATCTTTGAGACTAACTGAGAGAAAGAAATTGGTACTAAAAGCTTTCATAGACAAATTGATTCTTTTCAGCAATAATAGAATCTGGTAGAGCTGGGAGAGGTCACAAGGGCCATGGAGACCACTCCTGAAAGATGTCCTACTGAGTTATAGATGATAGGAAGAGATCATGGAAAAGATTATGTTTGTTCCTAATCTTTCATGTAATGTTTCCCCTGCCTGTCTGATCACAAACAACAAGAACAACTAAATAGCCAAGAGGAAGGAAAAATGGGACTCTTCCCCCTTCCCCCCTTCCCAGTTTCTTACTCATGCTCCACTGAGCAGTGCATTGGGAAGAAATTTTTGCTTTTGTTTCTTTTCATCTGTAAGCCAGTTTGAGTATAATTCTTGAAGGAGAAGGCAGGACATAAATAAAGTGATTGATCGATTGAAGAAAGACTGCAGAAAGGGAGTTTTAACTTCCTCATGGTCTCCTTTTCCTCAGCTGAATGGTAGGAAAATAGAGAAGCAGCCATGAAGATGGAATTGGTCCATGCCCTCCAGGCATTTTCAGGCTTCAGGTCCCGATGGAGGAGGCATCCATCTTACCTTATATACTGGAATAATTAAGGGAAATGGAAGTCTTCTGTGTGTGATGCTTCAAGGTACTCCATTTATGGGAGGCTCCTGCTGTCAGAGCTGGTTTCTCTTCCTTTTTGGGAGGGACAGGGTTTCAGGAAGGGGCCAGGGTCTTCGCAGGTCAGAGAAGGTCTTGATAAGGAGACCTGGTAGCTTGCAACCAGAACATAGGATGGAATTTTCCTCTGCTTTTTGCATGTGAATGTGTGGTTGATTTTAAATTCCTGTTCTTTCTTTGTATGTAGAATCTTAGACTTGGAAAGGATCATCCAGTCTAACCCTTTGATTAATTCAGGATCTGTAATACAAGATTGTAATATAATCCTTTACCATTTGTCCTCTGCATAAACACTTTCAGAGAAGAAGCATCTGTAATCTCCTAAGACAGAATGTTTCATTGTCACACAGCTCCATACTATTTGGCAGAATTCTCTGGAGTTCCCTGAAAATTCCCCCCATTGATTACAGTCCTGCTTTCTTGGAAGAAGAGATTCTGTTCCATCTTTCTGTGTGACAATCCTTGTCAGTATACCCTCTCATGTATGTATACCCTCTGTAATATGTTCAAGATGTTCATGATTCATCCTAAAGAAATGGACTCAGAAGATGCAGAACTAGAGGATCCTCTGGCTTTTGAAGATGTCCTCTCCCCAGAATATGAGCAATCAAGGGCAGACATGGCCCATATAAACTCTGCATGGTGGGTCAGAGTAGGTGGATGCAAAGGAAAGGCTTCCTTCATCTGCAGAGCACAGCAATCCAAAGAAGAACATAGGAGGAGAAAACACTTCATGAAGAGGCTTGAAAAAGATGATGTCAATCCATTAGCAACCTGGGGTGCCAAGGTCAAGGAGCCATAAATCTCCCAGTGACTGTGGGAAAGTCTTGTCTCAGACATCCATTTGTCAAACTTTTGGTGTATGCTGTTGATGCCTTGGATTATTTGGATTTTTGACCCCTGGATCAGCATTCGTTTGTATGGTCTCCTCATTTTTGACTTATGGCTTTAGTGACTGCGACAGCTGGCTTCATGTGATTGATTTTATACAAGTTGAGACCTTACTACTGTGCATCTCTTCATCTTCAGAGAACTGTCTATATTACACTGAAGCTCACTGACCATTACGCCTTCCTTTTGGTCCATGTGGGAACCGATGATATAGCAAAGTGTAGCTTTCAGCATATTACAAGGGATTACGAGGCTCTGGGTAGGAAGCTGAAGGAACTTGACACACAGGTTGTCATTTCATCTATCCTCCCAGTTAAAGGACACTGCACAGGAAGTAAGGGAACAATAGTAGAAGTGAAGAATTGGGTCCACAGATGGTGCCACTGGGAATGATTAGGCTTCTTGAATCATGGTCTGCAGTTTCATGAAAGGTGGACTACTGGCAAGTGATGGGTTGCACCTCACGGCAGATGGCAGGAACATTTTTGCTAAGGGGTTCACAAACCTGATCCAGGAGGGCTTTAAACTGAATTGTGTGGGGGAGGGTGGCAGTATTCTTGAGGACAGGAGTTCATCAAGTGCTGTAGATAACAATCCAAATGTTATTGAAAGAACTGAGCGAATAGTACAAGAACCTGACCAAAGGAGGAAAAAACCTTAAATAAGCAGTTGGGGAATGGCCCATGGTCTTAGATGTCTCTACACTAATGCACAGAGTATGGATAATAAACAAGTTGAGCTTGAACTTTTAACACAGCACAACAGATATGATATAATAGGCATCACTGAAACCTGGTGCGATTAGACTCATGAGTGGAATATAGTAATAGAGGGTACAATCTGTTTCAGAGAAATAGACCCAACAGGAAGGGAGGAGGAGTAGCATTATATTTCAAGGATGTTTACACCTGTGAAGAGATCCATGACTTAAATCCTGGAAGCCAGGTTAAGAGCATCTGGGTAAAAATTAAGGGGGAGAGAAAAAACAGGGATGTCATTTTGGGGGTCTACTACAGATAATAGCAGGCTGAGGAGTTAGATGAAGCCTTCCTAAAACAGATGACCACACATTCAGGAAAAAAAAAAGATAGTAGTGATGGGAGATTTCAATTATCCTGATATTTGTTGGAAGTCAAATTCTACCAAGAATATTAGATCCAACAAATTTCTCACATGCTTTGCAGACAATTTCATTGTCTAGAAGCTGGAAGAAGAAACAAGGGAATCAAGTTCTATTGCACATGATCCTATCCAACACTGATGACCTGGTTAATGGGGTGGAAGTTGTGAGATCCTTAGGTCGGACTGACCATGTTCTCCTGGAGTTTGTTATACAGTGGAAAGGGAAAGCCAAGCGTAGTCAGACTTGCATTCTAGACTAAGAAAGCTGACTTCAGTAAACTTAGGGAAATATTAAGTCAGGCTTACTGAAAGAGAAAGGAGTTTATGAGGGATGGGAGTTTCTTAAAAGTGAGATATTGAAGGCACAATTTCAAACAATTCCATTGAGGAAGAAAAATGGGAGATGTCTAAACAAACCAGGATGGATGTCTAAAGAATTTTCAAATGAACTAAGACTTAAAAGGGCCATGTACAAGAAATAGAAAAAGGGGGAAATCACCAAATTGGAATTCAAACAGATAACCAGCACATGTAGGGAAAAAGTCAGAAAAGTTAAAGCACAGAATGAGCTCAGGTTTGCTAGAGAGGAGGACTTTTTTGGTTATGTCTATAGCAAAAGTAAAAACAAGGAGATGGTAGAGCCACTGTGAGGAGAAGATGGAGAGGTGGTAACAGGAGACAGAGAAAAAGCAGAATGACTCAATAGCTTCTTTGGCCATTTCTGCACTACACTGTTATAGTGATATTATTCCACTTTCAACATCCTATAGAATCCTGGGGTTTGCAGTTTAGGGAGGGGCCTTTAGAATTAACAGCCAGAGAGCTGTTCCACAGGATCTTGAAAGTGGAATGATAGCACTATAACAGTGTAGTGCAGAAATGGTCTTTGTTTCAGTCTTCTCTTAAAAGAAAAGCAGTGTTCAACCTGGAGAAAATGATACAGATGATGTAATGGGGAAATGCAGCACAGAATAGGTAAAGAAGTAGTACAGGAATACCTGGCTACTCTTAATGAATTCGAGTCACCAGAGCCAGATGAACTACGTCCAAGAGTATTAAAAGAACTGGCAGAAGTAATTTCAGAACCACCAGCAATAATCCTCAAAAGTTTCTGGACAACAGGAGAAGTTCCAACAGACTGGAGGAGAGCAAATGTTGTTCCCATCTTCAAAAAGGGGAAAAAAGAGGATCCAAAAAATTACCACCCTGTCAGTCTGACATCAATACCCAAAGATCATAGAACAGATTATTAAACAGACAGTTTGTAAGCACTTAGAAGGGAATCACTAAAAGTCAACATGGCTTTCTCAAAAACAAGTCATGCCAGACTAATCTGATCTCTTTTTTTGATAGAGTTACAAGCTAGGTAGATGAAGGGAATGCTGTGGATGTAGTGTATCTTGATTTCAGTAGGACCTTTGACAAGGATACACAATATTCTTGCAGACAGGGTGATAAAATGTGAGTTAGACAAAGCTGCTGTTAGGTGGATTTGTAATTGGTTGATTGACCAAACACAATGAGTACTTACCATTGGCTCCTCTTCATCCTGGAAAGAAGTGACTAGTGGGGTGCTACAAGGTTCTGTTCTGGGCCCAGAGCTATTGAATATCTTTATCAGTGACATGGAAGATGGAATAGAGGGCATGCCCATCAAATTTGCAGATCACACCAAATGAAGAGGGATAGCTAATACATCAGAGGACAGGATCAGAATTCAAAATGATCTTGACAGATTAGAGAGCTGAGCCAAAACTAACAAAAAGAATTTTAAGGGGGGGAAATGTAGGGTACCACACTTAGGAAGAAAGAATGAAATGCACAGATATAAGATGGGTGAAACTTGGCTTGAAAACAGTATGTGTGAAGGGATCTAGGAATCTTAATGGACCACATAGCTGAACATGAGTCAACAATGTGATCCAGCAGTTAAAAAAGCCAATGCAATTCTGAGCTGCATCAATAGCAGTACAGTTTCAAGATCAAGAAAAGCAATAATACCACTGTATTCTGCTTTGGTTAGACCTCAGCTGGAATACTGTGGCCACTTCTGGGAATCACAATTCAAGAAGGATATTGACAAACTGAAATGTGTCCAGAGGAGGGTGACTACAATAGTGAAGGATCTGGAAACCATGCCCTATGAGAAGTGGCTTAGGAAGCTAGGTATGTTTAGCCTGATGAAAAGAAGGTTATGATATGACACGATACCCATGTTTAAATATTTGAAGGGATATCATGTTGAAGATGAAGCAATCTTGTTTTCTGCTGCTCCAAAAACTAGGACACAGAGCAATGGATTTAAACTACGGGAAAAGAGATTTCACCTAAACATCAGGAAGAACTTCCTGATGGTAACAGCTGTTTGATAGTGGAATATGCTGCCTCAGAGTGTGGTGGAATCACCTTCTTTGGAGGTTTTTAAACAGAGGCTGGATAGCCATTTGCTGGGGATGCTTTGAGTGTGTGTTCCTGCATGGCAACGAGTTGGACTTGATGGCCATTGTGGCCTCTTCCAACAGTATGATTCTATGATTTTACACATATATAGCCTGGATTGGTTTGACACATCTGTGATCATTCCATCATACTCTTGTCTTTCCCAACACTTACTGCCTCTATGCTTAGGCCAGGAGGAAGCAGGATGATGCCTGTCAGAGCTGGTCTTAATATTGTGTTCTATCTCCAATATTACTTTGCTAAATCTACAAACTGTTTTACCCTGTAACATGCTGAGCCATATTGATCCCAGGTTTCCCCAATGGAATCCCTCCTCAATATTTTCATCTTCATCTTGTTTCTCTTTATGTCTACATTTCTCTCCAAGGCCCTGTTTCATTCTCTAGCCTCTTATTGACGGTTAAAATTTCTCTTCTTGAGCTTTTCTTCTAGTGGTTTTTTGTTTTATATTGTTTTTAAAATCAATGCAAATACTTTTTAGGTTTAAAGGTGTTGAAAGTATTTATTATTTATTATACTTATTGTATTGTATTGGGTCTCACTTTGGGATAAAAGGCGGCATATAAATACAAATACAATGCAAGAACAACAATTGAAAGTCATTGGTAGCAATGGTGTTGATAGCAGCTGAAAGTAGTGGTATGCATACAGAATGACCCACTACCTTGTTACCCTAAAACATGGGTGGCCTGCAATGCCAGTACCTCCACATGGTAGAGATGAATTATTAGCTCAAAATCAGGAGGCTTGTGAGAGTGGGGTAACTTAATGAGATCTTTCCACCAATGTTTACAGGGTCGTGCAGGAAAGAAACCAGCCAGAGATTCAAAATGTAAACTAAAAATTTGTTTCATTGAAAGATTCACATATGCACACAAAAGATCCAAGCAGTCATGCACTCACACAAGGGCTAACTGAAGGTCAAAGGAGGATAGAGAACTTTCAGGATTTGAGTGATAATAACCATTCTGGAGAGAAGCAAGAAAGTAACAGTGATATGGCTTAGGTAGGGACTTAAGGACAGCTCTCATTGGGGAATCTAGGTGACAGCATGATGTTCAGCAAGGCAAAAGTGTGCTGAACCACTCAAAATTGAGGGTTTTTATATCCAAGAACTACCCTGTGAGTATGGATATGAATCGCTCTCCCAGCCAAGTGGACAATGGGAGTTGCAACACAAACAATGTGGTCTAGACGATGTTAATGGTCTTGGTGTCTAAGTGACAAGGCAGTAATGGCTGTTGTAATAGCTCTGTATTGTGGAGAGGCTGGGGAGACAAAGCATGGAAACATCCAGGTGTGAGGGAACAGGGTTAAAACACAGTTGGTGAGAATTTTCTTTTTCTGCACAGAGATGTCCAGTTTCAGCGTAAACCTATTATCTCAAGAGTTGCTTTGTAATCTGCCTGACAATGGCTTCGGTTATTCCTAGAGGGGGTGTGGGCTGACATGCCTTGCAATCTCACATTTACAGTCAGTAATTTTCCTCTTTCCAGCTTGACCTTCCAGTCACGTCAGGTTCCATTTAATATCAATGCCAATTAATGTACATACCAATTAAATCATACTTGGCAATTAAACCATGTCAATCGGGGGTGGGGATGCATGGAGCTGTAACATCTTTTTTAAAAAAGTCAGAAAACTCAATAAGGAAATGCAACATTCAGTGAGCCATCATCATTGCCACACCTAGAATTAGATCTGTGGTGGTTCTGCTTTTTTTTTTTAAGGATATGAAATTTGTTCCTATTTCCATGTGATAGTTCTGGTGATAGCATAAATCATGAGAATGACTCAAAGTACAGTACTTAATACACCAGAGCCTTGAGGTGTAATTATTCCTTGTACATAATTAAAGGACAGAAATACTGCATTTATGTTCCGGTGAAAGTCTCACTGCTGTTGGTAATAAATTCTGCTTAGGTGCAATAAAGACTGTAAATTTGTTTTCTGTAAAAAGACAGGTGCCTTAATATATAAGAATGGACTTCCTCTACCGTTAGAAAGAGTAAGGGAATTGCCTCTTGCACAAGATTTTTGATCTCAAGAAATGCCAGTTATTCATTTCATTTTTTTTTTAAATTGCCAGTGATAGGGAGAAGTGGTTTTATGGTCAAAATTACTTGGCTGCCACAGGTACAATGTACCTTGACTTATAGGGAGGAAGGGAAGTGCACTATTTGCTGTTCTGCCTCAGGAAATGAAATATCTTAGGCTGGGCCTATAAGAGCAGTAGAATTTTTGTCCTGAATGTATGTCAGATTTAAAATTTATGCAATGTCAGCATTGTATGCAGCTCACCAGTGTGACATATTGAAATGTACACTTTGAAATGATGATTCATTCCTGTGTAACATAGTGATTGAGGCCTCTAGGGCAAGTACAAAAAAGAATTAATAGGTTTATTCCCTGGGTTTTTCTAAAAATAATAATGGAGTACCTTATTAGGTACCTTATTAAGGGACCCAGCGTGGTGTAGTGGTTTGAAAATTGTCCTGTGATCCTAGAGGCCAGAGTTCAGTTCTGCTAGGTGACCTTGGGTGCATCACACACTCTCAGCCCCCAAAATCCCCATGACAAGTTCACCTTAGGGTCACCATAAGTTGGAAATGACTTGAAGTCATAGCACAACAAGCTTATTGTGCTTGCCTGCATTATTGTGTGCTCTGGCTCTTTAAGATAGAGGAAGGAGATGCTGGTGAGGTTGACTGGATTTGGGACTGGACCAAGACATATCCTGTCCCAGGTACAGCAGCAGATGGCACACACTTCAAATCAAATATATATTATACAGGGCACCATCTCATCTTTTACACTGCCTTAAATTTTTTTTCTTAGCCTTGATAAGTTACTACCTTGGAATGGAAGTTGTAGAAGAAAACATGAAAGCTGAAAAGTTTGATATGACTTGTGTGTGTGTGTGTACATCCATGTGTGGTGGAGGAGCTTGGGTCCCAGTGCTTAGTACATACGTGGCAGTCTGTTTCCAAGGCCCATTTCACACTACTACTACACAACTTTAACACTTTGATTCAGTTTCAAGTGCCATGGCAATATTCTATGGAATACTAGGATTTGCAGTTGAGGGAGGAGCATTTAGAATTCTCAGCCAGTTATTTCGCGTTATTTCGCTGCGAAATAACGGAAAATAGCCAAAAAGCTTCTTCAACATGATTGATGATTTAAAATTGTTAAACACATGGAGATACAAAAATGGACAATTAGATGGACATACCTTTTATTCGGACTGACATAAGTCAATGTCAAGAATAGATATGATGCTGACATCTAAAGATCTACTGATGAAGATTAATAAAATGGACATTCTACCTAACTTGTGTTCAGACCACAATCCATTACAATGTGAATTGAATATAAAGGACAGAGAAGGAGCACGGAGATTGAATGATGAGATTTTGAGTAAAGAGAAGTACATTGTAGAGGCAAGAAAGGAGATAATCAACTACTTTAAGGAAAATCAAACACCGGATATACCTATGAAAATCGTCTGGGATGCAAGCAAAGCTGTGATGCGAGGTAATTTTGTCAGATGGTCAGCAGAAATAAGGAGACAAAAGAGACAAGAGGAACAGAGAATACTAGATAAAATGAAGGAGACGGAAAAACAGATGAGGAAAAATTTGGCGGATAACAAGATTAGATCACAGATGAAGATATACCAAGTGGAATTAAATCACCTAAATCTATATCAAATTGAGCAACAGATGAGAAGACTGAAATATAATTCCTTTGAACAAGCAAATAAACCCTCTAAACTATTGGCCAGTATACTTCAGAAAAGAAGGACAAGAAATATAATAACGGAATTAAAAATTGGTGATGAAAGGATTACAAAACAGGAAGAAATAAAACAAACATTTTATAAATATTATGTGAAGTTGCTGGGTGAGAATCTTGAAACTAAAAAGGAATATGAAATAAAAGAGTATTTGGAGAAAATGAATAAAATTAGATTTTCTGAAGATCATAGAACAGCTTTAAACAAGTCAATTTCAATGATGGAAATATCCGAAGCTATCAGGAATTTAAAGAATGACAAAGCACCTGGAGCAGACGGTTATACGGCTAGGTATTACAAAATGTTTGAACATGAATTATCCATACCTTTTCAAATGACAATAAATGAGATAATAAATGTTGGCATTCCGGATACCTGGAAAGAAGCTAATGTGGTACTAATTCCAAAAGAAGGCAGAGACTTAACTGATGTTTAGAATTACAGACCAATCTCACTATTAAACACTGACTATAAGATTTTTGCCGCAATTCTAGCAGACAGATTTAAGAGGGCTTTACAGGACATTATACATGAAGATCAGAATGGCTTTCTCTCTAAGAGATCTTTGAAAGACAATATCAGAGGGGTTCTTAATATAATTGAGTATTACGAGAAACATAATGAACGAAAACTGGCTATAATATTTGTAGATGCGGAGAAAGCCTTCGATATGATCAATTGGAAATTTCTGAAGACGGTAGTCAGACAAATAGATGCTGGAAATAAATTTATTTCATGGATTGAAGCAATTTATAATCAACAACAAGCTAGATTGGTGATCAATGGAGAAAAAACGAAGCGGATAGAACTACACAGAGGGACAAGATAGGGATGTCCCTTGTCTCCTTTATTATTTATCTTGATGATGGAAACACTTAATAATACAATAAGAGAAGACAAGGCTATCAGAGGAATCCAGATTAAAAAATATCAATATAAACTTAAAGCTTTCGCTGATGATCTGGTCTTGTTTTTGGATGACCCTTTGGACTCAATAAAACATTTAATGGATACAATATATAAATATGGTGAAGTATCAGGATTTAAGATTAACAAGGAAAAAACAGTTTTGTTAACCAAGAACATGACTGCTAAAGAAGAAAGTGATTTAGCATATTTAACAAGTTTTAAGAAAGGACAAAAAGTAAAGTACTTAGGTATCTGGATTGCAAAAAGAAACAATGAACTATTTCAAAACAATTATGAAAAAAAATGGAAAGAAATATTAATGAATCTAGAAAATCAGACAAAAATGCAGCTATCCTTAATGGGGAGAATAGCAGTAATAAAAATGAATGTACTTCCAAAATTGAATTTTCTGTTTCAAAATCTCCCTATTATTATGAATAACAAGCCATTTTTGCAATGGAGGAGAGAACTATCTAAATTTATATGGCAAGGGAACAAACCCAGGATAAAATAGAAAGTCATGACTGATCAGTTATCAAGAGGAGGACTGGCATTACCGGACTTTCAACTATATTACAAGTCTGCGGCAATGACTTGGATAAAAGAATGGATCAACTTACAGAATACGAAATTGTTAGCACTTGAAGGAGCGGATTTGAGAATGGGATGGCATGCCTATATGTTTTATGATAAAGCACTGATAGATAAGGATTTCTGGCATCACTTTTTAAGAAAATCATTATTGAGAGTATGGAATGAATATAAGACTAAACATATTAGGCAGCTTCCCTCATGGGTCTCTCCTCAAGAAGCCTTTCTCATAATATGTTTACAAGAAGTTCGAATTAGAACGCAAGATTTGAGGTATGTCAGGAATTTGATATTAGGTAGCTGCTTCGCTGCAACGATAGATAAGAAGAAAAGGGGAGTTTTGATATACGTAAATTCAAAATTGGGTGCGCAGCAAATTTTTCAAGATTGTAATGGACGATATATAGGGGTAGAAGTTACTTTGAAACAAGAGAAAATATTGATAGTAGGGGTATATGCACCCAATGGAGCTGAAGAAGAATTCTTCCCTACAATACAGGAAGAGATAGTGAGATATCTTGATGAAACAGGCAATTCTAACATTATTGTTATGGGGGATTTTAATGGTGTAATTAGTCCTTTAGTTGATAGGACTAAGCAAAAGTTAACTCCCCGGAATAATGGCAAACTTCCTAAGAGCTTCTTTAATAATGATGGACAGTTTAAATTTATATGACACTTGGAGATATAAGAACGGGCAACTCGATGGATATACATATTACTCAGATAGACATAGCTCGATGTCAAGAATAGATACGATTCTTGTGACTAAACAGTTGCTGATGAAAACTACAGATATGGATATTCTTCCCAATTTATGTTCTGATCATAATCCGCTTCAATTAAAGATGAAAATTACAGACAGAGAAAGAACATGGAGAATGAATGATGAGATCTGGAAAAAGGAGAAGTATATAGCGAAAGCAAAAACAGAGATAACCAATTATTTTAAAGAGAACATGACGTCGGAGCTGTCGATGAAAACCATTTGGGATGTAAGCAAGGCTGTCATGCGTGGAAATTTCATTAGATGGAATGCAGAGATTCAAAAAGAGAAGAGGAAAATGGAGCAACGAATTTTGGAAAAGATGAAAGAAGTCGAACAACAGATGAGACATAATCCGTTGGATAAACAATTAAGATTACAAATGAAGGTCAAGCAAGAGGAATTAAATCAATTTAATTTGGAAGAAATAGGAGAATAAGATAAGGAGAATAAGATATAACTTTTTTGAACAAGCTAATAAACCTTCTAAGCTTTTGGCAAGTATGCTGAGGAAAAGAAGGTCCAGAAACATAATAACAGAGATAAAAAACAGGAGAAAAAAGAATTACAAAACAGGAAGGAATAAAACAAGCTTTTTATAATTACTATGTGGACTTGATGGGTAAGATTCCAAAAGGGAAAAGAATTAAAGAAGTGGAGGAATATCTGGATAGAATGAATACAGTGAGATTCAATGAAGAACAAAGATTAATCCTGAATCAATCTATAACTATGATGGAAGTGATGGAAACCATAAGAAATCTGAAGAATGATAAAGCTCCAGGACCTGATGGATTTACTGCAAGATATTACAAAAATATGGATCATGAGATCTCAATACCTTTGCAAAGTACTTTAAATGAAGTAATAAAGGATGGAATTCCAGATACATGGAAGGAGGCTAATATAGTGCTGATTCCGAAAGAAGGGAGAGATCTGAAAGAGGTCAAGAATTACAGGCCAATTTCAGTTTTGAATATTGACTATAAGATCTTTGCTTCAATTTTAGCAGCAAGATTAAAAACTGAGGTGCTGACTGAGGTGATAGATGAGGACCAGAATGGCTTTTTACCTAAAAGATCTTTGAGAAATAACATCAGAACGGTCTTAAATGTAATAGAATATTATGAAAAGCATAATGAGAGGAAAATGGCCATGATATTTGTGGACGCGGAGAAAGCTTTTGACATGATCAGTTGGCCATTTTTGAAGACTGTTGTTAAGCAGATGCAAGCAGGGGATAAATTTGCTGCGTGGATTGAAGCTATATGTAGCCAACAACAAGCAAGACTGGTCATTAATGGGGAAAGAACACAAATGATAGAACTACGTAGAGGAACGAGACAAGGATGCCCACTTTCCCCATTGCTGTTTATTATGACATTGGAAATACTCAACAATGCCATAAGAAGAGATAAAGAAATAAGAGGAGTACAGATAAAGAACTATCAATATAAGCTAAAAGCTTTCGCTGACGATTTGGTTTTCTTATTAGAAGATCCAGGGAAATGCATTGAGAAACTGACGGCTATAGTGCAAGAATATGGAGATTTCTCAGGCTTCAAAGTTAACAAGGGAAAAGCAGTTTTCTTAACTGAAAACATGAATGAAAGAGAAGAAAGGGAACTGGTGCAAAAAACAGGATTTAATAAAGGAAAAAAGATTAAATATTTGGGCATTTGGATAGCAAAAAGAAATAATGAATTATTTACAAATAATTATGAAAAAAAATGGTTAGAAATAAAAAAAGATTTGGAAACTTGGACTTCAATGCGACTTTCAATGATGGGGAGGATAACGGTAATAAAGATGAATGTTTTGCCAAAAATGATGTTTCTGTTCCAAAATCTTCCCATAATATTGAATATGAAGCCTTTCATACAATGGAAGAGAGAATTAACTAAGTTTATATGGCAAAGGAAAAAACCCAGGATAAAATGGAACAATATAACTGATTTAAAAACTAGAGGAGGAATGGGACTACCAGACTTTCAAATATATTACAAGGCTGCGGCATTTACGTGGATAAAAGACTGGGTAGACCTACAAGATAAGAGAACACTGGCACTGGAGGGTGCAGACCTGAGAATGGGTTGGCATGCCTATATGTTCTATGATAAAGCAAAAATAGATAAAGACTTCACACATCACTATATCAGGAAAGCACTTTTGAAAATCTGGGAAGATTATAAAACTAAAAACATACGGCAACTTCCCACTTGGGTTTCACCTCAAGAGGCTTTTTTTGGACGATGGACAGATTCAGATAATTGGCTGCGATACGAAGACATAACGGAGAGATCAGCGTCCAATAATTTAAAGGTAAAAACGAGAAAAATTAGAACAAGAGGGAATAGCATTGAGTTGGTTCCCTTACAGACAGTTAGTGGAAAGGTTTCAGATGGACACTAAAACATATGGAATAGAACATAAAGAGAAAACTGGAGTAATTAAATGGCTGTTTGAAAATCCTCCTCACTTACTAGCTCAAGTATATCAAGAAATATTACAACAGGAGAGGCAGGAAGAAACAGTGAAGACAACGATGATTTTATGGGCTCAGAATATTGGACATACAATTCAATTAGAGTCTTGGGAAAAGAGCTGGCAAAAAATACAGAAATTTACAACAGCTCAAAATTTGAACGAGAACTATTATAAGCTTTTTTATAGATGGTATATGACACCAGACAAATTGAAAAAGATTTACAAAACAGGTAATGGGCACTGTTGGAAGTGTCAGAAAGAAGTTGGTACGATTTATCATATGTGGTGGACGTGCCCAAAAGCTAAGAAATATTGGAATGTAATACATAATAAAATTTGTGCTTTATTGAAAATTCAATTTGTTAAGACACCAGACTGTATCTGTTAAATATGACTGATCTAATAGAAGATGTTGATGTAAAGAAACAATGGAGAATACTGCTTTATATGATAACAACTGCTCGGATTGAATATGCTAAGTTGTGGAAAACTCAGCAAATACCTACAGTGGAATAGTGGTGGGGTACACTTATTGAAAATAAAAATGCTGATATGGTCTCTCAGAGACTAAAAGGGAAATCTGACGAAGAGATACAAAGAGAATGGCAAATGGTAAACTGAAGTGGGTAATTGCTGGGTATACAGATGGAGATTTGTAACCCGTGATGTAAGATAAGATATGAGTGGGCGGCAGGATATATATCATGATGCGGGAATATGGGAGGGAAAGGCAAGAATCAGTGAGTAAAAATAGCTGTAAAATGTATTACAATATTATATATCTGAAAAATAGTATGGAAAACTAGATCTCTGTGGAAGATCAGAAATATGTCAAGCAAACTGTCAGTTACTATATATGTTTTTTTATATGTGAAATTGAATAAAATGATTTTTTTTTAAAAAGAAGCCTTTTTCAGAAGATGGACTGAATCAGATAAATGGCTTCGATATGAGGATGTAATAGAAAAGTCAACTTCAAATACAGTCAAGATCAAGACAAGAGAAAGATTGGAAGAAGAAGGAATACCATTGAATTGGTTTGCCTACAGACAATTAAAAGAAAGATTTCAGATGGATGTAAAAACTCATGGAATAGAACAGAAAGAGAATGAAGGAGTGTTAAAATGGCTTATTCAAGATCCCCCACATTTACTATCCCATATATATCAAGAAATCTTGCAGCAAGAAAGAGAGGAAGAAAGAATAAAGACAACAATGATTTCATGGGCTCAAAACCTAGGTCATCCAATTCAGTTAGAGGACTGGGAAAAAAGTTGGAAAAGAACACAAAAGTTTACTGTAGCCCAAAATTTAAAAGAAAATTACTGTAAAATGTTTCATAGATGGTATATTACACCAGAAAAATTAATGAGATTTTATAAAACAGGTACAGGTCAATGTTGGAAATGTAACAGAGAGGTTGGAACAATGGTTCATATGTGGTGGACATGTAACAAAGCAAAGAAATATTGGAGGGAAATACATAACAAGATTTGTACAGTTTTAAAGGTACAATTTGATAAAACACCTGAAATATATTTGTTAAATATGACACATACGCTTGATGAAAATGTTTCTAAGAAATATTGGAGGATAATAATGTACATGATTATGACTGCTAGAATAGAATTTGCCAGATTGTGGAAAACTCAGCAGATACCTACAATTTATCAATGGTGGGCAACTTTAATTGAGAATAAAAATGCAGACGTAGTCTCTCAGAGATTGAAGGGTAAAACAGATGATGAAATTCAAAGAGAATGGAATATAGAGGTTGGTCATTGAAAGGTACTATCAGAGTACAATGTTCAGTACAAGTTCTAAATATCTATGAAGAAGATGAAATCAGATGAATTATATGATACATTTTGTAATGAGAATTTATCGCAGGAACTATCACGTAATATGATCATTAGTTAATGTGGTACAGTAAAAATATGTATGTAATAACTGAAATCTAGTAAGGAGTGGAAGGTTTATCAGAAATATGTCTAGAATATTAACAATGATATAAGTTTGTTTTATATGTTGAAATTGAATAAAATTATTATTTAGAAGAAGAAAAAAGAATTCTCAGTCAGACAGCCCTGGTGCCTCACCAAATTACAAATATTAAATAGACTTGCCTGATAAATTGTACTTAGGGCTGACTGAAGAACTTTGCTTTCTTTTGTAGCCTTCTTGATGAACATAATCTATGACAGTATTAACAAAGTCCAAACAGATATTTATAACAGATCTGAAGATCTTAGCATGGATGATTACTTCTTTTTCTTGGGAACAGCACCAAAACAGTTTCTCTTAAGGTCATTTCAGTACTACTCTGGGACCTTTTGCCAGACGCTTGACCCTATGACAAATCAGTTTACAAGAGCTGCTTCTATCTGGCTTTCTTTCTTAACATTACAAAATGTCTCTGGCTGGTAAAAATTGCATTTCCTTACTGGAAGAGCTACGGGTCAATGATAGAGGAACAATTTGTAGGCAGGAAAGGCCTAGTTTCAGTTTTCAAATAGAGTTGGAAAAGAGTCATGTCAAAAACCCCAAGGAGCAATTGTCAGTCAGTATAGTGGCCTAGATGAACTCAATGTAAAGTGGCTTCTAACATTATACACTAATAATATGTATTAGAAGAAACTTATCTAGAGGATTTAAAAAAGTGACTTCTAGCGTTCATATTGTAGTGAGAGCCCTTCCTATTCTTTATATCTGGGGCATTATATGACTCTGCCTCTCTTATCTTGAGGTATTTAAAAAAATATTAAGGGGATATTTTGCATTATGCCTTGTAAAACTACAGGTGCAGCCATGTTAGCTTATGGTAAAGGTCAAAAGTTTTGTTTCTCTTGTGGTATATCCCATTCCTTCCCTCTTGATTTCCACTTCAGAATAGATGAAAAATAAAAGAAAAACTTGAACAAGATCAAGACTTATCCTCTCCTTACTGACACCTAGAGCTAACTACTATGACAATTAAATGACTAGCTACTTTTTCCAAATATATAGTATATAATTTGTAAATATAGATATATAGATATATGTATAATATATTATTTATATTTTGAATATTTTTTAAATATCTCAAGAATTTCAACAATTCAGACAGCTTAGATTCCTACTAGGACCGTAACTCAGCTTCTTAAATATATTCTTAAGAAGCTGAGATACGGTCCTAGTAGGAATATAAGCGGTCTGAATTGTTGAAATTCTTAAACATATTGCATTACACTTTCTCTAATTTCTCTTCTAGCACAGCTACTGTGATCTGTTGCATATTAATATAGTTTATTTTTATTCTGTGATCTTGACAGTCAAATCATCTGTAAGCATGCAGTCAGTGCTATCTTCTTATCTTCATCTTTCTCCAGCCTCCAGCTGCAGACTGAGGCCATTTCTGCACTAGCCTGTTATAGTGCTATAGTCCTCAAAGGCCCCTCCCTAAACTGCAAACCCCAGGATTCCATAGGATGTTGAAAGTCAAATAATAGAACTATAACAGTCTAATGCGGAAACGGACTGATTCTTCTCCTGTGGCCCTCGGGCTGCTGTTCTGACATCCCCAGGAATTGTCATTCCCAGTTTATTACAAATCTCAGCCACTTTTCCTCTGTAGCAACAAATAGGTTCCTATCCTTATTCTGTATCACTATTTTAAATGGAAAACTCCATTATATGTATGGCATGCCTTTCTCAGGACTTTTGTCATAGGTTTCCAATCGGCTTTCTTCCTGACAGATTCAGTTGTCAAGTCTTAGTAAATCTTAACCTTTTCCCCATTAAACATCAAATTCTTATTATTGCTCAGAGCTAGAGATGAGCTTTTTTAGAAATAGACTTTTTTTTAGGCTATCTGGTAAATCTTATAATCACATCTCTTATAATCGCATCTTTTGACATATGCCTGGTTGGGTATCGAACTCTTCAGCCTCCCAGTTCTGTATGGATTCTCTGGATATCTCCTTCCTCTATTGATAAGTCAGTCTGGATTTCCTTGCACCAAGTCACAAATGTTTCTGAAAGGTTATTTTAATTATCTTCCTCCAGCAAATTACGAATGTGAGTATTTTGGTGTTGGTCTCTGTTCTCTTGATCTTCCAGTTTATACTGCAGTCCTTTAATCTCCTCTTGCATTTTTTGGGTTTTTTTCTTCATTTCTTAAACTGGGGTTTTTTTTTTTTTTTTTTTGGTTTCTTTATTTCTTAAGCTTAGTTCCAGAGTCTGTCCAGCTATTTTCCTTAGATTTGTCAATTAAGTCATAATTGCTTTCAAATCTTCTTGTAAAGGTTTTATTTCATTAGCCAAATCATCCTGAAACTCCAATTTTAAGTACTTTAAATAGTCCATTATCTCAGAGTTCCTTCAGAGTTCCTTTCCTCCCTCTCAGATGACATCTTATCTTCCTTGTGTTTTGCTTTTTTCTGTTCAGAAAAGTCACTTTCATTATCTGAGTTTATCTCCTTATACTGACATCTTGTCTGTGGTTTACTTTTTCTTGGCATCTTCTTTCTTCTTTCTACTAATTATTTCCCTTCTTTACTGTTTTTTCTCTTTTAAACAGTCATTATTTACAGGGAGGAGAAGGTAAAGATACAGTTATGCCACAATCTTTCCCAGAACAGCTGACAATGCCCTTGACTGTCCAGCTAAGAGGGTCATATTGGGGCCAGAGACAAGCACTTGAACTGCTGACACTATTTCATCTGATCCGGTGTTACCTCAAAACATAGGTGCCACAGGGGCCACCCCATGATGCCAATATCTCTATGCAAAAGTGGGGAATTAATTAGCTCAAAGAGGGGGCTTGCAAGGGGGGGAGTAACTTAATGAGATTTTTTAACCAATATTTACAGATTCACACAGGAAAACAAGCAGCCAGAGATTCAAAAGTAAGCTAAATATGTATTTTATTTGGGGGGGGGGGGTTCACTCATGCATACACACAAAATACAAACAGTCAAACAAGAGGTAACTGAAGGAGAAAGGGAGGAAAAAACATTATGTATAGAGAGGCTGAGGGTTGGGGTTTATAATTACCAGTCCAAAAGAGCAGTGAAGAAATTGAAATGTGGCTTACTTAGATAGAACCTAAGGACAGTTCTCATTCAGGAGCCAGATGGACAGAGTGATGGGTAGACCTTTGAGAGACTGCACTGGACATCCTGAAATCAGGAGTATTTGTACCCAAACAATAGCCTGTGACAGTGGAGGATATGTGCAGTTCCAGGTGTGGAACAATGGGAGCTGCAGTACAGACAATGGACTATCAACCCACTAATGTTCACAGTGTTTGGATGACAAAAGACATAATGTCTGTTGTAATAGTGGGTGCTATGATGCAAGAGGAAGGTGTCCAGGTGCACAGGGGATGGGTATCTGTCAATCAGTATCCTGGTGGGCTTCTCATAATTGCAATTCTCTGGGAAATTCCAGCTTCTACTTAAGACTATTATTCTCTGGAACAGCAGTGATTTAACTGATAAATGACCTAGGTTATACCAAGAGGGTGTTTTAGGCTGACCTGCCTGTGACCTTGTGTTTACAGTCAAGTTTCTTCCTCTTTCTGGCTTGACCTCCCAGTCACCTTCATGTTTGATTTTGATATCAGTGCCAATTAAAGTGTGCTGTCAATTACATATGATGCCAATTAGACATGGTGCCCATCCAAACCATACTGATATCAGGGTTTCCTAAAGCGGGGCCTTATACCAGAAGATTTCTTCAGTTCCATTGGAGAGTCCTGGTTCTCATTTAAGAAGTTGCCATGGAACCAACCACAGATATCTGCTTGTTTTTTGAAAGGGATTGCTATGTGCTCATCCTGATAGGTGCTAATTGCAAAACTCAAATAAACAGAATTCAAGATCCAACCAAAAAATTTTAAATGTTGGGTCACACTAAATATGCACTATACAATTAACCAAAGTATTTCAATCAAATCATTCATAAATGCATCTGCTCCTGTTCATTTTCTCAGTGAGCTTATGAATTCTGTGGATGTAGCATATCTTGATTTCAGTAAGGCCTTTGACAAAGTTCCTCATGACATTCTTGCAGAGAAGCTAGTAAAATGTGGGCTGGACAGAGCTACTGTTGGGTGCATTTGTAATTGGTTGACCGACCAAACACAAAGGGTGCTCACCAGTGGCTACTTTTCATTGTGGAGAGAAGTGACTAGTGGAGTGCCGCAGGGTTCTGTCCTTGGCCCAGTGCTATTCAACATCTTCATCAATGACTTGGATGAAGGAATAGAGGGCATGCTGAACAAATTTGCAGATGACACCAAATTGGGTGAGATTCCTAATACGCCAGAGGACAGGATCAAAATTCAAAATGACCATGACAAATTGGAGAGCTGGGCCAAAGCTAACAAAATGAATTTCAATAGAGAGAAATGTAAGGTCCTACACTTAGGTAGAAAAAATGGAATGCACAAATATAGGATGAGGGACACGTGACTGGATAACAGTATGTGTGAAAGGGGTCTAGAAGTCTTGGTAGATCACAAGGTGAACATGAGTCAGCAGTGTGATGTGGCAAGCCAAGAAAGCCAATGTGATTCTTGGTTGCATCAATAGGAGTATGGTGTCTAGATCAAGGGAGGTAATGGTGCCACTCTATTCTGTGTTGGTTAGGCCTCATTTGGAATACTGTGTCCAGTTCTGGGCACCTCAATTCAAGAAGGATATCGACAAGCTGCAGCATGTCCAGAAGAGGGCGACCAAAATGGTAAAGGATCTGGAAACCGTGCCCTATGAAGAGTGTCTTAGGGAGCTGGGCATGTTTACCCTACAGAAGAGAAGGTTAAGAGGGGACATGATAGCCATGTTTAAATATTTGAAGGGATGTCACGTTGATGAGGGAGCGGGCTTGTTTTCTGCTGCTCCGGAGACAAGGACAAGGAGCAATGAATTCAAGCTGCAGGAAAGGAGATTCCACTTGAACCTCAGGAAGAACTTCTTGACGGTCAGAGCTGTCTTGCTGTGGAATATACTGCCTTGGAGTGTGGCAGAGCCTCCTTCTTTGGAGGTTTTTAAAGCAGAGGCTGGATGGCCATCTGTTGGGAATGCTTTTGATCAGTGGGATTTCCTGCCAGGACTATGCAGAAATGCAGCTATAGAATTCTAGAGACATTTATTTGGGAGTAAGGCCCTTTCCGCATGAGGTATGTGAAGCGATTAATTCTGTTTCTTACCATGTCTTATCAGCTCCAAATAACATGGACTTTCCCTCATTTGCTTCTACACAGCTCCTCTGTATGTTTTCTTTTGATTCAGAGGAGTGCGAGTTCATGCATCTGCACTACTTCGGCAGTGACCACTCCCACTACTCTCCTCACCCTGCCCCGGCGGCTGTGATTGGCTTTTTTTCTCTTTTGGGTTGGTACATTTGTATGTACCTATGTAGATACGTATTTGTCACTGTATAAGAGGCACTTCCCTCCCCAAATGCCTTCTGAAAATGGGGTGCAAATATGGTGACTCCTCCTACCCACTCAGATCACCTGGCAGATCAAAGTTGGGAGAGCGATCTCACGCTCCCCGCTGATCTCCGCCCTGCCACTGGCAGGATCCTGCTCTAGAGAGGAATGGGGGGAATGAGCTTCTTACAAACACACACACACACACACGTGCGTGCACGCTCCCTCCCTCCCCTTCCAACCTCAGCAGGAAAGTTTCCTTGTGAGTAGGAGAGGAATGGGGGGAAGGAGCTTCTTACACACATGCACACACACACGCTCCCTCCCTCCCTCCCCTTCCAACCTCAGCAGGAAAGTTTCCTCACGAGTAGGAGAGGGATGAGGAGAAGGAGCTTCTTACACAAACAGACACAGACACAGACACTCTCCCTCCCTCTCCTTCCAACCTCGGCAGGAAAGTTTCCTCATGCGTAAGAGAGGAATGGGGGGAAGGAGCTTCTTACACACACACACACACACACACACACACACACACACGTGCGCGCTCCTTCCCTCCCCTTCCAACCTCAGCAGGAAAGTTTCCTCATGCGTAGGAGAGGAATGGGGGGAAGGAGCTTCTTACACACACACACACACACACACACACAAACACAGAGTCTCTTCTTTCTGCCTGGGCAGGGAGGTTCCCCCCACCCAAGCACAGGAACCGGGAACAGAGTACTAAAATATTTTTTCCTAAATAATATAGTCTGAAAATAGGGTGCTTTTATAGGGCACTGTGTCTAATGTCGGCAAATACAGTAAAACATTTACAAAATAGAAAACAGCTCTCTCCTTTTAACATGCCTGTGACGTGTTTTGTCCGGTTACTCCATTTTCTAAAGTTTGCTGAACAAAACAAAAAATGGCGCCTGCTTGTCCTTTGGTGGGCGGGGAC
Source organism: Cyclura pinguis (assembly GCA_030412105.1). Classification (NCBI taxonomy): domain Eukaryota; kingdom Metazoa; phylum Chordata; class Lepidosauria; order Squamata; family Iguanidae; genus Cyclura; species Cyclura pinguis. Next base: position 67,055,491 of record CM059604.1, read on the forward strand.
AGCTGGAGAAGGTGAGTATGTCCACAGTGCACCCTCTGCTGCCCACCAATTTGCATTGATGCAAATGTACATATCTGCACCACTGCAAAAGTCCAAATCTGCTTGATCTTAAAAATTGTTTTGGATTTTTTCCGGTTTTCAAATAGCGCGCTTTCCTACCACATGAGGACACATTAACTTGGGATTGCGTGTGGAACGATGGTAAATAAAGCGAACTTAATTCGCTTTCACGTGCAGAACAGCTCCGTGTCAAAACACATTGACCCACGTTAATAACCCCGTGTGGAAGGGCCTAAGTTCCACTGAACATAGCAAGACAGTGTCTGAATGCATAGGATTACATAAGAATGTTTGAATGCATAAGATAATAAAAGCTGCCAAGTTGGAAGGGGCAGCAAGTTTTTAAGCTGACAGATGAGGAGGTGAAGCTCTGGGAGAGTAGCAGCTCATCTGCATACTTTTACCCAGTAGGCTTTGCTAAATTGGTTGTGAGCAGAAAAGCAGCTGGTTCAGTGGGACAGCAAGCTTTTGAGCCAGCAGCACATGCTTTTGTGGCATATACGTTTATATACCATGTAAGATATTACAGAGAAGAAAGGGAGAGAAATAACAACAGTGATGGAAGCAGAAGGATCTGTCACTGTCCACTGCAATGTATGTGCAATGTCTGTCTTCTTGCCAGAAAACCTCAGCAACTACACCTTCAGCAGATGCAAACTGATAGCAATCTTGAGAGAGGTCAGTGCTCCCCAGGTACATACAGAAAACATGAGGACTTCCTGGATAGGACAAAGTAAGTATCGATCCTATAGAAGAAACTGCCAAGGAAAATGAAGAGGCCTGTAACAGTTATGATGCATGCTGGAGTACAGTCACAGTCAGGAGCAGATCATATAGAAGGGATTCAGAACTAAGCAATCACTTCCTACATCTTAACAAGAAGGCAGCAGTGAAGAAGCTCAAACAGGAAAACAGTAGCAAGTGACACCGCATGCCAGGGAAGGAGTCAATGTAACTGCCAACTGCAATAAGAAGAAAAGGAAGGTATTGATCATTGGAGTTTGTTGCTTAGGGGTATAAATGTAGCTGTGTGTCAACCTGACAAGATGAATCAGGAAAGTGTACTGTCTTCCTGGTGTACATGTCTGGAATAGTATAAGGAAATCTAAAGGACAGAAAGAGCTGAGACTGGCTAGACAAGCAGGGAGCATCAAAAAGACATTTGAAGCAAGAGAATGACTGGGGATCCTTACTAAGGATGGTAAAATTCTAACAGATCATGATGAAAAGATTATTTCTATTTTGCTTCAGGTTTCTACCTGAAGAGGGCTTTGTACTTCCATGCAGCAGCAGAGATCTTGTCAAGGAATCTGAATTGAAAATCAAAACTGACAAGGAGATAGTCAGGAATCACCTAGTTAACCTAAATGGATTCAAGTTTTCAGAGCCAGACAAACTGCATCCCACAGTAGTGAAGGAACTAGCAGAGGTACTTTCTGAACCACTTGCCATCATTTTTAAGAAATCTTGGAAAACAGGTGAGATGCCAGAAGAGTGGAGAAGTGCATATATTGTCCCTCTTTTCTAAAAGAGCAAAGAGGAAGATCCTGGGAACTACAGACTAGTTAGCGCAAGCTCAATACCAGGAAAAATATTAGAACAGATTACAAAGTAGTTTGTTTCCAAGTACTGAGATAACAATACAGTGATTAGTATGAGCCAGCATGGATTTGTCAAGAACAAATCCTTCCAAACTAATCTTATATCCCCCTTTTTTTTTTTTTTTGGATAGGGTCACATGTTCAGTAGACGGTGGGAATGCTATAAATGTCCTTTGTCTGGATTTCAACAAATCATTTGATAAAATTCCCCATGATATTTTGATCAGCAAACTGATTAAACGTGGAATAGGTAGGAACACTGTCAGGTGGATCTGTAATTGATTGGAAAACAGGTTTAAAGATAGGTGTGCTTCAAACTGGAGTGAAATCTGGAGTGGAGTTCCACAGGGTTCTGTCCTGGAGCTAACAATATTCGCTATTGTTATCAATAACTTAAATTATGGATAAGAGGGAATCCTTATGAGATTTGCAGATGATACAAAACTGGAAGAGGTAGCCAACACACTGGAAGATAGAAACAGAATTCAAAAGGACCTTGACGAACTAAAAAATTGGGCTGAAACTAATGGAATGGAATGCAACAGAGACAAATCCAAAATCTATGTTTAGGCCACAAAAACCAAATGCACACTTAAAGAATGTACGATACTTGGCGTAGCAACAATATATATGAAAAAGATGTTCAGATTATTGTTGATCATAAATCAAATAAGACTCAGCAGTGTGATACTGCCACAAAGAAGACAGATAATATTTTAGCCTACATTAATAGAACTGTAGTTTCCAAGACAAAGGGAAGTATTAGTCCCATTATAATCTGTACCAGTCAGGCCACACCTGGTGTACTGCATTCAGTTCTGGGCACCTCATTTTAGGACTATTATAGACAACAGTCTGGAGGGAAAACCATACAAATAAAGATTAAGGTAGCTGAAATGTTTCATCAGAAAGATGATGATGAATTGGGATGACAAAAAGATTGCCAGAAAATTAAAGAAAAAACCTCATCCTTTGAGATGGACCAGTGTTACTGCCCTGGCTAGTTCGAGCTTTGGGGATATTAAAAGATATCCTTTTGATATCACAATTCGGCTTCACTTCTCTATTCTCCTTCACGTGCTTGTGAGGCCACCGGACAAGCACGCAAACAAGCTCGGCCGTTAATTGCCGTAATATTCAAACAACAATACAGGCAGGCCAGAAATAGCTGACTCGCTGCTTTAGGAGACCTCCAGGCAAGTACTCTAATTAGGTATGCACGCAACCTACAAAAGAGCCTCTGCCCCGCAATGGCAGCTTGATGGGTGAACTATACAGTACCCAAGTACTCTGCGTTTGCATACTGACTACTCTATTGAGAACCGCCACGATAACTCAATCATTCAGATTCTGACCTTTCGGAGGCTTTGTCTCCAACTCCAAATCTATTGTTTTCCCCCAAGTACGGCATAGCCTGCAGTCACATTCTCCTTATAAAAACCCTTGATTCCGAGAACTTCCTCGGATCGCTCCCAAGTTTCATCCCGCCTTGCTGCCGCTTTGCTTGGTGAGCCTCCCCTCAGCTCCACGTGCTGAACTATATCGCACCCCAGCCTCGCTCTCTATTTTTCCAGGCTTCAGGACAGGTGAAGTATCACCCAAACCAGCAACCCCTCTAAAAATCCCTCTATACCACTCCAACCTTTATTTCTTTAGTTATCTTGTGTGAATGTGTCGCATACACTGTTTTGTTTGTATTTAATAAAATATCATTTATTGTTTCAACTTCTGTGTACTCCTTGACTCGGCCTGACCCCGTAGACATAGGGTTCAAGATCTCGCTACGTTATCCTGCCTCTCGTAACGCTAAGCAGTGCTCTGAGCTAATTTTCCCCACCTTTAGTTGAGCACGTTTTGGTGTCCCTCCTGGAACCCTCAGTACACATGGTAACACCAGTGTGTTTAAAATAAAACTTACCTTTAAATCAAAATTTGGAGGGGGGCAGAAAGGGGGGGCAACATTCTTGCTTAGGTCAAAAATTCAATCTCCTCCACAGAACTCTTTAAGGGAATCTGTTTACTATTCTTTAGGTTACTCTTTAACAACCAGTTGCCTTCCAGTTGATTTGGAGTATGATTCCAAAGAGGTCAAGAAACCTAACAATATTACGATAAGAACACAGTTACAATAAAAAAATTAGCCCAAATACTTAAAATCACACGTCTATAAATGACATTGCAAAAAATTACAGACATGCACTCTTGACTTTTACAGAAAGCCATGGACAACAAACTAAACCATTTCCAGTTCTGAGCACTACAGTTTAAGAATGATATCAGCAAGCTGCTTGGCTGTTTGCCAAATTATTCTCCTAAAACCTGTGGAAAACAGATATATCTTAAACTGTTACCAGAAAGCTAAACGTGTGAGAGACAGCTTGATTTTTAATGAAAGAGGGTTTGATAACTGGGATGTGAACCATACTTCTTTGGGGTGCCACTAGCCAAGCCTCATTTCTTCAAGTCCAGGTGGGTTGGTATCAGATCAAGTGATTCTTCAAGTACAGGTATACGTCAGATAACAAAGTAGGTGTGTTCCTTGACATTATTTCATTAACAGAAAATTGCATACCATGGGCTGAAATGACATGAAAAAAATAGGGTTGCCAATACAACAAAAAATAAGAGTAGTTGAACATGTTTCAGTAAAAATTTTATGCAGAACTAACAATGTGCACACGCAAACTGAAGTAGTGGGGTCAGATAAACAAAAATTTTGAACTTTCTAGAGGCCACAGGAAGACTTCTTCCAAAATACATCCAGGAACAATTTTTCTTTCACCAGCCTCCACTTTTCCTATGACTTCTGTATTTATGACCAAACTAATAGAGCTATGCTTTTTTAACATGTTAGGGGTAGCTGATGATGCAGGCCAGCTGCTTTCATATTTTCTCTCTGTTTTGTTGTTCATACATGCTGAGTAAGGGATTCTGGAAGGAGATGCTGCTCATTTTCTCTGTTATAGTCAGGTAGGTAGGCAGGCAGGCACTCACAGCTGCAGTAGGATTGGCTAGAGCAGGATCCCACTCTTTTTCTCCAGCTCAAACTTTATTGAACGGTTTATTTTGGACACACTGCTGCAACCCAGCCCTAAAAATATGTGTTTCTGCAGCCCTCTTTCTCCTCTTTCCCAATGCTCATGCTGCTAAAAAGCTTTGACGTAGGCAGAGAACAAAGAAGAAAGGGAGGCCTGGGTTGGAAAAAGACTTTGTAAAAAGACATTTCTTTATCAGAGGCTTTGTTAACTGAGGTGTGCATGTACTCGGACCTGAGCCATTCAGGGCTTTGTATGCTAATAATACCTTGAATTTGGGCTTATGGACAGCCAATGCATAGATTTTAGGATAAGATTTTAGTCCTTGTTGCCCCACCACTATTTGGGCAGCAGCATTCTGCACTGGCTGTAGTTTCTAGACAGTAGTCAAGTGAAGCTCACAAAGAGTGCATTGCAAAACTCCAGCAAGGAAATTGTCAGAGCATGGACTAATGTGGCCAGAGCATCTCAGTCCAAGACGGCTTGAACACCAACCTTAGCTGGTCTTAAAATTTCACTTTCCAATGGCAGCTTTGTATTGAGTACTATCACACTACCTACCTGATGCATCAGGGGAGGTGCTATACTATCCAGCCAGGTTGTCTGCCTAATTCTTGGACATAGAAAACATATAGCCTCTATCTTGTTAGATTTTCAGTGATGTAAATGTTCATTAATTTCATTATCACAAGGAAGCATGAATAATTTAATCACTTTTCCTCCTGCTGCTAGAAAGGTGTTTGCAAATGCAGTTTTCCTGTGCATTTCTATGCAGAAAGTATGTATATGTGTATGTAGCAAGTGATGAAACTGTGAATAGTTTCATCTTTGAAAGTTGCTTTTATTTTTTCATTTTTTGCACATGACTGTTATTTTGTTTTTCTCACAGGAAACTGCTTCTTGAAAAGTAAACCACGTTTTCTTTGAGAACTGCACAGAAAATGTTTTCTCTGCAAATAAGTTTTTTCTTCTTCTTGCACAGAATAAGTGCTGAATTGCAAAGATTCTCATTGTACAGGTTTCTCAGAAAAAAACCCTACTGCAATAGTCCAGACAAAAGCACAAAACTGTAATGAGCAAGCTATTCTTTTAACCTGTCCTCAGTGCCACTGGGGTGGTGTTCCTCAAGAGCATTCAAAATCAGTTAGAAAGATGCTCACTTCCTGCTTCCACTGGCACATTTAAGAATTATAGTTCTTCATTATCTGGTGGTCAAAAGAGTGCCGAGTAACAGTTTTGAACAAGGGTCAAGGAGCACAATGCAATGTTGGAGGCACTAGGAAGGATTAAAAGATGGCTGGCCATGATGCTTCTTTTAGCATTCAGTAGCAAGGAAAATAAGTCCTAAAGAGATGCACAGAATCCTGTGCAGGCCTCTTTAAGTATTTCCCAATGTGAAGAGGATCACTGTACAGCTGCAAGAACAACACATAGCAAATGAGCCATCCTTCAAGTCAGTGGTTCCCAAACTTTGGTCCTCCAGGTTTGTTGGGCTTCAACTCCCAGAAGCCCCAGCAAACTTGGCCAACAGTCAGTAATTCTGGGAGCTGAAGTCCAAAACAACTGGAGGACCAAAGTTTGTGAAACAATGCCACCTAGTTGTTAACAGCTGTCAGACTTCGACTTATGGCCACCCTATGAATGAGAGACCTCCCAGTCACCCAGTCATCAACAGCCCTGCTCAGGTCTTACAGATTCATGAACATGGCTTCCTTGATTCATTTTTCCCCCTGACTGCCTTCTTACTTACCAAGTATTATTGCCTTTTCTACTGAGTCATGTTTTCGCATGATATGTCCAAAGTCCAGCAATCTCAACTTAGTAATCTTGGCTTTTAAAGAGAGTTCAAGCTTGATTTGCTATAGGAACCATTCATTTATCTTTTTTTTTTAGCAGTCCCTGGTATCCATAGAACTAATACCACTGATATATACAGGATCATTGTAAAGGTATGGCTCATAATCATTCATTCGTTCATTCTAGCTGTGTTGGAAATAACTTGGAGAGAGAAAAAAACTCACAAAGGAATTAGGCACAGGATCGAGTGAATCACATTTATTTTAAGTACTCATTCTGCGCATAAAGAGGACACGCCAGTATTGAATACCTCATGTTTTGTCTCCTATCCCTGCTGCAGGTTTTTCCTCCCCTGGGATCCCAATGGATAGGGCCCCAGGGTTACAGCCTATCAGGATCACCTAAGAAGTTACATTTCCCCTTCCCCATATTTACAGTATGAGTGATCACGCACTGATCATGCATTTTCCTTGTGTATCCTTAATTCTCACGTTACCTTCAAGGGCCCTTTTTGCATGGCATTTTCGATGCAAAAGGGCCCCTTGAGCGTCGCACACATGTGAGGAGCGGTCCACACGAAGCACTCACATTTGCACGATGCTCCAGGGCCCAGCAGGGACCACTCACACGTTTTTTCATTTTTGGCTTGAAGCTGAAAATGGTACGTGGTCGTGCATCGCTCCGGGGCCCTGCGCGCACTTACCTTGTGTGCAGAGCCTCAGGAGCCGGGCCAGTCATGCTTCCTGTCCAGTGCAGCCTGGGAAGGTCCCAGGTTGCTCTGTGAAAGGAAGAGGCGGGGCTCTCGTGCAAGCAGGAAGCTTGTGCAGAGCCAAAGAAGCAGGGAAGCAAGAGCCTCTCTCTAGAGGCTGCTTGCGTGAGCACCGCACCCCAGCGCTGAGAAAAGGTGAGTTGCGGAAAAGGTCAAAGTGTCTCATCAGCGGTTTCAAAATGCCCCTTGGTGTAATCATGCTAACAGTTTCTAACCACCCCTACCCCTGAACAATCCCAGCCTTCTTTCTTGTATTCCTTATCAAGCAGTTTACTCCTTACAGACAGCCTTGTTGTCTCTCAGACTGCTTTATCAGTCTGGTTTTCACTCTGGAGATCCAAGGAGATCCACTCTGGAGATTTGTTCTGTTACCAATTTTAGAAAGCAGTTTTCTTAGTGTATTACAGAAGCTAAAATATTAAAAAATATACTAAAATATATCTATAAATATATCTAAAACATGTGTTATACAAATAAGCTAATATATATGCTTCTAATAGATGTTATTAATACTGTACACCCAGTGCAGAAGCTAAAATATATGTTATTTCTCTCAGCTGTATGCCACATAGCAAATATGGGGGAGGGGTTAAAGGGACCCACAAAACAGAATGAAAAAGCAAGCAGCTGTCAAAGTCCCTGATATTTTCCCAGTGTTGTGTGATGGTCTATAATAGAACAAATCCTGATGTTATTCGTGAGTAATAAATTATTCTATTCTGCCTCATTTTATGAGCATTCTAATTTTTATATGGTCCAGCACATATTTTTCTCCCTTTAACCTGAGTTCTTAACAGTGCGGTATTAGACAGTCCAGTTGAAGTGATAGAAAGGATTATTACAGCACCATGCACCCCCCATGATTGGCACGGTTTAATTGGGAAATAATATTAGCTAGGCACCATATTAATTGGCATTGATATAAATGATACCTGAGGTGATGGCAAGGTCACGCTGGAAAAGGCAAATTACTGACTGTAAATATGACCTGGCAAGTCAGGTCAGCCACACCTACCTCTTAGGCAAGAGACTCAGTCAGGTCAGGACCATAGCGCAGCTGATCTGAATACAATAGGCATGAAACACCAAGCTGGATTCTCAAAGCTGTAATAGGGAAGTTCCCACCAAATTGTGATTGTCTTAACCCTGGTCCCTGTACACCTGGATGTATTCTTATTGTTTCCCTACCTCTTCATACTACTCAGCTATTATGACAACCATTATCCCCTTATCACTCAAACACTAAATCCAATAACTCCATCTGGACTTCATCGTTTGTGTTGCAACTCCCACGGTCCGCTTAGCTGGGAGTGTGAGTCACAAGCATACCGGCAGGATATTTTTCAGGTAGAAATACCCTTGATTTCAGGCTGTCCAGTGCAGTCTCTTGCCATTCCAAATGCCACTCTGTCCATTTGATTCCTGAACAAGAACTGTCCTTAGGTTCTTGCCTAAGTCATGTTGCTGCTTTCTCCGCTTCTCTTTGGACCAGTAAATATTGTCTGACTCCCTCAACGTACTCTATCCCACTTTCCTCCCTTTCCTTTGGTTAGTCCTTGTGCAAGTGTGCAAGTGTGTGAGTGTTTGAGCTTTTACATGCTTGTGTAGATCTTGTCAATAAAACACATTTTTAGCTTACATTTTATTTTTCGGCTGGTTCTTTTCTGCGTGAACCCATAAACATCAGTACTCAAAATCTTGCTAAATTGCCCCCTTCTCACAAGACTCCTATTTTGAGCTAATTATTCCCCACTTTCAAATGGAGGTACTGGCATCGCAGGTTAGCCCTTGTGTCATCCATGATTTGGGGTAACAGGATTACTTTGTGATAGGGAAAAGCAAGATTTAGGATCTGAAAGAGGGAAACTGAGCAACTATTTGGGAAATAAGAAGTGATTGAAAATCACAAATGCCAGTTTAGGGAGAAAGAAAAAGTAGTATCTTCTGAAAGCCAAGGGAAGGAGTCAACTAATTAGTTTGTAAGACAGAAGAGGAAGTGGTGACTATGCTACAGAAGGATATAGCACTAGGCTAATACTGCTTTGTTTTGTAAATAATGTTGGAATCAGCTGATACGGGTTTAAAATAATTGTTGCTGTTTAAAACCTGCTTGAAAATATAGGATTTGGGGACGGATGGATGGATTTTGTGCTCTTAAGGGGATTTTCAGTGTCCTGTGATTGTGAGATGATAACAAAAGTCTACCCACATGAATATTAATAGGAGTTTCAACACTGACTTAAATGCTGACATTGTTAGTTATTAGGACAGTTTACTCTGACTGTTGTTTCTTGACATTTGCAAATATAATAAATAAGCTTTTCTGTATGGTCTACTATAACAATTTTCTGGAATGTGTATTTTTGTGAATTCGTATAAGCTATGATATAATAACTTAGATATAATACAATGTTTATAGATGCACATATAGTACAGAAATATAGTCTTATTTTTGTATTATATTCTGACAATTTGCTTCTCGTATTCCCTCAACGTTGCTTGTAACAGAAATGAGTATATGCAATTCGAAATTATGATAACGCTCTCTAATAGTGACCTTCTTCTCTTCCTAGTGAATGGACTGGTGACAATTGGATTAGCTGGTAAGAAATCTGATCTTTTATATTTGCATTGATCATATGGATGATGTCTTTCTTAAAATAACAACTTCTAAAAAGATTGATTTTTGATACCTTCATTAATCTAATATATAAAAGTCAAAGTTTGTCTGTTTGTCTGTGTCAGGCTAAGATCTCACATGATTGGCTGCCTAAGAAGGTTCTATGGAATCCTGGGGTTTGCTGTTTAGGGAGGGGCCTTTAGAATTCTCAGCGAGAGATCTCTTGGTCCTCAGTCAAATGTGCTTGTTTTGAATAGGCTGGTTGCTATGGAGATGAGGCCTAGCAGCAAGGAGGAGTACAGTATATTCCCTCAGGAACCCAACCTCTGTATTAACAATTCTGAATACAGATTGGATTGCGGAATATGGGAAAAGTTACAGGTACTGGACAAGATAGTCTGCGAAATTAGAGACACAAGATCTCAAATCTTTCTAACAAGTATTACCTATGAGAAAATAAAATCCCAGGCAACTCTGGGTATATACGCTAATACAAAAATAAAGTTGAGTGTCAGTGATTACAGTTGGCCCTCTGTATTCACTGATTCTGCATCCACAGGTTCAACCAGCTATGGCTCAAAAATATTAAAAAAAAAAAATCCAAAAAGCGAACTGTGATGGAATTGGGGAAGTAGATATCCTGGGTATCAGAGAAGCCACCAAGCAACAGGTTGCCAGGCAACCAGAATGGCCACTCCAGAAAGAAACGCAGCCAATTAGTTTGAAGGAGGGTTTGCAGGCCTGGGAGGAAAAATGTATAAATAACAAGCACACTAAAGTGCTTAGAGTCAGATTTCCAGGAGAAGAGCTAGAAGTCAGTCCTTCAGCTAGAGAGTTTTTCAGTCAACTAAGGGGAGTTGAATGAAAGAGATGTGTTTTCTCAGAGAAAACCTAGAGAGAGGGCCAAAAGAGAAATCAACCCACTTTGGAATCTGGTCAGAGAGAGTGACCTAGATTTGGGAACAGAGCTTTTGGTAAGAGGATAGCCAAAGGGCTGTGTGTGTGTGTGTGTGTGTGAGAGAGAGAGAGAGAGAGAGAGAGAGAGACATGTGCCTTTATGCTGATATGAAGATATAAGAAACTGTTTAAACACATTCTGAAGATCTGTTTGAACTTGGACATACATACAAAACCAATACTTTATTCTGTTTGTTTTTTAAATAAAGATTATCGTATTTTTTAAAATAAATTTGGACTCAGCTGAATAATTTTCAGTAGTTCTAACCAAACAGAAACATGCTACCATAGATCAGTAAATCATTCTAAATAACAACTGAAAGGCTTTACGCTGTTTACATGAAGGTGGTATTTAAAGGGAAAGGCAGAGTTGTATAAAGTGGGAAGGCTCTTTAGCAGACTTTAGGGGGAAGCTGCCATACAAGTCTGTGAAGAGAAAAAGTAGGCCTTGTCACACAAACCTTTTGAGTTGTTCATCTTTTTATATAAGTGATGCCATTTTACTGCACCATTGTATATAATGGGACTTGAGCATCTACAGATTTTGGTATCCATGAGAGGTCCTGGAACCAAGCTCCAGTGGATACTGAAGGCCCACTTTATAGTTCAGGTTGCTTCTTCCCAAGATAAAATCTGAATGTTTGCAAGGGTTACTACACACTTGCTTCACATCTGACAACCAGAAAGACATTGCATAGAGGAAATCATGTATACCGATATGGCTGAAGTGTGTTATGGCTGTTTGTTTTTCCTGTGACTACTCAGACAGGAAGCTAACATCTCATATATGCAAAAATAAAATGGGTCAGCCATAATTAATAAATGGTGGTTTACAAATATTTCTTTATATGGTTTCATATAAATTTATACATTTTCTCTCACTCAAGATGGTGTTAAGAAAATTGATTTCTCACACACATTGAAACAAGAGTTTCTTTGTATTTTTTTTTTAAAAAGTAACATAATGTTATTAAAGAAATGGGTTTGATCTGGGCAAATACTCAGCAACTGGATAACACACAGCACTGAGGTTTATTGAGCAGCTCCTTCTACTTGTGTGGCCCTGTGGGTTGAACTAAATGGCATCTCACAAAGATAGTTTCCCAAAAGAGAACCTGCATGAGGAGGATTTCTCCCCTTGTGTGAGTCCTGGATATATTGTCCTCATTCAGGCTTGCTTCCATACAAGCTTGGGTACCTCATTTTTATTTCAGTGCCATGGAGATCTCTGGGTTGTAACTGATGAGGAGGTAGGGGTTTTTTTCCAGATTTTTGTTGTTGTTCTTTGTTGTTGTTCTTATGAAACTTTATCCATTTTCTTGGTTAATGTCTGAACTTTTATCATTCAGTTACATCAAAGAGAAGACTACTCAACACTCCAGTAAGATTGACTATATATTTCATTCTTTTCTGTTACTACTTTCACAAAACTAATTAGGTCTTGCAGGGTAAGAAAGCCCACCTACAGCTATGTTGTTAGCTGTAGCATTTTTCTCTTGCCAAATCACATTATTCCCATGACAGATTAGGTGTGCTTTAACTTCTTTCTGTGGCCTATTTATATAGTGTACTGGAACATTAATCCTATCATTTCCTTAGCCACTCCAGGACAACTCACACATTTCATTCATTATTAGATAGCTGCCACATCAAATAATGATTGTACAATATTTAATTGTTATCTTTACCCCCCCCCCCCAACAAATTTCACATTTCTTCTAGAGCGGAAGTTTGAATCTATTAAGAACTTAATGGCAGAAGTCCTTCTCTGGCATCTTCTTTTCATCTTATACAGTTCAGGAAGCCCACCTGAGAGGCTCTGAGGGAGGATCACTGGCCACCTCACAGTTGGGCTGGCAAACTATCCTTATTTGAGTTATCTCATCTTAACTTATTTAGGATCCAAGGTGGAATGTTTTTCAGTGGGTTCAGTCCACCTATTCAGCTTGAATAATCAAAAGTGTGGTGCCTAGCCTTGTCTCAACTCAATAAATAGTCATAATGAAAAGGGTCAGAAAACATTTGTTAAAAGTTAAGTTTGAAGGACAATGTCCATGCAAGAACTGGAGATGAACAGAGAGTGTCACTTTTTAGAACTCTCTCATTTCTCCCAGATCATTCCCACACTCATAACATTCATACTCTATATCTTGTACCAGACTCTGGAACAGTCTTGACTCCCATCCTCTGACTATCTTCCCCCTCACATCACCCAAACATTTAAGGGAATACAACGGTGAAGGAAGTACAGCAAAATGACTGAGCTAGACATGACAGTGCCCTCTGACACTGCCTGAAATGGCAGTGCCCTCTGACATTTTGCCTCCTCGCCAAACCTACCCTTCCCAACTCTTCTAGGCATCGAGAAATATAAAACAGCAATGAACAATAATAACACAAGTTACACGTTAGGTAGGGCAAAGCAACATGAAACATGGAAAAGCATGGAATAACACCCCACCTCTTGACCGGTCTGACCAATTCACACTGGACTTGGTTTCACAGGGTATTTTTAATGGAAGTCCCAGATCAACTTTGGGGCTCTGACATAAAGGTAGTCAAACCACTCAGATTCTCCCCTGGGGAAGTCCTTCCACTGAATAAACTACTGAAGGTGGTCTTTATGCTTTATCTAGAGTCCAGGATTTGCTTGACTTTGAAATGCTGCTGGTCATCAACAATGGGGAGTAGGCTCCTTAGGTGCCAGGTGTCTGGTTTCACTGCAGGCTTTAACAAGATGGAATGAAAAATGGGTGCACTTGTTGATAGGTCTTATGAAACACCAGTTCAACTTTCACAGAATTGACTATTCATTTAATGGGGAAAGGAACCACATACTTTGGACCCAACTTTTTTGATGGCTGTTAGTACCACCAGAATTTGGTTGACAAGTACATGAAGTCTCATACCTTAAAATCCCACTCTGAAGCCCTCTGTTTGTCAGTCTGTTTTTTGTAGGTGTCCTTACTGTATTCTGATGCATTTATAATTCCTGACCACAAGGCTTTGACTTTCTCAGCTCATTTGGCTAAAGGCGCTGAGTCTCCTGCCTTTACTGACAGGATTAGCAAAGGTTTAAGGTCTTGACAATACACCACTAAATCTATTTCCTCTATTTATAAAATCTTATTGACATTGGCTTCAGAGGATGAGCCAGTTAAAATATCAATGATCAAATGGGCACAAAACTTTTCTCATGCAATTTCTATGGAACAATGTGAAAAAAACTTGGACAAAGACATTGAGATAAATTGCTTGTTAGCACATTAGAGAAAATTTATGTAAGATGTACCTCTGAAAAATTATCCAAAATGCATCAACATTGTTCAAATAAGTGCTTGAAATGTGGTCATGAAATTGGTACTTTTTATCACATGGAAAAAAGTGAAAAAATTTGGAATGCCGTAGAAAATCTTGGACTTCCATTTTGAAATGATCCCTGAATTGTATATATTATCGATAATGAATGATGATTTGGGGAAAAAAGTCTGGAAAGCAACTGTTTTACATGACAGCTGCTACCAGTTATTAGCACAAAAATGGAGATCAGAAGCCCTACCTTCAATAGAAGACTGGTAGATGAAGATATTCAATATGATACACTTGGAGAGGTTTACTTATGTATTAAGAGAGAGAAATTTGAAAAATTTATCAAAGATTGGGATAATGTTATAGACTATTTTAGGAATCTGTGGGTGGAATCAAGATGATGAACATTGACTTTTGAGAAACACAAATATGAGAGCTTTCTCATGTTATATGACGGACAATAGACTAATGTGACTAATTATTTCCCTTTGTTGGGGGTGAAGTTGCGGATGACTTCCATATGATTATGAATTCGATGTATGTATTTGAAAAGGAAATGTTATTTTCTGTTTTGATGAAACGAATGTCAACATTATTTTAAAATCTATTAATAAAGTTAATAATAATTCCTGGCCACAAGGCTTCGACTTTGTCAGCCCATTTGGCTAAAGGCACTGCATCCTCTGCCTTTACTGACAGGGTTAGCAAAAGTTTAAGGCAGAGCTTTCCAAATTTTTCATGTTGGTGACACACTCTTTACATACATCATTTTGTGACACAATAATTCAGTTTTACTAGTAAACCAGAGGTTAAACTAACCCCTTATTAGAGATACAGACACATACATAAATTGTAGGGATGGGCCAACTGAATCCTTGGCAAGGATTCAAGATTCACAAATCCGAATCCCTGCACCAAAATAGGCAAACCAAATCTTTTGAATCCACCAACCAAATAGTTTGTTGGAGACCGGGACACCTGAAATACCTGGGAGACCAGATGTCTGAAAACCTGGGAGACTGGGATGCACAAGGGGAGATAGCAAGTAGGTCAGTTTTTCCCATGGAGTAATAATGGCCTTTGCTAACAATTTCAGAAATTACATCTGGGATTGTATTCTAATATATTTAAATTGAACATTTAATATTTAATGTATAAGTCCATTTAATATTTAAGTTCAGCACTATTTTCTGTGCTGAAAATCAATGGCATGTATAAATGCTGGGGTCAGTGGGTCTGACACCTATCGGAAGTAGTAGGGCAGAGGGCAAGTTCACACAATCACATCCAGTGATCGCCACATGTAGGCCAGTGTACCCCCTTCCACAAGATATGCCCGCTCGGGCTGCCTGTGCCTGCTCAGGCTACCTCTCTCTGCAAGGTAATAATCTCTATTCTTTTGACTTGAGACTGGAGGGTAGGGATTGGGAATTATTGTGACTGGACTAGAGATTTGACTTGAAAGTCCCTTGCAGGACTTGAGACTGGACTTGAGGGTAGAGAATTGAGAATGGGCTAGAGGCTGTTTTTTATTTTAAAGTGCCTTGTTGCGGGACTTGAGACTTGACTTGAGACTGCAGGGTGCAGAACTGAGACTGGACTAGAGGCTGGTGTTGTTGTTTTCAAGTGCCTTCCTTGTTGCAGGACTTGAGACTTGAATTGAGATGCCAAATTCCTGGATATTTTAAATTTAATTTTGCTTTGCAGATCTTTCTCTTTACTTGTAGTCATATTTTTAGTTAACAGGGCTGTTTTTTCTTGGTTAATTTTGAAGCCTGATAGGTCCCCAAAGCCTTCTGTTACCCTGTGTACTGGGGGTCCCGGGAGGGACACCAAAACGTGCTCAACTAAAGGTGGGGGAAATTAGCTCAGAGCACTGCTTAGCGTTACGAGAGGCAGGGTAACGTAGCGAGATCTTGAACCCTATGTCTATGGGGTCAGCCCACGTCAAGGAGCACACAGAAGTTGAAACAATAAATGATATTTTATTAAATACAAGCAAAACAGTGTATGCGACACATTCACACAAGCTAACTAAAGGAAATAAAGGTTGGAGTGGTATAGAGGGATTTTTAGAGGAGTTGCTGGTTTGGGTGATACTTCACCTGTCCTGAAGCCCGGTAAAATGGAGAGTGAGGTTGGAGTGCGATGTAGCTCAGCATGTGGAGCTGAGGGGGGCTCGCCAAGCAAAGCGACAGCAAGGCAGGATGAAACTCGGGAGCGTTCCGAGGAAGGTCTCGGAATCAAGGGTTTTTATAGGGAGAATGTGACTGCAGGCTATGCCGTACTTGGGGAAAAACAATAGATTTGGAGTTGGAGAGAAAGCCTCCGAAAGGTCAGAATCTGAATGATTGAGTTATCGTAGCGGTTCTCAGTAAAGTAGCCAGTATGCAAACGGAGAGTACTTGGGTATTGTATAGTTTACCCATCAAGCTGCCAGCGCGGGGCAGAGGGTCTTTTGTAGCTTGCGTGCATACCTAATTAGGGTACTTGCCTGAAGGTCTCCTAAAGCAGCGAGTCAGCTATTTCTGGCCTGCCTGTATTGTTGTTTGAATATTACGGCAATTAACGGCCGAGCTTGTTTGCGTGCTTGTCCGGTGGCCTCACCAGCACGTGGAGGGGAATAGAGTAGTGAAGCTGAATTGTGATATCAAAAGGATATCTTTTAATTTCCCCAAAGCTCGGACTAACCAGGGCAGTAACAATCCCCCCCCCCCGAAAATGGGCGATGTTGGAGACAATATAGGACATTTTCCAAGCAAAAAGCAAAAAGTCAATTCAGAGCCAAATAGGGGCTTGCAGGTTGCTAACCGTATCACTCCTCAGGAAAGGGAATTTTGGGAAGAGCAAAGGATTTCTATCTTATAAAGACAGTCCTAACCAGAACTTAGACCTAAACACACACACACCAATGTAAACAATTAAACAAACAATGTCCAATGTCCCGTCAATAGGGAACGATCAAAGAATGAGTAATGGTAGTATAATATCAAATGTAATCAATGAAATACTATAAGTCCAATGCAGGGTCTGGCAATGAAGGCAATCCAAGGAGCAATCAGTTCAATGTGGATAATGGGATGAGAGTTCATAGTCCGGGGGAGGTGAGGTGCCAACAAAAGTCTCTGCACCCCCCCCTTGCAACGGGAAAAGTCTTGTAGCTGAAGCAGGCGAACAAAACATAAGTCCATCCAGGCAACGGAGCAGGAACAGCAACAAAATGTCCAAGTGGGTGCAGCTTAGCTGGCTTGCTGCAAGTTCAGGAACAGTGAGGCTTTGCAGAGTTTGGAGCCTGGAACAGTCCATTGGGCTTCTCGGATTAGCGAATGGTAGTAGGAATGGCAAAAAGTCCGTCTTTGCAATCGGAAGGCTGAATGGTCACCTTCCCTCACAGTCACGGGTGTCGTTGAAGAACCAGGAATCTCCAAGCCTCGGCCATCAGATGGAGCGGCAACTTTTTTCGTCACCCCCCCATGGTACTCGGGGGCGATGGTACGACCTCGGGATCTTCCCAGTCTTCTGGATCAATTGACCTATTATAGCTTCAACAGAAGAACTGACATGATCATTATCCAATGTATATCATAAATGCAAATAGCCGGCTCAAAGCCTACTGGGAATTCGAATTGAAACTGAGTCATCATGATTGAAAAGACTAAGAGTCCACAAGGACATAAATAGCAACTGAGATTAAGGCTGTATTGGCCGGAGGGCGGCTGTTGGTCGGGACAGTGAGACTGCTGGTTCGGGTCCCTCATCGGCTCATAGGTCTAGAGAGGTCAATGTTAACCTCCTCGCCCCGTGAGGCTGGGATCTGTGGTTCCCATCTGCATGCCGGCCCTTCCAGAAGAAGGTAGGCAGCAGACCAAGAACCAAAGTCCTGCCTGCAATCGCCCTAGCCTCCTTGCTCCAACTCAGAGCCGAAGCTCCAAGCCTGATGATGTTCCCGAGGGCTTGGGGCGGCTTAACAACCTAGTACCGATGGTTTGATGCTGGCCCCGAGCAAGCAGTATCACCATCCCACAAATAGAGCTGAACTCCGAAGGCAGACCTGAAGACTGGTCGCCTTCGGACAGGCTTTTGCAACCAAACGGGACATTCAATTTCAAAAACCATTCACAACAACACTAACACCACTATTACAACTACTCACATAGCGGAACTATTTACAGTACCAGGGGATCCAGAGGGGTCACCACTCCGCCTCCATTCCCTCTCAGACAAGGATCGTTCAACCATTGTCAAACGCCTTGTAAATGGAGGCAAACGCCTCGGGCAAATTAATGGTTGGTACTTCCTTGTGACTCAAAGAAGTCTGGCAAATCATGGAGCTCACATTGGGTCAGAGATGACCACTGATGCAGGATCAACCAGCTGACCCTTCCATTCTTTTTGCAGGGTCTCCGGAATTACCGGCAGGAGTGGCAACACTCGCTCCTGGTTTGGGACCCTTTTCTCCAAGTCAAGGAGGAGGCTGGTCTTGGACCCGTATGCCTCCTGGAAAACTGCCTCTCCAGGTATGATGGTGACCAAGATGGAGCCGTAAACTAGCTTGGCCCCGTTCATGATCACCAGTGTCACAATGAATTGGGTGCCTCGAAGCATGAAGACACGCTGGCACCAAAGCAGCCATGCAGAGGGGAAGGCAGTAGCCATGTCCGCCTCCGTGTGGCATTTAGAACTCTCCGTTATCGAAATCTCCCCTGCTGGACTGCAGTTAACGGGAGTGCGTAATGTCAACACAGGGTGTGCCAGAGTGAGTGTCTGTGCTAGCCCGTGCTCTGGCTGGGCAGGAGCCTCTTGCTGCTTGGATTTGCAATCCCACATGAAATTCCCCTGAAATACGGCGTGGAGAGGGTGGACTCTCTCTGCCAAAGTTTCAAAGAAATCTCAGGGGAAACTGCAGGTCTCTAACAGGGGGTTCAGAGCGGGGACGATGAAGAGCTTGGGAAGCTTGGGGCTGGCTTCCCCTTGCTGTGTGTCCTCCCTTTCCTGGCTCTCACACATGCTGGCAATGTCAAACTTGGTGGGGGCTTCCATGTCTCCCAATTGAAAGAATGGTGCTTCCTCTTGAACCTTAGCCTGGTGTGATCCTTCTCGGTGCTCTGAGAGCACTATGGTCTCGGAGGTGGCTGGATTCGCACTCAGGGCTATGTCAGGAGGAGGTGCAATCTGCCTATTTCTAGTGCGCCCTGGGCGCTTGTGTTCTCTGGAGGGCTTAGATTGTGTCCCCCCCGCCATATCTGGTCAAACGGATAGCGTCGGGTGGGCTCACCCTGTCTTCTCAGGTTAGGGAGCAGCACCTTTGGCGCTGCTCTGGAGTCTGCAGGAGGGGTGGCAGGGGTCTTTTCCCTATCGGTCCTAGTGCCTGCCTTCACCCTAGATCTTCCCCCTCTGTTGGGCTTCAGCTGAGCCACAATCCTCTGGGGGAGATCCCGGGACCGAGGGCACCCGTATCCTGACAGCTCTAAGTCAGGGTAATATCCAGCTAGAGGGGGACCGTTGGTCACCGCATTCACAGGCTGGCTATTTCCGAGCAGTAGATGCCTGTCTAGGGCATCAAGGAGCTCGATCATGGGTCTCCCATCAAACTGGCTCATGTCCAGTCCAAGCTGTCTTAACATGCCCCAGACCCTTACTCTGTCCGAGGAGTACGTCTGGGCCATGGGATCATACCCACCAGATGTCTCCCTGGGAGATCCTGAGTCAGAGGGCTGTTTGGGGGCAGTTGGCTGCTTTGGGGGATTTCCTGCCTTGCTGGGCTGGCTGCAGAAATCCCGTCCCTGCCACTGCCTGCTGTCCTGTCTGGGTGGCGGTCGCGAGTTCCAATTCCCTTGTGGAATGGAATTCGGAGCCATTTTCCTATGCTGGGAATGGTGCCATAGTTCGAATAGGTAACCTCGGCTATAGGTTCCCAATTCCCAGTGTCCTTCCTATGCGTCTTGCGGGGAGGTCTTAGGGATCCTGCCTCGCGGAGCAGGTCAGAGACACGCCGGAGGTTGTTCCTGAACTCTTCCCAGTTGGTGGTGGCTGGATCCACCAAACCTAAAGCCATCTTGGTCTCGTGGTTAAGACCTCCGTACAGGAGCGTCTTAAACTCGAGGCCGTTAAAGTCGTAACCACGGGGCATCAAGGGGACCTTCTCGGCCAGGATGGCGAGGAGCTGCTTCTGTGCCACGTAAGCCTCAGGGTTCTCACGAGGACCCTCTTACTCCATGACATAGAGCACACCTGCACTCTGTCCAGGCCACAAAATCCTCACTACCTCTCTCATCCAGTTGTGGGCCTCGAGCCTAACCAAGCCTCAAGCCGCCACGGCTGATTCAAGAATCAGGAGCTCGGAGGGGGACATACAAAGCTGAGCCAGCTGGGTCAGGTCCTGGCCATTGGCTGTCAGATGAGAGTGTATCACTGCGTTCAACCACATGATCCCGGTGGTTCTGTTCAATGGACCTAGCTGGTCTGCAATAGCTTTTGCCTCAGTAGCACGCCAGGGGACCCTAGTCTCGGTGACCTGCATCTCCTGCGTCTCTTGTCTATCAGAACTGCCTTCTTCAAGGGGGGTGGTCTGTCTCGTCATGGACCGTGTCTCTACAGGGTGGACTGGGACCTTAGGGTCACTCCAGTCTGGATTGTGGGGAACGGTTGCCTGAGCATCCTCGGGCAGTGCCTCCCCAGAAAAGTCCTCTGCAAACGTTGGGAGCAGCTCCGGGCACACAGCCAAAATTAAGGCTTTGCACATTTGGAGCTGACTCTCCAGTGCAGCAATCTGTTTCTGGCAAGCTACATGGCTAACAGCCTCCTGCTGTTCTCTCACTTGCCCCACCATGAACTTGGCCACAGACCGGGCATGATCCAGCTCAGCCTCTAAGGCGTGGGCTTTGTCCTCCCAAGTTTACGCCACTACTGTGATGTTGTTAAGCTTCTGTGCTGATGACTGCGCTACGGACGCAAAAGTTACCTTGTCCGCTCGTAGCGTTTCGACCTCGGCTTGAAACCGAGTATTCTCCTTTTCTACGCTCGCTAATTTCTCTCTGGTCTCTACCAGGGCACTACTAGCATCTCTGACCGTAAGCCAAAGTCCCCAAGCGGCCAAAGTGTCCTTAGACAGCCGGAATGGGTTCTTTGACTTCCGTGCCAGGGTGTACGCTTCCCGGAGTGTGGTAAAGGGATCGGCCATCTGGAAGATGGTGTCCTTCCAGGGGCATTTCCCCTTACTCAACACCCATCTCTCTAATTTACCTCTGACCTCTTCCTCCAACATGAGGTCCTTGATGGTGACCTTACTACTCTCTGCCATTTGCCGCACAAACCACAACTATCTCTAATACTACCTACAAACTACAAACTACAAACCACAAACGGGACCAGTAACTGGAGTGACGGGAAGGATCACCTAGACCCCTGAGGGACTCAAGGGAAACGAACTCTGTGGAACTTCTCTAGGAAAGAGGGACGGGAACCTTTCTCCAGCCTGCCCAAACAAAGTCGCTTTTGTACACCTGGGCCTGGTTTTCCACCTCGACAGCACCAGGGACAAAAGGATGAGGTAACAGTTTGGGGACAGGGAGGTCACCTAGACCCAGGGAACCCTCAGGAGTACTCCGCCTACCTGAAAGGGGGAAATGAACACTCTGGAACTTACTACACCACCTGGCCAAGCAGCCGGGGAAAAGGGATGGGAACCTAAACCAAAACCGTTCCTAACAGTTTTTCAGGTGAGGGGCACCTACCTCTACCTCGGGACAAACTTCTTAAAACCCTACACAAGTTGGGACGCACCCGAGATTCAAACAGCTGGGACACACCCGCGCGTTAACAACTGCCAGCCGGACGCACCCACACTCTAACTCTACTACCAAAGACGGGATGCACCCATATACTACTCTGGGGGGGGGGGATTTCTTCCCTAAGTGCTATTTTGCCTTGCCACTAGGGTGTTGGATGAGTGTAGACTGTTCCTACCGTGCTAACACTCTAACACTTCGGATCCCAGCCCACAATAGACCCCAAGTTAGGAAGGTGATTCCCAGGACAGCTTGTGCACACCCCTTGCTATCGGACGATGGTTCACCACGTAGTACTAGTGACCACACCGGGGCGGCTGACATACACAAACCAAGCAAGAAAGGGGAACAGATTTCCACCCAGATAGAATAGCTCTAGAGCTCAAACGCACAGACTCCACACACACGTGTTCCTGCCTAACAGTGCTCTAACGACTTGACGGACCGTCACCTAAGTCAGTACCAGCCCGATTTGAGGAGGTACCCTGTGTACTGGGGGTCCCGGGAGGGACACCAAATTGTGGTCAACTAAAGTTGGGAAAAATTAGCTCGGAGCACTGCTTAGCATTACGAGAGGCAGGGTAACGTAGTGAGATCTTGAACCCTATGTCTACGGGGTCAGGCCGAGTCAAGGAGCACACAGAAGTTGAAACAATAAATGATATTTTATTAAATACAAGCAAAACAGTGTATGCGACACATTCACACAAGATAACTAAAGGAAATAAAGGTTGGAGTGGTATAGAGGGATTTTTAGAGGAGTTGCTGGTTTGGGTGATACTTCACCTGTCCTGAAGCCTGGAAAAATAGAGAGCGAGGCTGGGGTGTGATATAGCTCAGCACTTGGAGCTGAGGGGAGGCTCGCCAAGCGAAGTGACAGCAAGGCGGGATGAAACTCGGGAGCGTTCTGAGGAAGTTCTCGGAATCAAGGGTTTTTATAAGGAGAATGTGACTGCAGGATATGCCATACTTGGGGGAAAACAATAGATTTGGAGTTGGAGACAAAGCCTCCGAAAGGTCAGAATCTGAATGATTGAGTTATCGTAGAGGTTCTCAATAGAGTAGCCAGTATGCAAACGGAGAGTACTTGGGTATTGTATAGTTTACCCATCAAGCTGCCAGCGCGGGGCAGAGGCTCTTTTGTAGGTTGTGTGCATACTTAATTAGAGTACTTGCCTGAAAGTCTCCTAAAGCAGCGAGTCAGCTATTTCTGGCCTGCCTGTATTGTTGTTTGACTAGTACGGCAATTAACGGCCGAGTTTGTTTACGTGCTTGTCCGGTGGCCTCACAAGCACGTGAAGGAGAATAGAGAAGTGAAGCCGAATTGTGATATCAAAAGAATATCTTTTAATTTCCCCAAAGCTTGGACTAACCAGAGCCGTAACACTTCTAGCATCTGGTTTAAAGAATTCAAGGAACACAACGGGTCTTCTAGTATAATGACAAGGTCATTGACGTAAGCTCGTGCTTCCACTTCTGTTTTTCCAATCTTAACCTCTCTTATACCTTCATTTTGTCTTATTTGAATCAAAAGGGCTTCTATAATAATTTGAAAAAGTAACAGGGAGAGGGGGCAGCCCTGTACCTCTTCTAATCTTACAAGGTTTGGGTTTTTCAGAGTTAATAATTGTTTGGGCATATTGATCAGTATATAATGTTTTTATCCAGTTTAAGAAATTATTCCCATAGTTCATTTTTTGGAGAACTGCGAATAAAAATTGGCAAGAAATGTTATCAACCGCTTTTTCAGCATTGAGGAAAATTAAACCTAGTTTCTTCTTTTTATAAGATTCAGCATGATAGATGACATTCAAAATCATTCTAATATTATTTTTTAGATGGCGGCTCAGTAAGAAACCAACCTGATCTTCGTGGATCCATTCTGATAATACTCTTTTCAGCCTCTCTGCAAGAATCTTCGTAAATATCTTATAATCGACATTAAGCAGAGAGATCAGCCTGTAGCTTGATAGTATTTTGGAATCTTTCCCTTCCTTGGGGATCAGAGTCACATTGGCTGACTTCCATGATTCAGGAATTTCTCCAGTCATCGGTCGATTTATTATTTCTTGAAGAGTCGCTTCCAAGTTACAGAATCACTTCCAAGTTCTTGACTTTATTGATGACGAAGTGGAACAGCAGGAAGAGGTCATGGAATGTCATCCGGAGGAAATCCAACATCAGCAACAGGAACCCCAACATCAGCAGAGCAGCATCCAACAACAGCAACAGCACCAACATTCTCACCACAAACAGAAAGTTCAGGTGGCCATTAGGGAATCTGCTCATCGAGTAACTCCCGACAAGCGTCAGAGGAGACGAGTTATAGTGGTTGGGAACTCTTTGCTGAGAGGAACGGAACTGATCGTTTGCAACCCGGACAGAACCAATCGTGAGGTGTGCTGTCTCCCTGGGGCCAAACTCCCTCCTTTTGGTTCATGTCAGAACCAATGACACGGCAAGGCGCAGCTTTCACCACATCATGAAGGATTAGGAGCTTATGGGTAGGAAGCTGAAGGACCTTCGTGCGCAGGTTGTCATTTCATCTCTTCTCCCAGTGGAAGGACATGGCCCAAGAAGGGAAAGAAGAATAGTGGAGATCAACAACTGGTTCCGAAGATGGTGCCACCAGAAGCGATTTGGATTTTTGGATCACAGCATCCATTTCCATGAGGCTGGTCTTCTGGTAAGGGATGGCCTGCACCTCACAACTGTCAACTGGAATGTTTTTGCAAACAGTCTCGCAAAACGGATCAGGAGGTCTTTAAATTGAGTTTGACTGGGAAGGGGGACAGTAGTATTCTGGGCAAGGATTCAGTGAGTGCTGCAAAAAAAAGCCCAAATAATATAGATAGGGCAGGCGAAGTAGAACTAGAGACCAACAGGGAGAGGGAAAGTAACTTTAGTACAGGAATTCCACGAAGGGCACATTGTCTCAAGTGTCTCTACACTAATGCACAGAGCATGGGCAATAAGCAAGATGAACTCCAACTCTTAGTACAACAACAAAAATATGATGTAATAGGCATCACTGAAACCTGGTGGGATGAATCTCATGATTGGAATGTAGGAATAAGGGGGTATAACTTATTTCACAGAAATACACCAAACAAGAAAGGAGGAGGAGTAGCCTTATATGTCAAGGATGTTTTCACCTGTGAAGAAATCCATGACTCAAATCTGGGAAACCAAGTTGAGAGCATCTGGGTAAGTATTAAGGGAGCGAGAAACAATAGGGATGTGATTGTGGGGTTTTGCTGCAGGCAGCTGGGCCAGCCTGAGAACTTGGATGAGGCCTTCCTGGAGCAGATGACCACACGTTCAAAAAGGAGAGATGCCGTGTTAATGGGAGATTTCAATTATCCTGATATTTGTTGGCAGTCAAATTCTGCAAAGACCACAATGTCCAACAGGTTCCTCGCCAGCCTTGCAGACAGTTTCATGGGCCAGAAGGTGGAAGGGGCAACAAGGGGATCAGCTATTTTAGATCTGATCCTGACCAACAGGGATGACCTAGTTGATGAGGTGGAGGTAGTGGGATCCTTAGGAGGGAGTGACCATGCTCTTTTGGAGTTTGTCATCCAGTGGGAAGGAGAAGCCAAGTGTAGTCAGACATGCATCCTAAACTTTAAGAAAGCTGATTTCTCTAAACTTAAGGAGTTACTTGCTGAAATCCCGTGGTCAAGAATACTAAAAAAAAAGGAGTTCATGATGGATGGGAGTTTCTTAGAAGTGAGATACTGAAGGCACAATTGAAAACTGTGCCAATAAGGAGGAAAATGGCAGGTGTCTAAAGAAACCGGAATGGTTGACAAAAGAACTCTCAGCTGAGCTAAGTGTTAAAAGAAACATGTACAGGAAATGGAAAAATGGTGAAACCACCAAAGAGGAATTCAAGCAAATAGCCAGGAGAGGTAGGGAGAAAGTCAGAGAAGCTAAAGCGCAGAATGAACTCAGGCTTGCCAGAGACATCAAAAACAATAAAAAGGGCTTTTTTAGATATGTCCGCAGCAAAGGGAAAAACAAGGAAATGATAGGATCAGTATGTGGAGAAGGTGACCAATTAATAACGGGGGGGAGTGAGAAGGCAGAACTACTTAATACCTTTTTGCCTCAGTTTTCTCCCAGAAGGATAGAAGTACCCAACCTGGGGAGTGGGGAGCAGGTGAGGAAGCAAGGGAAATACAGCACAGAATAAGTAGAGAAGTAGTACAGGAATATGTGGCTGAACTAGATGGATTCAAGTCCCCAGGGCCAGATGAATTACATCCAAGGATATTAAAAGAACTGGCAGAAGTCATTTCTGAACCACTTCCAATAATCTTTCAGAACTCTTGGAGAACAGGAGAAGTCCCAGCAGACTGGAGGAGGGGAAATGTCATCCCCATCTTCAAGAAGGGGAAAAAAGAGGACCCTGATAATTATTGCCCAGTAAGCCTGACATCAATTCCAGGAAAGATCCTAGAGCAAATAATTAAACAGTCAGTTTGTAATTACTTAGAAAGCAATGCCGTAATCACTAAAAACCAACATGGATTTCTCAGAAATAAGTCATGCCAAACTAATCTTATCTCTTTTTATGATAGAGTTACAAGCTTGATAGACGAAGGGAATGCTGTAGATGTAGCATATCTTGACCTCAGTAAGGCCTTTGACAAAGTTCCACATGACATTCTTACAAAGAAGCCAGTAAAATGTGGGCTGGACAGGGCTATTGTTAGTTGGACTTGTAATTGGTTGACCGACCGCACCCAAAGGGTGCTCACCAATGGCTGCTTTTCATCCTGGAGAGAAGTGACTAGTGGGGTGCCACAGGATTCTGTCCTGGGCCCAGTGCTATTCAACATCTTCATCAATGACTTGGATGAAGGAGTGGAGGGCATGCTGATCAAATTTGCAGATGATACCAAACTGGGAGGGTTTGCTAATACACCAGGGGATAGGATCAAATTTCAATACAACCTTGACAGATTAGAGAGCTGGGCCAAAGCTAACAAAATGAATTTCAACAGTGAGAAATGTAAGGTCCTGCACTTGGGCAGAAAAAATGAAAGTCACAAGTATAGGATGGGGGACGTGTGGCTGGATAGCAGTACGTGTGAAAAGGATCTAGGAGTCTTGGTAGGTCACAAACTGAACATGAGTCAGCAGTGTGACACGGCAACCAAGAAAGCCAATGTGATTCTTGGTTGCATCAATGGGAGTATGGTGTCTAGATTGAGGGAGGTAATGGTATCATTCTATTCTGCATTGATTAGGCCTCATTTGGAATACTGTGTCCAGTTCTGGGCACCTCAGTTCAAGAAGGATGTTGACAAGCTGGAATGTATCCAGAGGAGGGTGACCAAAATGGTGAAGGGTCTGGAACAAATGCCCTATGAAGAACACCTTAGGGAGCTGGGTATGTTTAGTTTGCAGAAGAGAAGGTTAAGAGGGGACATGATAGCTATGTTTAAATATTTGAATGTCATGTTGAGGAGGGAGCAAGCTTGTTCTCTACTGCTCCAGAGACTAGGACAAGGAGCAATGAATTCAATCTGCAGGAAAAGAGATTCCACTTGAACCTCAGGAAGAACTTCCTGACAGTCAGAGCTGTCCAGCAGTGCAACATGCTACCTTGGAATGTGGTGGAGTCTCCTTTGGAGTTTTTTAAGCAGAGGCTGGATGGCCATCTGTTGGGAATGCTTTGATATGTATTCCTGCATAGCAGGGGGTTGGACTCGATAGCCTGTGGGGTCTCTTCCAACTCTATGATTCTATGGTTCTATAAGAGGGTATGTAAGTTCCTTTTCAAAAACTTTGTAAAAAGTAGCCAAAAACCCATCCGTGCCCAGGGCTTTCCCTGGTTTCAGTTTTTTAATTGTTTCAGAGATTTCTTTTAAAGTGATTGGTCTATTAAGTTGGTCCATTTGTTCTTCAGTTAGTTGTGGTATATTAATTTCTTTTAGGTAGTCCATGATTCTTTGAGAAGTATTGCCATGCTTTATTCTATTTACATATAAGATTGAGAAGTACTGATGAAAGACTCACTTTAATTCTTGTTTTATCTCCGATTCTTACTTCTGTAATTATTCTTTTTTCTTTATCCTTTCTTCCCGGTTTGTTAGCTAACTCAAAATTGTGCTGTTTCATATATAACATTTTTCTGTCTAGTTGTGATTCTAACAGAATTGCATGTTGTTTCCAAAGACTTTTAATCTCTTTGAGAATTCTGTCATTATTTTGTCTCATTTTAAGTTCATTTTCTTTCTCTTTCAATAAATTAACTGTTTGTGCTTCTTTCTCTCACCGTTTGTTTTTAATTTGAGCTTCTTGAGATATGATCAAACCTTGGAAAACTGCCTTAGGCACTTCCCAGATGGTGTTCATGGGAGTCTCCTTGTTTATGTTTTCTTGGAAGTATAAATTTATTTGTTGTCTAAGTTGTTCAACAACATTATTATCTTTCAGAATACTCTC
Source organism: Cyclura pinguis (assembly GCA_030412105.1). Taxonomy (NCBI): domain Eukaryota; kingdom Metazoa; phylum Chordata; class Lepidosauria; order Squamata; family Iguanidae; genus Cyclura; species Cyclura pinguis. The sequence continues at coordinate 67,083,885 of CM059604.1, forward strand.
GTTTAATGTCCACATAAATTCAACTTTTGGCTCTTTCATAACTAACATAATTGGATTATGGTCTGATATAAATTGGGGGAGAATATCAATTTTTTGAATCTCTTTTATTAAATCTTTGGAAGCAAAGAACATATCAATTCGGGACCATGACTTATGCCTTTCTGAGAAGTAAATGAAATCTTTTTCAGATCCTTTTTTGTGTCCCCAGACATCCATCAATGTGTACTCCTTCATATATTTGAGAAGTTTTTGGGCAGTTTCCCTTGTGATCTTTTAATCTCTTTTACAGATTGTCTGTCCATAGTTGGATCTAATACTGCATTCCAATCTCCCATCAACAAGATCTTTCTGTAATCATGGTCCACAATAGTAGCAAAAAGTCTATCAAAAAACTGGGATTTGTTCACATTCGGGGTATAAACGCCAATCAACAAAATCTTTGAGTCTCCGAATCCGATTTGTACCCCTATAAGATATCCAGATTCATTGGAAAAAATCTCTTTAGGAGATAAATTACTGTTAACATACATCACTACCCCTCATGTTTTTACGTGTTATCTATATTAACTGTATCCAGTCTTATAAAGCAATAACAATTAGAATTCTCAAAAGTCTGAAGGCTTCAAGATTCACGCATCTTCACGTTGAATCGTCTGTTTCAAGAGCACATAGGTTTAAGAAAGATGCTTAAAAAATAATAATCAGCTTCCTGTTGTGTTGAATTATCCCATTAGAAATAATAAGAATTTATGAATCCGTGTAAATCTAGAAAGTCCATATAAATCCAAAAGTCCAAATAGTCCATATAAATCCAGTATCCAAAAAATTACTCTCCAAGTATTTGGTATTGCATATCTGCTTCTCAATAAAGAGGAGAGAAAGTGTGGAAAAAGGGGAGAGAAAAAAAGATATATGAGAAAAGAAAAACAGGAGTGTTTTTCATAAGACAGCTAGCAAGATTCTTACTATTAAAAGTGGTGGCAGGCGCTTGAGTCGTAATCCGGGGAGAAAAATTACCCAGTCTCTCTGGCTATCCCACTGCAGTTTCAGTAGCTCCCAAGTTCGTCCCGATTGTTCCATGTCAGATGTCTCCAATTATCTTGCATTTGTTTCTCAATATTCTGTTACCTCGAACACTGAGACCGTTTCTGAACTCTCCAAGCCCCTGGGGTCTCTTCACTTCTAGAAGAGAACATCGATAGGCTTCCAAGTCTTTCGAAGCCAGGAGTAGCTGCAGTTTTTGGTTGTCACCTCCATGCAGCTGCTGGAGGGACAACCTGTCACGCTGCCATTACTGTCCGTCTTTCTCCTCCAAAAAGCACCTCTAAGTTACCAAAGCCTGCCGAATGGAGCTTCTTCCTTCTCCTAGACTTGGCAATTTCTATCAGTCTCTGAAAACTTTTTGGACAGATAGGTGGACAGATGCAGCTGACTGGTCTCATCTGCCTGCAATAAAACAGCTCACATGACTAAATCCAAGGCATCCACCTGTATGACAAAAGGATGGGCTGGATCTAGATGTTTCAAAATGGGTTCAGAGATGAACAATTGCTTTAAGTGCTCAAATGTTTTTTCATATCTATCACCCCATTTAAGTCAGAAGTAGTTTTTTTTTTTTTTTAATCTTGGACATGTCCCTTTTCCCCTTTGTCTTAAGCAAGTTGGTCAGTGGCAAGGTAAGCCTGGGCAAAGTTTGGGATACAGTGTCTATAGACATTAACAAATCCCAGGAAGCTCTGGAGGTGCCTCCTTCTTGTTGGGGACTTTCCATCCCATCACATCCTGAATCTTTGGAGGGTCTATCTCAATCCCCTCTGCCAAGATATGGTATCCCAAAAAGTTCAGTCTATTTTTATGGAATTCACATTTGGGCAGTTTCACTTATAATTGATTGTCTAGCAGCTTTCTCAATATCTTTCCCACCAGCTCCACATTGGTTTGATAGTTCTTCAAATAAACTAAGACATCATCCAAATATACCACTACCTCTTGGTACAGGTAATCATGAAACATCTCATTAATCAGATGCATGAACACTCCAGGTGCTCCACTGAGCCCAAAGGGCATGAGTAGATATTCAAAGGATCCTAGCCAGCAGTTAAAGGCAGTTTTCCACTTCTCTCTTCTTAAATTGCATTTAAAAGTCAGCTTCTTTCAAATCCACTTTAGAAATATTTTGCCTTTGGCTAGGTGGGACAGTATATCCTTCATAAAGGGCAAGGGATACTTGTTAGATGTACACTTATTTTCAGTAATACATGCAAAGTCTCAGAGAATTGTCTTTTTTGTGCCAAAACAACACTGGCACTACCATGGAGATGTGGTGGCTCTAATAAATACTCTAGCCAAATTTTTGTCTGTGAACAAGTGGAGTCATAGAATAGAGCTTATGTTTTGATAAATCCGCTTCTGGACTCTGTTCAGTAGCAAACTCTGACATATGATGAGGCGGCAGAGAGTCTGCCCCCTTTTCCTTGAACACTTCCTTGAGATCCATATACTCAGCTGGAACCTCTGGAATGTTTGAACCGGGAGCCTCCCCACAGGCTATAAGCCCTGCTGCCACCTCACTGCCTCGCTTGTCGTTTTGAGGCCACTTCTGTAGGGGGGTGTGGCACTTGGGGCTTGGGGCTTGGGAATGCCACTTGGGAGTCCACTCAGTTTGGGGATTGCGGTGCTTTAGCCAATTAAGCCCAAGCACAATCAGGTGTGAGGCTGTAAAGGCCAGAACAAACTGCAGGGTTTCCTCATGTTCTTCTACCCTTATATGCACTGGGAAAGTTTTATATCTGATGGGTCACCTCATTGTTGGGGTTCCATCCATCTGTGCAAACTGTATGGAATTTGGCAGTTTTCCTTCCTTAAGCCCTAGTACTGCGGCCATCGTGGGGTACATAAGACTTTGGGTACACCCTGAGTCCAACATTCTTCCAAGGTTCATGCAGCTTCCCCAGCCTTTTAGCTAGACTTGGACAAAGAAAGGATTAACAGATCCAGTCACCACTTCCTTAGGGCACCTTTTGCTTGCAGCCTGCCTTCTGATGCTGTTTAGGACAGGTTGTTCTAATTTCCTGAAGGCTCTTGGTCACTTTGGGAATAATCCGATCACTTGCCTCCCCTCCCTCACAAGAGATCCACTTTTGTCTGTGCATCTGCAACAGTGGCAATTCCTCACACTAGTCTTGAGGACTTCTTGGATCCCTCTGCCTTCAGGGCCTCACTACTAGAATGGTCAGCGGGGGGTCCCACCAGTTTTGTTGGGCAATGGGCAATATGATGCCCCTCTCCTCCACAGTGTAGGCACAGCCCAAGATGTATCTGCCTCCCTTCCTCCTGCTTAGTGTGGTCCAACTGACTTTTCTTGTGCCACTGCTGGCTGCTGCTAGTTTAGCACTCCATGACTACTTCTGTTTGGCAAACTCCTCACTCAGCCACATTGCTTCTACTTCCCCAGCCTGCTGCACCCATCCCAGTAAGATGTTAGGTTGCCCTGTAGTAAGGACCATTTCAGAATATCAGGATTTAGGCTTTCATGGAAGTACTGGATCTTGGTCACCTCTGACCAGTCCAGAATGCGTCCTGCCAAACACCGACACTCTGTAACATATTTGTCTAGTGACGTTACCTTGTTTCAGCCTCTGGATACTGATGCGGGCTCTTTCTTGCTGGATGAGATCTTCAAAGAGAGTATGCAAGTTGACCATGAAGACACTGAAGTGGTCTAGCTCCAATGCCAACAGGTCATAAAGATGGACTAGCCACTCTGCAGCCTCCTCTTCCAGCTGCACCAACACATACCACATTTTGGCTTCCTTGGATCTGGAGGTGTTCTCCCACTCACACATGAAACCCTGAATCTGGGTTTAAAAAACTAGCAGCTTCTTTGGATTGCCATCAAAAAGTGCTTTTCAACCATCAATCTGTATAAGGACATAGCTCTAATGGAGCAAGGCCACTGGAAGTGCAGGGGGCTCCCCTTCCTCCCTCCATACCAGTCCTGTCATTAAGTGACCCAGCTGCCAGCACCATCACCTGTTCCCCTTTGCAGAGGGCTTCTGTTCCCTAGTACCTGGTTTGCTGCTGGTCAATGATTTTTAAACATCACTTGTAAATAGCTATTTAGTTCCTGCATATCATCCTTCACTCTCTCAGCCTCCTCTGCTGGGTAGTTTGAGTTCAGAGAGAAAATAAAAAGATTGTTATTTCAATATCACTGGCATGTTGCAGAAAGGTTTACATTTTCTCCTTAAAATTTCAGAAAATATCTATTTATTTTTATTTTTTATATTATACCCAAATGCCTTTTCACTGTCTACAGCCTGAAGTAGTAGAATCTCAGGAGGATTCTAGTGTATGACTCTACTAAATATGTAAGTTTATCTCTAGAGAAATTGCTATATCTTGTCCTGACAGAGGAAGCAGGTTAACTGATAGCAGCTCAACTATTTAGAAACCAGCTCAACACAAAGATGTGTTTCTCTTCATGTGATTTACCTTGACAGCTTCAGGGCTGGGAAAGCATCCACCTGGTTTCTAAGATAGATGCAAATACTGAAAGTGTATGAGTGGGCTCCTAATCTCAGAATTTTTACTTATGAGCCTCATTTACGCTTATTAAGGCTCATTGGTCTATTTAGTTCAGTACTGTATGCTTAGACTGGCAACAACTCTCCAGTACTGCTATTGAGGAGCCTTTAACTGGAGATGCTGGGAATGGAATTGTGGGACTTTTGTATTTATTGTTATACGCCTTCAAGTTGTTTGTGACTTATGGTGACCCAAAGGTGGCTGTATCACAAGATTTTCTGAGGATGAAAGTGTATGACATACCCAAGGTCACCCAGCAAGTTTTCGTGGCTCAGCAAGCAATCAAATCCTGGTCTCTAGGGTTGCAGTCCAATGCTCAAACCACTACACAATGCTGGCTTTGGTGTACAAAGAAGATATTCTATTACTGTATTGTGATTTATCACAATGCAAAACCCTTTTCTACAGAACCACATACAACCATTTTCAGAGTGTTCTGAGAGATGAAGTCAGCTAAACAATCCTTTCAGAGAAGTTTCCTTCTCTTGATTAATATTTCCAAAAAGATCATGCTTTTACTCCTCTCCAAAAAAGGATCAAGAGATCACTGATGTTTCTGGGTTCCAGTTTCCAGTTGGGGTAATGGAAGATGTGATTTAGTGTTTGTCCAATAGACAGACATGATCGCAAACTCCAAAGCACCATTCCTGACAGGAAGATCCCCTCCTGTAAAGCAAATGGGCTGTCTGATATACAGGGAACCTGAAGATCTTCGGACTGGAGACCTTGGGAACAAAGGGCTTGGGAACAAAGCAGCTGTAGCAGGGATTGCAGACTGTTGGAGTTAATTGCAAGCTTCAGTGGAGCTGGGGGATGAGAGATTTTCATTCCCCCCATATAGACATTACATTGCTATCATCTGGACCTCTTGGGATAAATAATTTTTGACGTTATTAAGTTTTATGTCAAAGACAAGAAGCCCTTGTTTGCAGCAGTTTGGAATGTTGCCTTAAGCTGCTATGCCTTCTCGTAAACTGAAAATTTGAAGTGACAGCACTCTTAATTTGTTTGGATTTTATTGGCTTTCATTCTAGTTTTCAATCGAATGGATTTTGGATTTCAAAGGGCATAATTAATGAAATTGATGTCTGACTTTTTTTCACTTTTCTGGATGCCTGATTTTGGACTATAGAGTGGAATGATAGAGTTTAATTTTAGTCTTGCTCTGCCTTGCTTCTATTTTTTCTCTCATAATTGGATTATTATACTGGAATTTACAGTTTGGATTTTCAGAATCTTTTTTTTTTTAACTTAGATTCACCTTTGAAAAGGACTCTGTTACTTTATATCCCTGAGACTTACTTTTTTCCCTTTTTTCTTTTTAAACTGTCAAAGGCCAGCTCCTAAGGGGACTTTGCTATTTTACGCTTTGTTTGGCACACTGCCAATTCCTAATGGCATGCAAAAGTTTACAGGAGATTGTGGCCTTTATCTATGTTTTGGAACATTAAATTCTAAACTTTAATTTCTTTTTTTCTGTGTGGCTGAGTCAAAGAACTAAAAGGAATGAAAGAGGATTTGTGACTGTATACTAAACACTAGATCGCTCTCCAATATTAATTTTGGAAAAGAAGAGAAGAAGAAAATTTGTTGCATTAAATTTTAATTTTTTATTTCCTATTTGTACCTATAAATTTGTTATGGCCACAAGTTTGAAAAGGATGTTGGCTATCAAAGACTCAATGGAAGAGAGGAAGATGCTCTCTTTTGCCAAATTTCTTGTGGAATTTAGACAATTCACAGTATAGACTTTTACAAGGTTAATGACATATCCGAGTTTGTCGTGCCATGGGTAGATAATTTTTTTAAAAAGTTGGGGGCAGTCCAGTGTGTCACGTCATTAGATCTCCCTAAGGGATACTGGCAGATTCCCTTCATTCCAGAGTCTACTCTAAGGAAAAGATGGCCTTTGCCACCCCCAGAGGACTGTATCACTTTACACTTATGTTCTTTGAATGGAACAGTGTGATTGACTATTTAAAGAAAAATGAGAGTGAATTGATGATAACAGGTGTTTAACTTGCTTACACTTCTAAATTCTGGTCTGTTTTTTAATGCTGTATGAGAAGTGTAATATGAAAATAGTAGAGGATTTTAATTTGTTGCTGTTTTAAGTTATGTATAACGTTCATAATATATGGTTTACTAATAATGCCTAAGATTTATTAATATTTTTTGAGGATTAATCATTATCATTACTTTAATCATCATTGCTTATTACTGGTTTATATAATATGCTTAGAATACCTATGTTACAAGTACAAGTATAAATATAATTAAGCATAGTTGAAACAGATTTATTGTTTTCAATAAATTTTAATTGGACTGTGAGGTTTGATGTAACTGTTTAGAATGAATCTAATCTAAAATAGTAGAATAATATTAACAAATGATTTCTATTGATTACAACTGTGTGGGTTTTTTAATTTAACTAGGTAAATTCCCTTTGGATATATATTCTTGTCAGTGACAAGAATTAATTTTTGCTTTAATTAAGGATTTAATAGTTAAGTGTAATTGTTTAGTAAGAACTGTTTGCAACAAGGACAGGAACCAACTTTTTAATTATTAGTAGTTATTTTTTAGTTGGTTAAATTTTAGCTAGGTATTTGTAGTTCTATTATGTAGTATTCATTTTTTCATTTGTATTATATTGTTTGGTATTTTTAATCTTGTGTATTGCTTTATATTGTTGTTTATGTGTGTTTTAATAAATATTAAAAAAATTAAAAAAACAGATCACTGATGTTTCTTTGTTGATTCAAAAGGATCTTTTTTTCCCCTAGGTGAACAACAAAGGATTGTCTGCAATGAATCCCTCATGTTACAAAACTTGCCAATGTGTGGGAAATCCTTTGAAGAGATGATGTACAAAGTGGACTCCAAAAAATGGTGCAATCTAACAGAATTTATTTTGTAAGCTTCTCTCTTTTCTGTATGTAGAAATATTAACTACTGAGAATCGTTACAGTACTCTTAATCCATGAGAAGGCAGTCTGAGGCATGGCTATCACAACTGCCACAGGTCACAAGAATATATGACACTTTTGTGGGCATAGTCAGATCAACACTCAGCAACACTCAGTATGTTCAACAACAAACTTTCAGAATAACATCGCAATTCCATACTCACATAATCTGGGAGCATGGCCCATTAAACTCAGAGGGACTTACTTCTGAGTAGACATACCTACCTGTCTCTGGGCCCTTCTGCACTATACTATTATAGTGCTATTATTCCACTCTCAACAGTCTGTGGAATCCTGGGATTTTTAGTTTACTGAGCACAAAGAGCTCCCTTTCTGAGAATTCTAAATGTCCCTCCCTAAATTGCAAACCCAGGATTCCATAGGATGTGGAAAGTGGAATAATAGCACTATAACAGTGTAGTACGGAAAGACCCTTTGTGCTACAAGGCTTTTTTGCTTTAAGTATGAGTAAGCATGAAATGGAACAGAAGTTTAGTATTCATTAACTGTTCTTTTAAATGTTGCTGATTTATTTCTTCATCTTTTACTATAGTTTATTTTGCACAAAACTAAGGTACACATCTCCATAGCTTCAGACAAAGGCCCTTTTTGTACGGCATTTGCTGTGCAAAAGGGCCCCTGGAGCGTCACGTGACTGCGAGGAGCGGTCCACACAAAGCACTCACAATCGCGCGACATTCCAGGACCTGGCAGGCACCGATTGCGCACTACTTCATTTTTGGCTTTGAGCCGAAAATGGTGCACAATTGCACATCGCTCCAGGGCTCCGTGTGCGCTTGCCATGTGTGCAGAGCTCTGGAGCCGTGGCGCTCACACTTCCTGCCCCAGCACAGCCTGAGAAAATCCCAGGCTGCACTGCAGAAGGAAGAGGGGGGGCTCTCATGCTACCTACTCACAAGCAGGCAGCAGCTGTGGAGCTGAAGCAAAGGGGATGCAAGAGCCACTTGCAAGAGGCTGCTCACGTGATCCCCGCACCCCAGCTCCTCAAAAAGGTGAGTTGTGGAAAGGACCATAGCTGTCAACATTTAAAACATATTCCCAGCTATAATTCATTGAGCTTATTACAAATGATTCATTTTTTAAAACTCATGATAAGGAAAAGCCACTTACATATAAGCATTTACAACGTGTAAAAAACTTAAGTATTACAATGTTATCTATTTATTCATTTAATTTATATTCTGTGAGGGCCTCAAACTGGCTTACAAGAAAATTTGAAACAAATTTTATAAGCACATGAAAACAGCATTCTCAGTGGCTGCTCCCAGGTAGTGACACTCTCCCATGGGATCTTTGGAAGATTCTCACCTGTTCTCTTTCCACTGGATTTTTAATTAGGCATACCTTTGGTATTTAAATTATGAGGCAGAAGATTATTTTGAATGTGGTATGCTATGGTTCTATCTTTTTATCTTTTAATTAAGTCTTCGACGTATTTGAAACTGTTTTAACTATGTACTTTTTCAACAGAGTTTTCTGTTTTTAACTTTTGTACATACAATTTCACAAAACTTGCATATCTGCTCAGAAATTACTCCCAAGTAAATGTCTCCAAAATTGTTGTTATTGTTCTTAACTTCTGTCAAATTGACTTCAGCTTTTGGTGACCTTATGAATGAGAGATCACCAAGTCACCATACCATCAACAGCCCTGCTGTGGTCTTGCAGATGCAGGGCCCTAGCTTCCCTGATTGTGTATAACCATAGAACTCTTCTCCACCAACATGTTTCAAAGGAGCTGATTGTCTTCCTATCAGCTTTTTTCACTGTCCAGCTTTCACAACCATACATAGAAATTAGAAATACAATAGCATGGACAATTCTAAGCTTAGTGTTCAATGAGATGGCTTTACAGTTTTCTAGTTCCTTCATAGCTGCCCTTCTGAGTCCTAGTCTTTTTTGATTTCTTGATTGCAGGCACCATTCTGATTAATGACTGAACCAAAGTATGAAGAATCTTTAACTATGAGTTTTTGATGTCTTTGTAATTTGCTTTAAAGTTATGTGAATGTCTGTGGTCACTCTTTTTGTTTTCTTAATGCTACACTGTAAACTTGCCTTTTCACTTTCTTCTTTGACGTTCTTCAATAATAATTTCAAGTTTTTGCTATTTTTTGTTAGTACTATGGAGTCATCTGCGTATCTTAAACTGTTGATGTTTCTTTCTCAGTTGTGTAACTAGAGCTTTTGCTGCCCAGGGGCGGTCCCTGAGTTTGCTGCCTGGGGGTGGTCCCTGAGTTTGCTACCCCTCTCAGGGGAGGGAGGACCTATCAAAAATACCAAATAAAAATTGCTCAATTGGCTTTGGGTGATTGGGCCCTGGATGTTTGCACTCAGAGGGGGTGCTCTGTATGTGCTCAGAGACATGCCAGCATTCCTGCGGTGGTGAGTGCCCCCCGCTCTCTCTTTCTTTCTTTCTCCCACCTCCCTTCCTCCTGGGAGGGTCGGCTGGGCTGGGCTCATCCTGTCTCAGAGGTGGGGGGGGAGGCAGGTGCCTCTCCACACTTCATTAGGGCCTCTCCTCTCCTCTCCTCTCCTCTCCTCTCCTCTCCTCTCCTCTCCTCTCCTCTCCTCTCCTCTCCTCTCCTCTCCTTCTTTTCTTCCTCTCTCCCTCTCTGCCTGACCCAGAGGTCTGCTGGTGTCAGTGTTGCTGCTTTGGCTGGAAACAAGTTTGACTCCAGATTGAGTGGGAAAGAGAGAGGGGAGGGGAGGAGAGGGGAGGAAGGACAGCCCCCTTTTCCAGGGTGGCATACTCCCCCAGCAGACCTCTCCAGGAGACTCCAGTGCCCATCTAGTTGCTGGACATCTGTCAGCGTGTGGAGGGTGGCCCAGCACCACCCCCAAAAACATGCCACCCGGGGCACCCTACCCCCCTTAGTATACCACTGTTCTTTCTCCAGTTTTTGTGCCTCCTTCCTTCAAGTCAAATCCTGCTACAAGTATCTTCAGTGTACAAATTAAACAGATAGGTTGATAAAATGCAGCCAGCCTGACTCTCTTGCAAATTGGTAACCACTCTGTTACTCCATTTTTTATCCTAACAGTGGCCTCTTATCTTGCGTACGGGACAATAAATTGTTGTGGCACACCCATTCATTTAAGAGTGATCCATTATTTTTCATGATATACATAATGAAAAGCTTTCTTGTAATCTATAAAGCACATGCTGATACTATTCTGAAATTCTTTGATGTTTGCCATTACCCACTGTGTGTTAGCAATATAATCCCTCGTGCCTCTTCCTTTCCTGAATGTTGTTTGGACACTGAGCATTTCTCACTCCATATGTGTTAGAGGTCTTTGTTGTAGAATTTTGAACATGACTTCGCTTGCATGGGATATCAATGCAATGGACCTGTGATTACTTCAATCCCTGGTGTCCCCTTTCTTGTGGATTGGGAGGTAAATTGAGTGTTACCAATCTATGGAAATTTGTTTTCCATATTTATTGACAAATTTTAGTTAGAACTAGAGTAGATTCTGTCTCTGTAGAGTGAAGCTCTATTGGTTCACCATCTGTTCCTGGTGATTTATTTCTCTCAAGTGATCTGAGAGCAGCTTTCATTTCACTTTCTCCAGTTGTAGGCTCTTCTTCAAATGGTTCTTGCTTGAATGAGTCTATCATCTTTTCATCTCTTGTATATAGTTCTTCTGTGTATTGTTACCTGTCTAATATCCTAAAAGGCTATTAGAATGCATAACATTATTTTTTGATGATAATATATTCTTCGAATTATGAGCTTTATCGAACCAACCTGTTGTCTCACATCAATCATGTTGTTTAAGAAAATGGAAACATACTGGTATAGAGACAATTACTATCACATCATCTCTGCAGTAATGCTATGCTGCCAGTTTGGTGATGCATGTTCCCAGTTTTCTGTAGCACCCTGCTGACCCCACCTCCATTTCTGTATCTGGATATTTTTCTTTTTTCTTCTCTGCTGAAACAGTGCACTTGCACAATTTTAGCATGTCTCAAGATCACCTCCTCCCCTCTTCCTCCTCTTCCTCCCATCATTTTGGCATTTTTTTCTTATTGTGCTGCCATTTCAATATTTTGTTCTTCCAGAATCACAGTTTTCCTGCCCTACTGCCATTTTTGGCATTTTACTCTTCCAGATTCACAACTACACCAAGAGTAATTTTAAAAAGTACCATTGAATGGACTAAAAGTAACTTTGTTCACCTGCTTATCTGCTTGCAGACAGGGAGGTGGAGAACAATACCCACAGATACCACATGACTGTTACAGTATCAGAACGGCAACCAAATGAAAGGATCACACAAATAGGCAATAGTGGAAAAGCAGTGTTATTGCAGCCATTAATGGGTATTTGCTGTGAATGAAAAGAGATGACCCAATAACATGGGAAATGCAACCCAACAACAGGAAAGTGATGATGATGATGACACCATGCAATAATGAGAGATCAAACAAGGAACTAAGCTGGTGCAATCGTGCAACAAATTCAGTGTGTCATAAAGCCCTATATGTATTTGAATTAATTCTGTTCTATTTACCTCCTGAAGCTGAAGGTGTTGTACATAGTTTTTCCTCATTCCCACCCCCATTTTTATCCTAACAATCTTGTAAAGTAGATTAGACTATGAAGATGTGATTACTCAAGGTGACCACATGAGTTCTATGGGGAAAATGGCTATATATAAATCTGATATATGTGTTGAGCAGATTTGGTAGGTTTGAACACAGAGCTCATGCAATAATTGTGATTTCAAGAAAAAGCTGTCATTCTGAGCAGGGTCTGGTTAATGTTACATTTATTTATAGTATAATAAATGTTTGATCACACTGCACACAAACACACAAAATACTGTATTGATTTAGTTTTTTTTCTTTTTTCCTAAATTCATTACATAAATCCAGAGATTTATCTGCCTAAAATACTGCAGGTTTATGTGTTCTTCCTCATTGATAACTTTGCACTTGACAACTTCCTTTTAATTGCATCTTCATGTCTCTCAGCCTTGCAAATTCACACTGGTGTACCTATTTTCCCATTTGAAAGACTTAAAAGTGTCTATAGTATTTCTATCCCTGTGACTTTGGACTGACAGTAATATGATTTTTCTCTGCTAGCTGCCAGAATAACCAAGCACTGCTGTAACTTGCATAGAGATTTTCCTAGTTTTCCTAGAGCAGTTGCTAGAAGAGTTGCTATAGGTCTCCTGGAATCTTCCGAACTGATGGAGTCTTATTACTAGCCCTGAGTGTTATATTCAACTGAAAATAACTGACCAGCCCAGAACTACCTAGTAAATTATATGCTGAACTCAAAGAAATCTTGGTCCACATTTAACAATTTAGGCCTTTTCCGCACCGGGCTATTTAAACGGTGCAGAGCGACCTCCAACGGAGGTCTTCTGCACCGTAGAGTGGACTGGGGCGGACTACTTTTTGTAGTTCCATACCTCAGTCCACTCTGGAGAGACCGGAACTGGTCACTCGGCTTGTTTTTTAAAAACCTCTTTTTAGAGGTTTTTAAAAACCACGGAGTGCACAACCCCGTGCCACTCCGTCACGTGGCTCTGGAGCAGATTTGCAGGCGCGCGCAAGTGCATGCCTGCAGATCTGCCGGGGGTGGGCTTCCGGCTGGCGAGCTTCTCTGCCTCCACCAACCAGAAACCACCATTTAGGATGCCGGAGGAGTGCGGAGCAACGAGCTCGCGCTGCTCCTCGTGGCGACGGACTCGGCTGGCCAGAAAACAAAGCCGGTAAGCTCTGTTTTTGGCCGTTTCCCCCCCACATGTGGAAAGGGCCTAGATCTATTAAACCATAGTGCCTTTTGCTCATTTCACACACGTGGGGTCTCCAAAATTTAAAAAAAGGGGGAAAAATCAGTTTTGCAAAATGGATCTCACTGAAAACTTAAACTAAGTACTTCTGGGCTGTTAGTTCATTTTGAGTTTAGGGCAGAAGGAAAAAAGAAACAAAGGATTGTCTTCAGCTGTGTCTTAGCAAACGAAGAGGGAAATGCCAGGAAATAGGCACAAAAACAAACAAAAAACCTTCATTCTGGTAGGGAAAGCAGCAAGGTTGAGTTTAGTTTATCTGTTGTATGATAGTTGTTAAATATTTTGTGCTGGACGACTTCTTCTTCTTCCTTTTCTTCGTCTTCTTCTTCTTCTTTGAGCAACAAACGGACCATTCCAAAGAAGCGTAAGGGAAGGGGAGGAAATCCTCCTGGACTCGTGGAGGTCCTCTGTGGAAAGTTAATTCAAACTCTGAACTAGAAGGTCTTATTGCCCTATCCCTAACACAGGTCTTCCAGCTCTATAACATAATGAAAAATTAAGCAACAGTGTGCATAGATATAGATATAGATATAGATATATAAGATTGGCCAGCAGAAATTCAGCAACCAGGTGTATGGGAATAGAGGTAATCCCTCCCATCTCCTCCAAACTGCTGCAGGTGAGATGAAAAAATGGTGGCGACAACCTCTTGGGAGACCTTTCAGCTACCTCCACCTGGTTCACCATACAGGTCCTGTCTTGGCTCCTGGACACAAATCCACCTCTGGCAAGACCCCTTTAGATCAAGGGTACTTGGCAAGCTGGTATAGGAGTCCTCCCAGTATCAGCAACCTGCAGCAGCAACAGTCTTCAGTGGAACACACTGAGGACCATGTCTCCAGCTCTCATATCCAAAACAGAAGTCAGAAATTGAATAATATCCAAATTTCTCCGCGGACCAACCAAAATTTTCTTTCTGATCATCAGTGGTCCGCAGACCACTGATTGGTGACTGCTGCCCTAAAACTTTTAAAGCTGCTTCTAAAATGCCCCAGTTTCTCTTTCCCCCTCTTACTTTCTTGCTTTGTTTTCAGGCTATTTCAATTGCCACAAAAGTGGGGGGAAAGGAGAGAGGAAGTCTTACCCTTTCCTGTGGGCTCAGGCAAAAGCAAACTGCGGCAGCCTCTTCTAGTTTGTGTGTTCTTCTTCATTAATAACTATTGCCATCTTGATCACACTCTGATGTTGCATGAATAAAGATGTCTGAGTTTTCATCTATGAAATGTTGGAGTGTATGATATAAATGGTTATCTTTGCTGTCTGTCAGGTCAATTTTTTTATTGTGCTAAGGACTGAAATGTCAGTTTAATGTCTATTAGATGATAATGTAGAAATATGTGACATAAGAAGCTCAGAACCAAATAAAGGGAGACTGAGGTACAAGATAATGTACATCAGTCCAGCTCTGGAAACTCTCCAGACAATTTTGACTGATACAGACTTCCTTTCCTTATGGAACTTGGAGACAATTATCCCCCCCCCCCCGATCTTTTAGTTCTATGATTTTAAACTGTTTCATGTGGTGATTTACACTGGTTTTACATTTTATTGTGAAGGTTTCTTAATTGGGAGTTGCCTTGGGTTCCACACTTGGAGAAAGTGTGGTACACAAAATAAATAAATAAATGCATAAATACATAAATATGATTTTAACTTCAGTTTATTGGTTGTGCAGCTGCTGTGTTTCAAAATTTGTTGCTGTTTTGTTGAGTGATTTTATTGTTATGTTTTTACTATTTGTTGTGAGCTACTGTGGAAATCTTTGTGTAGAAGGTAGGATATCAAATGTGTAAACCAAGTGATATAGGCAAATTGCATCCCTCTAAATACTGTTGGATCAGAATTTGAAAGATCTCTGGATGGGTTACCCACCCTGTGGTGTGATGTCTCTTTAAGTTAATTGTAGTTCTGCTCCAGCTGTATGGTATTTAAGGAGCAGAAGCTTCTGTGTTTGTTTGGCCTTGCACTGAATCCTTAGTTGGAGTCTGTGAAGGAAATAAACCCTATCTTATCTGGATCTTCAGTAGCATGTGAGTTTATCCTTGCAACAGTGGACACTACATGGTGTCAGAAGTTTGTTTGTTCTAACATCTTTTTGAAGATATGGACTTGTTCAGACCTCCACCTCCTCTTGTTATGCAAGGTAATTTGGCTGAGAATTGGAAGTGTTGGGAACAAGCTTTCCAATTATACTTTATTGCAGCGGGACTTGAAAATTTTGCAAAGAAATGCCAAATAGCTATTTTGTTACATTGTTTAGGGGAAGAAAGAATTTCTTTATATAATACTTTTGCTTTCCCTGAGGAAGGTCCAAAAGATGTTTCAGAGGTTTTAGCAAAATTTAGAAGCTATTTTCTACCTTGTAGAAACATTGTTTTTGAAAGATTTTGTTTTTGGAACTATGCACAGAGTCAAGGAGTCCCCATTGACCAATTGGTTGCTGAGCTTAAAATGAAAGCTGCTGGTTGTGAATCTGGAACTGCAATGAATGACATGCTGAGAGATAAAATTGTGTTTAGCCCGAAGGAAGAGAGGTTAAAAGAAAGGCTTTTGAAGGAACCTGACCTTACTTTAGAGAAAGCTGTGGAAATATGTCGTGTTGATGAGATAACAAGAACTCAACTGCGGACTATGGCAACTGCAAATGAGTTATATGAGCTACAAGAGGCTCATAAAGATAATATAGGAATTTCAGTTCAAGCTCTTGGCACTGAAGAGATACAGCAGCAGGACAGACATAAGCGGAACAGCAACAACAAGTGTCATTTTTGTGGTACAATTCACAAGCCTCGAAGATGCCCAGCATTTGGAAAGACCTGTAATAAGTGTGGAAAGAAAAATCATTATGCCAGACTATTGAATTCTGAAAGTGTACAGTATGGACAACGGATTCATGAGCTTAATGTAAGTAGTCTGGTAATAGGAAAGTTGGATCAGGAGATGAATGATGCAGCTGTAAGTAAAAGTGCTGGATGATATTGTTACCCTGATTTCTGGGGGTCCCGGGAGGAACACCTTACTGTGCTCTAAACAATGGGGAGTGGGAATTAGCTGAGAGCACTAGTTAGCAATGTGAGAGGCAGGGCAACGTAGCGAGATCTTGAACCCAATGTCTACGGGGTCAGGCCGAGTCAATGAGCAAACAGAAGTAAATAATAATAGTTGTTTTATTGATGTACAGTCAAACACGTGTATGCAACACATTCACACGAAGAACTATCGAAATAAAGGTAGGAGTTGGATAGAGGGATTTCAAGAGGAGGTTTTGTATGGGAAATACTACACTTGTCCTGAAGCCCGGGTAGTCTGAAGATGAAGTCCGTGGAAGTAAGGATTCTCAGCATGAGGAGCTGAGGGGAAGAGTCACTGGACAAAGCAACAGCAGGGTGGGATGGAAGCCAAGAGCGATCCAACGAGATGCTCAAAGTCAGGGGTTCTTATAGGGGAAAATGTGGCCACTGGCTAGTCCATTCTTGGGGATAACAGTGAGTTTTGGGCTGGAGACAAAGCCTCCGAAAGGTCAGTACTTTAGATGATTGAATTATGACAGAGTTGTCAATAAAGTAGCCAGTATGCAAATGCGGAGTGCTTGAGAGTTGTATAGTCCACTCATCAAGCTGCCTGCTCGGGGCAGGAGATCTTTTGTAAACAGCATGCATACATAATGTGATCTTAAAAGGTACTTGCCTTGAGGTCTCCTAAAGCGGCAGTCTGGCTATTTCTGGCCTGCCTGGATTTGTTCGGAATGTTTCGGCTATTATCGGCCATGTCGGTGTGTGTGCTTGTCCGGGGGCCTTGCAAGCATGTGGAGAGGAATGGGTAGAGAAGGCCAAATTATTGATATCAAATGATATCTAATATACCACAAGCTCGGGCTAGAAACTGCAGTAACAATATGCTGACATCATTATGCGAGGATGTAATTCTTGTGGCTTATGGTGGCGTAAGAATGCAATCATTGGGAACTATTGTATTTGAATGTTACACTCCAAAAGGAATGGCTAAATTATTGTTTTATGTAATAGATTGTTTAGTAATTCCATTACTAGGTAGACCAGCATGTGAAGTGTTGGATTTAGTACGTCGGGTTGACAATATTCACATGGTTGAATCTATAACTCAGGAAAAACTCAGGCCTGGCATGTCAAAGGATGTTGAGACAGCTATTGGGAACTGTTCTGTTTGTGCTCATTTTGCTCCAAGTAATCAAAAGGAGCCGCTTAAACCACATGAGATTCCTGAAATACCATGGGAGAACGTGGGTGTGGATATTTTCGAAAATGGTAACTCTCTCTTTGTTTTGGTGGTTGATTATTTTTCAAAATATCCAGAAGTATTAAGTTTACCTAATAAGATTGCAAGAACTATGATTGGTAGGCTTAAATCAGTGTTTGCTTTCCATGGAATACCTGGGACAGTTGTGAGTGATAATATACCTTTTACTAGTCAGGAATTTCAAATATTTGCCAAAGAGTGGGAGTTTGAGCAATGTTTCAGTACTCCAGGATATGTACGATCTAACGGGATGGTAGAACAAGCAATTCAGTCTATGAAACAGCTTATAAAGAAGGCAGGAGATACACGTGTAGATCTGAATTTCTTATTGTTAGAATATCGAAATACACCAATTACAGGGATGCCTTATTCACCTGCACAAATGTTAATGGGCAGGATGTTATGAAGTAAACTTCCAGTAACTACCAATTTATTATGTCCCAAGATTGCAACTAATGTATATCAAGACATTCAGAGAATCTAGAATAGGCAAATTGTTGAGCTCTTTGGTCATCCCTTCAGTAACGTAAGAGAGGCCAAGGACAAACAGGATCGATCCTATGAGACATGTACATCGTCATTGTTAGACAGGCATCCAGTATATGTAACATCTCGGGGCAGACCTGTGTTTCTGCCAGAAAGATATGTTCCTTGAAAAAAGATGTTGGTTAAGACTGTTCTTTGCACTGTGCCAAATACTGGTGACCTATGGCTCCCATAGTTTCAATTATTTGTAATGTTTTTAAATAATTCTGTATTGAAGTTTATATGTGTGAGAAATATATTATTTTATACTATTTTGAAATGAGATTTAATATGTGTACCATGTCGAAATGTGTTATCATATGAGGTATATATTGATTTGTAGTTTTCTTTGTTTTATGGAAGGGAGATGTGGTATGATGTCTCTTTAAGTTAATTGTAGTTCTACTCCAGCTGTATGGTATTTAAGGAGGAGAAGCTTCTGTTTTTGCTTGGCGTTGCACTGAATCTTTGGCTGGAGCCTGTGAAGGAAATAAACCCTATCTTGTCTGGACCTTCAGTGGCATGTGAATTTATCCTTGCAACAGTAGACATTACACACCCCTAGTCTCAAATGCCTACATTATTGTTCTAAAAAAGGCAAACAAGTGGGCAAAGTATGTGGCCCCTGAAACCCCCCAATAATCCCTAAAGGAGGTTTTTTTTTCCTTAAATAAAGGATCAATTGCTAGCTGTTTCTTGTCTTAGTGGATTCTGGGTTCAGCTTCAGTCAAGTTGCTCGCAACCTGTCATGGCAATCCACTGTATAAGAAATAAGACTGTGGGATGGGCGTGTAGAATCAGTGAGGGGATTAAAGACAGATGTTTAGTGTTGGAAGCTTGTGTATTTTGAACAATGGAGATACTAGAGCAATTAGCTCATACTACAAAATCTGAGAAAGAAGAAGATGCAAACAGTAAATGAATCAGCTCCTCGATACCTTAAGAATTGTGAGTTTTTGGGGGGCCTTACAGTATAGTCAAGGTTAAGTGTGGTTGTTTATAATATGTGTGAAGTGGAAGATGGGGGGGTATCGTGTTTATGGAGAAAACACTGATCTATGTGCTCAGTAGCTAATGAATTTCTTTTATCTTTGTTATTCAAACAAGACAGAGAAAAAAAGAAAGCAGCTTTAATTCTACTTGAATCATTTGGTTTTCAGTGTTGTGAATATATGGGGATTTATCTTTTGCTTTCGCTTGTTCCTGAAAAACTAACTAAATTAATTCAGTCTACATAACAATAAGAGGGAGAATTCTATTATTTGTTAATGCTGAAGAACAGAATATGAGAAAGAGGGTTTTGTTAAAAAACTTATAAGGAATAATTTCAAGATATAGACGACCTTACGATTATTGAATGGCTAAAGGATTTGTTGGCAATTCATTTTCAAAATGATGTACTTGTCCTATTTTTACAGCAGTGGGGAGAAAATCACTTCAAGAGTTTGCCTCATGTTGTGCATCTGAAGGATGATATCTCATTTCATGAGGACAAGCAAAAATCAGCCAAAAATGATAAGATTAAATTCCATTTTATAGAATTTATTAGGTAGAATCCTTTAATGATAGTGAACTCTTGTTCTTTTGGGAGAACAAAATTAGCTTGAAGTTATATAAGCTAAGTCTGAAGAAAGAGGGAAAAGATTTTCTGAGATGATTATGTATTGTTTGATAAGCAGTCTACTCTGGAAATACTATAATTCTATACTATGTTAGAATGGAAGAAATTAATTTGAACAGAACAGAAAGCCTTGTTTTTCCTGAGGTCTGCATGGTCAGCTATTCAGGTTTCCCTCAGAGTAATCTTTATTTTCCAAGTACTTCATTGGGCCCAACAGAAACTTTTTGCATGGTTCTCCTCCACAAATTATCTGCTTTGAAAAATTGGACAGGTGATTTGATTTCCTTGAACTTCTTTAATTTGCTTTATTTAGGCTCCTGACATTTCCAATTGCCTAATATTTATTTACAGCCAGACATCACAGTATGGTGTCTTTGTAGATTGATAATAAGTGGAGGGCGCCTTTTAAACACTGTTCCCTACATGTGGCTTGTTAGTTGCTGTTGACTTCAAATTATAAAGACCCTATAAATCAGAGACTTCTAAGTATCCCTATTATCAACTTCCTTGCTAAGGTCTTGCAAAAATCTGACTGTGATTTCCTTGATTAAGTCTATCTACCTGTAATGAGGTCTCTTTTCCTACTGCCTGCCATTTTACCAAGCATTATTCTCTTTTCTAATAATTCATTTCATTTCACGATATGTCCAAAGTCCTATAGTTTTAGTTGAATCATCTTGGCTTCTAGAGGAGAGTTCAGGCTTGATTTGCTCCAGTCATTTATCTTTTCAGCAGTCCACAGTTTCTGGAGAAGTCTCCTTCAGCAACACATTTCAAATGAATTAACTGTCTTCCTTTCAGCTTTCTTCATTATCGTTCTTTCACAACCATAGGTAGAATCATAGAATCATAGAGTTGGAAGGGGTCCTGTAGGCCATCAAGTCCAACCTCTGCTCAATGTAGGATCTCCATCCAGAGCATACCCCGCAGGTAGGTGTCCAGTGTCTTTTTGAAGACATCCAAAGGAGACCCCGTTACCTCTGTAAGCAATTGGTTCCATTGCCAAACTGCTCTCCTGCCAAGAAATTAAATCGAAATTTACCCTCTTGTAACTAAAAACAATTAGACCTAGTTCTAATCTCTGAGGCAGCAGAGAATGAGTCAGCACCTTCCTCTTTGTGGCAGCCCTTCAGATATTTAAAGAGTGTGATCATGTCATCACTCAGTCTTCTCTTCATGAAGCTGAACATGCCCAGGTCCCTCAATCTCTCCTCCGTACCACCTGTCATCCTCATTGCCCTTCCCTAAACTTGTTCCAACCTGTTTATATCCTTCTTAAAATGAGGCACCAGAACTGAATACAGTACTTCAAAGGAGGCCTGACCAGTGCAGAATATATCAGGAAAAATTACTTTCCTTGACTTGCAAAGTATGCTGCTTTTAATGCAGGCTACGATGGCATTTACCTTCTTCACTGCAGCATTACACTGCTGGCTCATGTTCAATTTGTGATCAACAATAACCCCAAAGTCCTTTCTATATGTAGTATTGCAGAGCCAAGTATCCCCCATCCTGTACCTGTGCATTTGTCTTTTGTGGCCTAAATGTAGAATTTTGCATTTGTACCTGATTAATTTTAATTTATTAATTTCAACCCAGTTTTCTAGTTTAACAAGATCGTTTTTAGTTCTGTTCCTGTCTTCCAATGCATTAGCTACCTTTCCCGTTTTTGTATCTTCCACAAATTTGATAAGGATTGCCTCTACCCCTTTTCTAGATCATTGATAAAAATATTGAAGAGCATCAGCCACAAGGCAGCACTCTACTTTAGATCTCATTCCAATTTGAAGGACAGTCTCTGATGGCAACTTTTTGATCAGGCTGTCCAATCAACGATGAATCTATCTGATTGTGTTACCATCTATTCCATCTATTAATCTGTTTGCTAATCAAAATTTCATGGGGGGCTGTATCAAATGCTTTTCTGAATCCGGATAAATGACATCCACAGCCTTCCCACCATTTACTGAACTAATGATGTAACCAAAATGAAAAAAAAAAAAGATATAACTTTAGTTTGGCAGGATTTGTTCTTGACAAACCTATGCTGGCTCCTACTAATAACTGCATTATTATCAAGATATGCAGGGACAAGACTCCTGTATAATCCATTCTAATTTTTTTTTCTAGTATTGAGCTTGGGTTGATTGGTCTGTAGTTTCCTGGATCATCTTTTCTACCTTTTTTGAAGAGAAAGGCAATGTTTAGTTATCTCCAATCCTCTGGCATGGAGAACAGGTGAGATGATTTCTCTAAAATGATGGCAAGGGGTTCTGTGAGTACATCAGCAAGTTCCTTCAATATACTAGGATACAGTTCATCTGACCCTGCAGATCTGAACTCATTTAGGTTAACTAGGTGATTCTCTGACTTACCGCTTATCACACTTGATTTGGAACCCAGAATCCTTGTCAAGGTCTCTGCTGATGCATGGAAAGACACAGTCCTCTTTTGGGGAAAAATGGAACAAAATGCATATTGAATGGTTCTGCCTTTTCATTGTGATCTTTTATCATTTTAACATCCCTGCCGAACAGCACTCCCACCATATCCTTCATCTTTCTCTTGTTTCAAATGTTTGTAAAAACCCTGGTTTTGTTGCTCTTTGCTTGTCTAGCCAGTTTCAGCTTATTTTAGGCTTTAGCTTTCCTTACACTATTCCTGCAAGCTTAGGCTACACATCTTCCTTGGTGATTCATCCTTCCTTCCATTCTTTAGATGTGCTCTTTTTTTCCTTTTCCTTTTTTTTTTTTTTACTTCTTCCTCAAGTTTACTGTGTAGTCACATTGGCTTTTTCAGATATTTCCCATTTTTCTTCTTCCAAGGATTTGTTTGTGATTGTGCATTTAGCAGTTTTTTCATGAAATTCCACCCATGCTGTTTTTTCCCCCCACAGAATTCTGCGCAGTATTTTCCTAAGTTTGCTAAAAATCATCTTCCCTGAAATCCATGGTTGGAATTTGACTATATTCTTTTTTGGCCTGCCCCACAATCATAAATCCTAGCATTATATGGTCATTTTCCCTGATGTGCCAACTGTTTTGATTGTAGTGACAACCCTGCTCTGTTGGTTAGGATCAAGTTCAGGATTGCTGATCCCCTTGTTTCTTCCTCTCTTTCACTTTGTGAAAGAGGAAATTATTTGCAAGGCACATCAGAAATTTGTTGGAAAGTCTATGCTTAGCAGAGCTGGTCTCCCAGCAGATACCAGGATAGTAGAACTCCCTCAAACTACCAGTTCTTGCTTCTTGGAGATTTCTGAGATTTGTTTGTTTTAGAAAAGCATCATTTACCACCTCATCTTGGTTTGGTGGCTTGTAGTAAGCTCCTGCCACAGTGTCGATTTTATTTCTTTCCCCATGTATTTTTACCCAAATGCTCTCCACTAGTCCAGTTTGAACACTCATGTGGATTTCCATGCAAGTAATTTGTCTTTGACATATAATACTACTCCTTGTTCTTTTCTTCCCCATTTATTCTTTTTGAACAGATTATACCCCTCAATTGTTGTATTCCGATTATGGGAGTCATCCCATCAAATCTCTGTTATACCTATAACATTATATTTATCTCCCTGCACTAGGACTTCAAGCTTGTTCTGTTTGTTTCTCAAATTTGGGCATTGGTGTATAGACGACATCTAAAGCATTGTTTGTTCTCATTCTGCTGTAAATTTTACTGTAGCTCCCATTCTCTCCCTCAGCTTCTCCTCTAGAATTCACATCTTTGTGTTTAAAGCTTGCTTCTGGACAGATGTTTAAGCAATCATTTCCAACCCCCCCACCCCCCCGATTTTAATTTAAGCCCTTTGGAGCAAATTTGCCATGCTTTTGCCAAAGACAGTATTCCTGGTCTTTGTGAGATGTAGACCATCTGTAGCCAGTAACCCTTTGTCTAAGAAGTGAAAATCATCATCCCAGATGCCAATGCGCTCCTGTCGACACCACTTGTGTAGTCAAGCACTCACTGGCAGTATCATCCTATTCCTGTGTGTTCCTCTTCCTATGTGTTCCTCTATCTTTGAAATTGATGAGAATACCATCTGTGCTTCTCAACTCTTCATTGTTCTGCCCAGGAATGCAACAGTGTTCTTTGCAGTGTCATTGGTTCCACATGAATCAGAAGAAAGGGGCGTTGCTTTTTGTTATTGATGAACTTTGGCAACTTGTCAGTGACATTCTGGATAGATGTGCCAGGAAGATAACATACTTCCCAATTCCTCTTGTTTGGCTCACATACAGGTGCCCCAATACATGTGTCCTGGTTTTCTTCTGTAAAATATCAGAGGGCACGGAACTCTTCTTTCATTTGCATATCGACAAAGGAAGCTACATTTGTACCAATTCTGACTACTGCACCATCTACCTAGATCAGGAATGGGTAACTGCAGGGGGTATGAAGGCTACATCTGCATCATTCCCCACCCCTAGACCTAACTCTTTTCAGAAAATGCTATTTAGGCTCAGTCAAAATGTATATAGGCCAGAATAAATTAGGAGATCCTGAAGGCATTTGAAGGCATGATTCACCATTTTTTTATTGGGAGATGTGTAGGGTTACCCTTGAGCAAAGAATCCCCTACTACCAGCGCCTTCCTTTTCTTCTTGCTGCGGTTGGCGGTTAGGCTGGCTCCTTCCCTGGCATGCATTGTCTCTTGCTGCTGGTCTCTTGCTTGTACCTCTTCACCACCGCTATCCTCAGAAAGGTGTGGGAAAAGACTGCTTAGTTGGAGCAGCTCTGAATCACTTGTGCACAGTCTCCTCCTGACAGTGACTGTCCTCCAAGATGCCCCTCAACTGTTACGGACCTCTTAATTTTCCTTGACTGTTTCTTCCTCTTGGTTCTATAAAATAAATTTTCCTTTGTTCTCTCCAGGAAGTCCTTATGTTCTCTGATGTGTTGAAGAGTCCCAATATGTAGCTGCAGCGCATCTCTTTCAAGACAGCCACCAGTTTGCAGTTGTTGCAAGTCAGTGAGTTTGACTTGACAAGAAGTGTCATGAAGACAAACATTATACACACTGCAGCAAACAGTGACAGATCATTCTTCTTCCCTGCAGGTTTTTGTCATCCCTTTTGTTGCTGGCCTGTGCACCCCACCCTCAGGTTTGATATGGTTTAATTGGCAAAATATGATTTAATTGGCAAAGTACATTCATTGGTATTGATATAAAATGGAACCTGAGATGAATAGAAGGTCAAGCTGGGTAGAGGAAAATTACTGACTGAACAGGTGTGATTGCAAAGTAGATCAGCAGATCCGCTCTAGGCATAGCCAAAGTCATTGTCAAGCAGATTACCAGGTGTAAAAGAAATTGGGGGCCCTTCTCCCACTCAGTGCTGCCCTTGAGTAGGAGATAGAAACTTCCCAAATTCCCTTAATTAAACACTGCCACCACCCACTGGATTAACCCTTATCTTAGCAGCACAGTGGGACGCAGCTAGGGAGCCACCAATCTCTAAGCCTAGCAATCCCCTTCCTCCCCCCACCTCCTCTGGGTGAGAGAAAGCCTATCTACATGTGTTGCCAAGAAATGTATGGGAATGGAGAGGAAGCAGAGAGGGCTTTACAGGAAAGCATTTATTCTAAGAATAGACAATATAGATAAGAGAAATATCATTATTCATGAGAGGCCACTTTCTCTCAGGTTTGCTTGGTAGTTACAAGTATAGATAGTTTCCCCAGATCAGCCAAAGCTTTCAAAATAACAGAAAATCCTAACGCAACTAACTAACATTCTAGGTACTCACATTGTTGGTCATTTTCTGAGATGGTATGTGGAGGCAGCCAGGAGGCAAGGCCTACTGCCCTGCCTGCCACCAGCATTATTGCCACTCTGGTTGTTGTCTTGGATGTCTCCTTTGTTCTCTCTTTTCCTTGTGATATCCTGAGGATTTTTATTCTTTTTCTCCCCTTGATTGGACAATTATCTCCCATGACCTGTGATGCTGACCCTCACTAACTGTAACCTAACCCTAGCAGTCCATTAACCCTTTGTATGCTTGAAGGGAGAACTATCTCCCTTCAGCTCTGTTACCCGGATGATGGGAAGACCCCTTATCATGCCAGGCAACTCCAGAGATAATAAGTTTAGCTGAAGCTGGAACATCTCTGATAGCATACAATAGCGAAGGAAAGTTCCCACCAAAACACTGATTATTTCAACTCTGTCTCCTCACACCTGGATGTTTCCCTGCATTGTCTCTGTATCTCTCCACAATTACAGAGCTATTACGGCAGCCATTAAGTCTTTGTCACCTAACACTAACACCATTAACTCCATCCAGTCCCCATTGTCTGTATGGCAATGACAGAGAGCCATTCACACCTATACACTCAGGGCAGAATTTCAGTATAATAACTCTCCATTTTGAGCAGTTTCATACAGTACTTTGCTTGCTGAATGCCATGCTGCCACTCTGATTTCTGAATGAGTACTGTCCTTAGGCACTAGTCTAAACCACATCTCTGCTTTATTCACTGCTCTCTGGATCAGTAATTATTGCCCATTCCCTAAAAACTCCTCTATTCACAAGTTTCCTCCATTTATCCTTTGGCTAACTTGTGTGAATGTGTGAATGTATGGATGTTTTGTGTGCATGAGTGAACTTTAAATGAAACACATTTTAGCTTATTTTGGAATCTCTGGCTGGTTCTTTCCTGCTAGACCCATAAACATTGGTGGAAAGCTCTCTCTAGGTTACTCCTGTCTTGTAGGCCCCCTAATTTGAGCTACTTAGTTCCCCATTATCATGTGGAGGTACTGGCATGGCAAGCAGACCCCTGAGTCACCCACATTTTGCGGTAACACTATCTGGCTGTAATAACTCTTACTGATATGACTGACCCTCAGAGACTGAGATCTAGAGACTAAGGCAACAGTTATATAGAGCTAGTGGCTGGTAGTTCCATCCCTAAGCAAGTCAGTAACTCAGCAGAAGCTCCACCCACTTGGGCCATGTACTCAGGGAGAGCACATGGCCAAAAATAAACAGAAGCTCCTGTGTAAGCTTTCAACCCTCCCTCCCAATCAAGGAAGACCCCTCAAACACAACTCACTTTCTACTCTCTCCTCAGATCAATCAGAAATACGATGGCATGGACAATCCAGACCTTAATATTCAGTGATGCATATATACTTAAGGATCTTGTTTAGTTCTGCCCTCCCAAGTCCTAGTTTGTTCTGATTTTTTGACTACAGACTCATTTTGATCCATATTTGTAGATACTGAGACTGACAGCATCAGTTTGAGCATCGAAACTATAATTTTGGAGAGCAGCGTTTGAATCCCCACTCTGCTGTGGAAACCCATTAGGTGTTCTTGGGCAAGTCACAGTCTCTTGGCCTCTGAGGAGGGCAAAGACAATCCCTCTCTGAACAAATCTGGCCAGGAAAATTGTAAGTTCATCTTATGGTTCTTCCTGGGGCATTTCTGCACTACACTGTTATAGTACTATTATTCCACTTTCAATATCCTATGGAATCTGGGGGTTTGCAGTTTAGGGAGGGGCATTTTAAAAACTCTCAGCTTAGGGAGGGGCATTTAAAATTCTTTGGTCTCAGTAAACTACAAACCCCAGAATTCCACAGGACTGAAAGTGGAATAATAGCACTATAACAGTGTAGTATGGAAAGATCCCTTGAATTCATTTGTTCATCTTTCATCTCTTTTTCAACGTCCTTCTGTCTTCCTTTTCCTTTTCCTTTTGTATTTTGTCCTGATCATATAATATGTTCCTCTGTTGGTCCTACAGCATTTCTACTCTTGATTTAAATTTCCATTTAATTTCTCTAATCTAGGGGCAGAGAATCACTTTTTCTACTTTTTTGTTGCCTTCTATTTCTTTGCATTGATTATTATAATACTTCTTTATCCCTTTGCGCAAGTTGTTGCATTCCTGATTCTCACCCTGTTTCTGTCACCTTTTGCTTTTGCTTCTTGTGTGTCCTTAACTACTTGAAGAGACTGATCTGTGCTCCAATGAGACTTTTCCTTCTTTTTGTCTAAATATAGTGTCAAGAGCTAGCATGGTGTAGTGGTTTGAGCGTTGAATTACAACCGTGGAAACCAGGGTTCTATTCACCACTCAGCCACAGAAACTCACTGGGTGACCTTGGGTGTGTCATACACTCTCAATCCCAGAAAATCCCACAATACGTTCACTTTGTTTTTCATTTTTGAGAGAGCCAGCATGGGGTAGTGGTTCAAATATTGGGCAACGGCTGTGGAGACTAGATCTGATTCACTGTTCAGCCATGAAAACCCACTGAATGACCTTCAGCGTGTCATGTACACTCAGCCCTAGAAAACTCCATGATAGGTTTGCCTTAGGGTGGCCATAAGTTGCAGCAGAAGCAGCAGCAGCAGCAACAGTGTTGTTTTGCATTCATCCTTAACGGTGTCCTTGGTTTCCATCGAGAGTTCTTCTGATTCTCTTTCCATTAGGCTTAGTAGTTCAAATTAGTTCTTTACATGGTTTTAAAATTTTATTAATGCCATTCCATTTTTCTTTTAGAATAAAACACTGTGTAATTGTCTGACTGAAACTGTCCTATGCCTGTCTACTTTAGTTCACTTGAACCAAATATGTCTATGTCTAGGTGATTTCTAGCTTTCCGTAAGGTATGTTTCTTACTTTCCATATTCCTACTACATACTTTGTACAACTTTTTTTCACCTTTGTGCATGTCAGCTGCTGAATATCCTTTCAGCTTGAGTCCAGTTGCTTGATTAGACACAGTACTACTCTTACTTGTCATCTGCTCTTCCCCAATTACGTGCTATCAGACTGGGAGTTTTGTCTTTTAACACAGGGTTTTCAAGGCATTCAGAAGTAGTTTGCTGTTTGTTGCCTTCTTCTGTGTAATGCTAACTCTTTATTAATTTTTTTTTATTAAGAGGCAATATTAGACTTACTGCTTACCCCCTAATAGTGCCTCTTTACTCCTCTTTTTAACTTTTATATATTTGCTAATATATGTTGTCTGCTACCTATTTTCTTTTTCTTTTTTCATTCACTATGCTTTTTTAATCTTTTATTTTTTCATTTAATATATTTTATAGTTGGGATGGATTGAGAATAGCTATAAGTGAGATGGTGTGTTAGAGACCTTTTTTGAAACTGTGTCTTTTTTTTACTTCTGTTTTTTTCTTTCACTAATCTAAGTCTGGTATGTAAATGTTTGTAATTTTTCTTTCTATTTCCTTTATTTTTTTCTGCTTTCTTATTGTCTAATTACTGTTTTAAGTTTGATGGAAACAAGTACTGTATTTGCCGATGTATAAGACATATTGACATTTGCAGTCCAAGACGGCTCTGTATGTTCCTATGTTAAAGGTTAACTGTGTTCTTGTTTACTGTGCTGTCCTCTCTGCTAGCAGAAGCCCAGCAGTTCCCAGCACACAAAGCAGATAAGAGTTTTCCCTGAGAGTCTCTTCAGCCTTCACTTCACATAACAAAGGTAGTGTTTTGACTAACAAAGTTCCCTGTCCCTCGTTCATCCCATGGTGTGAAGAATTGTTGACAAGCTACTACTTAAGGGCAGCCTGAAAACAGGCAGTGTGTATTTTCTCTTTATGTATTCTCTTTGCTACTGGTGTCTTTGTCCAGACATGGATTTTACTTAGACCTGCTGAACATGTACTCACGCTTCCTTCAATAAACTGAGTAGTTTTTAGCCAAACCGGCTGGCCTCATTCACTGGCAACTTTATAGGACTGTACAAATATTTTGTCTTGCTTTTAAGGACAGTTAAACTGTGGGTCATGCTAGCGATCTACAGCATGTCCCCCTGCATTTTCCAACAAGACACACTTTTTTTCTCCCCAAAATGGCCCTTAAAAATGGGGTGTGTCTTATACACAGGGTGCTCATTGGAAGCCTTCCTTTCATCACTCCCACCTGTTGAGGCTAAATGCATATGAAAGGGAGGAGGTGAAAGGAGGACTCCCATGAGGCTCTACCGCACTGGCTCTGCCCCCAGACTCTCTCCTGCATTTTCTAAGTATAAAAAAAATGCCTAGAAAAAGCAGGGAAGGGTCTTGGAAAGCCCGGCACTGGCGCTGGCTTCGCCCTCTGGACCCTCTCAAGCCTTTTCTAGGCATAAAAAATGCCTAGAAAAGACAGAGAAGGGTCTACGGAAGCCCTGTCCTGGTGCTGGCTCCACCCCCGGAGCCTCTCTTGTCTTTTCTAGGCATTTTCTTTATGCTTAGAAAAGGCAGAGAAAGGTTTGGGGAAGCCCTGCGCTGGCACTGGCTCCACCCCCAGAGCCTCTTTTGTTTTTTCTAGGCATTTTCCTTGTGTCTAAGAAAGGGAGAGGAGGAGCTGGGGGGTGAAAGGAGTGCTGCCTCATGGCTTCTCTAGACATCCCCCCCTTTTGTATCCATTTTGCCTTGGTGGAGAAAACTCCCAGTGAGGCGAAACAGAAGGGAACAGAAAGCCTTGCTGCCATAGTAAAAAACTTTTTCCCAAAAAATAACCACCAAAAATGGGGTGCGTCTTACACACTGGTGCATCTTATACGCTGGCAAATATGGTATATTAAGCTATTTCTTATGTTACTACTGTTGTTTGTTGAAATTTAATAAATACTTTAAAAAAAAAATTAACAAATTTGTTAATTTTATTAACAACAATTTTATTAACAAACTTGTTGTTCTTGTATCAGCCTTCAAGGAGAGTTGTAGGGAGGGCATGACTTTGCACCAAAGTAAAGGCCCTCTGGTGTTTAGGTATTTCTAGGTTTGCTAGATATGCCATAGGTGAGGCAAGATATCTGTTATAGTCACTAGCAATAAAGGTTGGAGCACTAGCTAGATTGTCGCTCTGTATCTACTAATCATTGCTTGATAGCTGCATTAGCTTGGTCATATCCTGTGCTGAGCGGAAGATCTGGAAAAAAGCCCAGTATGAGATTTTAGTTCTCACTGTCTGTTTCCGCATAGATTGGAAATCATCACTCAAGGTTAGTGGAGCAAGGTCAGTGGGAAAGAGGGGTAGTCTAAATCAGTAGCTGAATATGCTCACTCACACTCTGGCCTCCACTTTCGTAAAGCCTGATTTCAGTTTCACGGTTACATTAGAGACACATTTTGGAACTTGGAAAGCTGATCTTAAAAATTTAGATTGCACAAGTTCTAATGGTGCAGGATTAGGGAAGGGTCCTAGCAGAGATTTGTAAAGCAGTTGTGCTACTGATTTGGTTTTGAAAAATTTGAGTGCTGCAGGTATATAATGACCTCCTCTTGTCTTAAGAAATTTGAGGATGGCTGTTGAGATGCTCTGTGTTACCAGCAGCATTCTCCCCATGTACTTTCCTACTACCAGTAGCATGAAAGATATTTGAAGCAGGAGACATGTTGACTCCTGTGGCCATCTCTATTCCAAGTATGGTTCTTGGGCCTTTTAGTAAGTTCCATAATTTTAGTTTTTGATAGTTGAGCACTGGCTGATCCTCTCCACAGTCCCATGTTAGTGTTCTCAATGCTCTTTTTAAGACAAAGTGTGTTGTTGAATGTATTGCTCCATCATCTGCATAAAGCAGAACTGAGATATGCCTTCCTTCAGTTTTGAAGGGTGGAAGTTTGCGTTGTCAAGATGGCCTGCCATGCAGTTGATGTAAAAGTTGAACAAGAGTGGATCTAGTACGCAACCTTGCTTGACACCTTTCTCAGTAACAGTCATAGAATAATAGAGTTGGAAGAGACCACAGGGGCCATTGAGTCCAACCCGCTGCTATGCAGGAACACCCATCAAAACATTCCCAACAGATGGCCATCCAGCCTCTGCTTAAAAACCTCCAAAGGAGGAGACGCCACCACACTCTGAGGCAGCATATTCCACTAAGCAAATTCATCCATGGTCACCTGGACATTCTGTTTAGGCTGAGACTGTTGGTCCTGCTGCTGTTGGATTTCGTCTTGCTGTGCTGGAGTTCTTGTTGCTGACATTCGATTTCGGTGTGCATTGTTTTTGTGGTTTAGATGGTGGTATAGCCTAAAAGTGTTGTAATTCTTCAAAAGTTCATCAGGGGATTTGGCTGGTATCAGGGCAGTCCAAAGACACTGAAGGCCATTACCTCACTTATTGTTTGATTTAACTGGGGGGATTCATTTAGCTTGAGGATAAGTGCTTCCTTATGGCATTATAGAGAGTTGGTAACAGTCCTCAGTGCATATCTCTTGAATGAAATCACTTAGGTGTAATCAAATTGGAAAATGATCGGTGTCAAACCTGAGAATAACATGTAGGTCTTAAGCATAGGGGAGAAGGTCCCTAGAAATTATTATGTAGTCAACAGCACTCATTCTGGACCCAGATAGATAAGTGAATTGAACTGGACAGTCACTTTTCAGAGCACCATATAGGACAGGAAAGTTTAGCTTGAAGACTGTTTAAGCCAGACAAAGGCCTGCAAAATTCAGTTTCTTGTCTTTTGAGCAGTAGGTGAGCTGAGCTCCCATCATCCTTGAGGTTGGGAGGAGGGCATTTGTGCTGGGAGTATAGGGAATTATCATTGGGGCCCAGTCTAGCATTCAAATCCTGCTCCCAGGAATATAAATGCATTTGGATTCTGCAATACGAGCTTAGCAGTGTATGATTCCAGTTCAGTCTACAGGGTTCTGATTTGGGATTTCGTCTTCATTGGAAGGATGTCGATATTTATTATCAACAGAGTGCAATAGTTGAATTGGATTAGCACTGCCATGGCATATGTTTTAAAAGTGGGAAGAGATCTTGTTATAGCATGTAGAGTGGTGAGTGGCCTCCTCTTGCTCTTTCTTGTTTTATCCCTGGTTCTGTCCCAACTCAAAATGAGTGAAAGGCATTTAATAGCAGTCCTAAGCAGTCTATGATTCCAGAATCAGTGTAATGTCATGGTGGGCAAGGAAGCCAGTAAAACAGGGGTCTCTGATAGATGCAAACCGTCCTGTGATGTTCCATGTCATGAGGGTAACCTTCTGCTGACCACTTGATTGTCAAGCAGTTACACTGCAAACTAAAGGCTGGGTGGGTGGTTCACACAGTGGCAGTTGGTTTACATTAGCCAATGGCTGGGATAGCTGTAGCTGTGTTTTCTTCTATGGATGGTGATATAGCACATCACATTCCCACTCTTCCTGCTCTGTCTGTTCTGGCAGGGAGGCTGGAAGAAGCAGTGCAATATGAGCAACAAAATGTGGATTACAAGCAAGCAAGGATCCCATCCATTTAGCAAGGAAACATAGTTTGGCTTAACCAATAAGACAGGAGATGAGATAGGAAGTGGTGAGGACTGTCTCTTCTGTAGGCAGGATTTACTCAGGGTCACTTGAGCCTCCTGGAATTTAATTGTATATGAAAATACATCTTCAGTGCAAAGCATTTTGAGGGGAGGGTATTAGCTACTTGAGATTTCATAGCTTCCTTGAGTAGGATTAGAGAGTCTTCACTTCCACTTGCACTGTCAGCATCAGAAAAATCAGAGTGATGTACTGATGTTTTTTTGTGAGTCAGCAGGGAAGGGAGCAGTTTAAATGGGGCTGGGTTACTGTTGGATTTTTGCTGAGCACTATGAGTCTATGTCCAGATATTTTTGAGTTTTTCTTTCAGTTTAAAAATGTATTGATTTATGTCTTTGAACTAATTAAAAGTGAGTGGACACTTGTTACAAACAACTGAAATAATGACCTAAGAGAGCTATTAAAGAGACAGGTGTTATAAAATGATGCTAAGTCTGAGACTGAATTAAGCCATAACAGTATTTGAAGATCCATTTAGCTTCCTTTGGCAATGAAATGTGATAATATTTTAACCAATTACGTTTGTAGGAAAAAAATCTTCTCAGCAACAACATACCTTAAATCACTGTAGGAATGTGAATTACACAGTGACTTACTAGAGAGACATCTAATATTCAATTTTTGGTTTTACAGAGAGGTTCAACAATATGTGCTGTCATAAAATGAGAGTTTTACCCACATATAGAAGTCTACACAGACAGGAAGAATACAATACACAGTGGAAACTAAAATGCTTTCCCTGGCTTTTTTTTTTTTTTTTTTGGATCACAATATTTCTTGCTTTTTTTTCAAGGTTACCGTTGTGGCCATGCTGGCTCATGTCCTACCATTTTTTTGTCTTACTCTGTGCTGGTGGGAGGACCTTAAGACAGCGTAACCTTTAATTAATGTTAAAGGCTCATTACGTACAAATAGGTCTGAGTAAAATACCATAGACATGGGCATCACTTCAGAAAAATTTTCCTAATACAATGATCGTATAATGTTCCCAAATATATGAAAGTCTGTATTCTCACAGACCTTTGCAGGAGATAAACTGCTATTCGGGGTTATGCAGTATTGTCTCTTTCAAACTCTGTAGCCTGAAAAGCTTGTATTTTGTGGACACAGCTAAACATACAGACAAATGGTAAATTTCTAAGGACTGTAAAATCTGACAAAAATGGAAATATGAGTGTATTTGCTATTAAACCGTACAGCCAACATACTCCAGTCTTTTTTCTGGTCCCAATACAGGACTGGCTTTGGTAAATGATAGGCTTGGGCATTTTCTAGGCCCTCAAGTCCAAGAAAGGTTTTCCAACAGCATTTCCCTTTCTGTATTAGATAAAGTATCCAAGCAATGGTGAGTAGTGTCTTCCATGTCATTGTAGCCATGAATTTTCTCTGAGTTTTTGTGTAAACTTGACGACGGTGATGATGATGATGATAATTTTTGTTTTTTACCCATGTCTTCCCAAGCCTTGATTAAAATACAGCTAAAAACACATAAAACCATTTAAAATACATTAATTTAAAATAAATATAAATGTATAAATTTAAAATAAAATTAATTTAAAAATTGACTGGGTAGGCCTGCCAGAAGAGATAGGTCTTTAGTACTTTTTAAAATTCAGTCAGCATGTTTCCTGCAAACCACTCCACAGTCTAGGGGTAGCTGATGGAATCTTTTCCAGCAAGCCATTCCACAGTCTAGGGGTGGCTGATGGAAAGGTCCTCCAGGTAACAGTTGCCAGTCTAGTTTGGCTGGTTTAAGTAAATTGCCCCCAGAGTGAGTGTACGGGGTGGATTGTGTGGTTGGAGGCAATCCTGTAGATAACTTGGACACAATTCATGTAGTGCTTTAAAGGTAATAGCCAATAGTTTGTCCTTTGCCTGGAAAGTAATTGGCAAGGGGTATCCAAGACGCTCCAAAACATACATTTCAGTAGCTTCAGTAGCTCCTTAAGGGTTTAGAGAAAAACCTGGACTTAGCTGACATGGAAGCCACTACCACCATATCCAAGAACATCAAGTTCCTAAAGCAGAAGGGTAAATTTTATTAAAGTAGTGATGTGGGGAGGAGAAAGGGAGTTTTGAATCTTTTGGGTTCTTGACATTGCTTCTCTGTCAGATTTATTCTATGACCACTTCTTTTACAGCTGCAATAGAATACAGATATTTCATAGTTTCTCCTATGTCAGAACAACTGGGGCTAGGGCATCTACCAAAACATACAGTTCCCAGTGTGGTTGCCTTTTAGTTTTTAGTAACTGTGGGACTACATTTATGACTCGTTTAACTCATCTAGCTCAGACGAATACAAGTCCTGCTGGTATCAATGGGATTTAGAATGTGAACCCCTACACACACAAACACACACACACACATGTTGGGTTCAGACAGTTTGCTTCCAAATAAGTCAGTATAGCATTGCAGCCTTTTTCTCAGTTAGTGCTAGTTTAACTGAATTAATTAGCTCTAACTGTGCTATTTAATAATTGCAATTTACTGTGATAATGAGACTTGTGTATTTACATGTTGTATTATTTATTCAAATATCACTGTGAGTGCTCTGAACAGCATGTTCAGTGCACTACTAGACTCCTGAAGTCTACTGACATCATTAGACATTGACATTGGCTTCCGAAATTTAAACATAAAATAAGTTAAGAATTCAGTTGGGGTAACTGCTGAAATAAGAAATTCTTGGAACAATTCCAGTTTGGATGCCCTCAGTGGATCATAGATTATTGTGAAAAATACCCCCGATGTATAGAGGTACTTCATGCCACTTTTGAGATGTGATTTGAAAGATCAAGAGCACAAACTTGAGTTATTCTATGCCTTCAAGTTGTTCCTGACTTATGGTGACCCTAAGGCAAACCTATCACAGGGTTTTCCTGGCAAGATTTGTTGGGGGATATGGGGGTTGTCCTTGCGTTGCTCTGAGGCTGAAAGAGTGTGTCTTTCCCAAGACCAAGTGGGGATTCAAACTATGGTCTCAACGTTAGGATCTTCTAAAATATGGCATACCTCACAATTTCCAAATCGTAAATATGTTTTAACATCTCATATTTAACTTCCTTTGGATTCTCACACTCTTTCCACTTCCAGTACAAATGCTAAAATCCCATTTTCAGGGTCCGCAAAGTTACTAGAAGTCATGACACTTCTGACAGAAATGACAAAAAGAAATAACTGTGTGACATTAATTATCCTTAATGCTTTCTATTTTTAACTTTGTTTTTGAAAAGCAGTTCTTGAAGTAACAAAGAAAACTAGTTTAATATGCAGGAGTTTCCAGAATATAATAGAAAAAAACTTCAGTTTTGTCACTGTAAGTTCATTACATTCAAATTACAGTAGTTCCCTGTTATTGCATTTGCAAATCCTACACAATAGTGCTTGCAATATGTAATTTTAAACTGTGAAAAAAGAACAAAAATCTTGAGTTCATAATTGAAATTTAAAGTCATCTATTTACATTTGCTCTTTGCAAAGCTTGAAATTAACATGTTAGAAATAATGAGATTACTAGTTATTTTTGGGGTTAGTAGGGAGATCATAATGACATGCCTTTTGAAAAATGATTGACTCCATCTCTTTTAAACTTCCTGCAGGGGGCCAAAATAGTGCTGTTCTGCATTGTGTTTAATATTTGAATTGGCTTCATTTAACCATTTTAAAATAGGATTTTAAGATTGTTTTAGTGTTTTTAAGAACATTTTAATATGTTTTCAATTTTTAAAAGAATCTTTGCATTCTTTTAATTGTATTTATTTGTTCATTGCCTTGGGAGCCCTTGTGGGCTGGGAGAGGATACAGAAATGCTATGAGGAAATAAATACATAAATAAATAAATTCAGAACATTTTTACCTTCTTCCTCTAAAACATTTCAAGGGATATTTGGGTCCCTTTTCCTATTTTTTAAGTGTATTCCTGCAAAATAAAGTTAGAAACAAGTTGCTCTCAAAATAGAAAAATAGTAACATATTACTTTTCAAAGTAGAATTTGAGCCTTTTATTCTATCTAGGAAGACAAAGGCCATTTCTGCACTATCCTGTTATAGTACTATTATTCCACTTTCAACATCTTGTGGAATTCTGGGGTCTTAATGTTATCTAGGCATCATAGGCTTAAGTGGGTTCCTTCTGTATGCTAATATTGCATGTATGCTTATGTTGCTTAAATTGCTTGCTGTTTAATAAAAATTAAGGCTTTCCTACTATAACTGGTGTGATTTGTTTCCTTCAAATCCCTGAACATGAACCCCTTGCCTTTGGTGAATAGTTTAATTGCCTTTGGCAAGACAATTACCAAACATATGTTTGCAATATCATCCTTTGTGACTTTTCCTCTTCTGAACCTAGCTTCGACATCTGGCATTTCTCGTTCCATTTATGGTAAAAATCTTTCTTGTAGCATTTTGAGCATGCCTTTGCTGCATAGTTGATTAATGCAGTGATCTGATGGTTACTGCATCCCCTGCTATCCCCTTTCTAGAGGACTGGAATGTATATTGAGGTTTGCAGTCTGTATGTCATTGTTTTGTTTTCCATATTTGCTGACAGATTTTAGTTGGAATTTGAATGGATTGTCTGTTGCTTGATTCAGCTTTATTGATAATTTATCTCTCCCAAGTTCTTTGAGTGCAGCTTCCACTTCACCTTTTAAGATTGTGAGTTCTTCTTCAGATTGTTCTTCCATAAATGACTTGGTCATCCTTTTGTCTCTTTTATATAGTTCTTCAGTGTATTGTTTCCATTGTCTTTTTATTTCTTCTTGACCATGCAGTACGTTGCCCTGCTAGTCATAGACCAACCCTACTCTTCATTTAAATTTTCCTTTGAATTTTCAGATCTTGTTGAAGTGGTCTCTTGTTCTTTCTTTTTTCCTTGTGGTCTTCTGTTTTTCCACATTGATTTTTATAGTAGTTCATTTTGTCCCTTCACATAAGTAATTGAACAGTTGCATTCTGAATTCTGATGCTATTTTTGTCACCTTTTACTTTTGCTTCTCATCTGTCCTTAATTGCTTGGCTAGAGATAGTCTTTTTGTAGTCATCCTTCACAATGTCCCTGGTGTCAGTCCAAAATTCTTCTGGTTCCTGGACAAATAAGCGTAATAGTGCGAATTGCTCTCTCTCTCTCTCTCTCTTTTTTTACATTATCTTTAAATTCTGAAGAGATGTTCTTCAGGTCGTATTTTAGTATAATGATATGTTATCCTGTTTACTGGGGGTCCCGAGAGGGACACCGAAATGTGCTCAACAATAGGTGGGGAAAATTAGCTCTGAGCACTGCTTTAGCATTACAAGAGGCAGGGTAACTTAGCAGGATCTTGAACGGGGTCAGGCCGAGTCAAGGAGCACACAGAAGTTGAAACAATAAATGATGTTTTATTAAAAACACAAGCAAAACAGTGTATGCGGCACACTCACACAAGATAACTAAAGAAATAAAGGTTGGAGTGGAATAGAGGAGTTTTTAGAGGAGTTGTTGGTTTGGCTGATACTTCACCTGTCCTGAAGCCCGGAAAAATAGAGAGCGGTGCTGGGGTTTGATGTGACTCAGCACGTGGACCTGAGGGGAGGCTCACCAAGCAAAGCAGCAGCAAGGCAGTCTGGAACTCGGGAGCGATCCAAGGAAGGTCTCGGAATCAAGGGTTCTTATAGGGAGAGATGTGACTTCAGGCTATGCCGTACTTGGGGGGAAACAATAGAGTTGGGGCTGGAGACAAAGCCTCCGAAAGGTCAGAATTTGAATGATTGAATTACAGCCGAATTTATCAATAGAGTACCCCGTGTACAAACGCGGAGTACTTGAGTGTAGTATAGTCAGATCATCAAGCTGCCAGCGTGGGGCAGAGGATCTTTTGAAAGTTGCGTGCATACCTAATGGAGGTACTTGCCTTGAGGTCTCCTAAAGCTGCGAGTCAGCTATTTCTGGCCTGCCTGTATTGTTTTGGAATATTACGGCGATTATCAGCCGAGCCTGTGCTTGTCCGGGGGCCTCGCAAGTACACGGAGGGGATAGAAGGCCAAATTATTGATATCAAAGATATCTTTTTATATCCCCCAAAGCTCGGTCTAGCCAAGGCAGTAACAGATATGTTCTGTGTTCTTCCTAAGCTTTCTTGAGCTAATTTTGATATTTGATATTTGATATTCATGGTCTGCTCATAGACCACAACCTGCTCATAGTCTTGTTTTTGCAGCGGGAATGGAGCTTCATCATTTTCTGCTTCCAGTTACGTAGTCCGCTTAATCTCTGTATTGGCCATTGGGCGATGCCCATGTATAGAATCACCTCTTTGGTTTCCTGAAGAATATGTTTGTGATGAACAAACTGTTGGCTTCACAAATTCAGTCCTTCACTCTCTTGCTTCATTTCTTGATCCTAGGCCAAATTCTTCTACTATGATTGGTGCTACTTGGTTTCCTTCTTTTGTGTTCCAATCACCTATAATTACCAACATGTCCCATTTTGGTGTGTGATCAATTT
This sequence comes from Cyclura pinguis, assembly GCA_030412105.1. NCBI lineage: Eukaryota > Metazoa > Chordata > Lepidosauria > Squamata > Iguanidae > Cyclura > Cyclura pinguis. The sequence continues at coordinate 67,123,470 of CM059604.1, forward strand.
CCTCCTGGACTCGAGCCTAAAATCTTTCAATTTCTTCTTCTTCAGCTTCTGCAGTTGGATCATAAACTTGGAGTGTGGTTATATTGATGAGTTTTCTCTGAACTCTTATTGATATTGTTCAGTCAGACTTAGTATTGTATCCTTTGGATACATCTCTGTTAATCCCACTCAGTTTCTTAGATTTTCTTTTTCTTTTCTTTTCTTTCTTTCTTTCTTTCTTTCTTTCTTTCTTTCTTTCTTTCTTTTTTGGAGTGAAACACTGTCTAATTATCTGACTGAAAATGTCCCATTCCTTTCCACTTTAGCTCGCTCACCCGGTTTATATATTTCTTGTTTTGCAATGTCCAATTCATGCTTCTCACATTGCATGTTCCTTTGATATGTTTCATGCAGCCTTGGACTTTGTTTTGTCTCTGAGTGCGTCAGCAGCTGAACATACTTTCAGCCTGAGTCTGATTATATCATTAGCCACAGCTCTACAATGGCACTCTGTTTCCATGATGGTTGTTCTGACCACAAGTCAGCAAGTACCCAAGGAAGCAAGTTGTTGGTGTGAAAAGTAGTTGAGTAGTCAGTTCAGTCTGTATCAGTCATCTCAGCAAGAGAAAAGGAGAAGCACAAGGATGGTCCAGAAGTCTTATCAGCAGGTCAGAAGTCCGGGTACATGAACCAGCAAACTGTAGAACAGTCCAAAGGTAGGCAGTTCAAGGTCAAGGCAAAACAAGAACATGAGAGAGTACTGCCAGTCACCCAGATAAGACAGTTGTCAACACTAAGGATGAGAAAGAACTGCTGCGTATTTATCAGAGCTTCTTCAAGACCATGGCTGTCTCATTTATGCCTAATTGGGTGTGTGTTATTTAGCAAGCTCTGGGCATGGCATTTCTCTTTCTGTCTCTCCACAAATTACGGGGGCATGTCGTCTTCAGTGTCTGCAGCCTCTGCCAAGTCCTGCTCAGGAGCAGGATCCCCTACTGTCCCTGTCCCATCTCCTCAGACTCATAGGCAGCTGCAGTTTCTTGGTACGCTGACTCTTCCTCCCCCTCATCTGAGTCCTCCACTGAGTGAATTAGGGTGGGATTACATACCCCCCGTGAGGTAAGAAGCCATGGTGACAGTAGCAGTGATGCTGGTCAGATCCCCCATGTTAGATATGCTTTTGCTGAGGAGCCAAATAGCTACTGGGCAGCAGCAGTAGTGGGGGCTGACATTAGCAGAGGATATCTCACAGACAATGGCAGTAGGGCAATAGGAGTAGCACCATAGCTAAACCCTTCCTGAAGCCTCCACCTTGAAAACCTTATGAATATTTTCATGAAAATTGTAAAATAAGAACAAGGAGCGTGGTTGAAACAGCCATTCAACCTACCTTCCCTTTCATTGACTGTATAGTTTACCAGCAGAAGATATTAAATTTTAAGTGCCTTTATCTGAAAACTGTTGTTACATTACTTATATTTGTTACTATTGCTAATTATGTATATTTGATCATATTTAATAAAATAGTTTAAAATAATTACATGGCTCTAACGGGGTAACAGTCTCAGAAAAATTTCAGACATGATTTCTTGTACAGCATGTCTGTTGTTGTAAAGGTGACTAGAATGTGAAATGGAAAAGCTATTACAATCAAAATTAGCGTTCTGGTCAATGTAGATTTTACATTCATATTATAAATTGCATAACAATATGTTTTACTTGGCATTCTTCATTGTACTGACTTTATTTCTCCTCAATTATCTCAGCACATAGAAATAACGTTTAGTGAGGAAATACATTCCAAGAAAAAAATGGAAAGCAGCAAGGGAGGAAGGTGCAATACAGGTGAAGAAAAAAAAGTGGGTAGGGGGTTAAAAATCACAGTATAGTTGATTATGGTAGTGGCAATAGTCTGTAAGAATCTCCACCTAGTAAGGCATAGACTTTCTAAAGACCAGGTGCAGACTGTGGTACAGACCATGAACTACTAACAGCAAAAGATAGAGCAAACCTAAAGAAGAACACTAAACCAACCGTCATGCTGAAATGTAACCTGAATAACATCCCTGTAGAATTTAAAGTTTAAAATAGATTTGCACTATTAAACTAATTGACTGGGAGCCAGAACCCTGAACTGAAGCCTGGGACTTTGTCAGGGAGGAATGCATGCACATGCACGCACGCACACACACACACACAAAGAAAACCCCACTATCTGTAGCAAAAGGGAAGCCTGGATGGATGATAGACGAAACTCTTCAAGCAGTTAAGGACAGATGAGAAGCAAAAGTAAAAGATGACAAAAATAGAATTAGAACCCTCGGTCACATGGCGTGCGTGAGAGGTCGCATGGAGTGAACTCTGAAGCTCCGTGCTATCTCCTGCTGTAATCCAACCGCTTTTTCCATCGAGTAAGCGGCTAGTCACCCTCCCGGTAAAAGGGGTGCGGAAGACAGCTCGAAGGGGGCTCCGTAACAGCTGCCGAGCTCCTTCTGACAAGAAGGACCGGAAGGCACCAGGGGGGCCGAAGAGCTACAACGGATCGGGCAGGGATGCCATTTCTGCGGCACAAGCGCCACCACTTTTAAAGTAAGAAGACACGATTTGTAACAGTTAGCAACTGATCTAGTTTTATTCCGTGGATACTACAACAATGTGGAACTTGCAGGGGTGAACAAGAGTGGCAGTATGAAGTGATCCAGTAGACTGTTAGTAAGGAGTGGTGTATAAAATATTTTTTGATTAGAGGACCATGACATTCATAGACTGGCTACTGACAAATTAGTGGATTTCGCTAGCGGATTCTTGTAAGAAGATATGAAAATGGCATTGTTTTTGAGGTCTTTTTTTTTTGGAGGATATGAAGAGACTGGACTAAGCAGGGATATTGTTGTTAAAAGTTAAAGTATATGCTTTTCGTTTTACCTTGCCTTCCGTTTTGACTGAGCTGATTTGGAATTTTGGCATAAAATTGGGACTCGAATACAGGAGCTAAGAAGTGGCAGCAACCAATTTTTGTGGATTAACTGTCTTTTCTGTGATGAGCAAGGACACTGGGATTTACTTTTGGATTTATTTTACTTTTATCGAACACTGAATATTGAACTTTGAACTTGGAATAATATACATTGAATATTGGAAGTAGAGGCTGTGACATTTGGATTTTCTGATTTTTAAAACTGTAAGCCTCGCTTGGAAATTACGTTGGCTCCATTCATTTTCTGTCTGTTCTGGTTTCTGGAAATATTATCTGGATTTAAAGGACAAGGGAGTGTTTTGGCTGTGCTGAAAGGACAGGAACATAGAGAGACTTCTCCCCCACGCAGCGGAGCGGCTAGAATCCCGTTATCGTCATTGGAGGAGAAATTTTCACAGCAAAGGTCTGGGAACAGATCCAGAGGAGAGAGGAGACACAGCATGCACTGGGAGGGGGAAGAGGAAGAATTGGATCCAGGCACAGCCTGTTGATTTTACTGAATGAATCCAATATGTGATTTTATTGAATGAATTTCCAGAATGAAGTGAACATAATGTATTAGATTTTAATATAAGTGGAGCCTTATACAATTCTATAGAATAAATCCATACACTTATATAAATTGTATATAAAATTGATATATAGGTATATTCATACAGTTATTTTTACATTTATTACATTGGTATAAAGACTGGATAGGGCAATTATCAAGTAATTAATTCAAGTTAAGGATATATGTGACTGAACTTTATACGTAATGAACTGAATATATAATATGAATTAGTTTTAAGTGTAAGTGTAAGGAAGTATAGATATAATAATTTGAACTCAATAAGAATTTGAAAAATAGCAAGTTTTTTTTTAAAGTAGAAACTGCTAAAAATATACGTATAACGAATTGAACTTAATATTGAATATTGGTTAAGATAGCAATAAGTATTCTATACTAGATAATAAAAAATAATTCAAAATGGACCAAAGGACAAGAAGAGGAGCGGCAGCAGCGGGGGCAACAACAACTTCCCAGACAACTAGACGGACATCTGTGGATATACCTCAGAAATCCCAAGACTTTTATGTTACAGATGATGGAAGAGTTCAAAAGTATGAAAGAGGACATAAGAAGTGACATAAAAGAAACAAGGAAAGAGATGAGAGCTGACATGAAACAAGAAATAGACAAACTGGGGAAGAAATTGGAAAATATAACAAAAGATGTGACAAAGCTAAAAACAGAAACCAAGGAGATAAAACAACAGATCAAATAAGCTGAAAAGGAGATGAATGAGGTGAAGGGGAAACAGCAAGAAGATGAAGTGCAAATTACCCAGCAGGAGTTACGATATCGGGAAAGATGTCTGCGATTAAGAGGTGTTCCAGAGGCCTCAGCAGAGAATTTGTACGGAAAAATTGTACCTGCTTTGGCAGAATTCATAGATATTGAAGAAGAAAAGATGGAGACATATACTGACAGAATGTTCAGAGTTTCCTCCAGAGTGGCGAGAGAGAGGAAATTACCAAGAGACATTATTATAACCTTCACCCGGACCATGATTAGAGATAAAATATTACAACGAAGCTATGACGGATTACTGAGGATTGAAGACAGAGATGTCAGAATTTTTAAAGACATACCTTATCAAATCCTAAAGAAAAGACAAGAATATGAACCGTTGGCAAACCTGCTGTTAAAGCATCAGATTAATTATCGTTGGGAAAAGGTTGAAGGCTTGTCTTTTAATTATAAACAACAGAGATACAGGATTAATTCAGTACATAAAGCAAGAGAAATGATGGATAGATTGAAGAAAGATTTACAAAGAGACATTTCTGAAGGAGAGAAAGAATACGAGCAGCTACCTCCAGAGGAAGACATAGAGCAATTACAAGAAGAAGAGGATGATGAAGAACAAGAAGAAAAAATAGAAGCAGCACATGGAACTTATGAACAAGAAGAAGGGGAGGTAGACGGAGACATACTGAAGGAATAAGACAATTTCAGAAATAAAATATTAATATAATTTGACAAAATGGATTTGAAGATTTACTCTTGGAACATTAAGGGGTTCAACTCTGAATATAAAAGAAGACAAATTTTTCATTATATAGAGAAACAGAATTTGGATATAATATGCTTGCAAGAAGCTCGAATTAGAACTCAGGATTTGAGATATGTCAGGAATTTGAAACTAGGTAGCTGTTTTGCAGCTACGATAGACAAAAAGAAGAGGGGAGTTTTGATATATGTAAATTCAAAATTAGGTGCACAGCAAATTTTCCAAGATCGTAATGGTCGATATATAGGAGTTGAAGTCACCTCCAAACAGGACAAAATATTAATAGTTGGGATATATGCACCAAATGGGGCTAAAGGCGAATTCTTCCCTGCAATACAGGAAGAGGTATTGAGATACCTTGATGAAACAGGAAACTCTAACATTATTGTCCTGGGGGATTTTAATGGAGTAATCAGTCCTCAAATTGACGGGACAAAGTAAAAGTTAACTCCCTGGAACAACGGTAAATTACCTAAGAGCTTCTTTAATATGATGGACAATTTAAACTTATATGACACTTGGAGATACAAGAATGGGCAACTGGATGGACATACATACTACTTGGATAGACATAGGTCAATGTCAAGAATAGATATGATACTAGTAACCAAACAACTTTTGATGAAAACTACAGATATTGACATTCTTCCCAATCTATGCTCTGACCATAATCCGCTACAATTAAAGATAAGGATTAAAGACAGAGAAAGAACATGGAGATTGAATGATGAGATTTGGAATAAGGAGAAGTACATAGTGAAAGCAAAAACAGAGATAAGTAACTACTTTAAAGAGAACATGACGTCGGAGATATTGATGAAAACCATTTGGGATGCAAGTAAAGCAGTGATGCGTGGTAATTTTATCAGATGGACCACAGAGATTAAAAAAGAAAAGAGAAACACTGAGCAGCGAATTTTGGAAAAGATGAAAGAAATTGAGCAACAGATGAGACAAAAGCCGTCAGATAAACAGTTAAGATTACAGATGAAGGTAAAGCAAGCGGAATTAAATCAACTTAATTTGGAAGAAATAGAGTTACAGATAAGGAGAACGAGTTATAATTTCTTTGAACAAGCTAATAAACCTTCAAAATTTTTGACAAGTTTGCTGCAGAAAAGAAGGTCCAGGAATATCATAACTGAGATAAGAACAGGAGAAGAAAGAATTACAAAACAGGAGGGAATAAAATAAGCTTTTTATAATTACTACGTCAAGTTGATGAGTAAGATCTCAAAAGCGAGAAGAATACAAGAAGTGGAGGAATATCTCGACAAAATGAATACAATGAAATTTAATGAAGACCAAAGATCAATTTTGAATCAATCTATTACTATGATGGAAGTGGTGGAAGCTGTAAGGAATTTGAAGAATGATAAAGCTCCAGGACCTGACGGTTTTACTGCAAGATATTACAAAAATGTGGAACATGAGATTTCATTACCCTTGCAAAGCACTCTAAATGAAATAATAAAGGAAGGAATACCGGATACATGGAAAGAAGCTAATATAGTGCTGATCCCGAAAGAAGGAAGAGATCTGAAAGATGTAAAGAATTACAGACCAATATCACTTTTGAATACAGATTACAAGATTTTTGCTTCAATTCTAGCAGCAAGACTTTAAAAAGTGCTGTTAGAGGTAATAGATGAGGACCAGAATGGTTTTTTACCCAAAAGATCTTTGAGAAACAATATCAGAACGGTTCTAAATGTAATATTATGAAAAGTACAATGAACGGAAAATGTCCATGATATTTGTAGATGCGGAGAAAGCTTTTGACATGATCAGTTGGCCATTTATGAAGACTGCAGTTAAACAGATGCAGCCAGGTGAAAAATTTGTTGCATGGATTGAAGCTATATACAGCCAACAACAAGCACGACTGGTTATAAACGGGGAAAGAACACAAATGATAGAATTACATAGAGGGATGAGACAAGGTTGACCTCTGTCTCCTTTGTTGTTTATTATGACACTGGAAATACTGAACAATGCTATAAGAGAAGATAAAGAAATAAGAGGTGTACAAATTAAGAAATATCAATTTAAGTTAAAAGCCTTCACTGATGATTTGGTCTTTTTACTGGAGGATCCAGGGAAATGTATTGAAATATTGATTTCTACAGTGCAAGAATATGGCGATTTCTCTGGTTTTAAAGTTAACAAGGAGAAAACAGTTTTCTTATCCAAAAATATGTCTGAGAGAGAAGAGATGGAATTAGTACAAAAAACAGGGTTTAATGAAGGACAAAAGGTAAAATATCTGGGTATTTGGATAGCTAAAAGAAACAATGAACTATTTCAAAATAATTATGAAAAAAAATGGCAAGAAATAAAAAAAGATTTAGAAACTTGGACTGTGATGCAATTGTCAATGTTGGGGAGGATAGCTGCAATAAAGATGAACGTTTTGCCAAAAATGATTTTTTTGTTCCAAAACCTCCCCATAATAACGAATATGAAACCTTTCATACATTGGAAGAGACAACTAACTAAGTTTATATGGCAAGGGAAAAAACCTAGAATAAAATGGAATAATATGACTGATTTAAAAGCTAGAGGAGGAATGGGACTACCGGACTTTCACATATACTACAAGGCTGCGGCATTTACATGGATAAAAGACTGGGTTGACCTACAAGATATGAGAACGTTGGCACTGGAGGGAGCAGACCTGAGAATGGGGTGGCATGCCTATATGTTTTATGATAAAGCAAAAATAGATAAAGACCTCACACATCACTATATCAGGAAATCGCTTCTGAAAATTTGGGAGGACTATAAAGCTAAAAACATACGGCAGCTCCCCACTTGGGTCTCACCCCAAGAGGCTTTTTTCGGTCGATGGATAGATACAGATAAATGGCTGCGATACGAAGACATAATTGAGAGATCAACGTTCAATAATCTTAAGATCAAATCAAGAGAAAAATTAGAACAAGAAGGAATAACATTGAGTTGGTTCCCTTACAGACAATTAGCAGAAAGGTTTCAGATGGACATAAAAACATATGGAATTGACTTCAAAGAAAAAACTGGAGCTATTAAATGGATGTTTGAAAATCCGCCTCATTTACTAGCTCAAATATATCAAAAAATGTTACAACAGGAGAGGCAGGAAGAAACCGTAAAGGCAACAATGATTGCATGGGCTCAAAATATTGGATATTCAATTCAATTAGAGTCTTGGGAGCAGAGCTGGAAAAAGCACAGAAATTTACAGTAGCTCAGAATTTGAAAGAGAACTATTATAAGCTATTTCATAGATGGTACATGACACCAGATAAATTGAAAAAGATATACAAAACAGGTAATGGACATTGCTGGAAATGTCAGAATGAGGTTGGTACGATATATCATATGTGGTGGACATGTCCCAAAGCTAAGAAATATTGGAGTGAAATACCCAACAAAATATGTGCATTAATGAAAGTTCAGTTTGTTAAGACACCAGAACTGTGTTTACTAAATATGACTGATACATTAGAAGATGTCAATATAAAGAAACATTGGAGAATATTGCTGTGTGTGATAACAACAGCATGTATTGAATATGCTAAGTTCTGGAAAACTCAGCAAATACCTACAATAGAACAATGGTGGGGTACATTTATTGAAAATAAAAATGCTGATATGGTCTCTCAGAGATTAAAAGGGAAATCAGACAATGAGATACAAAGAGAATGGCAAATTGTAAACGGTAGTGGGTAATTGCTGAGTAACCAGATGGAAATCTGTAATTCATGATTTAAGATAAGTTAGGAGGGGGCTACAGGTTATATATCATGAAGCGAGAATATGGTGATGGAAAGGCAAGAATCAATGAGTAATATTAGCAGTTAAATGTAGTTCAATAATATAAGCATGATAAGAAATATTGATAATGGAAACTAGATCAGTGTGGAAGAGCAGAAATATTTCAATTAAGTTATCAGTTATAAATGTATGTTTTATATGTGAAACTGAATAAAATGATTAAAAAAAAAAAGAATTAGAACCCTGAATGCAACTGTTGAAGTCATAATAAGCAATGCAGAGAAATAGAAGGTGACAACAACAACAACAACAACAACAACAAAGAACAAGAGACTTCTTCTACAAGATCCAAGAAATGAAGGGAAAATTTAAACCAACAATGGAGATGCTTTGTGATCAGAAGGGGAACACATTACATGGCCAAATAGAATGAAAAGATGATAGAAACAATACATGGAATAATTATATAAGAGATGAAAGGTTGACATTCATTCATTGTTCATTCCTGACATTCAGGATAGAACAACGTGAAGACAAACCTCCAATTTCAGAAAGTGAAGTGAAAGCTGCTCCCAGAGCACTTGAGAGAAATAAATCACCAGATGGGATACCAATAGAGCTGCTTCAATCTGCAGAAACAGGATCTAGTTCTAACTAAAAGACTATCAAAAAATATGGAAAACTAAAAATGCCTCACAGATGAGAAACACTATACATCCCAATCTCCAAGAAAGGGGACAAGAGGGATTGCAGTAGCCACAGGACCATTGCATTGATTTGCCATGCAAGTGAAGTCATGCTCAAAATTCTACAACAAAGAACTCTAAAATATACAGAGTAAGAAATTCCACATGTCCAAACTGGAAAGGAAAGGGTACTTGGGATCATATTGCAAACATATGTTGAAAAATGGAGCTCATCAAAGAATTTTAAAAGAAAATCAGCCTGTGCTTCATAGATTATAGCACAGCCTTTGATTGTGAAGATCATGAGAAACTATGGATTATTCTTTAAAAAATGGGTTTGCCAAAACATTTGATTGTCCTAATGCATAACCTGTACACGGAACCAGATGCTACTGTTAGGACAGAATACAGTGAACAAAATGTACAAGAAATGGAAAAATGGGGAAATCATCAAAGAGGAATTTAAACAAATAGCCAGGATATGTAGGGGGAAGGTCAGAAAAGCTAAAGCACAGAATGAACTCAGGCTTGCCAAAGGGATTAAAAACAATAAAAGGTGCTTTTTAAGGATATCTCCGCAGCAAAAGGAAAAACAACGAAATAATAGGTCGGTGCATGGAGAACATGGACAAGTACCAACAGGGGGCAGAAAAAAAGCAGACCTACTACTCAACAACTTCTTTGCCTCAGTTTTCTCCCAAAAGGAAAAAGTACTCAACCTAGGGGTTGGGGAGCAGGTGGAGAAGTGGCAGAAATTCAGCACAGAATAGGTAGAGAAGTAGCACAGGAATACCTGGCTACTCTAAGTGAATTTGAGTCTCCATGGCCGGATGAACTACATCCAAGGACATTAAGAGAACTGGCAGAAGTAATTTCAGAACCACTCACAATAATCTTTGAAAATTCTTGGAGAACAGGAGAAATGTTGGAGCATGCTGGAGGAGGGCAAATGTTGCCCCCATCTTCTGAAAGGGAAAAAAAGAGGACCCAAATAATTATTACCCAGTCAGACTGTCCTAGTTTTGCTGCAGGATCTCCCCAGACTGAAAATGACATGAAGACCCTTTCTACACAGGCAGGAAAATGTGAATTAATCCCACATTTTCCTGCCTGTGTAAACAGGGCCACATAGTATAGCACAGAGATAATTTAGGTCAAAACTGGATTTTCTTTGCATAGCTCCTTAAGGTCTTGGAGTTTCTAGTTTGATGATGCACCAGCACACTTTGGCAGAGAAGGCTGTGACACTTTGTAAAACTACAAACCCTAGAATTGTGTATGAAAGAGCTTTACAAGGGAGATAAGCAAAGGAATCTTTCAGTTGTCCTTGAAATCTTGAGAAGACTGTACCTTCCAGTCAAGTCTAAAGTCCTACAACAAGGCACTTTAAAAACAACAACAACCAGTCTCTAGTCCAGTCTCAATTCTGCACCTTGCAGTCTCAAGTCAAGTCTCAAGTCCTGCAACAAGGAACTTTAAAAAAACAACAACCACAACCAGCCTCTAGTCCAGTCTAAATTCTCTACCCTCAAGTCCAGTCTCAAGTTCTGCAAGGGACTTTCAAGTCAAGTCTCTACTCCACTCTGAATTAATTCCCAATCCCTACTCTCCAGTCTCAAGTCAAAAGAATAGAGAATAATTATATTACCTTGCAGAAGGAGGCAGCCACGGGCACAGGCAGCACAAGTGGACATAAGCAGAAAGCCCCAGTGGACACAGGCAGCCAAGCGGACACAGGCAGCACAAGCGGACATAGGCGGGAAGCCCCAGCAGACACAGGCAGCCAAGCGGGCACAGGCAGCATGAGCGAATGAGCACAGGCAGGCAGCCCTGTGGGCACAGGCAGCCCGAGCGAGCACAGGCAGCAGCCCCGGGCACAAGCAGCCTCCAGCACACGCGCAGCTTTATGCCGTGATTTTTGCACACACAGGGGCCCACCAGCCAATCAGGCCTTTGGAGGGCCCCAGAGGTGCCAATTTTTAAAGACAATTTTTCTTTTCTGCTACATGTGGTTTGTCATGTGGCTTATGAGAAACCATGACAGACATTTCATTTCTCATTTTATTCTAGCTATAAGTTTACAACCAGTCTTGTGGAAGGAAGTACACTAGCCTACATGTGGCAATCACTGGATGAGATTGTGTGACTTTGTCCTCTGCCTCACTACTTCTGATAGGGATCTGACCCACTGACCCAGCATTTATACATGCCATTGATTTTCAGCAAAGAAAATAGTGCTGAACTCAAATATTAGATGTTCAATTTAAATGTATTAGAATACAACCCTCAATGTAATTTTTGAATTTGTTAGCAAAGGCCATTATTACTCCATGGGAAAAACTGTCCTACTTGCTCTCTCCCCCTGTGCATCCCAATCTCCCAGGTTTTCAGGCGTCCTGGTCTCCAACAAACTATTTGGCTGGTGGATTCAAAAGATTCGGTTTGCCTATTTTGGTGCAGGGATTCGGATTCATGAATCTTGAATCCTTGCTGAGGATTCGACGATTCAAGAATTCGGTTGGTTGATCCCTAGTAATTACCTAGAAAGCAATGCTGTGATTACTGAAAGTCAACATGGGTTTCTCAAAAACAAGTCATGCCAGACAAATCTTATCACTTTTTATGATAGGGTTACAAGCTTTATAGATGAAGGGAATGCTGTGGATGTAGCATTTCTTGTCTCCTTGTTTGGAGGTTTTTAAGCAGAGGCTGGATGGCCATCTGTTGGGAGTGATTTGATGGATGTTCCTGCATGGTAGGAGGTTGGCCTGGATGGTCCCTGTGGTTTCTTCCGACTCTATGATTCTATGAATTGGGAAGGAGGTCAGGCAAGATTTTATCACTCTTTTTAACCTGTATGCTAAACATATCATACATAAAGCAGGATTAGATCCTAAGGAAGGTGGTGTGAAAATTGAAGGAAGAAACATCAACAATTTAATATATGCAGATGACACCATACTTCTAGCATAAAACAGCAAAGGCTTAGGGCACCCAGGATCAAAGGGCTATAGTTTTCTGCGTGGTATGCACCCATAAATCTCTCGCCATTGTCTTCTGTACTTAATAAGTCAAATACTGAATACCAAACACTGAAAACTAAGCAGTTCTTTCTATGTGGGATAATTCAAAGAGGTGACTTGTCTACTCATTTAAGAAAAATACTATTTTATTTTATTTAATCTTTATGTACAAAAATGTTTACATTTTGGAGGTGGTGACCTAACTTGATTCACTTTCTATAAGCAGGATTGTTTGGCTGCTGCAGTATTGTTTTCATTCATGACAAGCGATAAATGCTTTTTGGCTAATGCGGGTTAGTTTCCTTTCAAAAACCATTCACATGTTTGAAAGCAAAAATAATTTAGTTGCACAGCAAAGATTTTTCCATAAGGGTTTTTATGTCTCTTCTGGGAATTCCTCTTAAAATGCTAACATTTAACACTTATATTTACATTAACATTTAATGCTAATATTTAACACTATGCCATTAATTCTGCCCAAGAATCAGAAAACATAGCTGATTGTTAGTATTATTTTATATGGTTGCCATGGTTAAACCTTTAAAATAGATAGCAATAATTTTATTAGAAAATTAGATTAAGTTCCAGTGTTAAATTGTATTGATAAAAAATGTTGATGGCCTGCATTTTTAGAGGCGTTGGGACAAGGAATTTTTCATGTTTCATACCATTCTCTAATTAATCCCATGTCTTTTTGTTTGAGGAGTAACAAGCAACAGAATAAGTAACAATATTGTCTTTATTATTAATTAAGTCACGGCAGCTAACAAAAATTAAAATGTCCCTTAAAAGGAATTGCAAAATGTTAACTTATTTCACCAGTTACTCCTGTTTGTTCTATCTTGTTACCATTACCTTTAAAATGTGGCTCCATTACACTAACATTACTAGAAAAACAACTTGTTACTGGTAACTTTGTTACTTGTAACTTGTTACTTTTGAAAATTCTTCGCTTTTTTGGCCCATGTCTTCCAGCAGTTTCTCAGTCTGTGCTAGGAGATCTTTCAAAAACTTACTGCTGCAGCATTCGAATTTCAGACAAGCAGTAGTTCCTTCTGGTACTGACATCAGGGTAAGCGCATTCAAAGTGGTAATATGAACTACTGTGTCCTTTTAAGCACATCAAGGAAGGCCTTGTTCTGATGTTTGGTTCTGTAGATGAAGAAAAGATGATGGTAAGGAGATGGAGGAGGAATTTTTCATTGGTGGCACCTAAAATTGTGGGAAACCTCAGAGTAGAGATCTTCACCAGGCAAGTTGACTTTCCGATGAGTAACTAATACTTCCCTTAAGAACATGGTTCTTCTGTAAACTAAATTCTTTGGTCCAGAGGTTCTCGACCTGAGGTCTGCAATGCCTCACAGGAGGGTCCACAAAAGGCTTGAAGGCTGCTCAGCCCATCTTCTTCCCCACAGTGGAGTGGTGAGCTGACAGGAACGAAGGCAAAAGGAGGCAGGCATGTTGGCTGGCTGGGCCTGCGTTTTGCCTGTGACATGGCTGCTCTTCTGCAGGGAGACGGTAGGCTCAGCAACTGAGTGACAGCAGAGCTGACAGCTAGCCAGGCAGTCAGCATTTGCCCTCCTTCTCTCTCTCCCTCCCTTCCCTCTTTTCCAGTGAGCAGTCTGGTGTACAGAAATGCTCAACTATCCCTCCTTTTTTTTTTTTTTTTTTGCCTTCTTCACCAGGAGGAGGGGAGGCCAAGACAGGCAAAGGAGGGAGGGAAAAAAGAGGGGGGAAAGGGGGGGAGTTGAAGGCAAAAAGGGGGGGTTGAAGCAACCCCTCTATAAAAGACCCTGAGTAAACCTCTCATTTTCACTCGTAAGTGTATGTGCTTTGGTCTGAATCAAGAGGCGGCTTATTTTTGCCAATGGTGATCCCTCACTCCAATTTCCAGTGTCTTAACAGAGGGTGGCACCTGCTGCAGCAGCGCCCCTTCTTTTCATTTGGCCCCTCTCCTCCCTGATATCCTTTTTTAGAGTTGGTTACTACACTGCATCAAGGATTCTACTCAGAGTTTTAATCTGGCATTGTTTTATTATTTCTGTTACAATTATGTATTGGATGATTTCAATGTTATGCTCTTTGTGTTGCAAACTACCTGGTGCTGCTTGTAGCTATATGGGAGGCTATGATTTGAATGAATGAACTGATAAATGAATGAAGGCTTGGGCTTGAACAAGATTGGCCCAGTGGGCTCTTAAATCATCAAGCGTGTTCTGACTTGGGCTGTGGAGCAATTGTGCTTTTCCATCTTACAGAAACTTCAAAAGCTGTGTATGTGAAGGATTTGAGTGCTCTGAAATGATATGCAAAACTTAAAAAATCCAGGGGTTTCAGCTAGAGGAGGGGTATGTGAAGTTTTTTCAGGTTTATTATTATAATGACATATTAAAATTCATAGCACTAAGAAGATAATGTTTACTTAGAAAAAAGAGCTGAAGATAAATATTTTTGAAGATGAAACATGACAGAAACTATATTTTGGGAAAGATGAGACTGGAAATTATTTTCCATATCATCATTTCCAGCTTTTTGCCTAAGTTTAACAACATGATGAGAGGCACAGATGATACCCATGAGGATCCCAGGAGGTCAACAGTCACTCATTTGATGTCTGAGAAACTATTTATTTATTTATTTACTTGCTTTACTTACCATTTTTATCTTGCCCTTCAGCTGACAAGCCAAAACAATCAGTGATAGCAACAGATCATTAAAACTGCAACAATGATATGTGGTCTTTAAACGGCAATGCCACTTATTTTCTCCAGTGTTGTCATTTTCACTTATTGACAGAGCTATTGCTTGCAATGATCTCTGTGAAGGGAGGGGAAGCCCAGTGAAGAAGCAGTATGTAGCAGTAATGAGGGAATGTTTCTTGGGGTGGTTGTTCCTGCTCTGCTTCTCCTCCTCCATCTATGATTTTTTTTTTGGTGGGACAATTTAAATGCTCTAATTGTTTAGCTTGAATTATTCATGCTTCTTGTCCATTTTATGTGTAGTGAGGCTGAGCAATCATTTCTCTAAAGAGACATAAAATACACAATGTTGTTTTCATGATGATTTGCTAGAGAATGGCAAAACATTCTCCTCTCTAGAGATTCAAATCCCTATATTAATTAATTGATTGTACTTCTTAAAATTTTTATGTCATGTGAACAACAGGTGTTTATACCAGTTCAATACAGCAAATAGAATTATCGTCTCATCATCAAAAAAGGCTTTTAAGAGCCTTTATTCAGTATTGCTATCTCAGTGGTAGAGAAAAGGAGTGGCAGGGCTGTAACTTAGCAGTTACTGTAGCACAGACAGTTTGTGGAGTAGATTTTGCTGCCTAGGCAGCCATCTTGGAAACTGAGAAATGAATGGACTATGTCTGCACAGCCTCACCTGGGGCAATTGGTCAGATATCACCTATTTACATATATGCTTTTCCATTCAGATGGAGAAAGTGAGATGAAAGTCTCACTTGTAGTTAGGATGGTGCTATTATTAAACTAACTAGACAGCTGTCTGCAGTGCAGACCTCAGAGGGTTGCTGCATTGACATTTGAAGGGCACAAAATTTGCAAAGAAAAAGGCACACAAAGTGAAATTTTGATATGCCAGAAATTGAAATGTTTAAGAGTCTTAAATTTTAACATCACAGTTCACAAGATTATTCAAAATGATTTGTGTGCTAAAATGTCTTCTTTTGATTTTGAGAAAGATAATCAAATATTGCTGCGTTATTTATTCTTGCAAATTAAAAATAAATTTAGCAATTTTGGGTGGCTTTATTCACAATGGAGACAAGTTTCCAGTTTGTTTTTTAAGACATTGTAACACGCTAGCAGCCATATACAATGGCCCTTACCACACCATGCCCCAATAGCATGTCGTTATGGTGGGATCCCGGCATTGCCATTTCTGTGATGGGATTGGGTCCTGAACGCTCTCCACTAGACTTGTTGTCTTCTGTGAATGATGAGTCCCTCTCCTTGCCTTTTCCCCACCCCATGACTCATGATTGGTCAGTTCTTGTGCTATACTAAGAAAGGAAGTGCTTTGGCCCTCACCGCATGTCCACAGCTGACGGAATTGTGGTGGGAAAGGAGACCATTACTGGATTTTTTCTGGTAATGAAAAAGAGTGGGTTTCCCATGGAAGGTGACATGACAGCAGCTGATCCACAACAACGTCATGTGGCAGCATGGATCCTGGACAGGAAGCAATGTGTTGCTCTGGCAGAATGACAACATCATGCAGTAAGAGTCGATGTCTCACAAGAACACTATGGTCACCAATTACATTTAATCCTCTGGGAGAAGCAAATTACCACTAATTGATGGTTGTACCTCATTTGTGGAAAGCAAGAGTATTTCTTTCATTTTAAAATAACAGTAGGAAACTAACCGTATGACAGATTTTTGAAACAAGTTAAATTAGTTTGTTCTGCAGAGGGGAGTTAATGTCTTCATAATTTAGGCACAGACTTCTAGTGCTGCAATACAGTTCTCAAGCTATATTTTGAAATGATTATTTATATATGTGACAGACCCCTACTTCTTCCAGATTGGTGTGGCAGTTTCCAGTCTGACAGCACCGCCCCCGCTCCTTATAACACCAGCATTTTGTAAATGGATGAGGGTTTTCAATGTTTGTTTAGAAATGGTTAATAATTTATGATTGGGTGTTTTCTCTGTTACCTTATATACTGTATACAACTCATCAGAGTCAATATTTACAAAAATAAGCTATAACATTTATTAAGGTAACAATCAGAATAAAGTTGTGTTTCAGATTTCAAATACTGGTGAAGGTTGATATATTTTCTCAGTGCACTTTTTATATCTTTAGACTCACATTATATTTATGCTTTATATGAAACAGCCCTTTGGCTACATTCCCACCAAATAATAGATCCCCAATCTAGGTCACATTCTCTGGCCAGATTCTACTAGTGTTCAATTACTCTTCTGCTTCTCACTAGGCTTCCACTGAGAATCAACCCTCCCAACACAGTCACACTCTCTGACTGGCTAAGGGACTCTTATCCCAAAATGTAGGTGACTCAGGAGTCCACCTGTGATGTCAGTGCCTCTGTGAGATGGTAGGGAGTATTAGCTCAAAGAGGAAGCCTGCAAGTGGGGGGTAACCTTATGAGATCTTTATAATTGTGTGTACTGGTACTAGTGCAAGGAAGAACCAGCTGGAGATCTCAAAAGTAAGTTTGTTTGTTTTTTTGAGAGGACTTAACAACATGCACACAAGATCTAAGCAGCTTCGTAATCACACAGGGCTAACTGAAGGAAAAGGAAGGAAATGCTGGATAGCAAGAGTTTAGGGCAAAGTGGGTGATATTTACCAATCTGGAGAGAAGCAAAGGAGCAATCATGGCTTAGACTGGAAATTCAAGGGTAGTATAAATCAGGAATAGGAGCAGCAGAGTGACTGTCAGTATGTCAAAGTATTACAAGTTGGCTAGCCCAGAGTCAGGGTTTAAGTACTCTATTTCTGCCTGGAGGGTAAAGGTGTTAATAGCTCTCTGGCAGAGTAAACAATGGAGTCTGGAGGGTGGACAATAGGGTCTGGAATGAGCTAATGGCCTAAGCATTATGTGACAAAAGACTGATGGGAATCATGATAGCTCCTTGTTTGCTGGGAAGGAAAGGGAATAAAGGAAGACTTCGCTGGGTAGTGGGAAGAGGGTTGACGATAATTAGTTTAGTTTCATGTTCCATTGTCTCCAGAGGTTGAGTAATTGATGGACATTTGCAAGTCCCTTATTGCTGGTGTTTCCCGATGATTTCCTAACTGCAACCTGAGCATGCCTTGAGATCCTACTTGACCTAATTTCACATGTATTTAGTCAGTCCTTTCTGAGTTCATGGCCATGCAGTCACAGCAGTGTATAATTTACATTTATGCCAATTAATATTTTCCAGTTAAACCATATCAAAGCATGGGGGTGTGTTACCCTGTGAACTGGGGGTCCCGGGAGGGACACCAAATTGTGCTCAACTAAAGTTGGGGAAAATTAGCTCGGAGCACTGCTTAGTGTTACGAGAGGCAGGGTAACTTAGCGAGATCTTGAACCCTATGTCTACGGGGTCGGGTCGGGTCGAGTCAAGGAGAACACAGAAGTTGAAATAATAAATGATGTTTATTAAATACAAGCAAAACAGTGTATGCGACACACTCATACAAGATAACTATAGAAAATAAAGGTTGGAGTGGTATAGAGGGATTTTTAGAGGGATTGCTGGTTTGGGTGATACTTCACCTGTCCTGAAGCCCGGAAAAATAGAGAGCGAAGCTGGGGTGCAGTGTAGCTCAGCACGTGGAGCTGAGGGGAGGCTCACCAAGCAAAGCGGCAGCAAGGCGGGATGACACTTGGGAGCGTTCCGAGGAAGGTCTTAGAATCAAGGGTTTTTATAAGGAGAATTGTGACTGCAGGCTATGCCGTACTTGGGGAAAAACAATAGATTTGGAGTTGGAGACAAAGCCTCCGAAAGGTCAGAATCTGAATGATTGAGTTATCGTAGCGGTTCTCAATAGAGTAGCCAGTATGCAAAAGCAGAGTACTTGGGTATTGTATAGTTTACCCATCAAGCTGCCATTGCAGGGTAGAAGCTCTTTTGTGAGTGGCGTGCATACTTAATTAGAGTACTTGCCTGGAGGTCTCCTGAAGCAGTGAGTCAGCTATTTCTGGCCTGCCTGTATTGTAGTTTGAATATTACGGCTATTAACGGCCGAGCTTGTTTACGTGCTTGTCCGGTGGCCTCGCAAGCACGTGGAGAGGAATAGAGAAGCGAAGCCGAATTATGATATCAAGAGGATATCTTTAATATCCCCAAAGCTTGGACTAGCCAGGGCAGTAACAATCCCCCCACTCCAAAAATGGGCGATGTTGGGGACAATATCAGACATTTTCCAATTAAAAGCAAAAATCAATTTAGAGCCGAACAGGGCTTGCAGGTTGGTAGCCATATCACTTCTCAGGAAAGGGAATTTCGGGAAGAGCAACGGAATTCCTATCTTATAAAGACATTCCTAACTAAAACTTAAACCTAACACAGGCACACACCAATGTAAACAATAGCGCAATAATAAACAATTAAACAATAAACAATGTCCAATGTCCCGTCAATAGGGAAATGTCAAAACATGAGCAAATGGCAGTAAAATAGCAAATGCAAAATGAAGCAATCAATGAAATAGTCAATGGAATACTGTAAGTCCAATGCATGGTCTGGCAATGAAGGCAATCCATGGAACAAAGAGTTGAATGTGGAGTGGAAGTTCGTAGTCCGGGGGAGGGGAGGTGCAAGCAAACGTCTTGGCACCCCCCCTTCGCAACAGGAAAAGTCTTTTGGCTGGAGCAGGCGAACAAAGCATAAGTCCATCCAGGCAACGGAGCACGAACAACAACCAAAATGTCCAAGTCGGTGCAGCTTGGCTTGCTGCAAATCAAGAGCAAAGAGTCTTTGAAGGATTTGGAGCCTGGAATAGTCCATAGGTTTCCTCGGGTCAGCAAACAGTAGCAGGAATGGCAAAAAGTCCGTTTTTGCAATTGGGAGGCTGCATGGTCACCTTCCCTCACAGTCACGGGTGTCGTCGAAGAACCAGGAATCTCCAAGCCTCGGCCATCAGATGGAGCGGCAACTTTCTTTGTCACCCCCCTCACGGTACTTGGGGGTGATGGTACGGCCTCGGGATCTTCCCAGTCTTCTGGATCAATTGACCTATTAGAGTTTTAACAGAAGAACTGACATGATTAGTAGCTAATGTATACCATAAACGCAAATGACCGGCTCAAAGCCTACTGGGAATTCGAATTGAAACTGGGTCATCATGACTGAAAAGACTAAGAGTCCACGGGGACATTTTACCTTCTAAAGACACAAAACATGTACAAAGAAAGAACTAATTACTTAAACTCTACCAAAACTAACAAAACTATTTACATGGCGGGACTATTTACAGTAACTGGGCGCAGAGGTGTCGCCACTCCACCTCTATTCCCTTCAGACATGGGTCATTCAACCATTGTTGAACACCTCGTAAATGGAGGCAAACGCCTTGGACAAATTAACGACTGGTACTTCCTTGTGACTCAAGGAAGTCTGGCAAATCATGGAGCTCACATTGGGTCTTTGGACACAGGGATCTTCTGGCTCGGGGATGACCACCAATGCAGGATCAACTGGCTGACCCTTCCACTCTTTTAGTTGTGTTAGTTGGTGGGTCTCTGAAATTACCTGCAAGAGCAGCAGTGCCCACTCCTTGCTTGAGACCCTCTTTTCCAAATTAAAGTGGAGGCTGGTATCTGACTCACGTGCCTCCTGGAGTAATGCATTTCGTGGCAGGATGGTGATCGAGACAAAGCCAAGGACTGTCTTGGCCCCTCTTAAAATTACTAGTGTCATAGTAACGTGGGTGCCACTGAACATGAAGGCCAGCTGGCACCAGAACAATTTTGCGTAGGGGAAGGCAGTAGCCATGTCTGTCTCCGTGTGGCATTTAGGACTCGTAGTTGTTGAAATCTCCCCGCTGGACTGCAGTTAACGGGAGTGCGTAATGTCAACACAGGGTGTGCCAGGGTGAGTGCCTTTGCTATCCTGGGCTCTGGCTGGGAAGGAACCTCTTGCTGTTTAAATCCCCAGTCTCCTTTGAGATTCCCCTGAAGGATGGCACAGAGAGGAAGGACTCTCCTGGCCAAGGTTTCAAGGAAATCTCAGGGGAAACTGCAGGTCTCCAACAGGGGGCTCAGAGCAGGAACAATGGCAGGTTCTGGAAGCCTGAGGGTGGCTTCCCCTTGTTGTGTGTCCTACCTTTCCTGGCTCTCACACATGCTAGCAATGTCAAACTTGGTGGGGGCTTCCATGTCTCCCAACTGAAAGAATGGTGCTTCCTCCTGAACCTTAGCCTGGTGCGATCCTTCTCGGTGCTGTGAAAGCACTATGGTCTCGGAGGTGGCTTGATTCGCACTTGGGGGTGAGTCGTGAGGAGCTGCAATTTGTCTTGTTTTAGTGCTCACTGAGCGCTTGTGTCCTCCGAAGGACTTAAATTGGGTCCCCCCCCCCACCATATCCGGTCAAGCAGATAGCGTCAGGGGTGGGCTCACCCTGTCTCATCAGGTTAGGGAGCAGAACTTTTGGCGCTGCTCCGGAGTCTGCAGGAGGGGTGGCAGGGATCTTTTCCCTATCAGTCCTAGTGCCTGCCTTCACCCTAGATCTACCCCATTTCTTGGGCTTCAACTGAGCCACAATCCTCTGGGAGAGATCCCGGGACTGAGGGTACCCCTATCCTGACAACTCTAATTTGGGGTAATATCCAGCCACAGGGGGACCGTTGGTCACCACATTCACAGGCTGGTTATTTCTCAGCTGGACCTGCCTGTCCAGGGTGTCAAGGAGCTCACTCATGGGTCTCCCATCGAACTGGCTCATGTCCAGCCTGAACCTTCTGAGCATGCCCCAGACCCTTACTCTGTCCGAGGAGTACGTCTGGGCCATGGGATCGTACCCACCAGACATCTCCCGAGGAGAACCTGAGTCAGAGAGCTGTTTGGGGCAGTGGGCTGCTGTGGGGGACTTCCTGCCTTGCCGGGCTGGCCGCGGAAATCTCTTCTCTGCCATTGCCTGTTGTCCTGCCTGGGAGCTGGGCACGGATTCCAGTTCCCTCGGGGAACCGAATTTGGCGCAGTTTTTCGGTGTTGGGAATGGGGCCCATAATTCGAGTACGTGACCTCGGATATGGGTTCCCAATTCCTGGTGTCCTTTCTGTGCGTCTTGGGGGGAGGTTTAAGGGATCCTGCCTCTCGCAGCAGGTCAGAGACCCGTCGGAGGTTGTTCCCAAATTCCTCCCAGCTAGTGGTGGCTGGATCCACCAAACCCAGGGCCATCTTTGTCTCGTGGTTCAAGCCTCCGTACAACAGAGTCTTGAATTCCACGTGGTCAAAGCTGTACCCGTGGGCCGTCAGGGGGACCTTCTCGGCCAGAATGGCAAGGAGTTTCTTCCGTGCCACGTAAGCCTCAGGGTTCTCACGAGGACCCTGTTGCTCCATGACATAGAGCACACCTGCACTCTGTCCGGGCCACAAAATCCTCACTACCTCTCTCATCCAGTCGTGTGCCTCGAGCCTAACCAGGCCTCGAGCCGCCACGGTTGGCTCAAGAGTAGGGAGTTCGGAGGGGGACATGCAAAGTTGGGCCAGTTGGGTCAGGTCCTGACCATTGGCTGTCGGGTGAGAGTGAATCACCGCGTTCAACCACATGGTGCCGGTGGACCGGTTTAAAGGACCCAATTGGTCTGCAATTGCTTTTGCCTCAGTAGCATGCCAGGGGACCCTAGTCTCGGTGACCTGCATCTCCTGCGTCTCTTGCCTATCAGAACTGCCTTCTCCAAGGGGGGTGGTCCGTCTCATCATGGACCTAGTCTCGACCGGGTGGACTGGGACCTTAGGGTCGCTCCAGTCTGGACTGTGGGGCAGGGTTGCCTGAGCATCCTCGGGCAGTGCCCCCCCAGAACAGTCCTCCACAAATGTTGGGAGCAGCTGCGGGCACACAGCAGAAATTAAGGCTTTGTGCGTTTGGAGCTGGCTCTCCAGTGCAGCTGTCTGTTTCTGGCAAGCTACATGGCTAACAGCCTCCTGCTGTTCTCTTACTTGCCCCACCATGAACTTGGCCGCAGACCAGGCATGATCCAGCTCAGCCTCTAAGGCATGGGCTTTCTCTTCCCAAGTTTGCGCCACTGATGTTGCTAAGCTTCTGTGCTGACGCCTGCGCTACGGACGCAAAAGTAACTTTGTCCGCACTCAGCGTCTTGACCTCGGCCTGAAACCGGGCATTCTCCTTCTCTATACTAGCCAATTTTTCTCTGGTCTCTACCAGGGCACTACTAGCATCTCTGGCTGTAAGCCAAAGTCCCCAAGCGGCCAAAGCGTCCTTAGACGGTCCGAATGGGTTCTTTGATGTCCGTGCCTGGGCATACGCTTCCCGGATTGTGGTAAAGGGATCAGCCGTCTGGAAGATGGTGTCCTTCCAGGGGCATTTCCCCTTATTCAACACCCACCTTTCTAGTTTACCTCGGACCTCTTCCTCTAACATGAGGTGACCTTGCTACTCTCCGCCATTTTCTTGCACAAACCACAACTTCCTAACACTACCAACAACTCACAACCTACAAACTGCAAACTACAGACGGGACCAGGAACTGGAGTGATGGGAAGGATCACCTAGACCCCTGGGGGACTGAAGGGAAACAAACTCTGTGAAACTTCTCTAGGAAAGAGGGACGGGAACCTATCTCCAGCCTGCCCAAACAAAGTCACTTTGGTACTCCCAAGCCTGGTTTTCCACCTCGACAGCATTGGGGTCCAAAGGACGAGGTAACGGTTTAGGGACAGGGAGGTCACCTAGACCCAGGGAACCCTCAGGAGTACTCCGCCTACCCGAAGGGGGAAAACGAACCCAGTGGAACTTACAGCGCCGCCTGGCCAAGCAGCAGGGGAAAAGGGATGGGAACCTAAGCCAAAACCGTTCCTAACAGTTTTTCGGGTGATGGGTGCCTACCTCTACCTGGGGACAAACTTCTTAAAACCCTAGGCTAGGTCGGGACTCACCACCTGCACCTAGTCGGCTAGCCACTCGGGACGCACCCGGAATTATACAGCGGGATGCACCCGCGCTTCACAACTACTAGCAGGATGCACCCACACTCTGAAAGCTACCCAACAACAACAACTGACGGGATGCACCCATATATTACTCTAAGGGGGAGGATTTCTTCCCTAAGTGCTATTTTGCCTTGCCACTAGGGTGTTGGGTGAGTGTAGACTGTTCCTACGGTGCTAACACTCTAACACTTCATATCCCAGCCCACGATAGACCCCAAGTTAGGGGTGTGATTCCCAGGACAGCTTGTGCACACCCTTTGCTATCGGACGATGGTTCACCGCCTAGTGCTAGTGACCACGCCGGGGTGGCTGACATACACAAACCAAGCAAGAAAGGGGAACAGATTTCCACCCAGATAGAATAGCTCTAGAGTTCAAACGCACAGAATTCTCACACACATGTGTTCCTGCCTGACCGCGCTCTAACGACTTGATCGACCATCACCTAAGTCAGTACCAGCCTGATTTGAGGAGGTTCGCGACTCCTTCTTAAACTAGGGGTACCGGGGTTGCCCGCGTTGCTCCACCACTCTATTACCCTGTGTACTGGGGGTCCCGGGAGGACACCAAATTGTGCTCAACTAAAGTTGGGGAAAATTACCTCAGAGCACTGCTTAGCGTTACAAGAGGCAGGGTAACGTAGCGAGATCTTGAACCCTATGTCTACGGGGTCGGGTCGAGTCAAGGAGAACACAGAAGTTGAAATAATAAATGATGTTTATTAAATACAAGCAAAACAGTGTATGCAACACACTCATACAAGATAACTATAGAAAATAAAGGTTAGAGTGGTATAGAGGGATTTTTAGAGGAATTGCTGGTTTGGGTGATACTTCACCTGTCCTGAAGCCCAGAAAAATAGAGAGCGAAGCTGGGGTGCGATGTAGCTCAGCACGTGGAGCTGAGGGGAGGCTCACCAAGCAAAGCGGCAGCAAGGCGGGATGAAACTCAGGAGCGTTCCAAGGAAGGTCTCGGAATCAAAGGTTTTTATAAGGAGAATGTGACTGCAGGCTATGCCGTACTTGGGGGAAAACAATAGATTTGGAGTTGGAGACAAAGCCTCCGAAAGGTCAGAATCTGAATGATTGAGTTATCGTAGCAGTTCTCAATAAGGTAGCCAGTATGCAGATGCAGAGTACTTGGGTATTGCATAGTTTACCCATCAAGCTGCCATCGCGGGGCAGAGGCTCTTTTGTAAGTAGCGTGCATACTTAATTAGAGTACTTGCCTGGAGGTCTTCTAAAGCAGTGAGTCAGCTATTTCTGGCCTGCCTGTATTGTAGTTTGAATATTTCGGCTATTAACGGCCGAGCTTGTTTATGTGCTTGTCCGGTGGCCTCGCAAGCACGTGGAGAGGAATAGAGAAGTGAAACCAAATTATGATATCAAGAGGATATCTTTAATATTCCCAAAGCTCGGACTAGCCAGGGCAGTAACAGGTGGATGGCCTGGTAACAAATCCACTCCTTAGCTTTTGCTAAAATCTCACTGAAAGACTGAATACTCACAAGTACTTGGCTTTGTACAACTTTTTCCTCTCAGCCATCAGCCCTTTCCACACACTACTGGACTAGGTTTCTCTCCTGAGGAGCTATTTTGGTTGCCTGGCAACCTACTTCCAGGTTGCACTGGCATTCCAGATAGCCACACCCCCAGAACTCAATCACAATATATAATCAATTTCTGCTTTCAGATCCAATATAATAGTACTATACCTTGCACTTGCAGCATGTAAATTAATGCTAAAAGAAGAGACATGGTTAATGTCTGTGTATGTGCCTTCAGGGCACTCATTGACTTACAGCGACCCTATGAATTTCATAGGGTTTTCTTAGTGAAAGAATACTCAGACATGGCTTTGTAATTACCAGTCCCAAAAACTTCCCAGTAATCATTCAGGCACCCACCTCTTTCAACTATTTCCTCCATATTTTATACATCAGCAAAGAAACATTGCCACATTATCTATTTTATACTGGGTGGAGGGTTGTAAATATCTCTTCCCATTCTTTCTTAATACAGATGCCATCCTTAGATTGTGCCATCCTTACTGAATAATTCATTTCCCATAGATTCGTCTTTCATACAGACACGTTGTACCATTGCCTATCCAAATTGCTACATGCTTTCCTCTTGGTAGCCATTCACACTCATGCAGTTTGATCAGCAGGAATATCAGTACCACACTTCATGGTCAAGAATTGGCAATAATTTTTTTTTTGGTAATATCCAGGAAGGAAACAATGTTTGGAGTTGGTAAATGTGACAACTGCAGTTCTTTTATCCTCAGGCACAACATATTACATGTAGGCATGTTTTTGCAGCTTGAGTCTGGCACTATGAGTCTCTGGTTCCAGCAACACATTGATCTAAAGCAAACAAAAATGTAATGACAAAAAATAGTTCCTACCAGTTATATTAGTCTGGAATGGCCTGTTTTTTCTGATCTGATTGATTGTTTAGTTTTCACTTGTGCTTTTTGTTGCATTTTTCTGGGACTTGTTTACCTTAGTAAAAGCTGAGCATTTGCTAAGTAAGACTGATGGAGGAATCAGCTTCCACTGTATTTATATGTTTCAGTTATTCACCTGGATATCTGAGGTGACCATACTACTAGACTATACTGTAATTTTATACTATTGCTCAGAAATATTGAGCTATTTCATTTTAGGGCTGTGAATTTTGTGTAAAATAACAACACATAGAACATATAGTTTGTTGTGCAGAACAGTCACTCCTATCTACATATTTTGCTATTTTACATCATTTATTCCTATCTTTACACAGTTTTCACATAATTTAGACTTTAAAAAAATAGCATGACAAAAGTGAATGGAAAGAAGGAAAAAAACATTGGTTTTAGATGGCTAATAGATGGCTAATAGGTTATTGTTAGAGAGAGGAGAAGCAGTTGTAACTATCCTGTAACTTCTGAAAAGTCATACACAGGACTTCTCCATCCCATTTCTGCCTTACTAGTCGGCTTGACCATTTCCAAGCTTCTCCTAGCCGCTATGATGACTCAAAACATGCTTTAAAACAATAAATCTTGGATTATGGATACAAGCTATATTTATGTTATTTATTTAAATATGTCTGTTCTACCCTGTATCACAGGATTCACATAGTAAACCTACAGTTGCACAGAGTACATGAGTACATTCTAGGCAGTGACATAGTGGTAAATTCTGAAATGCAGGCAGTTATATCAAACCATCTCAGTTCTAGCAGTTTTGATCTTGCAGCAAGGATAGTGCTCACGTTGTATTAGGTTGTGGATAGATACAAAGTATCAGGATACTTTGTATGTATCTACAGAACACTTTAAGAAAGATATATGAGTGCCTCCTTATTTTTAGTAGTACCACTTTTTTTTATTTGATAAGAGTATAAAAACTTCTTTTTTTCTGAAAATCAAAATACGGAGTATTTTTTTTTTTTTACCATCCAAAGCTGATCCCAGTGTGAATGTTTAGGCTCACAAGTAATACTTCCCCAGTTTCTTCCTTAATTCCTGCATATATTTTCCAGTTTAGCTCTGATGCTAGTAATGC
This sequence comes from Cyclura pinguis, assembly GCA_030412105.1. Lineage (NCBI taxonomy): Eukaryota > Metazoa > Chordata > Lepidosauria > Squamata > Iguanidae > Cyclura > Cyclura pinguis. Next base: position 67,151,166 of record CM059604.1, read on the forward strand.
ACATGGTAGGAACAATGACCATCAATAATTTCTAAACCATGAAAATTAAGTATGTCTTTTTAACAAGGTGGGTGGGTTAAATGTATAGGTAAGAAATCATCATGCAATATGAAGATATAATGAGATTAGCACGCACGAAGACAAAAAATATTTAAGAGAGAGAGAAAAACAGACACAGAATCTTTCAGTTTTGTGAAACTTTATGCAATTATTAACAAAAAGACAAACAATGCACAAGGACTCATATGAACATATGGCAACAGGAATTTGGGAACAGAAATTGTATAGCACTTGATCTGTTCCATCCAACCTTCATATTTTTGTGAGTGAAATAGAAACTCTTAAAGTTTGTTGTTGAGCAATATATAATGCTTAAGCAGAGTTGAGTAGCCTTTCAGGGTTTTTTTTTTATCATAAACTTTCATATTTAATCTGCATTGCCCAGGATTTTATTTTCTTTTATTTTCTTTATTTTCTAACACTTGTTAGAAGTACCTTTGGAATTACCTTACTTGACTTCAGGAATTAGATGCAGATGAAATACACAGGTTTCAAATCCTGTGTGCCCAGTAAGTGTAACTTTTCCCCATATTCCCCAATCCAATCTGTATTCATAGCTGCTAGGCCTTGTGCCCAGGATTTTATTTTCCTCTTGAGAACTCACCAGGAGGACTTCCGGTTTGGGCACAATAGCTGGGAGACGTGTTCTCCAAAGCTCTGTGTTGGAGACTGCTGCTGCTGTAAGCTACTGGCAAATATGAATTTGGAAGCCAGTTTGTTCTGCACTCCAGGAGCGAGGGGTGCAGCCAAGGGAGTGAAGATGGGAGGCAAATGAACTGGCTGCTGCCACCATTTCCAGCTAGCTGCAGCAGACTGAAAGGGGGAGGGTCTCCTCCCTCCATCCCGCCTGCCAAATTTCTTCATTGTTTTTTTTTTTTTTTAATAATCAAGACAAATTGTCTTTTTTTTCTTCTATCTGAAGACCTCTGATGAGGACAGCAAGCATCCCCTCTAGAAGCAACCCATTTGGTATGCATTATTATATTTTTCTGTGAAGTTTTTTTTCCCCCCACAACGGAGTGAGAACAACTGTTTCCCAGTGTGGAAATTGAACTGTGAGTAGTTTAAAGCTCTAAGGCAGAAGATTTCTCTTTTTTTCCTCTTTTTTTGTGTTTTTCTGGACCTATTCTTGAGATAATTTGGTAATTTTTGACTCTGGGCATTAGACTTTGGACTTTAAAGCTGGATGTTGTTATGCTTTGATATGTCCCTTCTTGATCCTTGGTGTCAAGAGCCTGGAAGAAGCTCGTTGCTCAATTTTTTGGGGAGGGGATTTTCCTTGCTCTCCCCTCCTGATGACTAGAAGAGAGGGGAAAGGGGAAGAGAGGAGAACAGAAGGGAAAAGAAAAGAAAAGCCAAAGAGAGAAAGGAAGAAAGAAAAATGACTGAGACAGTACCTGTTTACTTCCCTGTCTAGTTTGGGATATCTAATAGTTGGAAGTTTGTGTTTTTGGACCTTTGGTTTACTGATATGACATGACAAAACAGGTGGGTCTGAGTGAGGGTACTGTATAGTAATAGAAGAAAATTAAGAGAGAAGAAGCGAGAGAAGAAGAAAGAAGGATTCAGGGTGTGACTTCTTTCTCTCTCTCTCTCTCTCTCCTTTAGGAAGGAGGGAACAATGTAGTGGTGGTAGTTATTTAGCTATTACGATATCTGACTCATAAATATAAGAAGTTAAAGCATTTTGAATATAAGCAATTAACAATATTGCATAGTAAGTGTTGCTCATAGAGAATGCATAAAATGAGGTCTGGTAAAGTGAGAATAACAGAAACACAAGGCAGAAGAGATTCTCTAGATGAACCCCCTGACGACAAAAAAAAAGTTTATGGACGAAATGAGAGCTTATATGGTAGAAATTTGACAAGATTTGAATGAGTTGAAAGGCCAAATGTCAGAGACGCAAAGCAACTTAGAACAAATAAAAATATATTTTTGCTAACAAGAAAGATATAGAAGTAAATAGAAGAGACATTAATATCGTAAAGCAGAAAATGGACTCTTCAAAGATTGATATTCATAAAGAGTTAGATAGGCTAGCCTTGGTAGAACAGAAGTAAATGGAGTCGTGGATTAGGATTCAAGGCTTGGAAGAGAAGATAAATGAGATCCTGAGAAAAAGGGTTATGATGTTACTGGGTGATTTCTTAGATGTGACTGAAGATGACATGGTAATGAACTGGATACCACCTGTAGAGTTAACTCGGCTGTTGCTGGGAAAAAGAATCTCCCCAGGGATGTAGTAGTCCAGTTTACTAAGAAATCAATATGAGATAAAATTCTGGAGGAATACGATAGGAATCGCCTAGAACATCAGAATAAGTAACTCACAATTCTACAAGAAATTCCAGTTAGAATTCGAAGAAAAAGAAAAGCCTATGATTTTATTGTTTGAAAACTCAAGGCTAATCAAATTATGTACAGGTGGGACTGGTTGGAAGGAATAATATTCACATTTAAGGATATAATATTCACATTTAATTTAGACCTAATTCAATACAGAAGGCCCAAGATTTCCTGCGAAGGTATCGAACAGAGTTGGAGAAATCCAGCGAACTGTCTGAAACATATCTGACACAACTGGGGGTTAGAACAGTGGTGGACAAGGAGGAAATCTCAGATTCTGAATCTCAACTTGCAAGGCTAGACAATAGAGAGAAGACGAAGGAAACAGAGATTAGTTTAATTGACTTGAATTTGGAAGACACAGAATTGACTAAATAGAGGGGAATAAAAAGAGAGAGAGAGATGAAACACTCAATTTTGAGATGGAATGTTAATGGACTGAATTCAATGGTCAAGAGGAAAAACATTTTTCATTACTTAAAAAAACCTCAACCTGAGTTTATGTTATCTCCAGGAAACCCACATTAAAACAAAGGATGCCAAAGTTTTAAATTGGAACATTTTGGGAGAGCTATTCATATTTTCAGCACCGGTTAAAAAAAGAGGTGTGGCTTTATACGTTAAAACCTCATTGTTACTCAAATTTATATTTATAGACATTTAAAGGAAGGTTTGTGAGGGTTGAAATAACCATGGAAAGGAAGGCTATTCTTGTAGTGGGCATTTATGCCCCATGTAAGGAGATTTCCACCTTCTATGCTGAGCTGAAAACCATTTTACAGAGTCGTATTTATGACTCTGTAAAATTAATCACCCCAATTTATCAAATGAGGAGACAGATGACTCTCTAAGCTCTCAGGGGAAGACCAAAAGAAACTGAACGAACCAATATCTATGAATGAAATAAAAGAGGCAATTGATGCAGCTGAACAAAAAAAAAAAGCACCTGTACCAGATGGTTTACCAGCTAGTTTGTATAAATGCTTTAAGTATCAATTGTTAAAACCGATGCATAGATTGCTGAACACTATTGTGTAGGAAGGGAAAATCCCAGAGAGCTGGAAGGAGGCTACCATATCATTAATTCCCAAAGAAGATAAGGAATGCCTCTCTTGTAAGGACTTTAGACCAATCTCTCTGTTAAACAATGATTATAAAATCTTTGCATTAATCTTGGTGAATAGATTCAAAAAAGTCCTACAGAATTACATTTGGGATGATCAAAATGGCTTTTTCCAGGAAAGACAAATGCAGAATAATATTGGGATATTAATAGATGTTATAGAATATTATGAAGTCCACAATGAAAAGAAAGGGGCCCTGTTCTTTCTGGATGCAGAGGTGACATTTGATAATGTTAAATGGCCCTTCTTAGTTAAAGTTTTGAAATATATGAAAGTTGGGGAAAGCTTTATAACTTGGATTAAAACTATCAAGTTGCACAATTAAGTGTTAATGGAGAATTATCTAAACCAATCCAAATCCAGAAAGGAACAAGACAGGGTTGACCTCTATACCCGTTATTATTTATCATGGATTTAGAAGTCCTTTTGAACCACGTAAGAAACAAAGATTGTGTGGGGTAAAATTTGGGACTACAATTACAAAATTAAAGCCTTTGCGGATGACGTTGTGATTATCTTAGAAAATCTGATTGAGAAAATGGATGTGTTGAATCAAATATTAAATAAATTTGGGTCTATGGTTGATTTTAAGATCAATAAACCAAAATCTTGACAAAAAATATGAACTCTTAGGAGAGATCACAATTGGAAAAAAATCAGGAATTCACTGTGTGGAGAAAGTTAAGTATCTAGGCATTGAATTGATAGCTAATAATAATCATATTCCAGAATAACTATGTCAAAATGTGGAAATCAATACAGGCAAAATGTATTGCTTGGGAATCACTGAATTTGTCATTGTGGGGTAGAGTGTCGTTATTAAGATGAATGTACTGCCTGAACTATTGTTCTTATTTCAAATTATTCCTGTTGTTATATCTAAGTCATGGTTTGTACAGTGTAAAAAAGATTTGAGTAAATTTATTTGGAAAGGCAAAAAGCCTAGAATAAGCTATAAACCTATGACAGATTCAAGATGAGGAGGGGGTTTTGCATGTCCAGATCTAGTCTTATATTATCAAGCTCTTTCTATCAAGGAACTGAGGAAACATGGTACCTGGTTAACGTACAAAGATCTTTTGAAAAAGTCAGGGGACTTCTACCGAATCAAAGACAGACAGCAGTTGACTGAAGAGGTACCAATATCCACTGGTTTCCTTATATACAACTGTTTAACAAATTTAAAGAAGATCTTAAAGTCCAAGGAGTGGATCTTAAAATGATGCAATTTGAAGAATGTCTACTTAAAGGAGAAAAAGGACTGCTTTCTAAAATGTATGCAATGTTATTAAAAATAAACTTGGAAGAAGAGATCGTCAAAAATTATATGGTCCAGTGGTCCAAAGACTTTGGCTATAATATTCTATTGGAAGAATGGGAGAAGATCTGGAGAAATAATCCAATTTACACAAGGTCATATGATCTGCAGGAGAATTTACTAAAAATGATATATAGGTGGCATATATCACCAGTCAGAATAGCAAAAATGTATAAAAGTGCTAAGACTACATGTTGGAAATATAATAAACAGATTGGCACTTTTTATCAACTCTGGTGGGGATGCAATGTAACCAAAAATTTTTGGCTGAAAATTAAACCTACAGTGTAGATGATTAAAATCAAATGGAAGAGGAAAAAGAGGAAAGAGGAACAAGATCTAGAAATCTGGTATATGGTGACGATGGCAAGGATAGTATTTGCCAGGCATTGGAGATTAGCTATGATTCCAACTGTAGAGAAATAGGTAGAGAAGCTGGCAGAGATGGTGGAAATGGACAAACTTACATATATTTTGGAAGGCAAAATGGACAGTAAGTTTTGTAAAGATTGGGCACCAGTTAAAGAATTCTTACAGGTCAAAATAGGGACTACCAATTTGTCTGAGTTCATTTACTAATTATAATCAGCTATCAAATGTTACATGTCTGAAGTGCTTCCTTTCTACTATTATTACAATTTCTGTTAAGAAAAAAGATAGAGATCACTCAGAGCTTATATATTTGAATTCAGATGAAGGTATACTATTTCTTTTCTTTGGTGTTTTTTCATTACAGAAGTGGGGAAGATTGGTAATCCCAGTCCTCATTGGTGTATATAATACTATTTCTATGGATTGCTAGCATAAATGGAGTAGCTTAGGATAAAGGGATTGTTACTGCCCTGGCTAGTCCAAGCTTTGGGAATATTAAAGATATCCTCTTGATATCATAATTTGGTTTCACTTCTCTATTCCTCTCCACGTGCTTGCGAGGCCACCGGACAAGCACGTAAACAAGCTCGGCCGTTAATAACCGTAATATTCAAACTTCAATACAGGCAGGCCAGAAATAGCTGACTCACTGCTTTAGGAGACCTCCAGGCAAGTACTCTAATTAAGTATGCACGCTACTTACAAAAGAGCCTCTGCCCCGCGATGGCAGCTTGATGGGTGAACTATACAATACCCAAGTACTCTGCGTTTGCATACTGGCCACTCTATTGGGAACCGCTATGATAACTCAATCATTCAGACTCTGACCTTTCAGAGGCTTTGTCTCCAACTCCAAATCTATTGTTTTCCCCAAGTATGGCATAGCCTGCAGTCACATTCTCCTTATAAAAACCCTTGATTCGGAGACCTTCCTCGGAACGCTCCCGAGTTTCATCCCGTCTTGCTGCCACTTTGTTTGGCGAGCCTCCCCTCAGCTCCACGTGCTGAGCTACATCTCACTCCAGCCTCGCTCTCTATTTTTCTGGGCTTCAGGACAGGTGAAGTATCACCCAAACCAGCAATCCCTCTAAAAATCCCTCTATACCACTCCAACCTTTATTTTCTTTAGTTATCTTGTATGACTGTGTCGCATACACTGTTTTGCTTGTGTTTAATAAACATCATATATTATTTCAACTTCTGTGTTCTCCTTGACTTGACCCGACCCCGTAGACATAGGGTTCAAGATCTCGCTACGTTACCCTGCCTCTCGTAACGCTAAGCAGTGCTCTGAGCTAATTTTCCCCACCTTTAGTTGAGCACATTTTGGTGTCCCTGCCGGGACCCGCAGTACGCAGGGTAACAGGATTGGGCTGAAGAAGATAATTTACTTTTATATTTTTATTTACACAGTTGTATATTTAAACATATAGTTTTAATTTAATTTTTCCTCCCTTTTTGAGGGTAGCAGAGGTTTGAACTTAGCTTCTTTTTTCAATGTTAGCTGTACTTCTGTCAGGTGGGGGAAATCCTACATGTATTTATTGGTGTACTGTTATTGATGCATATATTGTTGTCTATTTTTTCTTCATTTTGGTGTATATATCACATCCTTCTGTTATGTCTTTTATTCTTTTTTTCCAATAAATACATTTTTTAAAAAAAGAAAGAACTCACCAAACTGTCTTCTCCAGTACCTGTCACTTTTTCCCCACATTTCCCAGTGCAATCTGTATTCAGAGTTATTTACATACACAGTTCAGGTTACTGAGGGAATACATTGTCCTCCTCCTTGTTGCTAAGTCTCATCTCCATTGTAACCAGCCTATTCCACTACCTGTAACTTTTCTCTGTATTCCCCAATCCAATCTGTATTCAGAGTTGTCAACATACTAAGGTTAGGTTTCTGAAGGATTACAGTGTTCTCCTCCTTCTGAGCTTGTTTTCTGCTGTTCCAGAGACTAGGACAAGGAGCAATGGATTCAAGCTGCAGGAAGGGAGATTCCACCTGAACCTCAGGAAGAACTTCCTGACAGTCAGAGATGTCCGGCAGTGGAATGTGCTGCCTCAGAGTGTGGTAGAGTCTCCTTCTTTGGAGGTTTTTAAGCAGAGGCTGGATGGCCATCTGTTGGGAATGTTTTGATGGAAGTTCCTGCATTGCAGGGGGTTGGACTGGATGGCCCCTGTGGTCTCTTCCAACTCTATTACTCTATGATTCTATGATTCTATGCTGCTAGGCCTTGTCTCCATAGCAATTGGCCTATTACAGTAGCTGTAACTTTTTCTCTTATTTCCCAATCCAATCCAAATCCTTTCCCTGTTTTTTTTATTTTTATTTTTATCAACTGTCATGCTGCTCCGTGGTCTCTGTTGCATGTGATGTTCCTGTTCTTTCCGCCTTCTTTTGATTTTGGGTGTCATGTTGATCTGTGTTGCCTGGTGGTGTCAATGTATTAGGGTTTTGATTTTTTTGTTTTTGTTTTGTTTTTGCTTTCTGTTGAACTTGTGCAAAGGCTTTACATTTTTCTGGAAGCATTTTTTGTTTTGAATTTTAACTGTAAGATTCCTCATAAATGGAACCCAAAAAATTTAATGTAACTCTGTAAACTATGTTGTGTATGTCACTTTAATTGATCTCATATATGCCTTCTGAACATTTTCTGGCGTCCTTATTGATAGTAGGCCTTGTCTCCATAGCAACTGGCATGAGGCCCAAGAGTTCTCTGGGTGAGAATTCTAAAGTCCTCCCCCCCAAACTGCTAACCCCAGGATTCTATAGAATCTTCAGAGCCAGCCAATCATATGAGGTCTTCTTGCCTCACACAGCCAATTGTATGAGATCTTCACTTGCCTGACGCAGACAAACGGACAAGATCACTCACAAACTTTGACTTTTATATAGTAGATAATATAAAACATATACAGCACATATAAAAAGAAGAAAAAAGAACAACTCTACTGAGAAACATACTACAAATTAACAAAACAGACAACCATACTACGATTACCACAATTAACAATGTTATTTAAAAATAAAATGGTTATCTTACTTTCAACTCTTCACTAAAGAGCTTATAATTTACGTTATGGTATCCATCTCCAAAAGTCATCTCTATGTATATAGAAAATGTTAAGCAAAAAATACAGAAAAATAAAATCACTAATATAATATCATATCCTAACCTTATTTAACAGTACTTTATTCATTAAACAAAAGTCATTTCTGCACTATGCTGTTATAGTGCTATTTTTCGACTTTCAACATCCTCTGGAAATCTGGGGTTTGTAGTTTACTGAGGCTAAAGAGCTCTCTGGCTGGGAATTCTAAATGCCCCTCCCTAAACTGCAAATCCCAGGATTCTATAGGATGTTGAAAGTGGCATAATAGCACTATAATAGTGTAGGGCGGAAATGGCCAAGGTCTTCTCACTTCCAGGGATTATCAGATGTGCAGAGCAAGAGGTCACTCTTGGCAACCTGGGACAACCTCATGCTGAAAAGATTTGAACCTAGAATGCCAGGGATCTTTTTCAAATTTTACTCCATTTCTTGACCTGTTTTTCTCAGCTCTCTGTTTCCATCTGTACTTTTCATCCTACTGCTCTTTGTTCCCCCCCCTCCCCTGATTCTTGCTACACCCACTTTCCTCTTTGTGCAGCACAGCATTTGTTCCCCAGAACAGTGTAAGCATTTCCTGTCCTTAGGGGCTGTGTGACCCTTTTCTGTGTCTTTTCTTTAACATTTAATATAACACTTTTCTTCAGACATGAGAGCCATGGCAGCTTACCAAAAGGCTTAACCAAGATAAAGCTAAAAAACCTGATGATAAGAAATTAAAATCATAATAAGAAAGAAAAAAAATACAGCCATCCCATAAAAAAGACTAGGTGTCCTAAGTGTGGATCCAGTCCAGATACTTCAGCAGTACCAAAGCTCTCTGTATAGAACTCTGATGATAGCATATGCTGGGTAACACTCAGTTTTATTCAGTTTAACAGTTCTGGATGCCTTTCAGTGTATTGTACTATGTATTCAATTGACATGTTTCCAAGGTACATTTGTTACTGCCCTGGCTAGAATCACAGAATCATAGAAATGTAGAGTTGGAAGAGACCACACGGGCCATCCAGTCCAACCCCTTACCATACAGGAATACCCTCAAAGCACTCCCGACAGATGGCCATCCAGCCTCTGCTTAAAAGCCTCCAAGGAAGGAGACTCCACTACACTCCGAGGCAGCATATTCCACTGCTGGACAGCCCTGACTGTCAGGAAGTTCTTCCTGAGGTTCAGGTGGAATCTCCTTTCCTGCAGCTTGAATCCATTGCTCTTTGTCCTGGTCTCTGGAGCAGCAGAAAACAAGCCCTCTCCCTCCTCTACATGGCATCCCTTCAAATATTTAAACATGGCTATCATGTCCCCTCTTAACCTTCTCTTCTGCAGACTGAACATATCCAGCTGTCTAAGTCTATCCTCATAGGGCATGGCTTCCAGGCCCTTCACCATTTTGGTCGCCCTCCTCTGGACCTGCTCCAGCTTGACCATGTCCTTCTTGAATTGGGGTGCCCAGAACTGGACACAGTATTCAAGATGAGGTCTAACCAAAGCAGAGTAGAGTGGTACCAGTACCTCCCTCGATCTAGACACCATACTCCTATTGATGCAACCGAGAATTGCATTGGCTTTCTTGGCTGCTGCGTCACACTGCTGACTCATGTTCAGCTTGTGGTCTATTAAGACTCCTAGATCCCTTTCACATGTACTGCCATCCAGCCACATGTCCCCCATCCTATATTTCTGCATTCCATTTTTTCTACCTAGACCGAGCTTTGGAGGGTATAAAAAGATATCTATTGATATCAATAATTTGGCCTTCTATCCCTTCCACATGCTTGCGAGGCCCCCGGACAAGCACGCATACAAGCTCGGCCAATAATCGCCGTAATATTCCAACATAATACAGGCAGGCCAGAAACAGCCGACTCGCAGCTTTAGGAGACCTCAAGGCAAGTACCTTCAGTAGGTATGCACGCAGCTTTCAAAAGATCCTCTGCTCTGCGCTGGCAGCTTGATGATCTGACTATACAACGCTCAAGTACTCCGCGTTTGCATACCGGCTGCTCTATTGATAAGTTTGGCTATAATTCAGTCATTCAAATTCTGACCTTCCAGAGGCTTTGTCTCCAGCCCCAACTCTATTGTTTTTCCCCAAGTACGGCATAGCCTGCAGTCACATCTCTCCCTATAAGAACCCTTGATTCCGAGACCTTCCTCGGATCGCTCCTGAGTTCCATACCGCCTTGCTGCCGCTTTGCTTGGCGAGCCTCCCCTCAGCTCCACGTGCTGAGTCACATCGAACCCCAGCACCGCTCTCTATTTTTCCGGGCTTCAGGACAGGTGTAGTATCACCCAAACCAACAACCTCCTCTTGAAAATCCCTCTATTCCACTCCAACCTTTATTTCTTTAGTTATCTGTGTGAGTGTGCTGCATACACTGTTTGTTTGTGTTTTTAATAAACCAATTATTATTTCAACCTCTGTGTGCTCCTTGACTCGGCCTGACCCCGTAGACATAGGGTTTAAGATCCTGCTAAGTTACCCTGCCTCTCGTAACGCTAAAGCAGTGTTCTGAGCTAATTTTCCCCACTGATTGTTAAGCACATTTTGGTGTTCCTCACGGAACCTCCAGTAAACAGGGTAACACATTTGTGTAGAGCGATGTTTTCAGATTTGGCCATTTGCTGTTAATTGCCTTCCAGTCAGCTTTGATTTATAGCAATCCTATGAGTGAGAGGTCTCCAGGAGTCTCAGTTATCAACAGCCCTGCTGCGTTCTTTCAAGTTCTTTCAAGATTATGGCTGGGGCTTCCTTTAGTTAATCAATTCATCTGTAATACCATCTTGCTCTTTTCCTACTGCCTTCAATTTTATTATCTTCTCTAATGAGTCCGATTGTCTCAGGATATTCTTGAATATTCCTGATATTGCAGTTTGCCTCAGTTTGTCATTGTGGCTTCTAGGGAGAGTTCTGGCTTCATTTGCTAGGTATTTATTTATTATTGGCAGTCCATGGTAGCCACAGAACTCTTCTTCAGCACCACATTTCAAATGAGTGTTCTTTTTGGTTAATGACTGAGTCAAGGTATAGAAAATGTTTGTTTTATTGTCTTCACTACTCTCTTTAAAGTTAAGTAAATCATCTGTGTTCATTATTTTTTATTGAGCTGTAATCTAGCTCTTGTACTTTCTTCCATTGTTTTCATAAGCTGTCATTCCATTAATTTGCTATTTTCTGCTAGTAATATTTCATCAACTACATATCTTAAATTGTTGCTGTTCTATATTCTGTTGCCAACTGGAAGCTATTCTGTTTCTCCATATTCTCTCTTGACAGTAGCCTCCTGTGCTGAGTATAGGTTAGCCATAAGAACAAGTGTTGTGGCACACCCATTTCTTTTAGCACGATCTAAAGTTTTTCATGATCTAAACAATTAAAGGTTCTGCTATAACCTACAAAGCGAAGGATGATTTTCTTTTGAAATTCTTTGATGTGATACATTAGCCACTGTATATTTGCAATATGATCTCTAGTACCTCTCCCTTTTCTGAACCTTGCTTTGACATATGGCATATCTTGCTCCATATAGGGTGAAAGTCTTTGTTATAAAATCTTCAGCATCCCTATATTGTATAAATTAAGATAATCAAAATAAAATTTGACCATATCTCCTTCTTCAATCAAAAAAGCTCACTATCATCAAATCTCCCCATTTGTTTCTAAAATATTGTATAATTGGATCCCATTTCTTAATAAAGTTACCAAGGGGGATCCCTCTTAATAACATCATCAGTTTATCCATGGATGCCATATCAAATAGTTTTATTTCCCAATCTTCTACATTTGGTATTTCTGGTTTTTTCCAAGTTTTGACATGATTAATTCTTGCTGAAGCTGTCATATAAAATAAGATTTCTCCATGTTCCCTTTCTAAATCATCTTCTGGCATACCCAATAAATACATTTGTGGCAACATGCAAAAGTGAAGACCCCAAAATTTTTTAATCTGCAAATGTATTTGCTTCCAATATTTCTTCGCTTTTCAGCACGTCCATCACTTCCAGCACTTATCACTGCAGTTTCTGTATATCTTTGCCAGTCTTTCAGGAGGGAGATTCCACCACAAATACATTTTATAAATGTTTTCTGTAGGTTTGAGTCTTTTCTTCCAAGTTTTCTCCCAGTTTTCCAAATCAATTGGGTGTCCCAGATTTTGAGCCCAGCGTGTCATTGGTTCTTTAATGACCTCCTCTTCAATGTCCCATCTTAGCAGGATTTTATAAATTGCAGATATTATCTGAGATTTCCTCTCAAAAATTATCTCATCAAAAACTGTCTTTTCTGTTTGAAAACCATTTATTTTCATCTCTATTTTTGACTTCTCATTTAGCTGTCTATACAGTAGACAGTGACAGGCAATACCTTCTTTTCTTAATTCTTCCTGAGTTTTTATCGTAGCAGAGTCACCTTGAATTTTTATTAATTTTTTATACACTAACCATTTGCCTTGTAAGATACTTTCTCTTTTATAAAAGGCTTCTTGTGGCAAAAGCCATAGAGGTGTTTTAGAGCCATAGAGGTGTTTCCTTGATCTATACCTTTTCCAAATCTTCAATACTGGTCATCTTATAAAATGATTGTTAGTCGCTATGCACTAAATCTTTGTTATATCCAATATATGCATACCAACCAAAGGCTAAGTCAACGTCTTCCAATGCCAACGGTCTGCTATTCGATAACTTCACCCATTCTCGAAACCATTCTAAACAGTATGCATGGAAATAAAGTCTCAAATTGGTGAGTGTTAATCTGCCTCTCTCTTTAGCATCACACAATATTTTATGTTTGGTTCTTGGTTTCTTCCCATCCCATGTAAAATGGGAGATGTCTCTTTGCCATGTTTTAAAAATATACTCGTTACTAATTATAGGTATAGCTTGAAACAAAAATAACAGCTTTGGCAAAACCATCATTTTTACAGATGAAATGCACCCAAACAAAGATAAGTTTCAGTTTTTCCAAGTCTGGAAGTCCTTGATAACTTCTTTCCACACTCTCTCATAATTATTTTTAAATAAATCAGAATTTTTCTTCATTAGGTATACTCCCAGGTATCTTACTTTAGAGCTTACTGTAAAGCCTGTATAGGTGCCCAGGTTTTTTTTTCCTCTTTGCTTATTTTCTTTGTCAAAATATTGGATTTATCTTCATTCACTTTCAGCCCAGAGACTTCCTCAAATTTCTCTAATATCTTCTTTAAATTCTCAATTTCTTTCACTGGATCTTCTAATATGACCACAATGTCATCTGCAAAGGCACGCATTTTAAACTCATGTCCTCCCTGTATTAAATTATCTGATTTTATACACTTGATTAAGATTTTGATAGCCGATATAAATAATAAAGGTGAAAGAGGACATCCTTGTCTTGTCCCTCTGAGGATTTCTAGTCTTTCACTTTTCTTCCCATTCATAATTATTTGAGCTGTTTGACTTCTATAAATTGTTTTTATGCTGTTCAGGAATTTGTCCCCGACTTAAAACCTTGATATGACTTCAAATATAAAGTCCCAGCTTAAGCTATCAAAAGTTTTCTCTATATCCAAAAATAGGAGTGCTAATTTCCTTCCTGGTTGACATTCAAAATATTCAAGCACATTTAGGATACATCTCATATTGTCTTTAAGGTCTATTTGGTAAGAACCTGGCCTGCTTTTCCTCTATTATGTCTTTCAATATGTTCTTTAATCTGTTCGCTAGTATCGACGTAAGTATTTTATAGTCCACATTCAATAAAGAAATCAGCCTGTAGTTCTTAGGTGAAAGTGGATCTTGGTCTTCTTTCAGAATCAGAGTTATGTGGGCTTCTCCCCAGGATTTAGGTATCTTCCCCTCGAACACTGCGTTCATAATTACTTGAAATGGCAAAATTAATTCTTCTTGAATGACTTTATAATAGAACGCTGAGAGACCATCTTGGCCAGGAGCTTTATTCGTTTTAGTTAAGTGAATTGCTTCCACAGTTTCTGTCACTGTAACTGAATGGTTAAGTTTCTCTCTGTGTTCCTCCGAAAGTTTAATTTTTAGCAGAAATTCAGAGGTATCTTCTCTTTTGACTTTCTTATCTTTGTATAAGTTAAGTATATTTAGCAATTACTTTTTTATTTTCCCAGATTTTGTATAATTTTTTTCCCCATCTTTAATTTTTAGAATAGAAGATTTCTGTTTTTTCTTTCTCAGTCAGAGTGCCAACCACTTCCCTGGTTTAAAGTCAGTGCAATTCTCAGCTGCATCAATAGGAGTATGGTGTCTAGATCGAGGGAGGTACTGGTACCACTCTACTCTGCTTTGGTTAGACCTCATCTTGAATACTGTGTCCAGTTCTGGGCACCCCAATTCAAGAAGGACATGGTCAGGCTGGAGCAGATCCAGAGGCGGGCAACCAAAATGGTGAGAGACCTGGAAGCCATGCCCTATGAGGATAGACTTAGAGAGCTGGGTATGTTTAGTCTGCTGAAGAGAAGGTTAAGAGAGGCATGATAGCCATGTTTAAATATTTGAAGGGATGCCATGTAGAGGAAGGAGAGGGCTTGTTTTCTGCCGCTCCAGAGACCAGAACAAGGAGCAATGGATTCAAGCTGCAGGAAAGGAGATTCCACCTGAACCTCAGGAAGAACTTCCTGACAGTCAGGGCTGTCAGGCAGTGGAATATGCTGCCTCGGAGTGTAGTGGAGTCTCCTTCTTTGGAGGTTTTTAAGCGGAAGCTGGATGGCCATCTGTCGGGAGTGCTTTGAGGGTGTTCCTGCATGGCAGGGGGTTGGGCTGGATGGCCCGTGTGGTCTCTTCCAACTCTACATTTCTATGATTCTATGCTTAGACCATTCAAAATGATTCTTTTTCCAAGATAATATTTTTTTTTGCAAATCCAGCTCTAATTGTTTTGTAGTCCTGCTATCTCGTTCCAACTATCTTTATCTGAGGGCTTTTCTTTGAGTTCTTCCTCCTTAATCTCGATTAGGTCGTTGATGTTCTGAATCTTCCTTTCCTTTTTCTGTTTAAGATGGCATTTGTTGTATGAAGAACCGTCGGATTACCACTTTCCCAGCGTCCCAAATAGTTTCAGTGCTGGTTCCTCTTTGCTGATTTTCTACAAAATATGAGCGTAATGTCTCTTTAGCTTTATTTAATATCTTTTCATCTTGGAGGAGCCTTTCATTCAGCCACCAACTAAAGTCTTGTTTAGGCTTCTTGAACGATAACAAGATGGTGTTGTGGTCTGATAGGGTTCTTGGGAGCACCTCCATTTTATTAATCAGTTTACATAGTGATTTTGAAACAAAAAACATGTCTAATCTTGAGAATTAGGCATGTCTTTCTGAGAAAAAAGTGAATTCTTGAGAATTTCTGTAAAGATAGCACTAAATGTCAATGACCTCTATAGATTTTAACATTTCACTAAATGATGTAGTTAACTTGCCTTGATTTTTCTTCATTATCTTGTCTGATTTCCTATCTAGGAGTGGATCCTTCACTCTTTTCCAATCTCCCATAAGAATTACTTGGTCACAGTCCTGGTCTAGTATTTGAGCTTCCAACTGTTTGTAAAATTTGTCTTTGCCATTGTGTGGGCCATAAACACCCACCAAAAGTATTTTTTGGTTCTGCCAGTCCATTTCCAGCCCTATATAGTGGCCATTCTCATTGTTAAATATCTCTCGCACATTGATATGGTCATTGACATATATTACAACACCTTTCTTTTCTTTTTCTTTTTTCTGAAGCTAGTACAAATTCCTTTCCAAATCTTCTATTACAAAACAGATTCACTTTTTCTTTTTTAATTCTAATTTCTTGCAGGCATATTATATCATATTTTTCTTCCCCCAAATAATGGAATATTTTCCTCCCTCTTCTCCAGAATGCTTATCCCTTTAATATTCCAAGACAAAATTTTCAGGTTCTTCATTTTCCTTTCATGTTTATTTAACAATAATGTTGCCTTACTTCTCTCCTTATGATTTTAGTTCTCTGTCTACACTGTCTTGCTGTTTGTCTTCTTTCTGTTTCTCTTCTTCCAATAATTTTATTCCCTCTACTATTCCTTGATCCTCTTCTATATCTGTTTCTTTTCCTTCTTCCTCAGAGTGGGGGGGGGGGTGTAATCTCTCCTTCTTCTAATTCTGCTTCTAGATTCTTTTTTTTCCCTGTTCTTTTTGTGAAGCTTCTAAAACCTCTATAGTCTTGGAAGCTTCTTTCAATTTTTTTCCAAAATTCTTTTGTTTCTTGAACAGAGTTGATATTGTAAGTTTCATTTCTGAAGTGATAGTCCTTCCAGTCTTCCCCATGTATAGGAGATTCCTCTTTCTCAGCTGGACAGTCAAAAAAATTATACTCTCTTCTTTTACGGAAATTCTCATTGGAATATCCCTATAAAGTAGAAGTTTGTCATCTCCAGTTTTAAAAGATTTTATCATACTTTGCTGGATTATATTATCTCTAGTGGATTTCTTTACAAGGGCAATCACTATATCTCTGGGGAGATCTCTTCCTTTAGTCATAAAGGATCCAACTCTAAATATTCTGACAATCTCCCATTCCATTTGTTGTTTTGGCATTTCCATGAAATTTGCTAAAACTGGAATTAAAATTTCATATAAGTCTTCATTATTCTGCTCTTTGACTCCTCTTATTTTCAAAGAATTTTCCTGTGTCTTAAGTTCTAAAAGGTCTCTTTCATCTAAGTTTCTTTCATGTTCCAGTAAGAGAGTTTCACATCTATCTTCCAGCTTTTTGACTTCTTCTTCTAAACTGTTAATCTTCACAGCTGTTCCTTTTAGCTCTTCTGTTAATGTTCCCAGTGATCTCTTTATGTCTTTTTGCTCATTTTTAAAGTCTAGCTTCATTTCAGTTCTTAAATCTTTCATATCTTGCTTCATCTCTGTTTGCATCCTTCTGATTTCTTCTAGCACGGCACTTTGTTCTGGTTGTTTTGGAATAGTAGTTTGAGACACTATTTTACTCTGTTCAGACTGTTTTAATCTGAGCTCTATCAAGGAACTTCTCTTTTGCTTAGCCATTTTTGCTGTTCTCCTTGTTTCCATTAAGCTACTACAACAGCTAATATTTATGCTAGTTCATTAAATTATTAGTTTTTTTGAATTTTATAAATTGTTAAATATATTCTGACCTGTAGTTAATTCCTATATAGTATCTACTTTTTTTCCACAACAATAATGCAAATCTTATAAATTATTATATATATTCAGTTTTGTAAATAGTCTTAGTTTTATGTCTTATGCCTTATGTCTTGCTTTCAACACAATTAGTTTAGATATAGTCCGCTATTTAATTGCATAAATATTCTATATTCAATCTATGATATACAATGTCTAAATCAATATAAATCAAGTATCCAAAACCATGTATACAGTTAATTTCCTATAAATTCAATATAGGCAATTAATTTCAGCAGAGATCTCTTTGTATCAACAAATAAATATAGTATTCAATTAACTTCAACGTAATCTCGCTATCAGTTTCAATTTTATGTATTTAAGTAATAAATATATCAGTATCAATCTCTGTAGCCTGTAACAGCTCTATAGGTATGCCATTTGTTCCTGATGATTTTTTCCTTTCAAGTGCTTTGAAGGCAGTTTCCACTTCACTTCCAAAATTGTGAGTTCATCATCAAAAGTTTTTTCCTTGAAGGAATCTGTCATCCTTTCATCTCTTTTATGTAGTTCTTCACTGTATTGCTGCCATTGTCTCTTTATTTTGTCCTGATCATATAATGTGTTCCTATATAGCATCCCCATTTTAGTTTAAATTTCCTTTTGATTTCTCAGGTCTTATGAAGAGATCTTTTGTTCTGCCCCCCCCCTGCTGTTCTCTTTTTGTATTTCTTTCTATTTATTGCTTTATTCATTATCCTTGTCCCTATATACAATTTGCAGAAAGTTTTCAGGATTCTGACCCTATTTCTGTCACTTTTTATTTTTGCTTCTTCTCTTTATATGGCCTTTAAATTCTGTACAGATGTTCTTTAGGTTGTATTTTGTCACAATAATTGATTCAGTATTCCTCTTTAGGTTTACTCTAATTTTTATATTAGCAGTCCATGGTCGGTCCCATAATCTTTTCCTGGTCTTGTTTTGACAGAGAGAATGGAGCCTTTTCTTTCTTTCCTTCCAATTATTTAGTCTGTTTGATTTCTACTTGGGCTATCCAGTTATGTCCATATATACAGTTGTGTGTTCAGTTGCTTGAATTATATATTTGCAATGAACAAATTGTTGGCCTTACAGAATGTGAGAAGTCACTCATTTGTTGATCCTTGACCAAATTCTGCAGCAGAATTTGGTCCTGTTTGGTTTCATACTGTTATGTTCCAGTCTCCTGTGATTATCAAAAATGCCCTGTTTTGGATTTTTACCTCATGAGAAAAATGCAATATTTATCTAACTGAAAATTTCCTGTCTATTTTAGTTCATTCACCTCAGGCATGTTTATACGTTTTATTTCTTGTCTAACAATATCTAGCTTTCCCTGATTCATGTTTCTCACATGTTCCTATTACATGCATTGTTCAGCTTTGAACTTTCATTTCACCTCTGAGCATTTCAGCATATGAACATCATTTCAGCTTGAGCTGTATCATTAGATACAGAACTACTCATCCTTGTCCTCTGCTCTTCCCCAGTAGCTTATTCAATGCCTTCTGACCCGGCAGTCTTATCTTGTAGTGCTATCTCTTGTTTTATTTTGTCTCATGATAGGGTTTTCATGGTAAAAGACATTCAGACACTATACTCCTGTTGATGAAGCCCAGAATCGCATTGGTTTTCTTAATGATGGCATCACATTGCTTACTCATGTTCAATTTGTGGTCAGCTAAGAGTCCTAGATTGTTTTCACATGTATTGTGGTCAGGCCAGGTGTCATCTGTCTTATTTGCATTTAATGTTAATGCATTTAATGTTTTCTGCCCATGTGTATTACCTTATACTTCTCCCTATTGAAATTCATTTTGCTAGATTTGGCCCAGCAATCTAATCTGTTAAGATCCTTTTGAATTCTTATCCTTTCCTCTGGAGTATTAGCTGTTGCTGTGTGCCTTGAAGTTGTTACCCTGATTTCTGGGGTCCCTTGGTCTCAATGTGCTCCACGTGATGGGGAATGTAAACTAGCCAGACCACAAGCAATAGCAATGCAAGAGGTAGGGTAACCTAGGGGGGTTTTTTTACCCAGTTTTTACGGGGTCAGGCCAAGCCAAAAACCAAACAAAATTGTCCGATAAATGATTTTATTGAATGAAAGTCTCACCCACCAATGCAATCACTCACACACTCACTCAAGACCTATTAAGAAGCAAAAGAGAGGAAACTGGATAGGGCAAAATTGAAGGGGGTGTAGCAGGGGTTATACAGCACCCTTTCCTGAAGTCCTTGGTCCAGGAAAAACAGCAGAGAAGTGGGGCTCAGCACAGAGAGGGCTGGGGGGATTACTCAACAGACAGAGAAACGGTCTGCTGGGATGACCGGGAGTGATCCGAAGAACCGCTCAAAAACTGGGACTATTTGTAGAGGAAAAAGTATCTAGAGGGCTAATCCTTTCCTGGGGAGAACAATGGGTGTTGCAACGGAAAAGAAGCTCCACGATGGTGACTTCCTTTGCATGATGAGATTACAAGGTGTTGCCAAAGTCTCAGGATCTTCGGCTGCATTGGGTTGTGGTGTGGCTTTATGTAAATGGTCCTTGACTGATAGGATTTTATTGCTATCGGTGCTCAACTTGGGGCAAACACACTAATCCCCGCAAGTCGGCTTCTTAGGGGCTGAGGACCCTTTGTCTACTGTGGGTTTGCACAGCTTGAGGTCTCCTGGGGCTACGTGACTGGGGATTGTACTGGCCTGACCTGGTTTTCGATCGTTTGACCGTTGCTGCCTACGTGCCCATCCGGGTGACTCTCAGGCACATTGAATCATATTTTAATATCAAAATTGTAGACCCAGGGACAGGATTTTCCAGTAGAATAACAAAGTCATTTCTGACTTATGACAATCCTAAGGGGAAGCCCTGGTGGCACAGTGGTTAAATGCTGGTACTGCAACCATAACGTTGTGAGTTCGATTCTGCGGGGCTCCAGGTTTACACAGCCTTCCATCCTTCCATAGATCAGTAAAATGAGTACCCAGCTTGTTGGGGGCAATTAGCTAAAAACATTGTAAACCGCTTAGGGAATGCTTTCCACTGATAAGCGGTATAGAAATGTAACTTCTATTGCTATTGCTTAACTGATCATGGCATTCCTTTCTAAGTGCTTACAGGCTATTGGTTTAATTATCTGCTCTAGAATCTTTCCTAGTATTGATGTCAGGCTGACTGTGTGGTAATTGTTTGGGTACTCTTTTTTCCTTTTTCCCCTCTTTTTGAAGATGTGCTAGGACTTCTGTTCTCCAGAAATTCTCAGATTATTGCCAGTGGTTCTGGGATTACTTCTGCCAGTTCTTTTAATATCCTTGGATGTAGTTCATGGGGCCCTGAGACTTGAATTCATTTAAAGTAGCCAGGTATTCCTCTACTACCTCTTTACCTATTCTGTGCTGCATTTCCCCTACTGCATCATCTCCTCCATTTTCCACAGGTCAAGCACTGGGAGAATACTAAGATAAAGAAGGTGTTGTGTAGTTCTGCCTGTTCTCTGTCCCTTGTCAGAATTTCACCATCTTTTCCACTATTTCCTTTTTCTTCTTTTTGCTACAGACAAAACAAAACAAAAAGTTCTTTTTGTTGTTTTTAACCTCCCTAGCAACCTTGAATTCATTCTGCATTTTAGCTTTTCTGGCCTTTCCCCTACATTTGCTATTTGTTCTAATTCTTCTTTGGTGATTTCTCTGTTTTTCCACTTGTAATAGACCCCCATTGTGTTTTTTTTCCCTCTCCTCATTAATTTTTTACCTAGATGTTCTCAGCCTGGCTTCCAGATTTAACTGATGGACCTCTTCACAGGTGTAAATGTCCTTGCAATATAGTGCTACTCCTCCTCTTTTCCTGTTTAGTTGTTACCAGACTGTATAGCCCAACATCTTGATATGGTTTAATTGGTGAAATATGATTTAGTTGGCAAAATACATTAATTGACTTTGATATAAAACGTGACCTGCTATGGCTGTATGGCCAAGTTCGACAAGGGGAAAAGACTGACCGAACATGTGCGCTGTGAATTAGGTCAGAAAACACCTCAAGGCATAGACAGGAAATCACCAGGAAACTCCAGAAACAATAGGCTTGCAGCTAGTGTTAACAACGCTGACTTTGGGACAACAGCAACTGGGAGATTCCTACCAGACTGTTGATTGTCTTAACTCCTCTTCCCTTGACCACACAAACCTCTCTTTTGTCCTAAAACCTGTCTGACAAGCACCGGGCTATCAAGCAACCATTAGCTTTTTGTCACCTAAAGCTAAGACCATTAGCCCATTCCAGACCTCATTGTCCATTCTGCAAATGCCATTGTTTACTCAGCCAGAGAGCCATTCATACCCTTGCTCTCCAGGCAGAAATAGGGTTTAACTCCCCTACTTTTGGCCAGTCAACTCGCAGTACACCAATTGCTGGTCGCCACTCTTCTACTCTGATTCCCAGTTGTGTACTGTCCTTAGACACAAAGCTAAGCCACATCTTCGCTGCTCTTTGAGACTGGTAAATATCACCCACTATGCCCTGAAATCTCACTATCTAAAGCTTTCCTACTTTTTCCTTCAGTTAGCCTTCTGTGAGCATGTGACTATTTGGTTCTTGTGTGTGTGATTAATTCCCCAAGTAAAACACAGTTAAGCTTATTGTTGGATCTCAGTCTAGTTCTTCTCTGCAGATGTACTGGCAAACATAGATGGAAAGATCTTGCTAGGTTACTTACCCTCACAGACCTCATAATTCAGCTAATAATTCCCTACCAATACAGAGGTACTGGCTCTGAGTCACCTATGTTTTGGAGTAACATAGTCTGTTTCTCTGAAATAGATTATGCCCCTTTGTTGCTATGTTTCAATCATGAGACTCATCCTACCAGGTTTCAGTGATGTCTATCATCTTGTTCATTTCCCATGCCCTGTACATTATTGTAGAAGCATCTAAGACCATAGCTCATTCTCCCTAGCTGCTTGTTTAACCCCCCCCCCACTGTTGGGTTCTTGTACCATTTGCCCAGTTCTCCCCATAACATTTGGGCTTTCTGCTGCTCCAGAGACCAGGACAAGGAGCAATGGATTCAAGCTGCAAGAAAGGAGATTCTCCTTGAACCTCAGGATGGACTTCCTGGTGGTCAGAGTTGTCCGGCAGTGGAATATGCTGCCTCAGAGTGTGGTGGAGTCTCCTTCTTTGGAGGTTTTTAAGCAGAGGCTGGATGGCCATCTGTTGGGAATGCTTTGATGTGTGTTCCTGCATAGCAGGGGATTGGACTGGATGGCCCTTGTGGTCTTTTCCAACTCTATGATTCTGTGATTCTAATCTGCAGCATGTGATGAACTTCTGCCCTCAAGAACAGTCTCCCTCTTGCTCCCATAACTCAGTTTAAAGCCGTTCTGATCAGGTTTGTGAGACTCATAGCAAAAATATTCCTGTCAAGTGCTGCCAACATATGCCTGCCTGCCTGCCTGACGTCTATGCAATGGGATGATGATGTGGAGAATGAGGAACATGCAGAAGTGTAACAGAGCCTTCTCTTCAAGAAGAAGGCAAAGGCACATGCACTATCACTATCATATAGATCCAACCGCTTCTTAGATGCGTGGATCTGAGTCTTCAGATCATTCTCTGTGAATAATTGGGTGACTAAGAAAATCACCTGCACTACAACACAGGCAGTTTTCCTTCTCATCCCATCCCTTCCACAAAGCCTGGATCTTCTGGTTACATTTCAACTTAATTGCTGTTATACTGCTATTTAATATGGCATCCCACAAACTATCAGAACAGGTATTGGTGCATTTTGTGACAATTTTAGCAGGACACCACAGAGCCACTATATAATATCACTGAATTTCAGCAACAGGTTTAGTTGATTGTGGCCCGGGGGGGGGGCTGCAAAGTGCAAAATTAGGGGCCTTAGTAAGGCCTAAATCCCATTGTTAGTCTTAACTAGAGCAGATCTATTGAGTGGATTGGAACTTGTATTCAGGCAGGCTTTGCAAGTTCTTGATTCAATGGGTTTACTCTAGTTTACTCTATCAACTGGATTTAGGCCTAGGTATGGCCAAATCTCACGCTATGGAAATACCTTTCCATGGTAGTAGGATTTCCTATGCTGATGGTAGCAGTGATGCATTTCTCTGAGTTTATTTTTCTAAAACACTTTGGGTCGTTCTATAAATTCATCACATTTGCAGGAAAAAAAAAAGAGTGGAGAAATTGTATAGGAAAGCATGCTCATGTACATATGTATTATCAGTTCACATGAAACATAAGTTAATCAGCATAGGAAGAGGAAGCCACCTGAAATTCAAGAGTGTTCAAATGCGACTCTTGGGACTTCTGAAGTAGTTTCACAAATTCTTCATCAGATAAATTAAGTGGTCTCAGACAAACATGCCAGTCATCAGCAGCCAACCTTCCGTGCTGGTAACAATTCCCAACATCATCAGCATTCTCATCAAACATTCCAAAAGGATATGCTTGTTTCCAGCAGCTTACCTAGAATAATTCATGCAACAAGACTTTCAAAAGCAGGATTTAGACCATCCAAGAGTATGAATGGTTAATTCTAGGTGCACCATTTGTCATCAGTTCTTTATATTTGACATTGTTATAACATTTCTGATTATATTTATGCTTACTTTCCGAACATAACAAACTATTTTCCATATTTTATTTGTTTTGGGTTTTTCTGTTACTGCTGGTCATTTAATGGAAAAGACCAGTTGGCCCAAGACTTTCCTGGAAATTTTCTGCTTAAATATATAAGTTACCTGCCATTCTCCTCACCATTGTCCACTGCTTTTCCCTTTAAAGGCTTGAATGTTGTGACTGAGAAATAATCTTCTGTAATAATCTTCTGTGGGCTGGACAGTGCTACTGTTAGGTGGGTTAGTAGACTGACCAGACCCAGAGGGTGCTCACCAGTGGCTGCTTTCATCCTGGAAAGAAATGACTAGTGGGGTGCCACAGGGTTCTGTCCTGGGCCCAGTGCTATTCAACATTTTCATCAATGACTTGGATGAAGTAATAGAGGTCATGCCGCTCAAATTTGCAGATGACACCAAATTGGGAGGGTTGCTAAAACGCCAGAGGACAGGATCAAAATTCAAAATGTACGTAACAGATTGGAGAGCTGGGCCAAAGGTAATAAAATGAACTTCAACAGAGAGAAATGTAAGGTCCTGCACTTAGGCAGAAAAAATGGAATACACAAATATAGGATGGGGAACACGTGGCTGGATAACAGTACATGTGAAAGGGATCTTGGTGGACCACAAGCTGAACACGAGTCAGCAGTGTGAGGTGACAGCCATGAAAACCAACACAATTCTTGGTTGCATCAATAGGAGTATTGTTTCTAGATCAAGGGAAGTAATGGTACCACTCTATTCTGCATGGTTAGACCTCATTTGGAATACCGTGTCCAGTTCTGGGCACCTCAATTCAAGAAGGATATCGACAAGCTGGAGCGTGTCCAGAGGAACATGACCAAAATGATGAGGGGTCTGGAAGCCATGCCCTATGAGGAGCATCTTAGGGAGTTGGGTATGTTTAGTCTGCAGAAGAGAAGGTTAAGAGGGGACATGATAACCATGTTTAAATATTTGAAGGGATGTCATGTCAAGGAGGGAACGGGCTTGTTTTCCGCTGCTGCAGAGACTAAGACAAGGAGCAATGAATTCAAGCTGCAGGAAAGGAGATTCCACCTGAACCTCAGGAAGAACTTCCTGGTGGTCAGAGTTGTCTGGCAGTGGAATATTCTGCCTCAGAGAGTGGTGGAATCTCTCTCTTTGGAGATTTTTAAGCAGAGGCTGGATAGCCATCTGTTGGGAATGCTTTGAAATGAGTTCCTGCATAGCAGGGGGTTGGACTCAATAGTCTGTATGGTCTCTTCCAACTCTGATTCTAATATATAGCATGTTTCATGTGTATGTGTATGTACATGAGTATGTTTTGCCTGTGCAATCTCCCAGTGACTTTTGTGCAGCAATAGAGAAGAGTTGCAAGGTTGAGCCATGCTCACATATAAATAAATTTGCATATATGCAGATTGACACAAAGTAGTACTCGAGAGCTTTAGCTTTACTCCCAGATTACTCCAAAGATAATGTGGACATATCAGAGTACATCTTGTCTCAGTCTGTTTTTAGTCTGTTTTTGAAACATTATTGAACAGTTTTAGGAAGTTCAAAGAATGTTCAACTGATGTAAGATTATACCAATGTAATTTATTTCTCAAGGCTGTGATCTGTGTTACTAAACTTTCATTTTATGGTATGCACCCACTTGCCATTGTACTAGTTATAGATATCAGTATAAAAGAATACGAGAGATTAGAATAACTGAGTCTAACTCAAGGACAGATACAAATCCTTACAGCAGGGCTGCATTTCTCAAGTTGTTGATGCAGTGCTGTATTAAAAAATTTGTCAGAAGTCCTCAGTAACTCTGTTCTATGTTTTTAATGTCATAATTAGTTGAAAAGACAGAAAGAGTTGTCAGCAGAAGTATTTTTTAAAAAAATAAGTATTTATTTGTCACATTTATTTCCATGCTTTTTTTGTTTTTAGGTACTACAACAACTTTACCCTGTGTACAGAAAACAAGGCTTTAACAGCAAGATGCTTTTGGCCTAACCACCTTGCTGAGGGCTTCATCACTGAAATCCATAGGCAATTCTTTTCAAATTGTACTTCAGAAAAAGTACATTGGGAAGATCCACCGGATAAAATTCTCATAACCCTGATTCTCATACCAGTTCTTCTGATGGTTGCCATGATTGGCCTAGTGGTATGGTGCAGCAAGAGAAGTGACATTTTGGTGTAATTCTGCCCTTATCACTACTTCTTATTATAGTATATCGGTCATCATTTTATTTTTGTGTAATTTGTTGAGAATGACTGACAGAAAATAATCATACGTAATCATACATGTATAAAAATACATGGAATCCAAGCTGTGTCAAGGAATAGTCGGGCATGGGGAAATACTTCTGTACAAAACAGCTCGCTATAGACTTTATTCCTGGAACTACACCAGTATAATTTTGACAATGGATAGAACGACTGATCATTATGTTTTTGTAATGCAAGCCATATACAGAGAACTGAAAACATTATCGAAATTTGCTGTCTGCTGCTGATCCTCTCCCCCTAAAGCAAGAGTTAATCTCAGTTCTTGAACATTTTTTTAAAAAGATGACACTGTATATTGCAGATCAGATACAATGGGTTGTTTTAGACTTTAAATATATGCTTAGTGACTTCAGTATATTTTCCTTGCCAAAGAGATGTAAACATGAATGTTGCTGAAGAATATAACTTTTTTGTCCTTCTGTTTCCCAGCTGCATAAACACAAAGAAAGGTTACAAACACTGTGAGCAAGAAATGGTCAGTGAATCAACACACAGCTGTGTTGGCTCTTCTCCATGTTAAGAAATATAAAAAATTATTCTTCAAGCATCTCCAAGTATCTTGGAGCTAGAATCTTCCAGAATGAACTTCAGGAAGGATGTAGGTTTCTTTAAGCAAAGCTGGAAAAAAGAATGAGAGGAAATTGGTTGACTTTGAGTTTATTAAAGTGCAAAAGGAACTGCTATATTCCCCTCTTTTTTAAAAACTTTTTGTTGTTAATTTTAACACACACACCCCGTACATTTAATCTTTTGTGCTTGTGGTATGTTTTAAATAGATCAGTCAATGAGTAACAAAATGCTGCAACTATGTTAGTACAGGTGCCTTTCAGACTATTGTGTATTGGGAGATACTTTTCACACCAGGTGCTTGGAAGTGATCTTCTCAGAAAAACTTTCGTATACAGAACAGGAAATCAACTTCCATCATCAGAAACCATACACCATACACACATCCCATGTGACATGCAAAACTCCCAATAGGTTGTACTCTCATCATAAACATCAGCTTGACTACATTTGAGGTGTTCTTCCAGCTAAACATCCTATTCTGAGTGCTAAGATTTTTCAGCTGGTCCAGCATTTTTCTTTCATACATCACACAACTAAATAAAGTTAAAACTGCTGCCAGCTCATTGTAGAAATCTGTCTACTGTTTAACACTTTCACCTGGTGCTCATTCTACGTCTCCATGCAAGTACTCTCAATGAGATGCATGTCTCAGTGTATGTTAACATGAAAATGCTCTTTGTGTTACTACTGTTTTTCTGTGAAATTATATAGGAGAACAATTTGCAAAGCTTTACTTGTGCAGCTTGATATCTCCCTTCAGTTCAGCAATGCTATGATTTCTAAAATATAACTCCACAACTCCCGCTCGTGTTAGAGATAACGTAGGACAGAAAAGGATCACATTGCTACCAATCCTCTGGAGTACCATAGAAGGCCAGAGACTTATGTTTACTTCTAAATCATCCATTTGGAACCAAATGTTCTGGTTTCACAAGGAAGAATATAAAAGGTATATATTTTAGTTGTGCACACTATGCATTTACAGAAAATCGCATTATCTTGACTATTATGTTGAAATGGTGAAAGCCTGGACAAACATACCACAATTGTTTTTTCATTACAAACTAGATAAGGGAGATATACATTTTATAAAAAACCAGACATTTTATTTTTGAAATTGAAGGTACTTTGTACAGAGACACTTGTACCACAACACACTACAATGAACTTCAATAGGTTTTTTAAAGAGATCATGTAAATCAATGGAAGATAAGGCTTTCAGAAGTTCCTAGTTGTTCAAAATCATTCGAAGACTAGGAATAACAATTGATTGAGAACTACCATGGAAAAGGCTTGTTGCCCTCATGTCTTTCTGTGAGTGTTGCATAGACTCCTGAATGAGTCATTGTGGGGAAGAGGATGCTGAACAACATAGACCTCTTCTTAAGTTCTTGGTGCCTGTAATAAGATTACATTTTTATGTTTTGACCATATAGCAAGAACTAATCATCTACAACAAACAAATCAATTAGGGCCAATTAATCTCCTCATATGGATGTATGCACTATGTGAGTGTTTTGAAGGGGTTGGAGGAGAAAGAACAAGTTCATTGTGCTTTCTGCTTTCATGCTTGTTCAGAATGTTGGACGTTGTCCTCACATTAGTGTCTTTTCTGGGAGATATGTGTGGTCCTTGTGCTCCCAACAAAGGGAGAGGGGATAGATCTAGACAGTTGTGGGGTGGGAAGACACAATTAACTTTGGCTTCTTTTTCCCTTGCTTGTATGGAAGACCCGAAATCACCTGGAATTCAGAATTCAGCATGTAGTAAAGCAGATTTCTGATTACTTTGAGAACTGAGGTTGTAACTCAAACTGTAGTTACTAAGGTACTGGAAAGCTGTTTAATGTGGGTTTAGGGATGGAATGATAAATGTTAATGGATCTGGGAATAATGACTGCATGATCTCTTCTGCATGATCAAAGCCTGAGCTTTGATCGATTTTAACTCATATTCTTGAGCACATCAATTTCTTTTTGTGGATTGGATCTGGAGAGGAAACATAGAGAGAAGATGTGTTTCTAGATTAAAATGTGTGATATGTGTTTGATATATGTCTTGGAAGTCTAGCATTTTATTTTCAACATGAATGGAAATGAAGTAAAAATAGTTGAGTTAGCATCAATCAATGAGCAAGGCTTTAGGGATGCAGTTTTACCATCAACTGCTATTCTAAGTTCCACAGTCCTTCTGATATCCTTGTTCTAAGGTTGTACATTAATTTCAAAGCAATTTTGGAAGATAGTTATTAGAGCATTAAAGCTGTGAAATAACTATGCAGTGGAGTCTGCTAATCTTAACAAATGTCTTCATTTGTATGATGACTCATCCTGCTCATTGTAGAGCTCATGAGCTGAAAAGTACAAATAAATTGGCCGGTAATGCATGGAGACAGTGCTTTCTTGCTTTCTTTCCTTGACTTTGAGATGTTAGGACTTACAAGTTATGTAAATACTGAAAATTCTTCTTTTGCATCTTTCGCGTGCTGAATAAAAAAGAGAAGTAGCAAAATTAACAGCAAAATTTTCCTTGCAGATTTTTATGGATATCTGATTACCAGTTAGGAGTTTCTCAATATAATGTGGAATAGTTTTGCCAGTTCTTACCAAATTGGCCTTTATACCTTTGATTGATCTGTTCTATTTACTTATTTATTTAATATCCTACCTTTTGCCTTGTACAGGATCCAAGAAAGTTTACAAGTATTAAAAAACCAGGTATAGAATGATTCAATCTGCCTTCAATCCATTTCATCCATGAACCCCTGACACTGGAAGGCCTCCATATGTTCCAGAATCTTGCCCAAAAAAAGGATGTTAGAAACAGGCTCAAGGAGGACTTTTTTTCCAGTAAATGCCTCACTATAGACTCTTTTAAACATGGTGGAATTCTTCCTTGCTGCTGTAAGGCATTCACCACTCCCATTACCCATTTAACCAATCCCCTTCTGGCTTCTTTTTTAAGCCAGGAAAGGCACAGGTCTAGTGTGCATGT
The DNA here is from genome assembly GCA_030412105.1 of Cyclura pinguis. Classification (NCBI taxonomy): domain Eukaryota; kingdom Metazoa; phylum Chordata; class Lepidosauria; order Squamata; family Iguanidae; genus Cyclura; species Cyclura pinguis. The sequence continues at coordinate 67,181,122 of CM059604.1, forward strand.
GGTGTCTCTTACCTCTCCAAGGATTCTACAGGTCCTGTAGCTCATAGTGTTTTGACTGATTTCATAGAAAAGGTTAGAAGCCATTGTCCAGGCAGTAGAATGTTTGCAGGCTTTGGATAACTTTGAACAACTTGCTTCATAACCAGTATGTCTCTAAACTGGATTGTCTCCATCAGAACTCATGAGTTCTGATTGAGGTTTTATTAGTGGAGACTGGACAGGAATGGAACAATTTGATTGGAATTGACAGATAATGAGTGGTTATATATGATAAAAGATGGAAAGACAGCTTCATAGTAAATGAAGCAATGATACATAAAGTATGCAGAAAAGATGCTTTCAGAATAGTTTGCTCAGTACAGGTACTGGATAAACCACCTTTGTTTTCCAGCTGGTCTGCAGTATAACACATTCATAGGAGATTATATTGAAAGTCTAAACTAGGGATGAGAGTTTGTTGAGGGTTTGGGAGCAGCTCCCTATTTTCTACGTCCCTGGACACCTGTGAGCTTATCGATTTATCTTTTTTTTTTCAAAACTAGAAGGGACCCTGCTCCCCCCCACAGAAGGTATATGTATCATGTGCAGAAAGAGCCTTAAAATGGATAATTGTGACCCCTGCAGGCCTCCATTTTGGAATTCTCCCAAATACCCTATGGACGACACTGTATCTCCACTTTCAATCACTGGAAACCTTATTAATGCCTTATGACTTTTGAGATTTCAGTAGGTATTACTCAAAGTCTTTCTCACATCTCTGCTCAAGCTTCAGCAGTAAGTTTAAAAAAATGGGAATTGCAACAAAATGTTGGAGAAGGATGCGCTCCTGATCATTGTTCAAGCCAGCTATGCCTCATTGCAGAATACTCACTTCACTATACCTCATCTCTACTTTTCTGCATATCCCCCCTTCAGTATTCTGTGGCTACTGATCATGCTCAGCTGTTATTCAGCTCTTCTCTTGCTTCTTTATGCATTCTGATATTCCCTTGATCCTCAATATTCCCATTTTGGCTACAATTTAGTTAATATTCACTAGCTTAGTTTGCACACATCCCATAACCAATTGATTGAGAAATAAGAAAAATAGTTTTAGATATTTAGGTAGAACCATATACTATAGGCCCTGGTGCAACCCACTGCTTCTAGGAGCCACATATAATTAAATTGAGTCCACCTATTTACAGTTCCAGTACCATATGAACAAAATGAAAGATATCTGTTTCTGGAAGACCCCAAAGGTCACCAGAGAGCATATCTAAACAAAAGAGCATCATTCTGGAATGAAATTGTTCAGAAACACTAATCAGGTTTAAAACAGGCTTAGAATATATATATATATATATATATAAACCCATGCTATGAATAACCATCACAACACTATTAAATCCATCATTACAAAATGGAAAGAATATGGTTCAACTTTGACTCTGTCTACAGAATACTGTCCACCAGAATTCATTAAGTGTTACGCAGTTAATGAGTTCTGGTGGACAGTATTCTGTAGGGAGAGTCACATTAGAGGGCATTAGAGAAGTAATGAACAGTCCAATGTTAATTCTGAAAGAGTTTGGGAAATTTGCAAGCTGAAAATGGAAAACCCATCCATTGGACAGCTATCATTCAGATGTTCTGTTCAGCTGGGCTTTTTATGGAAGACTGGCAAGGAGAAAGTCCTTTCTAAAACAAACCTATATCAAAGACAATTCGGAGCTTGCAAAAAGTATGAGGGAGACACAGGAAACCTGCAGACAAAGGTTGTCTGATCTGATGACACCAAAACTGAACTTTTTGGCTTTGCTGCAAAGTGCTGTGTGGCCAAAGGCCAACAATATTAATTGTCCTGAGAACACTATCTGCATGATGAAGCATGGTGAAAGCTGTAGCATATTGTGGCATGCTTTTCCTTGACAGGAACTAGGAAACTGGTCACAAATGAGGGCAAGGTGGTTGGAGGAAACTGTAGAGGACAACTAGATCCTCTGCAAGGATCCTGGGATTGGAATGGAGGTTCACCTTCCAGCAGGACAAACTATGACCCTAAACACATAGCCACAGTGATACTGGAATAGTTTAAAATTAACCTGAACATATGTGTGAAGAACTGAAAGCTGCTGTTCACCCATCCAATCTGAGACAGCTGGAATAGTTTTGCCAAGAAGAATGGGCAGGATTGTAGGATCCAGATGTGCAAAGCTGATGAGACTTTCCCAAAAAGACAAGCAGCTGTATATTTTGCATTTTCTCAGTGTTGAGTATCTTACGCACATCAAGTGGTAACAATGACAGTGAAATCCTTTTCAGTTTCAGGTTGTAAACACAACAAAATGTGGAAAAGTCAAACAGAAAGGAGGAGATGTTTCTGCAGTGGCATCATATAGGCATACACAGTCCTGAGCAGATTATTCATTCATTTATTCATTCATTCAGTTCAGTGAATTTATACCCATCTTTTCCCCAGTATGGGACCCGAAACAGCTTACAAACTCTTTATAAAGATTAGCTAAAATCTTACAAAATTTAAAATAAGTTTAAAAACAATGAAATCATAATTCCATTCCAAAGGCAGATGGTTAAAACCATTTTAAACTGATTTAAAACATAACTGAAATAAAGTTCAGAAAGGCAAAGGTTTTAATGCAGATAGTGAACTGCACTATACTGGTTGTGTAAATCCCACTGTACAAGAACTTCTCTTTCTCCTCATACATCATGGGTAGGAATTGTGTCATCCTTCTGATGCTGTTGGACAGCAAGCCCCAGCATTACTTGCCATTGGCTATGCAGATGAGGACTGCTTGGAATTGCAGTCCAGCAACGTCGGGAGAGCCATACAAGTTTCCATCCCTGCCACGTGTGATCTGATTGTAACAATACTGGTCTGGTGTAGGAGCCATTTCTATGTGGATGAATCTCATGCTGCTCTGGAAATGTCTGTATGGAGCAATTATGTACAATGATACTGTATGAAAAAACACGATTATATTCTTTCTTACAAATGTTGCTTAAGTCACTTGGGATCCAGGGATATGAAAGCTATTCCTCAATACTCCATGTAGACTATCTTTTTCAATATCACATATCAACCTCACCTCAGCTTCATATCACATTGCAATGGGAGAGCAATAGTGTTGTTTATCATAGCATTCAAGATCCCATCACAACAGTTTCATGTGCAAAGAAAACTTCTGAAATTATTAAAGCTACTGAATCACTTCACAGTATTTCTCACTTCCAGTATTTCTCAGAACCATTAATACTGGTGGCATGAGACTGAACTCCACAGACACATATATAGTATATATTCCTAATGCAGTAAAATGTTTTCAGTACATGGCTGTGGAATAAAGTTATTGTTCCAGAACTCTCTGAGAACCTCTTGGGTGGCAACACAAGGGATTTGACTTTATTCAGCCCTTGCAAAAATATTACACCTAACAGTGCTCTAGAATGATGGATAGGCATCCAATTACAGCTGCTGACATCAACGGCAGAAACTGCTTCAGTAGAGAAATAGCTATAGCATTCAGTTCAGCTTTATGCCATCAAAAAGTGGAAGAATCTTTAAGCAACATACTTGTTCTTGCATGTATTTTTCAAACTCTATAATTTTGAATCGCTGCTGATGGTCTTTTAAGCAGCCTTACTATATGATGTACGATCAGTAGAGATGTCATGGTTTTCAGTAGTAATTCAAATCCATTAGACTTCAAAGGTAAGGCAGCACATATACCAATGACTGGCATAGCCCTAGCTATAATCAGGGTTTACATATATTGTGGAAAGTATTAATAACATAGAGAATTCTGGAATTTATTAATATTTCTTAATAACTTAGAAGATTCAGCAAGAGATGTCAGAAATGTTTTTGTCATTAGTCTTGTTTTCTGAGTTTCCTCTGGTTGATCAAACTCTTCAGAGTTATCCGTAAATGCCAGTGTCTGCATATTTTCTGATACATAATACACTCTCCTCTGAAAACACAACAAAAAACAAAGTTATTTCCCAGGGTAATTTAAATTCTGTACTGGATTGTATAATTTGTACATTAACAGTGCTGGATACTATTGATACACTACCTGTGTAGTTGTTAGGTGTTAGACATACTGATTTCTTTTAGAAAGATTTTTTTTTCACTGTCTCATCTTTCATTTTCACATGTACTATGTTCTGCTCAGGTGGATATGAATGAGTTCTCACTGTGTTTTATTTAAAAATGTATTTAAGGATTTTATCAAAGCCTTGCTTGTGGTGAAATGTCTGTTGTGTATTCTCTAAAAGTGCTGGATTAACAGTCATAGAAGCTCCATATGTTGAGATAGTTATGACAGGTGTACTATACTGTTATGATGCCACGATTATATCAATAAAACATAGATCTGTGAAAGTAATGTGCCAATATTTCCTTCTATCCTCATTGTCTCATTCGTTAGCTGGTCTTCCCTACTTTTGCAATCTCTGCTGCCATTTTTACTATCTGAACATTGTTACTCTGGCTTCTGGGGGTTGCTAGGGGGACACTTGAATTTTATAAAAGGTTGGGGAAATTAGCAGAGCACTACTTTTAGTGAAGCAAAGTACAGGGCAACTTGCGAAATCTTTTATCCTATGTCTACAGGGTCAAACTGCATGAGAAAGAAAGAAAAATCAAGTGTCCTTTTAAGTGGTCTTTTATTTGGTAAAATTGGCAAAATTACTCGAGCACACACATGAAGCATTCACTCACACAAGCACACAAGGACTACTGAGTTTGAAAATCTTAAGACAGGGAAGAGTTGCAGGGACAGAAACAAATATACTACACCTGCTCTTGAAGGCTGTTTCAGAAAAGCATAAGACAGCTCAGTAAAACAAAAAGAGAATGAGAGAGAGAGAAAGATGGTGAGCTGGCCAGCCAGCCAGCCAGCAAGAGAGAAAGAGAGGGAAAAGCTAGCTGAAGCCACAAACAAGGAATGTAAATATAGGCATGCATGCCTGGGGGACAGACCCTGCTCCTGGGAAAAACACAAATAATCAGGGATCAGGAAAAGGATAGGTGTGAGGATTTGCTGAAATCTTCCTGTTTTCCTAACTCAGAGTTATCAACCAACCAAAAATTCTTTCTTTGAAGTTTCCAATGATTGGGAGTCAAATTAAGTTGGTGGCCAGTTTTCCTGGCTTGGTTTTCCAGAGGATATGAAAACCACAGGGAGTTTTGCTCTTTCAGGAGATTCCTTTTTTTTTCTCCTTGCAAGGGCCGTTAAGTTGAACTCAACTATGGTCTGAGATCATCTCTGACCTGTTTTTCCAATATTGGCAGATGTGTTTAATTGACATATAATAAAAATCACATACAATGACTGGGTAAGGCCATGTGGAAAAGGACTGACTGGAAAAACAGGTCAGAGATGATCTCAGAGCATGGCTGAGTTCAACTTAATGGCCCTTGCAAGGAGAACAAAAACGGAATCTCCTGAAAGAGCAAAACCCCCTGAGGGGGGTTACAACATTACCTCCACAGGAGGGACTGATGTGGTATGAGGAAGCTTGCCAGAAAAGAAAAATAAAAGTCAAATAAGGTTGATGTTCAGTCAATGAACCATGTCTGGATGATCTTCAACCAGTTATTCTTATTCAGCTTGACTTACCTTATAGGGTAATAACTAATTATTTAGTTAGTTAGTATCCCACCTCTCTCCCAACATGTAACACAATGCACCTTATGTGTGTGTGTGCCTTCAAGTCACCTATTGACTTACATTGATCCCATGAATTTCACAGGATTTTCTTAGCCAAAGAATCTGCAGAGTTGATTTTGTCAGTTCCTTCTTCTGAAACATAACCCACAGCACCTGATATTCATTGGTGGTCTTCCATCTAAGTACTAACCAGGGCTGACCCTACTTAGCTTCCAAGATCAGACGGGATCTAGTGTCTTGAAGACATTTAGGCACACAATGGAATTTACAACAGGGTAAAACAATGTATAAGTAGAAAGCTGATGATAAAAAGTTTACAAATTAGATACCATGTTAAAAGTCAAATAATTAAAACAATATAAAATAATTTAAAAAAACACAGCAGCTGGCATCCTGTTCAACATATATGAACTTGTTAGCTGAATTTAAAATCTTGTAACTTTTGGGATTTATGCATATGGTTGGTAACAATTGGACATTACCCCCAAAACCTACATCTTAAGCCACGCAGCACCCCAGCCAAAGGGTTTCTGAGGTACTGCAGAATAGGATGCTGGGAAATTATGGCTTCAGCATTCTTTTAGTTGTGGATTGTGTTGAGAGAAGCAGTTGCAGCAGGATTCCAAGGGGTTTGTTCAGCTGCCTATCTGGGAGGGCAGGCTGTTTAAAAGGACCACTGACTTATTACGGAAAGCAACCTTTTTCCCACCACCCAGGCAGGAAGACTGGCCCTTGTCCTTGTGCCATGCCTGGGTGTCACTGGCACCCAGGTTATATCCCCATGGAAAAAAGGGACAAACGGTAAATCTTACTGGTAAGCCAGCTTAGTACCTTAGGAGGCTCTGATCCTTGGGAGAATAAATGTCAACAAACAGGTAGCAGTCCACATACATTAAATTAAAACGCGTGTGTGTGTGTGTGTGTGTCTGTGAATAATGTAATTTTTGTCATATGACTTTTAAGAAAGCAAGCTGACTCTGGATCTCTAGAATATGCAAATCTTTCTCAAATAGGTGATTCATGCATCATCCAGTTCATATGGATTCATATGGGTCATCCTACTGGATGCATTTGATGCTGCTTGGGAGTATAGGAAGATTGGTAGGTGGGAAATCACATGAGAAGTTCCCAACACAACACATTTTGTCCTGATGGAGTGAAAGTACTGGAATAAAAATCTTCTCGTATCATTCATATCTTTTCATGTGATTTGATTATTTTGTATATTTTTAAAACAATGCGTGCCTTCAGACTGAGAGCCCCAACCTAGAGACCATCCATCTCTGTGTGTGGTATGAAATGGCAGTAAGAAAGATGGGAAAAGAAGAGGCAGTGGGAAAACATGGGAGATGGGAGCTGACAATAGCTGCACCATCCTTCTCAAGCAAAACCACTGCACAACAACTGTCTTTCTAACTGCCTTAGTTATGCTTTCTTCCTTCGTTATGGAGCCTGGTGCTTGAGGATGGAAGATAGAATTGTAATTAATGGTCTTTCATTCCTGGTGGCTAAACAGCTAGAATTTCTGCCAATCTTTATCTTTCAAGTGAGGGACTAGGATCGGGTAGGGGAAAGAAACAGTGTCACAGTTTTGATTTTGGTTAGAGAGACTGAAATAGAAAGTATTAGGTTTGGCTGTTAAGAAGCAACCTAGGTGAGCATGTCAGGGTGCCCAGGTGCATACCCCAGAGTATTTGCGGAGTGCAAATGTTACCGCTGTTTCTAGCCCGAGCTTGTGGGATATTAAGATATCATTTGGATATCAATCATTCGGCCCTCTCTACCCATTCCTCTCCACGTGCTTGCGAGGCCCCCAGACAAGCACACGCACAGGCGTGGCTGACAATAGCCGAACCATTCACATCCCAATCTAGGCAGGCCAGTCATTACCAAATGCAGCTTCAGGAGACCTCAAGGCAAGTACCACATTATGTATGCACGCTACTTACAAAAGATCCCCTACCCCACACAGGCAGCTTGATGAGTGGACTATACAACTCTCAAGCACTCCACGTTTGCATACTGGCTAGTCTATTGACAATCTGGCTATAACTCAATCATCTAAAGTACTGACCTTTCGGAGGCTTTGTCTCCAGCCCCAAACTCATTGTTTTCCCCAAGTACAGACTAGCCTGTGGCCACAATTTTCCCTATAAGAACCCCTGACTTTGAGCACTTCATCAGATCACTCTTGGCTTCCATCCCACCTTGCTGTCGCTTTGTCCAGCAAGCCTTCCCCTCAGCCCCACGTGCTGAGAATCCACGCTCCCCAGCTTCTTTGCTTTTCACCGGGCTTCAGGTCAGGTATAGTATTTCCCATACCGAACCTCCTCTAAAAATCCCACTATCCGCTCCTACCTTTATTTCTATAGTTTCTTGCATGAGTGTGTTGCATACACTGGTGTGATTGTATTTCAATAAAACAATTATTATTATTGCAACATCTGCCTCCTTCTTGACTCAGCCTGACCCCGTAGACATAGGGTTCAAGATCTCGCTACGTTACCCTGCCTCTCGCATTGCCAACTTGTGCTCTGTGCTATTTCCCTCCCCATTGTTTGAACACATTTAGGTGTCCCTCCCGGGACCCTCACAAATCAGGGTAACAGAGTGGTGGCATAACGCGGGCAACCCCTGTACCCCTAATTTGAGTGGGAGTCGCGAACCTTCTCAAATCAGGCTGGTATAGACTTAGGTGATGGCCAGTCAAGTCTCTAGAGCTTTGTTAGGAAGGAACACGTGTGCGTGAACTCTGTGTGCTTGAACTCTAGGAGCTACTCTATCAGTGCTGGAAATCTGTCCCCCTTTCTTGCTTGGTTTGTGTATGTCAGCCGCCCCGGCTTGGTCACTAGCTCTCGGGCAGTGAATCAAGACCGAGAGCAAGGGGTGTGCACAAGCTGTCCTGGGAATCACATCCCTAACTTGGGGTCTATCGCAGGCTGGGATCCAAAGTGCTAGGGTGCTGGGAACAGTCCACACGCATGCAACACTTTAGGCAAGGCAAAAAGCACTTAGGGAAGAAATTCCCCCCTCCCTTCGTTTGAAACATGGGTGCGTCCTGTTTTGTAGTTTAGAGAGCGCCAGGTGCATCCCGACTGCTGGCAAAGTAGGTGCGGGTGGAGAATCCCCGTCCCTTGTGTGTTGGAGTAAAATGGCGGAGTGTAGTAAGGTAGCAGTGAAGGACCTCATGCTCGAGAGGGAGGTCAGAGGAAAGTTGGAAAAATGGGTGTTGAGCATGGGGAGATGCCCCTGGAAGGAGACAAGCTTCCAGATGGCAGATTCCTTTGTCACGTTAAGGGAGGTGTACACTCAGGCACACCAGTCAAAGAACCCATTTGGACCATCTAAGGATGCTTTGGCTGCATGGGGACTTTGGCTGATGGCCAGAGATGCCTCAAAGACCCTGGTAGAGACCAGAGAGAAGTTAGGAGAGTCAGAGAAAGAAGTTGCCCGGCTTCATGCCAAGATGGAGGCTCTGCGTGTGGACAGAGTAACATTCATGTCTGTCGCGCAGACCACCGCACAAAAATTGAGTGCTGCCACTCTGCAGGCTCAGACTTGGGAGGAGAGAGCTCGTGCTTTAGAAGCCGAGCTAGCTCACGCCAGGTCTGCAGCCAAGTTCATGGTAGGGCAGGTCAAGGAACAGCAAGAGGCTGTTAGTCATGCAGCTTGCCATAAGCAGATAGCTGCATTGGAGAGTCAGCTCCAGACACGCAAGGCCTTGATTTCAGTGGTGTGTCCGGAACTACTCCACTTGTTTGCTTGTGATTCCACTGAAGAGCCCCTGCCAGAGGATGCTCTAGCCACTCTTCCCCACAACCCAGACTGGAGCTACCCGAAGGTCCCAGGCCAACCGGTCGAGAGTCGGTCCATGATCAGATGGACCACCCCCCTAGGAGAGGGAGGATCAGATAGACCAGAGGTGCAGGAGACTCAGGTAACAGAGACACGAGTCCCCTGGAGAGCCACAGAGGCCAAGGCGATTGCAGATCAACTTGGTCCTCTAAACAGACAGACAGGGATCATGTGGTTAAACGCAGTGATCCACTCTCACCCCACAGCCAACGGCCAGGATTTGACCCAGCTGGCGAGGCTGTGCATGTCCCCTTCTGAGCTCCCCACATTGGAGTCTGCAGTGGCGGCTCGAGGCTTGGCAAGGCTCGAGGCCCCTGAGTGGATGAGGGAGATAATTAGGATTTTGTGGCCCGGGCAAAGTGCTAGTGTGCTCTATGTCATGGAACAGCAAGGCCCTAGAGAGAACCCAGAAGCATACGTGGCCAGAAAACAGCTTTTGGCCATTTTAGCCGAAAAGGTCCCCCTAACTCCTGGTGGCTATAACTTTAACCACGTGGAGTTCAAGACTCTATTGTACGGAGGCTTGAACCACGAGACAAAGATGGCCCTAGGGTTAGTGGATCCTGCTACCACTGGATGGGAGGAATTCGGAATCAACCTCCGGCGAGTCACTGACTTGCTTCGCGAGGCTGGTTCTCTGAAGCCCCCTTCCAAACCCCATAGACTTGATGGAGGGAATTGGGAGCCCATACAGGAAGTTACCTACTCCAACTATGGACCCCATTCCCAGCACAGGAAAACGGCTCCGAATTCCGTTCCCAAGGGGAATGGGAACTCGCACCCTCCTCCCAGACAGGACAATAGGCAGTGGCAGGCTAGGGACTCCCACAGTCTGCCCAACAGGACCGGGAACTCCACTGAGCCGCCCGTAGCCCCAAAGCAAACCCCGGACAATGGTGCTCCTAGGGAGACGTCTGGTCGTTATGACCCCACAGCCCAGACATACTCATCAGACCGAGTACGGATCTGGAATATGCTTAGAAGGTTCGGACTGGACATGAGCCAGTTCGACAAAAGGCCAACATCGGAGCTTATAGAGGCCCTGGAGAAACAGCTTCAGGCGGGAAGTAAGCAGCTGGTCAGCGCCGTGACCAACGGCCCTCCTCTAACTGGATACTATGCTAGCTTGGATCTGCAGGAATAGGGATGCCCCCAGTCCAGGAAGCTTCCCCGCAACGTCGTGGCTCGGCTGAAGCCTGATAAGTGGGGAAGGTTCTGGGTGAAGGCAGGCATTGGGACCGAGAGGGACAAGACTCCTGCCACCCGTCTTGTGGACCCTGGTGCAGCGTTGAATGTGCTGCACCCCAGATTAGTGAGACACGGTGAGCCCACCCCCGAGACTGTCCAGTTGACTGGATATGGGGGGGGGGGGCACCAAGCTAAGGCATGGACTAACATCCCTATGTCAATTAAAACGTTCTGTTTTAAACTGTGGGCTTGTGAGAACCGCGGGGAAGACGAAGGCCTTTTGGGTACGGATTCCTCTGGGGAAATAAGCTTACAGTTAGAATCATAGAATCATAGAAATGTAGAGTTGGAAGAGACCACACGGGCCATCCAGCCCAACCCCCTGCCGTGCAGGAACACCCTAAAAGCACTCCCGACAGATGGCCATCCAGCCTCTGCTTAAAAGCCTCCAAGGAAGGAGACTCCACCACACTCCGAGGCAGCATATTCCACTGCCGGACAGCCCTGACTGTCAGGAAGTTCTTCCTGAGGTTCAGGTGGAATCTCCTTTCCTGCAGCTTGAATCCATTGCTCCTTGTCCTAGTCTCTGGAGCGGCAGAAAACAAGCCCTCTCCCTCCTCTACATGGCATCCCTTCAAATATTTAAACATAGCTATCATGTCCCCTCTTAACCTTCTCTTCTGCAGACTAAACATACCCAGCTCTCTAAGTCTATCCTCATAGGGCATGGCTTCCAGGCCCTTCACCATTTTGGTCGCCCTCCTCTGGACCTGCTCCAGCTTGACCATGTCCTTCTTGAATTGGGGTGCCCAGAACTGGACACAGTATTCAAGATGAGGTCTAACCAAAGCAGAGTAGAGTGGTACCAGTACCTCCCTCGATCTAGACACCATACTCCTATTGATGCAGCCGAGAATTGCATTGGCTTTCTTGGCTGCCGCATCACACTGCTGACTCATGTTCAGCTTGTGGTCTATTAAGACTCCTAGATCCCTTTCACACGTACTGCCATCCAGCCACATGTCCCCCATCCTATATTTCTGCATTCCATGTTTTCTACCTAAGTGTAGGACCCTACACTTCTCTCTGTTGAATCTCATTTTGTTAGCCTTGGCCCAGCTCTCCAATCTGTCCAGGTCATTTTGAATTTTGATCCTGTCCTCTGGCGTATTAGCAACCCCTCCCAATTTGGTGTCATCTGCAAATTTGATGAGCATGCCCTCTATTCCTTCATCCAAGTCATTGATGAAAATATTGAAGAGCACTGGGCCCAGGACAGAACCCTGTGGCACCCCGCTAGTCACTTCTCTCCAGGATGAAAAGCAGCCATTGGTGAGCACCCTTTGGGAACGGTCAGTCAACCAGTTACAGATCCACCTGACAGTAGCCCTGTCCAGCCCACATTTTACTAGCTTCTTTACAAGAATATCATGGGGAACTTTGTCAAAGGCCTTACTGAAATCGAGATATGCTACATCCACAGCATTCCTTTCATCTATCAAGCTAGTAACTCTATCATAAAAAGAGATCAGATTAGTCTGGCATGACTTATTTTTGAGAAATCCATGTTGACTTCTCGTGATTACCGCGTTGCTTTCTAAGTGATCAGAAACTGACTGCTTAATGATCTGCTCCAGAATCTTTCCGGGTACCAACGTCAGGCTGACTGGGCGATAATTATTTGGGTCCTCTTTTTTTCCCTTCTTGAAGATGGGGACAACATTTGCCCTCTTCCAGTCTGCTGGAACTTCTCCTGTCCTCCAAGATTTCTCAAAGATTATAGCAAGCGGTTCCGAAATGACCTCTGCCAGTTCTTTTAATATCCTAGGATGCAATTCATCTGGCCCTGGAGACTTGAATTCATCCAGTGTGGCCAGGTATTCCTGTACCACCTCTCTACCTATTATATGCCGCATTTCCCCTGCTTCCTCACCTGCTCCCCAACCGCCAGGTTGAGTGCTTGTATCCTTCTGGGAAAAAACTGAGGCAAAGAAGGTGTTAAGTAGTTCTGCCTTTTCTCTTCCCCCTGTTAGTAATTCACCATCTTCTTTGCACAGTGACCCTATCATCTCCTTCTTTTTCCTTTTGCTGCGGACATATTTAAAAAAGCCCTTTTTATTGTTTTTAATGTCTCTGGCCAGCCTAAGTTCGTTCTGTGCTTCAGCCTTTCTGACCTTCTCCCTACATCTCCTGGCTACTTGCTTAAATTCTTCTTTGGTGGTTTCCCCCCTCTTCCATTTCCTGTACACATTTCTCTTAACACTTAGCTCAACTGAGAGTTCTTTAGTCAACCATTCTGGTTTCTTCAGATGCCTTCCAGTTTTCCTCCTTATTGGCACAGTTTTAGACTGTGCCTTCAGTATCTCCCTTTTAAGGAACTCCCATGCCTCCTGAACTCCTTTCCCTTTCACTATTCTTGACCACGGAATTTCAGCCAGCAGCTCCTTAAGTTTACAGAAGTTCGCTTTTTTAAAATCTAAGATGAGTGTCTGGCTACACTTATTTTCTCCTTCCCACTGAATGCCAAATTCCAATAGGGCGTGGTCACTCCCCCCTAAAGATCCAACCACTTCTACCTCATTAACAAGGTCATCCCTATTGGTCAGGATCAGATCTAGAATATTTGATCCCCTTGTCGTCTCTTCCACCTTCTGGACCATGAAATTGTCTGCAAGACAAGCAAGAAACTTGCTGGACCTTGCTGTCTTGGCAGAGTTTGACTGCCAACATATATCCGGGTAATTGAAATCTCCTATTATTACTGTATCTCTCCTTTTTGAATGCGCGGTCATTTGGTTGAGGAAGGCGTCATCAAGGTCCTCAGTCTGGGTTGGAGGTCTGTAGTAAACCCCCACCAGAATATCCCTATTGTTTCTCGCTCCCTTAATTCTTACCCAGATGCTCTCGACCTGGCTTTCTGGGTTTAATTCACAGATCTCTTCACAGGTGAAAACATCCTTGACATACAAGGCTACTCCTCCTCCTTTCTTTTCAATCTATTTCTACAAAATAGGCTATACCCCTCTATTCCTACATTCCAATCCTGAGACTCATCCCACCAGGTCTCAGTGATGCCTATCAAATCGTATTTATTTTGTTGTACTAAAATTTTGACTACACGACTACACGAACGGGTTTTTGTGGCAGTTAGACCAGGGACCCCCCAAGATCTCCGTGGTACACTGCTGTGCTGCTATTAAGACCCCTGCCCCCGTGCAGTGTGTGGCTACTGACCCATGGGTACAAGCGTTCCCTGAAGTTTGGATTAGAGACAAAATTGAGCGTGGCAAGGTGAAGGGTGCTTGCGTGTTAATCGAAGGCAAGGATCCCCTGCCACAAAAGCAGTACAAGTATCCTGCAGAGGCAGAGGAAGGCATAGGAAAGACGATTGAAGGGCTTGTCCAGTGGAACGTAGTCACTCCTATGCAGTCCATCTGTAACGCGCGCTTGTGGCCTGTGCTCAAGGCCGACAGTAAAATGTGGCGAATGACGGTGGATTTCAGAGCTTTGAACTCCGTCACTCCCCCCGTAGCACCAGTCGTGGCCAACTACAGTGAGATCTTGTCTGCTATTGCGGCTGGCACCAAATATTATAGCATATTGGATTTGGCTAACGCTTTTCATTCAATACCGCTACATGAAGCGTGCTAGTATAAGTTCGCCTTCACGTTCCGAGGGCAACAGTATGTATTTAAAACAATGCCGCAGGGTTTTCACTCAAGCCCCAGCATCTGCCATGCGCACGTGGTCAAGATGTGGTCTAGGCTGCAGCCAGCCTCACAAACCCACGTCTTGTCCTACGTGGATGACATCCCCATCCATTCAGATTCGGAAGACAAAACTAGGGACATTACCCATGAAGTACTGTCTATTCCTAGAGACACTGGATTTAAAACCAGTAGGGAAAAAGCTCAGTTGGTGACCACGGAGGTCAAATACCTAGGTCTCCTACACCTACACACTCCTGATGCACAAAGGGTCAAGGTAGTTGCGAAATTACCTACCCCCACAGACGTGCATTCTCTTCACTCGCTCCTGGGAACTTTCAATTTCTCCAGGGATTTTATCGAGTCTTCCACCGCCAAGGCAAAGCCTCTATATGCCCTGTTGAAAAAGAATACCCAGTGGGAGTGGGGAGCTGCACAGCAACAGGCTTTTGCCCAATTAGAAGAGGACCTTATGAAAGCGCCAGCCTTGGCACACCCGAACATGTCTAGACCGTTCCTCGTACAACTAGCCACCTTGGATAGGAGTATAGGAGCAGTCCTATCGCAGCAACTGAATGGCACTCAGCGAGTGATAGCTTATGTCTCCTGTAATTTGAACTCCCATGAGGCTAAATTCACCCCCTGCGAGAAAACTTGCCTCGCACTAGTCTGGGCTCTAACACACTGGGAATTTATGATTGGAGGTGCCCGTGTGATTGTCCAGACCCCACACACACACACCGCTTAAGTACATTTTATCTGGAAAGGTCCAGAATGGCCAGGTATCCAAGGCTTGGATAGCCAAATGGACCGTTTCCCTGGTGTCATGTGGAGTGGATTTCCAAAAACAACCACAAGACCCACCGGCTCCCTACGGACTAGTTGTGACCGGAGCCACGCATGAGTGTCCTTTACCACCTATGCATAAGACCAATTGGCCGGTCGAATGGGGAGCTTCTCTCGAAGAGGCTCAATTACAAGTCTTTACATGTTGGTTCTGTGATGGTTCCTCCATGCACGTGGACGGTAGCCCACGGACAGGCTTTGGAGCAATCCATGTCACAGATTCCTTCACCCTACAGGGAAAAGCCAGGCCCCACTCTAGCCAAGCGGTGAAAGTAGAAGCTCTAAAGGCTATCTTGGAGCACGAACCGCTTGACTGCCCCTTAGCCATCTACACTGACTCAGATTGGACTGCTAAAGCAGCCAGTATGTGGCTTCCAATCTGGATCCAAAACGATTTGAAAACTGCAGATGGGAAACCCATAGCCCATCTGGACAAATGGGTTCGCATTACTGCCCAAATTGAAGAGAGAACTGCCCCTACATGTGTTGCTCATGTCCTAGGGCACCAAAAGAAAGGCACGGCTTCTTGTGTGTGGAACAACCGGGCAGATGCCCTTGCCAGGGATGCGGCTTTGATGGACAATGGGGCCCCCATCACGGCCATCAATGTCAATCCCAAACAGCTGTTGCTTCCCCCTTTGTTTGACTTGGGCACCCTTCAGAAGGGAGATCCAGAGATTTCAGAACTGGCCAGAAACGGCTCTGGCAAGTCTGGCCACTTTAAGATAGAACAGCCAGTGGCCAGCGCCATTGGATCGTGCCCAAAGACCTCCGTGGAGACATGATCCAGTTCGTTCATGAGCAGGGACACCGTGGATGAGGAGTCACGTTGGACAGAGCTAGGGAAACCAGTTGGTGGCCCCAGATGAAGCAAGATGTTAACCAGTGGGTTGACAATTGCTTATCTTGCACCATGGTCAACGCTGACCCCTCCGGTCCCAAAGCTCCCATTCGACACCGGCGGATTGAGGGTCCCTGGACCCAAATCCAAATAGACTTTATAGGTCTGTTACCCACTACACCTAGAGGGAACAAGTACTGCTTGACGGTAATTGGTCCCTTTAGCAAATGGATAGAGGCATTCCCTTGCAGAGACAATACAGCTAGTACAGCTGCACGACTGCTGTTCAACAATGTCTGGGCTTGCTGGGGTGTGTCATGTGACCTTGACTCAGATCTTGGAGTTCACTTCACTGGAGAAGTGACCCAGGAATTGTGCAAGGCTCTGGGCATACGCCAGTGATTCCACATTGCGCATCACCCACAAAGCTCAGGACAGATTGAACACACCAACTGTTCTTTAAAGGAGGCACTCCGGAAGGTTGTGCGCTCCTTGGGGAAGGATTGGGACATCAAACTGCCAATTATTTTGATGGCATTCAGAGGCACCATGGCATCACATGGTTTTACGCCCCACATGGTTATGACAAGGTGTAAAATGATGTTGCCAGAGGCCTTCTGGATCGACATGAGCTTGCCCTCAGATTTGGAGCCTGTCGTTTTGAACAACGAGTGGGTAAAGAATCTGATTCAGCATATAGGACAAATACACAGGCAGGTAGCAGAACAACTAGGTAAGAACCTGCAAAAGATGGATAAGAGGCTGGGATAGGTTCATCACCCGTGCCAGTGGGAAGAAAGGCAGCTGGTCCTTTATAGAAACTTCTATAAGGACAAGCACTCTCTTGCCACTGAATGGGTGGGTCCCATCCCCATTTTAAAAAGGATTTCCCCCGCAGTCTACCAGGTATGCATACCAAGGAAGAAGGGAGACTGGCTTAAATTCTTCCACGTCTCCCAACTTAAAGAATGGAAAGGTCAGCCTCTTGATCCCGCCTCAGTGGTAATTCCCAAGCTGGAAGATCCAGGCACCCAAAAGCCTAATGTGAGCCCAATGATTTGCCAGACTTCTGTGAATGGTGAGGAAATGCCAGCTGTTAATTTGTCTGAGACGTTTGTCTCAATCTACGAGGCGTTCAGCAATGGGTAAATGAACATTGTCTGAATGGGACAGAGAGGAGTGGCACCCCCTGTGGTTTTCCCATTTCTGTACATAGCTCTTGTACATAGTTCTACTAGTGACGGATTCCCGTATCTGTGTTCCCTACAGGGAGACGGAATGGGACCGTTCACGTGGATTGCAGTACTGTTTTTG